>OX578135.1:122661830-123366830 GCA_951213105.1 Amaurobius ferox | reverse complement strand
TCTCCGATTAAGCAATGCTTTAAGCTTTATTGCCTTGGCTTAAAGAATTGCTTAACCGGAGAGTGGGGGGGGGGGGTCACAACTCCCGCCGGCCATTTGTGATACTTTTCGGTTTTCACATTCATCTTTTGCTTTTCTGTGTATTAGGTACTCTTTTTAGAAATTATATTTGTAAATATGTACAAGGGCAGCATAGCGCTATGTTTGCATATTTTACGTATGAGAATTTTTTCATGTAGCTATCTCAAACTTACTTTACATTTGTAAATTATATATATATATATATATATATATATATATATATATATATATATATACATATGTGTGTGTATGTTCATATGTATATGTATACAATATACGTGTATTTGTATATGTATACAGTAGCATGGTGAATGTAAAACCTATGTACGTTTACTTACATTCCACATTCTTAATTTATTAACAATTCTAAAAATGTATATTGTTAGTCAGATTTAATGATCCTACTTTAAAAATTTTATGAGAACATAAAAATCGCGTAACTATGGTCTGCATTTTAATAATTCCATTTGCGTCAAAAGGACGTAATACCCCCCTCCCCCCTTTGTTCTATACATCCTAGCTCAAGCACTCCTTTTTACAATTACACTCCCTGCATAATTGCAAAGAGTAAGCAAAAAGAATGTCAGAAATTCTTTCTCAAACAAATTGTGTTCTTTCATTTCTTAAATCCTCTAAATGCGGAATTTAAATAACACGAGATTAAAAAGCCATGCCAAAGGATTTTCTGTCCTGACAACACAAATACCGTATTTTTTATTTTATTTTATTTTATTTAATTATTTTTTTTACGGAACAAGAAGTATATGTGCTTGCGAGAAAACCGTTAGTTTCGCATTTGAGTTTTTTAACTTGTAAAGCAATTTAAAGGAATCATTACCATGTTTGAAGCGCTGTTGTTAAAAGCATAAATATATGAAATCCAAGGTGACGAGGTTAAATTCTCGCTTCTAGTTATTGTTATTTTGAGAAATATTTTTGCCAAGTTTTTCGCAGTACAGTGTGATATGAAATTATCTGTATAAACTTTAATATAATATAGGGAACACCAAAAGAAACATTTTTCGTTAATGGATGTATGTCCACAAATGTCACCTTTCGTTGCTACGAGTATAGGGTAAGGCACGGAAATTGGGTATTTTCCCCAGTCGTCATTCTTAAGGGGGTATGGTACCCAAATTGCTGAAATCTGCAATTTTGAAGTTATAGTTGTAATTTTTTGTATTCAGGTATATTTTAAGTATAGTAAACAAAATGTGATATTCAAAATTTTAAAAATTAAAAAATATATATTTTTTAAAAATTTAAATTTCAAAAATTTGACAAGTTTTTTTTTCTTTTAATATAAGTAGAAAAATAATTTTTCTAAAATTTTAATTTGAACATTTTTTAACATAAAAATATGTAAGAAATAAATTGTCTTCACAGTTTTTGTAAATACGAATCAGAAAAATTTAATAAATAATAATGTAAAAAAAACGTGATTTTACACCACAAATATGGATTTCGAAAATCATAATAAAAAAACAGACACATATTTCAGCAAATGCTGAAGACAATTTAAAGAAAAGTATATATATATAAATTGCTCCAAATTTCATTCATATCCGTGCAGTAGAATTTGACTTATATCAATTTAAATTTATAAATATGTCGAAAATCACGTCTTTGAGAAAAAAGGCATTAAAGTTCGAAAGTTACTGGTGACAACTTCAGTAGTTCAGTTTTTAACATTGCAATATAATCGGTTCTATTTAACGTAGCAAGATGAATTTGGTGTCATTGGAATCAGAAAATTATGAATGTTTATGAGATTTTTCGGGTACCATACCCCCTTAACTACGGATCTCATGCGCGTAAAATGGAATATTTCACGAATACTGAGATATCTGACATGCATCACGGCCAGGATAGGGTAGTGGTAATGACGGAAAGGTCGCACGTGGTAGTTTTGGGTTCATTCTTCAATGCCGCCAAAAATGATACCGTGTCTACGTGAAATATAGCACTATAAACCTGCAAGTCTGAAAGGGTTAAATGAAGGGCGGTTCAATTATTGTGGTTGCCATCCCTATTGAATTTTGTTCTAAATTGGGTGGCTCTCCAAATTTAGTATCCAAACAGATGCCTTATACCGTAGGGAAAGTTGGGTGGTTTAGGTTATACGGCTGTTATGCATCTAGCGTTTGGGGATGCTAATAAAAACGTAACAACTGCTGTAAGGTTATACTTATCACCTTACAGTAGCTCTTTCATTTTCATGGGCATACGTTAGATGAATGTAGGTAAATTTAGTTATTCGCGCAATGCTCCATGTTACAATGCTCCATGCTACAATGCTCTATGTTACATTGCTCCATGTTACAATGCTCATGTTGCAATTCTCCGTGTTATGTATATGCAGAGTAGGAGACGTAAAATTTTTTGTAGACTAGATGACAGAACACAATTCAGAACTGGAGAATTTCCCAAAATCATTTTTGGCTATCTTGGCAAGAAGGAGGAGAAAGTGTATAAGATATTGACAAATCACCAAATGTTGTCCTTCTGTAGTATCCCATAGGGCGGTAAACTCAAATCAAGATGCTGTTGAAGTTTCATTGAAATTACCGTTGCGCTATCCAGTGGGAACGATGCTTCTTATTTCGCGATATATTTTGAGCTAGAAATATTGACAACGAACCAGAACTGTACTGTCACATAAGACATAATCATTATCATCATATTTGGCACGACAGCTCAGAATGAGCCATGGCCTTCCGCCGAAGATTCCTCCAGGACTGTCTATTTCTAGACCTGGTCTGCCAGCCTCTTGCTCCAATCACTCTAAAATCCGAATCAACTGAGTCAAGCCCTCTCAGCTTTGGTCTTCCTCTTTTTCTACTAGTAAAGGGCCTTGCAGCAAACATCTTCTTTACCGGGTCCCTTTCATCCATTCTAGCAATATGAGAGGCCCAGTTCATTCGCTTAATTAAAAAAAATTTTAATAATATCGGGTTCCTTAAAATATCTATAAATCTCTGAGTTAAAACGCCTCCCCAATTCTCAAATCCAAAGTACGTTTTCCAGGTCGTTTCCATAAAGCAGTCCGGTTTGTTTCTTCATTAGATTTCGTAACTGATATTTTTTTTACAGGATGGGGTAGTCAGCCCCACACCCAACCCCCAAACTGGAAGACCAGTCCCCTGATATAATCCCCAGGGGCAGGGTGCCCGGTTATACCCCCAGACGTTGGATACCCATTTTAGTCGTCTCTTATGACATGCATGAGCTACGTTGGGACTATTCTTTCACACCCAGTCACCACACGGGTGATAAGACATAATATCCTCCAAAATATATTCCCCTAATCTGAGAATTGTGTTGAGGACTTTCATCACTTATCACTACCTGTACAGCGGAAACAGGGGTTTTCGTTCCTAAGCAGAGTTTAAATTTAGATTTATAAAATTGTAATCTGACTGTAAACTTATATGATTAAAGACAAAATTTTAAATTTAATACATAAAAAATTCAACACTTTGACTTTTCTTTGTATATGTCAGTTTTAGGAAATATTATAATAAACCAGTTTCTTAGAATCAATACAATTTGTGATGAAAATTATAAAATTTGTCATGAAAATTTGGGATGATTTAAATTTGTGATGAAAATTATACTGTCTCCTGCTCTGACTCACTGGACGGGTCTGGAAGGGTCTCTGTGAACGTTTGTTCTGCCTCCTAGGTTGTATTTTGTCATATTTCCTCCGGTGCTGCTCGATATTTTTCATATTGTTGCTGCTATTCGCACTTATACGTGGTGAAGTATGAAGGGTTCCTGCCACATGATAATAATAGATTTCATAATTTTTCTTACTTTGCATTTTTCCTCTTTTGGTGCCTATAGTCTGGGTTTTGACATTTATAGTAACGTATATTACCAAATATGAAACAGGCATTTGCTTGGTTTAATTAGAATTAAATACTCAGACCTGAAGAAGAATTTTATTCTGGTTAATCTTCGAATTTGGGCAGCTGTTGTTCTTTTCTATTATCGGCATTGTGGCAGTAGTTTTGCTGTCCTGGTGATGTTAATATATCATGATTACTTGAATTGATTATTTTTATTATTACATTTTTCTAATATATATATACATATATATATATATATACACATATACATATCTGCATATATATGTATATATACATACATATATATACATACACACACACACACACACATATATATATATATTTATTTATTTATATATATATATATATATATTTATTTATATTTATACGACCCCCATACAAAAACATTTCCAATGAGTAAAATGTGCCCCATACACTAATAAGGTGGTGTACAAAATTTTAGCATTTTATCATAAAAAGTACAAGAGATATGTTTAATGAAAGTTGGTGAGGGATTAATCACAAATTAAAATGTAAATATTTATAGCAAGAGTGCAATGACGCAACGCAGAAATGCATTATAGGCAAATAATATCTGCCTCTTATCTTTAATGGATCTTTGGCATGGATGGAAAACATTTTGAACAAGCTTTGTAATCTTTGTGTAAAATTATTATTTCTACACAGTGTAGATACTTTTGTACCAATAAATAGGAAAATGATTATTTATGTATGTAATCATTGTTTTCTTTCGTAATTTGTGTATGACCCCTGAAACGCGATCTGCTGACATGATTTTTCCCCCCTGAGAACCCACGTCGATGCATCGAAAAGTGGTTTAGGTCAGCATTTTTGTCTTCTCACATCTCTGGGACTTTTTATGATAAAATGCTGAAATTTTGCACATCACCTTATTAGTGTATGGGGCACATTTTACTCATTGGCAATAATTATGTACGGGCGCTGTATAAACATTTAAATTTTGTATTTCTTAAAATTCAATTCTCTTGAAAATTTTAATCGATTTTTATAAAATTCTGTGCCTTTTTTTACTCAATCTTGTAATTTTTTATATATCTCTAAGATCAATATTTAAGGAATAGAAACTGAGGTCAATGGTTTTGGGACACCTTATATATATATATTATATATATATATATATATATATATAATCATATCTACAGGAACCATTGTCCCCATTACAGACAGGTGATTCCCTTGAAACTTTCAGTTCCTTGCTTGCTTACAGTGCAGTATGGAATACGCTATTCATATAAAAATATTTTGGCTCTATCGATCTATACTAGTTATGAAGTGTACTCTGTCATCTAGTCTACACATGCAATTTATGTTTCTGATTGAGTCACTGTCAATTTTTCTGCTCATAATTCTCCTATTTATGCTGGCTAAATGAAGGCGGGGCGACATAAAAAAGACAAGGAGACATGATTACACCCGCATCATATCGAAACCAGCGGTATAACCGAAAATGTTATGACCGGGGTTCAATTGTATTAACAAATTCTATTTTGTCTCGACAAAATTGTTTCTATACGCTTCGCAATAAAACGTTGTAAAACTCAACATGGTGGTTTTTACTGTGTTACATGTAGATTGACAGACAGACGGACATGCCGATTACAATAAGTGTGTTTTTAGAATCAACTGGAGACGACCACACCTAAAACCGACTCTGCATATAAAAACGCGTATGCAGGTTGAAAATTAAAAGCAATGGACATTAACTTCACATTTTAATACTTATGGAATGCACCATTTAAGGGCGAGTGAATCAAAAAAGAAAAAATCCGTCAGCACGCACGTTATATTTTCAATTCCAGAATTTGCAGATCCTAAATAATACAAGCATAATAGCCGCATTTATGCAGTTTATTGTCTAGCAAAGCAAATTCCGACAGGATATTCTTTTTTTTTCAGGGACAAAAGATGCATAAGTCTGGGAGAAAAACCTTTTTGTTCAGGCATCTGTTGATAGCTGTTCCACTCGGATGCTACTTTATGAATTAGTTTCCATAGGGCTTTTGTCTGTAGATTACTACATTTATTGTCTGGTTTGACGGAACTGCTTGTTCCATGTTCCAGCTGCATGAACTGCAAAGTTGGATGAGTTTTGGGGAGGGGGGGTGGTACTGTGGGTGTGCTGGTGACGAACTAAGAAATATGATGGGAGTACATTGTTGAATATTTTCATAGAATGAATAAATTTTGCTCTATATATCTCATAATTAAAGCCATTTTGTACAAATTTAAATGTCTAATTTTAATAACAGAATTATTAACGAACAGAAATTCTGAAAATTTTTACCAATAGAAATGGGGGCAATTTAAAATTCCGAGCTTTTTAAACTCGCATATTATTTTATTTTCCGTTTTTTAAAGGGTATTTTTTTTATAAGTATTCTTTTTCAATATGTTTAGTTAATAAATTGGTTATTTGCATAAAGCATATATAACTAGCTCGGATAACACGGGGCCTTGGATAACTGAAGATTAGATAATTGGGACTGTACTGCATTTTATTTTATAATTGTTTTCAGGAAATAGATAATTCATTTTTTAAGGATTTTACTTGTGTGGCTGCAGCCACTTCTGCTCCTGCCAAAGACATCGATCGAAAATGATAGGAACCTGCACCCGAATTATAAGTTCGGAGTGGAAGCTATCCTTTTCTCTAACTTTATAATGTCGGTCTTGTAAGCACCGGTTCCCGAGTTCGGGACTAGCAACATCAACCCCTACAATGGTGACTCTGGACATACGAGCACGCAACCTTCTCTCTCCAACGGTTTCACCTCTCAACAAGAGATGGCAGCACCGCGCTGAGCATGATGCGCCGATCACCCCTTCCCTGGTTGACCACGACTGACGTCACGGCGCCTGAAGTACGACACGCCTCCCGGCTATTCAGCCCCTCGACTGAGTTTCGGATGGGGACACGCGGGGTTTCCTGGGTGGCCTCCCTCCTCGCCGAAGTTCGACAGGAGCTTCTTATCAGGGGGTGGAGTGTGTGGCAGCAGCCACCTCTGCGCCTGCCAAAGACATCGATCGAAGATGATAGGAACCTGTACGCGAATTATAAGTTTGGAGTGGAAGCTAGCTTTTGCTCTAACCTTATAATATTGGTCTTGTAAGCACCGGGTCCCGAGTGCGGGCCTGGCTCGGGACTAGCAACATCAACTTCCTACACTTGTGAGCTAATGCAATAATTAAGTAATAAGTTGACAGAGTATCTTACTCAATAATTATGGTAGTAAAAACAGTTAAATATAAACATCAGCATATATTACAGGTCAGCACGGAGTGACATTTTAAACTATACTTGGCAGTACCATCACCATAATCCGACCAGGCTCAAAGCTATTTGAATATATAGAGTCTGAGTTCGGTGCGGTCCGAATACGCAAAAGGTGAGTCTAATCCGAAACTATGTTTATCCAAATGCTTGTGAAACATGAATTAAGGCACTTTTAGTACTCAAAATTAAAGTAAAAGTTATTTTCAATATGTATCTTTACATAACTGAAATGAACAATGAACTTCATTAAATTTCATTTATACATTTTTACATTACTCCGAGCCGGTGATAAGAATCCTAGGATAAATCTAAGAACTATCACTTGGTCCTGTTGGGCGGGTGGGCCTGACCCCGAGGCTTTGAGAACAATAAGAATATAAATTACTTCTTTGTAAATGTATCTACTGACTTATGGGGAAATTCCCATATTTGTGTATATTTATATACCATTCTGAAAGATATCGATATCTTCTTATCAAGTTGACTGGCACAAAGGAAATTAAACTAGTGCATCCCCCCACAGTCACAGTTCGGAATCTTCATTAATTTTCATGGTACGCCGGAAGACAAAAGTCTGAGAGCTTTTTCTCCATTTACAGTAAGGATCCAATAGGTATCAACAGTTGACAGCAGGAAATGGACCATATATTCTTCACGCTGTCTGGTCATTGTTGTATGATCAAGAAAAGCTATGCTATAGGTCACTGTGCGTTTCTTTCCAACATATCGTAAAGAATCTCTGTAATTTTGCAGCATCATGTTTACATTAACCAGTATCGGTGGATCGGTTTCGCGTTTTTTAGAATTCTTCAGGGAATGGCCGATAATTACACTGACAGTGAGAAAAATGATTATCTGCGGAAATTTTATGAGCTTCTGCGGTGAGCAATGACGCCAGTCGTATCATGCAGCTTGTTTGCTGATGCAGTTGTTCGTACTAGGACAGTATTAGCAAGCTTTAGAAATGCCCGTTACCAGCGGGCTCTGATGAAGAAAAACTATGATATGGGTCACAGCGTGTCACTTTCCCAAATAGCGTGAAGAATCTCAGCAATTTTACAGCATCATGTTTACAGCAACTGACATCGTTGGATCGGTTTTGCGATTTTAACACTTTACAACAAAGTTGAAAAGTGTTTAGGACTTTGTTCATTCTGTCTGTCTGTCTGTCTATCTGTCCGTTAGCACGATAACTGCCGTAAAAATGACTTAATCGAAATGAAATTTTAGTATGTTGTTCAGACGGTCTGTAGGACCTATGGGAATATAAATGAATATTATCACCCAATTAGTTTTCGATTGAACCCGGATTGAAAAAATGAAATACATTGAGCCCTATGGGACCTCATTTTTCAAACATTTTTTAAGCAAATTTAAAATTCACAAACTGCTTCGAAAATTTTAGGTAATATTTAAATTGTTCCATAAAATATATAAAAAAAATTCAGCGAAATATACTCAGTAGTTCTTTAAATAAAAATCAAAATAATAATTACTCCTCTTATATGAAACGATCACGTGACCATGATCTGAAACGATCACATGACCCACTTCAAAATGATATATGGCACCCATCTTGTTTCAAAATCGCGATTTTTTAAAGTTCTTTTTAATTCATATTGAGTACTGTATCCGTCCTAAAACTACTTTATTTTTGCTTAAATTCTGTGCATCTACATACTTAAACAACGCAAATACAATATATTTGAGTTTACCACTTCAAAATGATATATGGCATCCATCTTGTTTCAAATTCGCGATTTTTTTTAGGTTCTTTTTAATTCATATTGAGTGTTGTATCCGTCCTAAAACTACTTTTTTTTGCTTAAATTCTGTGCATCTACGTACTTAAACAATTCAAATACAATATATTTGAGTTTAAATGATTATCCAAATTTGATTATTTCTACTATTAAGCCTATTTTTCACCTACGTAAAATGTAAACAGCAAAATATGTAGAATGAGTTGTATTAGAATTGCTCTATTTCTTTAAAACAAAATAATTTAGTCCATGGAGTCTGCATGGCTGATATGAATGAAATATTAATTGATTTCATAAAGATAAGGACGATTTTTTTCGATGAAGTTTTAAGCATCGAGTTTAATTACTTGTAACTCCATGGTCTAAATTTTTAAATAAAATAAATTATTATAGTATTGTGATGAATGAAATGAATGGGAGAAAGTTATGAATGAAATCCTGTTTTTATAGAGAGATCCAGGCGTGTTATTTTTTCTATGACGTCATTTGAATTAATTTCAGTAGTTTTCGATGAAGTTTTCAAATATAATAAATTATCATAGTATTATGATAGTTTTAAAAATATTACCGTGGAATGTATCGCATTTTAAAGATATTTAAATCAGGCAATTTATATTTCAATGCCGTCGTTTGAATG
The DNA here is from genome assembly GCA_951213105.1 of Amaurobius ferox. Taxonomy (NCBI): domain Eukaryota; kingdom Metazoa; phylum Arthropoda; class Arachnida; order Araneae; family Amaurobiidae; genus Amaurobius; species Amaurobius ferox. The sequence goes on along the minus strand of OX578135.1, from coordinate 123,357,182 downwards.
AAGTTCATTTTTTTCAATGAAGGTTTATGTTTTCAAATATAATAAATTAATGTAGTATTGTGATAAGTTTTAAAATATTTCCGAGGAATGTATTGCATTTTCGACTTTTTTAAATAAGATTGCATTGAAGTTGGAAAGTGTTTCATAATCAATGCTTTAAGCATGATTGATTTTTCTTGTTTAATATTCTCCAGGAAATGGCCGATAATTACACTGACAGTGAGAAAAATGATTATCTGCGGCAATTTTGTGAGCTTCTGCGGCGAGCGACGATGCCAGTCGTATCATGCAGCTTGTTTGCTGATGCAGGTGTTAGTACTAGGACAGTATTAGCAAGTTTTAGAAATGCCCATTATCAGTGGGTTTTGATGAAGAAAAACTATGATATGGGTCACAGCGTGTTACTTTCCCACATAGCGTGAAGAATCTCTGCAACTTTACAGCATCATGTTTACAGCAACTAACATCGGTGGATCGGTTTCGCGTTTTTTAGTATTCTTCAGGAATGGCCGATAATTACACTGATAGTGGGCAAAATGACTATGTGATGCAATTTTATGAGCTTCTGTGGTAAGCGACGATGCCAGTCGTATCGTGCAAATTGTTCGTTGATGCAGGTGTTTGTTCTGGGACAGTATTAGTAAGCTGTAGGAATGCCTCCCTATCAGTGGGTTCTGTGACGATCAATTTTTAACATGACCAATTTAGTCTTGTACAGTTTGTTAAGCCCAATATTCTTTAAATTTCAAGTCAGATGTATGGTATGAATAATTTTGCAGGCAATTCTTATGAGTTTCTAAAATTGTAGACCACAGCAAGCTTTCTTGTTGCCAGTTTAGTTAACGGCTAAAATGCGCTTAAATGGTCGACTGATGGGGTACATGATTTCAAGCTTGAGAAACGTCCTACATTGGTGGATTCTTGTCGATCTTTACGATTAAGATAACAGTTTGGTTTAAGTGTGGTTCATTAACTTGTCCAAAAATCATAACATATTGCGTAATACATATTTTGCTTCTGAGCATATTTTAATGCAAGTATAGAACAGCAGCTTGAAATTGAGATAACTTCAAAATACTAACTGCTGGGATTTTATGAAGGAGGTGCTATTTATTTTTCCGCAGCCCTGAATTAATTAACATATTTTCATACGTCAGAAATTTAGGCGTACTGAATGTAAATACATTTAGATTCACTCTTTTAATCGGATTGAATGTTATCAGAAACATCCTCGAATTCGGTCTCATAAGCAGTGTAGGGTTCATTTAAACTGTCGAAGAAATATCTTTTGTTATTATTCTATATTTTTTTCTAAATATTTAGAGTTTCGCAATTCGCGGTTTAAATTCCAAATAGAACATTTCTTCATAAATGCGAAGTTTTAACTACATAACGAAAACATAAGTAGCTTGAATCGCAAATTTTTACGCTGCACTGTTGACTGAGAAGATTAACATTCCTACCAACGAAGTGTCATTAATTTTCAATTAAAATAAACTTCAGCAGATTGTAAGAAACTGTTGTAAGAAAGCTCTTCAAAGCTTGAATTTGTACTTTCGTACAAGAAAGGATGTTATTGACTCCTTGAAAGGATGTTACTGACTGGATGTTTTGCTTATATTGGACATACTATGAACTTCATTAGCAGCAAATTGCGGTTGGCTGCACATGAAGTAAAAAAAAAATCTGATGTGGGCAGCACATGAATTTCCTTATATAATAAAATGAATTTACTGCTTTTAGAGTAAAAAAAAAAGGATTATTTTTATAGTAGTTATTTATATTCTTTGCAAGATATTGAATTTTCGTCAATGAGTCGTCATTTTCCATGTCGTCATCATCAATGAGTCGTCATTGATTTAGCGTTATTTTTATTCACCTGGCGAGATTTTCGTTAATTTAGCAACATTTAAAAAGTCGTCAAGTTGGCGACATTCCAATAAATTCGTCGCCAAAATCTCGCCAAGCGTTATGGACGAAGAAATAAGTTATTCTTACAGCAGATAAATGACTATTGGCGTTCAAATACAAAAGTATTACTCAAAGTATCTTTTTTCATGAATGGAACGAGCTAGATCCACGAGAATGGTGTCACCAAATTTATCGCATGGTATTACATATGAAAAGTGAACATGTTTCTCAATAGGAAATATTTTTTTTTATTTTATATGAATTTTTGATATTTTTTTCTTAAATTGTGCAATATCTCGAGAACGGCTCATGTTAGCGTTCTAAAATTTATGCCAATCGTTTTCTAATGAAAAATTACATAAGAAATGTCTATGTGCGTAACTTTATTAGTGGTTTTAATTTTTTGACGATTTTTTCAAAATTTCACTCGAAAATGTAGGGAAGTTCTGTACATTCGATTGTGTATAAAAACAACAGGCTTCCAGTGATTATGGATTGTGATTTTTGTTCCAAATTTCGTTTGAATCGGTCCATTCGTTCCTCAGTTATCGTCTCCACAGACTCTCTGACACACACACACACACACATACTTTCACACACACACACATACTTTCACACACACACTCACACATACTTTCACACACACACACACAGACATCACTTCAAAAATGTTTGATTCGTGATCAGGTATTCTTGAAACGTGCTCTCTCGTCGAAAACTCGAAATGGAATTTTCGACCCCGTCACAATACTTTCCTTATACATTATATATATAAGGAAAGTAAAAATTGATATGGGCAGCACATGATTTTTCTGCAGACTCAAACTCATTTTCGCTTTATTTCTTTAATAATGAATTGAATTGAATTGCACAAAATAAGGCTGAATCTGCACTTTTAGTTCAATTTTTGTTTTTATTTGGTAACTAGACACTTTTTCTAAGGCGGCGTAACAAAAATGCGAAACATCTAAAATATGTCAAGAATGGATAGCCCTTGCGTCTTATTAGGGTTTGTCTTATAACATTCCTTGTCAAAAATTACGTATAAAACAAGCATTTAATTGATACATTTAAGCATACATAGTATGTCATTTTAGATTTTTGCGATTTTTGAGGGACCATTTCGTAATGAAAGACATGTTCTTCTTTTTCGAATCATACCAAAATCTATTCAACACTAGGGTATCCCACAAGTGACGCGATTTTTGACACGATTCCAATACTTTTCCTATACATTGTCATGTATTGCAAGGAAAGTAAACAAGCTTTTCTGATAACAAGGTGTTGTTGTTGAGACCCAGACCGTCCGACCTACCAAAAAGGTGTAAGGTAAATGTATGGACGGCCGGGAAGTGCCACCCAATTTAGACCGGAACCCAGTGGGGGAGGCATCCACAGGGACCGTACCCTCCTTCCCCTACCACCAACCTCTCGGAAGGACTTACGGACCCACATGTTTAACGTGATCGTACTCTGCATGAACACGGCGGCATTTTGTGGTAGCGTGCAAATCTAGCGCGCAAACCACGGGGATATCGCACCCGAGATGGCCAAAAGCACGCGGTGTTCCGAGGTGGTCACCCACCAAGCATGATAACAAGGTGTGTCGTTGTTGTTGAGACCCAGACCGTCCGACCTATCAGAAAGGGATAACAAGGTGTGTTGTTGTTGTTGAGACCCAGACCGTCCGACCTACCAGAAAGGGATAACAAGGTGTGTTGTTGTTGTTGAGATCCAGACCGTCCGACCTACCAGAAAGGGATAACAAGACGTGTTGTTGTTGTTGAGACCCAGAGCGTCCGACCTACCAGAAAGGGATAACAAGGTGTGTTGTTGTTGTTGTTGAGACCCAGAGCGTCCGACCTACCAGAAAGGGATAACAAGGTGTGTTGTTGTTGTTGAGACCCAGACCGTCCGACCTACCAGAAAGGGATAACAAGGTGTGTTGTTGTTGTTGAGACCCAGACCGTCCGACCTATCAGAAAGGGATAACAAGGTGTGTGTAAAAGTTTTATTCTTCTTGCAAAATTGAAAGCGTAATGCCAAAATACTTAATTCCAAGTAATATCTCCATAAAGGGAATGCGGCACCTAGTTCAGAGTTTTCATACAATTGGATGAGTCAGAAAAATATTTTTTTCTTTTTTCTGACTTTTCTAAAGGTACCATATTAAGATGTCGCACTTTTAGAAAAGGCAGAAAAAAAAGAAAAATTGATTTTGCAAAATATTTTGTTAAATTTCCATAACGAAGAAATAACTGAGATATAGGGATTACACTGACACAAGCAGAAACTATCGGGATTGCAAAATACATAAATAAAATTTTTCAAATTACATAAATGAATAAATAAATAAACGTATTTCTCTTGAAATCCCTTTTTAAAAACCAACTGTCATAATATCTCGGCTACTTTCAAGCGGATTTCTTTTAAATTTTGCACGCTTTCAAACTGTATTACGGAGTTCGCTTAGAAGCCTATTTCTGATTGAGGTATTTCTTACAATTTTATCTCAAAAAAAGTTTTTCGACAGAAAATTGTTGATTTACTTTCTGGTGGTTGCCATTTATTCCTTTACACGTTTTTTGAAAAAAAATATCTCACCTTGCTAAAGGCGTATATAGTCTTAACAAAATCGTTGTCTGTGAAAAATCGCAGCCGTTTGCAGAACTCAGCGTGTTTGATATCAATAACATCTATGGTTGTGGTATCTCTGACAGAAATCGGAGCTTTACCAAGATTGTAAACAGTTGGGCGCTTACATCTCATTACCTAATAGATAAAAATGTAAACAATGTTTACTTGTTCTGCTGGAACTATGTTTATATGTATAAATATTAAAAAATAATTTCAATATATTTTGAACTCTGTTTTCGGAAACCTAAAAGGTTTATCGAGTTTTCACTCTGTGCTTATTTTACCCTAAATATCGTCTAAACTCTAAAAGATAGATGCAATCAGTAAGCGACAAAAATGTTGAAATAGAAATGTAATTTCTAGATTAACATGTATTTTCTTTTTACTAAGATCTTATAGTTTTTGAGGCGTTGTCTCTTCAAGTTGAAAAAGTTGAAAATTTTCTATTTTAAAGGTTTATCATACCTATATATATCGAAAACTAAAAGTGCTATCTATGAATAAAATAATAGCAATTTGTAGCACTTTAAAAGTTCTACAAGGATGTATAATTGAATTTTAAATCGAATTTTTAGGTTTTGAAATATAGTGGTTATAATTTCTATATTTCGATATTTTGACTTATTGAAGCTGTCGCTAATGGAAGGATAATTGTAACATTTAAAATGCCACGAGTATTACAGCTTAATGTGTTTTTCCCGTGGTGCATAAACACCAGCTGTTTTGTTTTGTTTTAAAGAAATTAAAAAGTGAAGTGAACTTGGGGATTCTCAAACAGGTTTAATGATTAATGAGATTTGAAGACACAGAAACATGAAAGTTACGTACGTATTTATGTGCCGCCAGGCATGCTTAAAATCTCATCTGAATCTAAAACATCGTAAGAGATTTGTATGTTTAGTTTATTTACCGCAAGGAATTTAGTAAAATAATTTGGCATTTTGACTTACCAGTCTGTGGTCCGGCTGAATTCGGAGTGAAAACTAAAAGTAAAATTTTTAAAAACTAAAAGTAAAAGCTAAAATCTGTGAACAATTTGTAATCTTTTGAAAGCCCCACAAGGAAGTATAATTAGATATATAATCAGGTTCTTAGTTTTCTAAATATAGCAGTTAAAAGTTATATTGAAAACACGTCAATTCAGCAAAAACTTTAAAAATAGAGACAACCAAAATTGGTTAATTAAAATGTCTTTAAGAAAAACGCCATTAATGATTTACGTAAAATTACACAACCAGAGCGCTATCGGATATTATCACATCCTTCATCAGTGGCAAAGTACGAGTAAATTGTAGGTGACGTTATCATTTTTGATTATTTCCTTAAAAATTTAAACAAGGGGGGGGGGGGGGAGATGCTTTCGAACATTCGATTTCGTTTAAAATAAATCGTGTTCCAGGATTGACTGATTATAATAACCGTAACAAATTATTTTTAAAACCCTTCATTTGTTCGTGAGATATCGCGTCCTAACATACCCACACATACACTAATATACCCACGCACTAACATGTATGTATGTATGTATTATAACCCAATTCATTTCGGATTTAAACTGGGTTGAAAAAATGAAAAACATTTAACACTATGGGACCTATTTTTTCAACAATTTATTGAGAGAGGTTAAAATTCACGAATTGCTTTAAAAATTTTAGGAAATTTTCTAATTATCAGATAAAATGTGTGAAAAAATTTCAGCGGAATGTGTTTGATATTTTTTAAATAAAAATTAAAAAATTAATTACATATTTGAAGAAATCATATGATTCGTTGCAAAATAAAATATGGCATCCATTGTTTTTCCGCTGTCTAAATATTGTGATGCTTGAAGATCTTTTAAAATTATATTTAGTATTGAATCCACCATAAAACTGCGTTATTTATGCGTATTATCCGTGTATCTCAATTTTCTGCAAAAGCAATTTCAATATTTTTTATTTTAAATGATCGCTAAACTTTGATTAATTCTACAACGAAGCCTAATTTTAACTTATGCAGAATGTAAACAAATCAAACGATTGTAAGGTGAGTTGCATAAGAATTGAATTTTTTCAACGAAAAATTAATTAGCTCTGTAGTCTGAAATATAAGTGATATGAATAAAATATTCATTGATTTTATATAGAGAAGCGGACGATTCATATTTCGATGTCATTTGAATAAAATTCATTTTGTTTTTCGATGAAGTTTTAAGTTTTCAAGTATAAAAAATGACTGTAGTACTGTGATAATTTTAAAAATATCAGCGCTGAATGTATCACATTCTAGAGATGTTTAAATAAAATTGCATTTCAGTTGGAAAGTGTTTCATAATCAATCAATTATGCATGATTGATCTTTCTTGTTCAAATATACCGATTTTCAAATCATCAATTTGCAAATCTTGCCTCGCAGTTGTGGCCTATATTTTAGAGCTCCTGTTCGTCACCTACAATAAAAACTGGTGAAGGTCACTGGTGAAGGAAACAACACTGGTGAAGGAAATAAAATGTCCGAAAGCTCTCGAGTTGTGTAATTTTATGTACGTCATTAATGGTGTTTTTAATAACCATTTTATTAACCATTTTAATTAAACATCTTTGACTATCTTTTCTTTTAAAACAGTAGTTATAATCTCGTAATTTTAATGTTTTGAAAGAGTGGTTCTAATGAGGGTATTTTAATAATTTGAACTATTTTGAATGAAACTAAAAGAACAAACCATCCACAAAAAAAATACTCCGTTATTCATGTAAATTCATTGGAGAAACGGCCAATTTATTTCTTTATTTATTTTTTTATTTATCTTTTGCAACAAAAATGTCACTTTCTGCATTTTATTGTATGTACCAGTGAATGAAAAAAATAATCGGTTACCAATTTTTGGCCAATTCAAGCTTAAAGAGCTTTTTATTTTCGCGAATCGCAAATGTATTTGCCCACTTAAGTACAAATTATTTTCTAAACAGTTTACTAAATATCACATTACGGTACATTAAACTTTCTCTCAAAAAAGTTCCCCTTAAAGACAAAAATAAATCAAGAATTCACGTTCTCAAATATCTCGAGGAAATATTTTCGGACGATGATTTTTCAACGGCCCGCGATATTCACTTTTCATTAATCTTTAGCTCGATCAATCTGGAGTGATGTTAGGATTTTTTTTTTTCATTTTCGGTATAAAATTAAATTGCTCTTTATATGTTGTCCCCATTTTTAAAGACTGGTGATGTATTTGAATAGTTTTATGATGTTCGTGTTTATATCCTGAAATGTGTTATTTTTATTTCGCAAACATTATACTTTGTATTTTTGCTGCAAATTTAAAGCAAAACTTAAAAGACAGAATATTTAAGTTGGGTTTCATAATTTGAATAAATTTCCTGTATTTGTAGAATATTGTTATTTTAGTGGTGGTTATATTAAATATTGATTGAACACAAGAACATTAATTTTACAAAATTTGTTCGTTTTTGTGAGACCAGGAATAGATCTCACATTTGATGAGACGCTTTTATGTATAAATTTATGGTGGCCGGAACGGCGAACAAATCTTGTAGTCTGGCTGGCACCTAGTTTTATCACCCCGTGAACCTAAAGGTCACAAGACCATAAATTTAGGGGGCCATGACAGAGCGGCTGAGCTGGGCCTTACGAGATGTGGAATGGTGCCATTGGGTAAAGGAGTAACCAATAAGCACCAAATGGAAGAAAAGGAGGAGTTACCGCCCCCCCAACGAGGGAACCACAGCTTGTGACCCGAGAATCAATCAGACAATTATAGAGATTTGACTTAAGAGCAGACCAGAAGAGACAATTATGGAGATTTGACTTAAGAGCAGACCAGAAGAGACAATTATGAAGATTTGACTGAAGAGCACAGACCAGAGAAGAAATAATAAAGATTTTGACTTAAGAAGGACGTGAGCAGATTTGTGCAACTTGTGCAAATGTTTTTCATTTTTTCAACCCAGTTTAAATCCGAAATGAATTGGGTTATAATATTCATTTTCATTCCCATATATCCCACAAACCGTGCCAATAAAATACTAAAATTTCATTTTGATAATGTCATTTTTACGGCAGTTATCGTGCGAACGGACAAACAGACGGAATGAAAGTCATAAACACTTTCAACTATGTTGGAAAATGTTAAAAACATAATTACAAAATTCATAAATGATAAAATATCTTAAAATGTAAGGTAACCAATTGATGTGTCGTCAGAAGCATAAAAAAAAGTACTATATAAGCGTTTTGTTCTCGACTCACTGCATGTTAAACCATCATATAATTTTCGAGACATATAGTACTTTACATATAGTATCTTATATATACTTTATATATAGTACATTATATTCCCTATACATTACCATGTATTGCAGAGAAAGTAAAAATGTCTATTAATATTAAAGTCTAATAATTTTTGTCTAGTTAGTACTAGACAAAAGTTTTAGATAAGTTATCATCATGCTAGTAGATAGACAAAATCAAATCGCGTCCAACTCAGAAGCACACTGTCTATAACTTTTTTAAACTACCAACTATGTTATAAAATATTTTAACTACTTAATAATCTTTCACTATTTTAAAATAAGATTTAATCATTTCATAGATAATTAAATTCCACATCATCATAAATCAAATCTTCTTCATAAAGCTGATTAGATTATCTTCACGGCGAAGTTATCAACAATTCACATTTTCAAATACCTGGAGGGGCCGTTTTTGAATGACGAGTTTTTAGCGAGATATCCCAATATAAATTTCCTTTTCATTCATCTCCGCCTACAATCATGAAGGATGTAGGCGTTATTGATTTTGAATATAAAATCAAATTGCGTCGTTTTCAAGCCGCCATTCACGGTATTCTGAAACTTTTCGATGATGTGTTTTGAATATTTTGATCCTATAAAAGGAAAATTTATTTCATTGTGGAGCAACTAAGAGATCCGAAGAGCTCAGAAGAGAGAAAACGCTTCTATCCCAGCAGCTTGAGTTGCGTCAGGAAACTTGCATCTATTGTAATGTTTTACACTGTAACTGATTCAGTGCGTCAAATCCCGCAATTAAGCTCATGTAGTTTGCTATAAAGCAGAAGATGGGGATTTGGTATTTAGAAGGACTTATTATTTTATTAAAATGATTTCTTTAATTGGATATTCCCTACAATTTACTGTTATTATGTATTGTTTTCTTATACGAAGTAGAGAATGCAATGTTTACACGAAAAATTTTAATTTTGAGCTTTTGATTCCAAAATATGTTTTTGGATCTCCTGAATACGATATGATTATTTTTAGAGTTATGTCTGCCTGCCTGTCAGTCTGTGGTTAATTTCTTGCGTGCACTATAGCTGCCACAAATATTAATGGATTTTCACAAAACTTTATATTCGGCTTTGTTAACAAAATATATAGAACTAGATAGAATTATCTGAAATTAGAGTGAAAACTTTGAAATTGATTCAAAATTTTATATTTTCTTAACATGGCAGCATAGGACAAAATTTTACATAACCATGCATTAAAGGTGTTATTTGTAGCTTGATTCCGAGGTTTAATAATTTCAATCACATTAGTGAAAAATAGCCGTAATACAATTTTGTGTTATTGCGACGTTGTAACGTCATTAGCCTCTCGGAGAGGAAAAGTTACGCCCCCCCCCCACACACACACACCAGAGGAGAACATAGAACATGGTCAAACTTGGTAACAATTAAGAGATTTTTTCAAGTCCTTTAAAATGAAGGGTAATCTGCTAACATAGGCGCCCATAGAACTTTTCCCAGGAGGGGGCGAACTCAAGGATAATATGTACATTATTAGCTAGCTTGATATCCACCTTTGTGACCTTGACTGTCCAGGGGAGGGCAAGTACCCCCTCTTGCCCTCCCCTATGGGCGCCCATGTCTGCAGTGCATTTATAAGCATTATGCGCCCATGTATTTATAAGCATTTGGACCAACGATACAGGTTTTTGATTTTTTTTTCTTGTAAAATTTGCGAAAAAGAAGTTGCAAGCTACTTAAAAATGGATTCTGGTATAAGAAAGCCGAGAAGAACCACACTTAATTTTTGTGGGAGTTTCTACAAGGATCAAAGTGAGAGCACTATATCGAACATTGTTTATATAAAGTTTATTGTTTTAGCTGCAGTTTATATAAGATTAAAAGCGAGTTTTTAACACTTTACAACAAAGTTGAAAAGTGTTTATGACTTTGTTCATTCTGTCTGTCTGTCTGTCTGTCTGTCCGTTAGCTTTTTTTTCCCTTTCAATTTGTTTAACAATGCATGGGACGTAGTGATGGTAATAGTTGTCTTCATCAAAAATTGAATCAGTTATGTTCTGTCCCGTGGTCTAGGCTATGTGTGGTCATTGCTCTGTCCTCCTAGATCTCCAGTGGACTTCAAGCAGGTTTGAACAGAGTTTCCAATCCCTCTCCTCTTTCTTAACACTTTACAACAAATTTGAAAAGTGTTTATGACTTTGTTCATTCTGTCTGTCTGTCTGTCCGTTAGCACGATAACTGCCGTAAAAATGACTTAATCAAAAGGAAATTTTAGTATGTTGTTCAGACGGTCTGTAGGACCTATGGGAATATAAATGAATAATATCACCCAATTAGTTTTGGATTGAACCCGGGATGAAAACATGAAATACATTGAGCCCTATGGGACCTAATTTTTCAAACATATTTTAAGCGGAATTAAAATTCACAAATTGCTTCAAAATTTTAGGTAATATTCAAATTGTTCCATAAAATATATAAAAAATAATTCAGTGAAATATAATCAGTAGTTTTTTAAATAAAAATTAAAATAATAATTACACCTCTTATATGAAGCGATCACGTGACCATGATATGAAAATATCACGTGACCCATTTCAAAATGATATATGGCATCCATCTTGTCTCAAAATCGTGATTTTTAAAGTTCTTTTTAATTCATATTGAGTGTTGTATTCGTCCTAAAATCAATTTATTTTTGCATAAATTCTGTGCATCTACATACTGAAACAACACAATTACAATATATTTGAGTTTAAATGCTCATCTAAATTTGATTATTTCTACAACTAAGCCTATTTTTCACCTATGTGAAATGTAAACAGCAAAATATATAGAATGAGTTGCATTAGAAATCCTGTATTTTTTTAACACAAAACAATTTAGTCCATGGAGTCTGCATGGCTGATATGAATGAAATATTAATTGATTTCATAAAGAGAAGGACGATTTTTTTCGATGAAGTTTCAAGCATAGAGTTTAATTTTTTGTAGCTCCATGGTCTTGAACAAAATGTTCAAATAAAATAAATTATTATAGTATTGTGATGAATGAAATGAATGGGAGAAAGTTATGAATGAAATCCTGCTTTTATAGAGAGATCCAGGCGTGTTATTTTTTCTATGACGTCATCTGAATTAATTTCAGTTTTTTTCGATGAAGTTTTCAAATATAATAAATTATCGTAGTATTATGATAATTCCAAAACTATTACCGAGGAATGTATAACATTTTAGAGATGTTTACACCAGGCAATTTATATTTCAATGCCGTCATTTGAATGAAGTTCATTTTTTTCGATGAAGGTATAAGCTTTCAAATATAATAAATTAATGCAGTATTGTGATAAGTTTCAAAATATTACCGAGGAATGTATTGCATTTTAGACTTGTTTAAATAAAATTGCATTGAAGTTGGAAAGTGTTTCATAATCAATGCTTTAAACATGATTGATCTTTCTTGTTAAAATATTCACCAGTTTTATACTGATTCAAACAGGCATCCTCTTCTACCCCACACGTGGGACAAAAAAGGGTACTTTGCATTTATTTAATAATTTGATACTGTAAAAAATGCTCCTAACATTTGAAACAAAAATTCACAATTTTTCAGCAAAATTTATAATGTAATAATAAATTCGTAACTTAATAAATTCCTACCTTAATAATAAATTCATTATGTGTAAAATTCATAACGTATGAAATTCATAGCGTAATTTATAACGTATAACGTAAATTCATAACATATAATTCATACCATATAATTCATAACGTATAATTCATAACTATGCAATTTGATTCTTTGTAAAAGAATTAAACTGCATAACGAGAGAGAGAGAGAGGTAACTTTGTTTTCCTATCAAATTTTAAGCAACAGGTAGAAAACAATTAGCTACGCAGTTTTAGTTACTGCGCAGTTTTACTTACTACGCAGTTTTACCCACTTTCCCTCGTAAGAAGATATCTGCAGTGCGTGTTATTAGTTTGAAGTAATTTTCTGAAACGGGTTAGTTTAGATTCGAACTTAGATCTAAATCGTGCTACGAGAGCATGATTGCATTGAGTTAATTATATCTCTATCATAAGAAATTTAATAGTGCCCTACAAATGATTCCACAATATTAATGATTTCTTTTATTTAATTCATAAAACGCGATAAAAATATTGTCACTCGATAAATTTACAATCTGTATACACTTTTGTAACTGCTCTACCCTTTTTGAGTGAGCTGGACGGCCGGGGTAATAAATAAATAAATCTCTATACCCCGCTAATGATGTTTCTAGAAATGTCGTTTCATGTAAAATGAAAGAATATATATTTATTTTAAACATTCGAAATTCATTCCCTTTTTCCATTATCATAAATCAAACTTCTTTTACAGACAGGCCATTTTAAAGACGAATTTACTGAAAAATCCCGTTCTCAAAGTTATTCAATTTTTGAAAAAAAAATCAGTGAAATTACCGCGATATATATATTCATCTTTTTTTAACCTTCGATTAAATTACGCATGACTGAAGTTAAATTCAATGATTTCGGGAATAAAATTAAATTACTTTCGCTTTCAAGATATCGCCTTATTTTAAAATGTATGTTCTAATAATTTCATTGATCATATATATTACTGATCATATTTCTAAAAAAAGTCTGATGTTTTGAAGGCATGATTTTACCTATAAATAAACAAATATATATTATCTTTGATAACAAAAAAAAATCTGATGTGGGCAACACATGCCTTTCCTTATATAATGTAATGAATTTACTACTTTTATAGTAAATAAATAGGTTTTTCTTATAGTAGATACGAATATTCTTTCCAAGACATCGAATTTTCGACAATTAGTCGTCATTTTCATTGATTTAGCTTCATTTTTATCCATTTGGCGAGATTTTCGTTAATTTGGCAACATTTCAAAAATTCGCCAAGTAGGCGACATAAGTTATTCTTACAGCCGATAAATGACTATTGGCGTCTAAATACAAAAGTGTTACTCAGAGTATCTGTTTTCATGAATGGAACGAGCTAGATCCACGAGAATGATGTCACCCAATTTATCGCATGGTATTACATATGAAAAGTGAACATGTTTATCAATAGGAATTTTTTGTTTAATTTATATGACTTTTTGATATTTTTTAAAAAAATGTACAATATCTCAAAAAAGGCTCGTGTTAGCGTTCTAAAATTTAGGTCAATCGTTTTCTAATGAAAAATTACATAAGAAATGTCGATTTGCATAACTTTATTAGTGGTTTTGATTTTTTGACGATTTTTCAAAATTTCATTCGAAAATTTAGGGGGGTTCTGAACATTCGATTGCGTATAAAAACAATAGGCTTCCAGTGTTTACGGATTGTGATTTTTGTACCAAATTTGGTTCAAATCGGTCCATTCGTTCGTCAGTTATCGTCTCCACAGACCCACTGACACACACACACACGCACACATACTTTCACACACACACACACACACACACACACACACACACAGACATCACTTCAAAAATGTTTGATTCGTGATCAGGGATGCTTGAAACGTGCTCTCTCGTCGGAAACTCGAATTCGAATTTTCGCCCTCGTCACAATACTTTCCTTATACATTATGTATATAAGGAAAGTAATATATATATGTAAAAATATAAATATATGTATATAAATATATATACTCATTATAGACTGATGTGAAGCATCACTTTTTTTGCATATTTTGAATTGGAAAAGATTAGTGTCTGTTGTGTTTGTGTGTGTTGTGTTTTGTGTAAAGGCTTCGATATTTTTTGGTTTTTTAAAATACTTCTATTTTTGTTTTACTTTATTTGTTTATTTATTTTTATTATTATGAGGGAGCTCTTCTCCCTGTTGGTTATGCTTGTCAACCCGCATAACAAGCTTTGAGAATTGGGGGACTTCGACACATATTCGCTGACCTTCGCTGAGCTAACATTGCGAACTAAACGAAATCAAACAAAGCTCAAGAAAACTCAAGCGAAACTGAAATATAAATCGAAGAACGATTTATTTCAGCGTATTTCTTAGCCATTTCTGTGCAAATGTATCAAATTTGATAATTTTGTATGCTATAGTGTTTGTGGTATGAGACAGAGATTCTCAAGGGAAGCGCCATACAGAAGAAAAATTTTCACTTTAAAAGTGTATAAAAAGTACAATAACTCATAAACTACATCGAAATTTAAAAAAGAAAATAACTATGTAGGTGCATGCCTGCAAAAACTCGTGGTCTTCCTGTTGTTAGTTTGTCCAGGACGTGAACATAAATTTTTATTAAACCAAAGTTTAAATCGAAAAACGGATTATTTCAGTGTGTTCTCCACCACTTCTTTACAGATGTGCAAACATTTCATATTTTTGTGTGATATAGTTTCCGCAGTACAAGACAAAGAACTTTGAGGGACGCGTTCATACAAAAGAAAATTTTCTAGTTCGAAACTGCATAAAAAAACAGCTTTACTCATAAACTACATCGAAATTTAAAAAAACATGACCAGTCTTGCAAAAATCTAACTATTAAGGTATAGACTCCTGCAAAACATCGTGATCTTGCTGTTGTTAGTCTGTCTAGAACGCGAACTTGAATATTCTTAAACTAAAGTTCATCTCGAAAACGGTTTATTTCAACTTGTTCCCATACATTTTATTTTTAGGCGTTGTAGCTTATAGGCGTTGTGGTAAGAGAAATAGAAAAACTGGAACTCGAAATTTGTCAAACCGTGACGTTAGCTACTTTTTTTAATATAGAGAGATATTAATAATATAAACGCCTTGATTTATCTGTCTCTTCATCTATCTGTCTCTGGGTAACGCTGCTACAAAATGTTGCCAAACGTGTTTCAATCACGGATAAACATTTCGATTTAGATATTAACCAAGACCCAGAGAAATTATGTTGCAATCATGGAGCTTTACGTAGTGTATGGCGTCAGATACTGAATGTGAAATCTTGATGTTATTTTATTTCTTATAATTTTATAAACGTTTATTTGTGATACCACGCAACTAGGAGTGCCACGCTCATATTGCCAACAAGTCAAATATTTCAAGCTTCTTTCAGAAAAATATGGACTATAAGAATAATCCATTTCTTCGTTCGTCGTTGCCAAACTGCTCTGTCCAAGCAGTTAGGGCCTATTCGTTAACAGTCAGTGGGTCTGTTAGTAATACCACTACTCTTTACTTCCAGGATCGAGTTTTCCCCTGAACGAGACAACCTTATACATAAAGTATTCTATGGTACTAGCTTAAAACTAACGTTTTTCCAAGAACTCTTAAAGCTAGCATTATTTTGGGTGTGGCACAAGCCAGTGGTTAAGGCGTGGGGATTGCACAAGATCGATTCCCGGCTTTGCCTAAACTGCCCCGTGTTCACACGGAGTGCGGACACACTAAATATGTCTGTCCGTAAGTCCTTCCGAGAGGTTTGTGGCATGGGATCCCTAGTAACAATTCAATATTGACCTAATATTAGCTTTTTATTTTTCCAATATTGGCCCAATATGAAAAATCTAATGTGGGCAGCACATGACTTTCCCTGCAGACTCAAATTCATTTTTTTTATTTCTTTAATAATTCATTAAATTGAGTTTAATTGCACAAAATAACACTAAATTTGCAATTTTAATTCAATTTCTGTTTTTATTTGGTAATTAGACATTTTTCGAAAAGTGGCATAACTAAATACGAAAAATCTCAAATATCTCGAGAATGGTTAATCCTAGAGTAATAGAGTTGTTCTTATTTTTTTCTTCATCTAAAAGTACTTATTAAACAAGCATTTAATTGATATATTTGAACATACGTAGCTTTCTTTTAGATTTTGCGATTTTTGAGGGCCATTTCGTAAAAAAAGGCAGGTTGTTCTTTTCCGAATAATACTAAAATCTAATCAGCACCAGAATATCCTCCAAGTAACTTATCTATCAAATTTTGTGAAATTTGGTCAATTAGTATTTTAGTTAAAGTAGATACATGACATTTTTGCGGGCCATTTCATAAAAAAAGGCAGGTTTTTCTTTTCCGATTATTATCAAAATCTAATCAGCACCAGAGTATCGTACAAGTAACTTATCTACCAAATTTTGTGAAATTTGGTCAATTATTATTTTAGCTAGAGTGGTACATGAAATTTTTACGGGCCATTTCGCAAAAAAAGGCGGGTTCTGGTTTTGCGAATCGTACCATAAAATAATCAGCACCAGGGTCATACCCAAGTGACTAACCTACCAAATTTTATGAAATTCGGTCCATAAGTCTTTAAATTAGAGTGGATACATACATTGCACAGACACACAGACAGACAGACAGACACACAGACAGACAGACAAACACACATACAGACAGATAGACACACAGACACAGACGTCACGCTAAAAATAGTTTTTTCGTATTCTAGAGGTCTCAAAACGTGTAGATCCGTCGAAATCTCGAGTTGCGATTTTCGACATGATTCCAATACTTTCCCTATACATTACCATGTACTGCAGGGAAAGTAAAAATCTGATGTGGGCAGCACATGACTTTCCCTGCAGACTTATATTCACGTTCTCTTTATTTTAATTAAATTTATTTCACTTTTAATTCAATTTTCGTTCTCATTCGGTAACCGGGCTTATTTTCAAAGGTGGCGTAGGGAAAGTACGAAAAACTAAAATATCTCGAGAACGGCTAGTCCTAGTGTAATGGGGTTGGTCTTATTCTTTTCATCGTTAAAAATTACGTCTTAAATCAGCATTTAATGGATATATTTGAGTATACCCAGTTCTTTAGTTTAGATTTGGACGATTTTTGCGGGCCATTTTGCAAAAAAAGGCAGGTCATTTTTTTCCGAATCGTACCAAAATCTAATCAGCACCAAGGTAACCCACAAGTGACTCATCTACCGAATTTTGTGAAATTCGGTCCATCAGTTTTTCAGTTAGAGTGGATACAAGCTTTTGCGGGCCATTTCACAAAAAACGGCGGGTTCTTTTATTCCGAATCGTACCCAAAACTAATCAGCACCAGCCCCGCCCACAAGTGACTTACCTACAAAATTTTGTGAAATTCGGTCCATTAGTTTTTTAGTTAGAGTGGATACAAAATCTGCACAGACAGACACACAGACACACAGACACACACACAGACGTCACGCTAAAAATGGTTTTTTCGTATTCTAGAGGTCTCGAAACGTGTAGATCCGTCGAAAACTCGAGTTGCGATTTTCGGCATGATTCCAATACTTTCCCTATACATTACCATGTATTGCAGGGAAAGTAAAAATCTGATGTGGGCGACACATGACTTTCCCTGCAGACTTATATCCATGTTCTCTTTACTTTAATTAAATTTAATTAATTTTTAATTCAATTTTCGTTCTCATTTGAAAACTGGACTTATTTTCAAAAATGGTGTAGAGAAAATACGAAAAACTAAAATATCTCGAGAACGGCCAGTCCTAGTGTAATGGGGTTGGTCTTATTCTTTTCATCGTTAAATAATTACGTATTAAATCAGCATTTAATGGATATATTTGAATATACCCAGTTTTTTATTTTATATTTTGGCAATTTTTGCGGACCATTTTGCAAAAAAAGGCAGGTTATTTTTTTCTGAATCGTACCAAAATCTAATCACCAGGGTGACCTATACGTAACTCATCTACCGAATTTTGTGAAATTCGGTCCGTTAGTTTTTCAGCTACAGTGGATACAAGCTTTTGCGGGCCATTTCACAAAAAAGGCGGGTTCTTTTATTCTGAATCGTACCCAAAACTAATCAGCACCAGCCCCGCCCACAAGTGACTTACCTACAACATTTTGTGAAATTCGGTCCATTAGTTTTTTAGTTATAGTGGATACAAAATCTGCACAGACAGACAGACAGACAGACAGACAGACACACAGACAGACAGACACACAGACAGACAGACACACAGGATTTTTCGTATTCTAGAGGTCTCGAAACTTGTAGATCCGTCGAAAACTCGAGTTGTGATTTTCGGCATGATTCCAATACTTTCCCTATACATTACCATGTATTGCAGGGAAAGTAAAAAGTGGACATTTTGATCTGATTGGACCAATCTTGGCTTACAATATTTATGCTAATATTTCCAATATTACGCCAATTTTGACGTAATGGTGGAATGAAAATATTGAACAATATGGAGGTCAGTGTAATACAATATTTGATATGGAGATTACAATGGAAATATTTCCAATGTAATGCCAAGATATATAATATTAGTACAATATTAGACCAATATTAAATTCTATTAGGGAAGGAGGATACGGTCCCTGCGGATGCTGGTCCCACTGAGTTCCAGTCTAAATTGGGTGGCACTTCCCAGAGGTCCAAACAGATACCTTATATTTTCTGGTAGGTCGGATAATCTGAGTCGAAGACGGAAAAGATCAAGTTATCGACAATAAAATGTTTGGGTAAAACGCTTGCATTCACTCTAACGGGGCAGCTTGCGACAGGAGCAAGCAATTATCCAATACTACGTCTACCACATATGACGACGAACTAATGTCGCAGATCTAAAATTGAATTTTTTTTCACTTTTCTAACAAAATTGTTCTCAATACAGCTTAAATGGTATAAGAAAAATTACATATCGAATTCATTATTGAATTCAGTAGTACAAAGATAGCAACATTTTCGTTACATAATTTCTTGTCGTTCTAGTTACATTTTTTTCATGTCACTCTTATTTATTTTAATCAGACAGTAACACGTAATGCACTTTTACTCGTATCACGTCAATAACCCAACTGAACGATGACGAGTTTAAAAACCATCCGCGGAAAATTCTCAAAAACGCACGTAACTCCTAAAATCCCTAGCCAGTCTACGAAATTCGAGAAGTTTCAAGAAGTTTCAATTTAAGAAATGTTTTAATCAAGGTAGACTATCTTTTACTCAATCTTGATGCAAAATTTTACCCATGTAACACATTTCAGTAACTAAGTAAAAATTGCAATTGTAAAATTCAATTATAAACATGTTTCCTATGTCTCAATTAGCCAAACAAAGAGCGTATGATAAAAAACATACAACCATATGATAAGAAAACCCGAACAAACATTTATTAAAGCTTTCGACGATAATGTGGGACTGTATAAAATTTTTGCTAAAGATTGATACGTATTCAAATTTTCAAATGGAAATTTTGTCCAAGGAAATTCAATTTTTGCATCACCCCTAAAATTTATGTTTCTGCCGCTTCTTTTAAATCGTATAACTTTGGTAATTATTTCATGGACAATTAATCGGGTTCTTTCTTAAAATATATTTAAATGAATAAAGAGCAATTTACTAATTGCAGCAATATGTTTAATTTGCTAATTGGAGTCACATATAATAGGTTAAATTTTATCCTATATTTCTAAGACATGTCACGTGATCAAACTGTCGTATCCAGAAAGTTTATAATATTTGAATCATTTCTTAAATGAGCCAACGGCTCTACTGTGCTGAAAACACCGGTTCCCG
The DNA here is from genome assembly GCA_951213105.1 of Amaurobius ferox. NCBI lineage: Eukaryota > Metazoa > Arthropoda > Arachnida > Araneae > Amaurobiidae > Amaurobius > Amaurobius ferox. The sequence goes on along the minus strand of OX578135.1, from coordinate 123,336,869 downwards.
TTAGATCACCGAAGTTAAGCAGCATCGGACGCGGATAGTACTTGGGTGGGTGACCACTTGGGAGCACCGTGTGCTGCTGGCTCATTTAAGTCGACGTGGTGGCCGAACGGTCAAGGCGAGCGTTCCCAGCGATCGATCGGCCGCCACGTTGTGGGTTCGAGTCCCACGTAAGACATGGATGTTGTGTGTTGTTTGCGTAGTGACTATGTAATATACGAACAAAAATTGAAAATGCATATATTTTATAATGCCACATTTGATGAATTTTAGATTCATAAGTGCATGCATATTTTTACAGCACTGTAATGCATATTATCCAAGCTCCATTCGGTACTGCTCTAAGTTGCATTAATATGTACTGAATTTTGGAACATGAAAAATTCTCACTTTTTAAATAAATGAAAATATTATTTCCGCATAAAATAACCATCTTCTTACTTTCCTTATATACATAATGTATAAGGAAAGTATTGTGACGGGGTCGAAATACCGCCCCCCTCTAGTGCGCCTGGAGCAACGTCCTAAAACATCAAAATGGTTCACGATTTCGCCCGTACATAGGGCAAACGACGTAATTCGACGTGGAGTCTAGTGCTTAGCCATTGGAAAAAAAAAATCATTTCTTAAATTGGAACAACGAATCTCCGACTCATGGCTTAGGACACATAGGCCATTAGGACTTTATGCATATTGCAATGACAGTAATAAATATGTGTTTCAATTTAATCTATATTTTTGAAATATTGCTTTTGAGGAGGTTTTGCAAAAATATTGGAGAAAAAAATGAGAGATTGATATGATAACATTTCAAAATTTGTGTTGTTTGTGTGGTTTTAATGGAAGGTACTTAGTTGTTATGACAATGATTGATGAAAGAAGTGTTATAGATTATTTTCCATTTTATAAAAGTTTCACTAACTTGAAGAAGAATTGTTGTTAAGTGGTCTAAATTTTTAATATTTTTGTTAGCCGGATTATCATAGAATCGATCTTTAAAAAATCTGATGTGTGCAGCACATGACTTTCCTTATGTAATGCAATGAATATATTACTTTTACGGTTAAAAAATGTTATTCTTATAATAGATACTTATATTCTTTCCAAGATATTGAAATTTCGACAATTAGTCCTCATTTTCATTGATTTAGCGCCATTTTTATCCATTTGGCGAGATTCTCGTAATTTGGCAACATTTGAAAGAGTCGTCAAATTGGCGATATTCCGCCAAATTTGTCGCCAAAATCTCGCCAAGCGTTATGGACTGAGAAATAAATTATTCTTATAGTAGATAAATGACTATTGGCGTTCAAATACGAAAGTATTACTCAAAGTATCTTTTCTCACGAATGGAACGAGCTAGATCCACGAGAATAGTGTCAACAAATTTATCGCATGATATTACATATGAAAAGTGAACATGTTTCTCAACAGTTAATATTTTTTTTTAATTAATGGGATTTTTTGATAAATTTATTTGAAAAATGTACAATATCTCGAGAACGGTTCGTGCTAGCGTTCTAAAGTTTATGTCAATCGTTTTCAAGGAAAAATTACATACGAAATGTCTATTTGCGTAACTTTATTAAAGGTTTCGATTTTCTGATAATTTTTTCAAAATTTCACTCGAAAGTGTAGAGGGGTTCTGAACATTCGACTACGTTTAAAAACAATAGGCTTCCCGTATTCACGGATCGTGATTTTGTACGAAATTTCATTGGAATCGCTCCATTCGTTCGTGAGATATCGTCTCCACAGACTCACTGACACACACACACACACACACACACACACACACACTTTCACACACACACACACACACACACACACACACACACACGCACGCACACATACACATAGACATCACCTCAAAAATGTTTGATTCGTGATCAGGAATGCTTGAAACGTGCTCTCCCGTCGAAAAGTCGAATTCGAATTTTCGACCCCGTCACAATACTTTCCTTATACATTATGTATATAAGGAAAGTAATAAGATGGTTATTTTATGCAGAAATAATATTTTCATTAATTTAAAATGTCAGAATTTTTCATGTTCCAAAATTCAGTAAATATTAATGCAATTTATAGCAGTGCCGAATTGAGCATAGATAATATGCATTACAGTGCTGTAAAAATATGCATGCACTTATGCATCTAAAATTCATCAAATGTGGTATTATAAAATATATGCATTTTCGATTTTTGTTCGTATATTACACTATTACACTATTTTAACCTTCTCCTCTTAAAGTCCACTCTTCAAAATGAAGACTCGAAAATAGAGTTCTTAGCCCCCACCCCCCCACCCTTTGAAGAATATTTACAGAAGATGAATTTTGACCAAAATAACGATATAGACACGTTTATTGTTCGATAGTCTATGTTAGATGACACCAAATGTGTATCATCTCTTCTCTGGAATATTATCATTTCTCTGGAATATTATTTTAGGTCGTCATATGAAAAATTGGTAAAGGTTGAGATGTTAAAAATGCTACAATATTTCTAGACTATTCATTTTGTGGTGCGTTTCTAGAAGATTAGTGACACAAACAATAAACTGATATAATTCGCATTATATTTTACTTGATGGAAAGCAGCTATAAGAAATTTATAGATACATCTAATTTTCTGTAAGTGCTAATAATTTGTATTTTTACAAACACCAACATTCGTTAGGAATATGTTTTAAATTCTTAGTAATAATTTTATTTTAGTGGTAGCTTAGATATTAATATAGCTATCTTGTGATGATTTAGATAGGTACAAGAAATGTTATTAATAATTGTTTTATGTCTTGGGCTATTGTAATACTATATCTTGGATAATCTTGTGTTATAGATTATCTTGTTTTGCATAATCTATTGTGATATATAATATTATAAGGTATTTTAGATGAAAGTCCGTTGTTTAATTTTAAACTTTGAAAATTTCTCATGCACGATATGAAAAGAAAAACATGGAGTTTAAAGTGTTTTATATATTTTCTAAATATTTTCTAATGCAAGATAATTGAACACTCAAAGAATTAGCAAATAATAAAGAGTATATAGAAGAAGGCAAGGACAAATTATGGTAGGCAATTTAACTCCACGATTGCACTTTACAAAGTCAGATACAACAATTTTTCCAGATGTATCCATATTATATCCATTTCTATATAATACATTTTTAACGTGTTTGTGGCATTATAGACTCTCCTGGAGTCTACTGTTGACCTAAGGACTGAATAATTGCACACGTATAGTATTACGGGACAGAATCCTTCCCCCTAGATCCCTCCCGGGAGCAAAAAAATTAGGGAGTGTTTGGAAAGTCTTTGAGGATTCTGCAGAAGCTCATCCCAGTGATCTAGAAAAGCACACTTATAGTACCGTCTATCACTATTTGCACACTTATAGTATCATCTAACACTATATGCACACTTATAGTATCGGCTATCACCATTTGCACACCTATAGTATCGCCTATCACTATTTGCACACTTATAGTATCGTCTATCACTATTTGCACACTTATAGTGTCGTCTATCACTGTTTGTACACTTATAGTTTCGTCTATCACTATTTGTACACATATAGTATCGTCGATCACTATTTGCACACTTATAGTGTCGTCTATCATTATTTGTACACTTATAGTATCGTATATCACTATTTGCACACTTATAGTATCGCCTATCACTATTTACACACTTATAGTATCGTCTAACACTATTTGCACACTTATAGTATCGTCTCTCACTATTTGCACACTTATAGTGTCGTATATCATTATTTAAACACTTATAGTATCGTCTAACACTATTTACACACTTATAGTATCGTCTAACACTATTTGCACACTTATAGTATCATTTATCAATATTTGCACACTTATAGTATCGGCTATCACTATTTGCATATTTATGGTATAGCCTATCACTAATTGCACACTTATAGTATCGCCTATCACTATTTGCACACTTATAGTATCGCCTATCACTATTTGCACACTTATAGTGACGTCTATCACTATTTGTACACTTATAGTATAGTCTATCACTATTTGTGCACTTATAGTATCGTCTATCACTATTTGCACACTTATAGTGACGTCTATCACTATTTGCACACTTATAGTATAGTCTATCACTATTTGTGCACTTATAGTGTCGCCTATCACTATTTGCACACTTTTAGTGTCGTCTATCACTATTTGTACACTCATAGTATAGTCTATCACTATTTGTGCACTTATAGTATCGTCGATCACTATTTGCACACTTCTAGTGTCGTCTATCATTATTTGTACACTTATGGTATCGTATATCACTGTTTGCATACTTATAGTTACGTCTATCACTGTTTGCACACTTATAGTGCCGTCTATCACTATTTGCACACTTATAGTGTCGTCTATCACTATTTGTACACTTATAGTATCGTCTAACGTTATTTGCGCACTTATAGTGCCGTCTACACGCTAAAAATGGGTAAAAACACACAAAACCTGTTTTACTGTCACTAGAATGACACTTTTAAACAGGTAAATTCCAGTTACACACTTTAAAAGGTAACTATATCTATATGAATGTGTTAGTTTATTTATTTATACGAGAACTACACGGAAAAACGCATATATTTTACTTTATGATCAAAAGACCCATTGGAACAGGTAAAATGGGAACACAAGATGTTCACTCTACGCACTAGTTTACCTGCTTAAATGCGTTCCTCTGAAAGAACCCTTTCAAGCAAGTAAGCACATTGCGGGATTTAACCCTAGTGACGCTGGAAGCACAGACAATTTTGCCACCCTATTATTTATTTTTATTTTTATCTTTATCCCACTGTTTATTTCCGATTCTGTCTGCATACCCTATAATACTCGTATAGAACGATTTTGTTTGACAACACCAAAATATTTAGTTTTACATTGAAAAAACAAATCTTTAACAAGCTTACAATAATACAGTAATATTTTACAATTTTCCTATTATTATTTATAGTTTGTATTGCAATACAGTCCTAATGCAGCATCTAAAAGCAATGTTTCAATCATCATGTAAAACTTGATCTGTGAAGTAATTGCATTGATCTGGAAATTATTTACAGACCATCTGCATGGGTATGGATGTAAATAGTGCAGGACTTCGTTACACTGCACTCCTTCCTCCAATGTTTTGAATTGAAAAACCGATCAAATATGAATATTTATCCATTTTGGTTTAACATCAAGTGTTTTGGCGCCTGGCTTTGAACTGCATTTTGCTGTCGCTAGAAAATCTGTCGCCCGAAGCTCATGCTGCTTTAGCTTCTAAGGACGGTACTGGGTAAACAAGTGCGTAAAATGAACATATCATTCCTAACAGCATTTTTTTTTTCACAGTGACTTAAGATTTACGTCGCAACGTGACTTTGGAATGTCACAGGACGTCGCAGTACGTCTCGGCAATGTCATATTGAGGTCAGAGCGAAATCATTCTGATCATTTACATTGTCGTTTGTGACGTCGCATATTAACTTGTTTGTGACGTTGCATTGTAATTGCCATTGTAATGTCGTCACATTGTTACGTGTTAATTAAATTGTGGAAACGTCACAGAATATATTCACAATGAAGTTCAAAGTTACTAATACGTAACGTCGCATAAAAGTCACAAATATGATGTCACATTGTGATCCAGGTGACACGTGACTACAACATCACTGTCACACATGTGACGATCTTTGTTGTGAGGGATGTTATTTCTTTATCTATCTAAGACGATCTTTTCAAAGTAAAATAAAATGTATCCATTATTCCACACAATTTTCATATAAAAGAATAAAATAACGCATTCATATAGATATAGTTAACTTTTTAAGTGTGCAACTGTAAATTTACCTATTTAAAAGTGTCATTCTAGTAGCAGTAACCCTGGTTTTTACTTGTTTTTACCCACATTTTTTAGCGTATATGGGACAGAACACAATAACTCCGATTCATCGTCTTGGGGAGCACTAAGGCTCCTCTATGTACGAGCTGACTCATCAAGCATATTGAAGCCCCCCCCCCTAGCTGGATGCGCAATCCATTAGCATTATCTCTATTCGTATTTTTAATTTAGTAAGTATAATTGAAATGATTATGGGTGGTTGTTCTGCGCCGAAGTGCTCTAATCATTTAATAAAGGGCTTTAGGCTATTTCGCTTCCCTAGAAACGAAGAAAGAAGAAAACAATGCCTAATAAATAATTGGATACCCGATACTGGAGCATACTTGTGCAAACTAAGTTCTACAATATTCTAATTGAAACTTCTTTTTTTATATAAGGTATTTATTTTAAACACTTATTTTATAATTTCTGTAACTGTAGTATGGAACCCTATGGGCTTCAATATGCTTGATAAGTCAGCCTGTAGTAGAGGAGCTCTAGGGAGCACTAAATGATGGGGGTGGTGGGGATGGGGGGTCGTCCAGAAGCCTCTTTATGATTTAGAAGGGTAACATTTTACATACTTATATTACACGGAATAGAACGAACTTAAATGGGCGAATTTTTGGTTAAAATGGTTACGGTCAATGATAGTAGTTTGCTTTGTTAAACAAAATAAAACCTATTAAAAAACTGCAATTTATTTGTTTAAGAATGCCTGTTCCCTAGTCTTTCACAGACTTAAATACTAGTTATTATAAATCATTAATACTTTAGAAAACACCTATCCCAATTCTACATAAATAATAATGGTGTGACGTGGTAATTTTTTAAATTTGTTATTTAAAAAGTTTGAAATTATCCAGTTTGCCAATAATTATAACAATATGTATTTGATGCAAGCAATAATATACGTTAGAAATAGGTATTACTGCCTCAGCGACACAATGTTATTGAATGTATAAGGACCTGTGATTTCGTAATAAGTATATAAATATGCTCATAAGTATATAAGGAGCTCATTCAGTGTAGAGGGAGTAGGTGAATCCAATCTCTGTTGGTGACACCATCAAAGGATTATAATATTAAATTATATTTTGGATTGTAATACACTTATGTCCAAAAGTTAAGCGATAAAGTAATAAAAGCGGATACATAAAAAATTATTTCTTTTTTATTCATGGAAACTTCAGAGATCATGGGGTATAACAAAAGACACTAGCGTGGGGAAAGCAAAAAAAAATATCAATAAATAATTAAATAATAGAGATAAACAAAACTATAGGATTTTGGGCGGCAAAAGCAGTTCATTCGTGGAGGTCTGTCAAAATGGAGTGGGATGACCACTGCTGGAAACACATGTCCGATATCATCGATTCATGCTAACAATACGATCATCTATGGCGTTTTGGTGTGTCTATACCTGTTCATGGAACATACATGTTCTTAGCTCGTATAAAGGCTCCGGAAAGAGTCATATACAGAACTTAAACGTTTCTAAAAATTTTTCCAATGTATGCTCGATGAGATTCAATTCGGATGATCTCGATGGTAGTTCTATACGAAGCAGTGTTTCCTATTCTAAGTATTAACCTACAAGGTGAGCCCTGTGAACTTCCGCTTTATCGTCCATGGTCGCAAGAAATAAATGAACATATTGAGCAATGACGTTATCTCTATACCGCACTGCAGTCACAGTACCGCAAGGGAAGATGTGGGGATTAGTGCTGGCGTGACAGAAGTCCCTGCGCAAACCATCAAACCACCGTCTCGGTATGCCTGCATTTTGCGGATGTTAATGGCTTGATAAGCAAGTTCCAGCATTCTTCAGACCAATAACTGTCTGGAATTACTCTGTACACCAGACCGTGACCCATCCGTGGAGAGCACAGTACCCCATTATTGTGGAGTCTAGTTGAGGTGTGGAGTCCAGTTGAGCTGTGGAGTCCAGTTGAGCTGCGGAGTTCAGTTTAAGCAGACCTCTCTGTGCGAGGGCGTCTGTGGGACGCAAGCTACTGGTCGTCTTACATACAGTTGACCTGCATGTAGTCGTCTGTAAAAATTTTGCCAAGATACCGCTCTTCCTGCCGACGCTGCAAAGTCGGAAGCAAGCTGATATGTAGTGATTGACTTGTGGCGTCGTGCTTGGAGACATAGGAAACGGTCATCCTGAGCGGTTGTGATCTATGGTCATCCACTTACTGGACTTTGTGACACTGTTCCTTCACTTTGATACCGGTTCCACAGGCGGCAAATGACGGAAGATTGACATATATGGGTCGGGCTACTTACGACTATCACTGGCCAGCGTCCTCTTACCATCCCATTGTCTGACGTCACTCAGATGATGTCGTCTACTCATTTTTCAAAATTTGGTTATTTCGATTTTCTTTCCAGAATACGTAACACGGAGATACAGGATCTGCACAAAACAGGCCATTTTTATACCTAATACGTTTCCTTGTTAAAAAATTTGGTATGCAAAATGTTTTCTACTGGCTAGTTTCCGTGTGCGTGTGCCTGTCATGTATTCAGATTTTGTGGCTACCCGTTGTTTCTTTCGCTGAATATACTAATTTCTCTGTTTGTTGCTTAACTTTTGGACATGAGTGTAATAAATTATATATGTATTTTAAAAATTATAAATATATATGCCCACTTAATATATTGTTCTCAAAGTCTAAAGCTTTTTGTTACAGAAAAGACAAAAATGCAATCAATATGGAAGTCAAAATGCCATGAAAGATGCAGAAACAACATTTTTGGGCAATCCACTTGGTTGATTGTGCAATTGTAATGAAAAGCTTGATTGTACTTTGAAACAAACATTGTTTTTCCTCTTTGTATTAAAAGGAAAATTATTAGAATTTGTCATTAATAGTCGAAAAATTGTATTAGAATTATTGCACTTGTATCAGAATGAAAATGAAACCTATCAAAATCCGCTATTAATAATCGAAAACTTGAGTACACTTTGTAATAAGCATTGAGAATATTTACTTTTGGTATTAAAATAAAAATAAATATATTAAAATCATCATTTTGTAAACAACCCCAAAACTTTCTCAGTTAAATTGTTTATAAATTAAAAAGAAATATGTTGATACTGTATAAAATCAAGCAGAGGAACAGGCCATGCTGCGAAGCACAGAATGTATGAAATCCTTTCTACTGAATTGCAATTCTGTACCACCGGTAAAATATATTCGGTATATGAAAATAATTCCTTCTCTCCTTCTTCCTATTTTCAGCACAGTCGTATTTCCATCTATGTTTTATGAATATTTTGTATTACGTGAAGCGGATCCAAATTTGAAGATTATGCACTTTTGATTGATGGTCGGGTGTGGAATAAGTTTCTATAACATATACACCAGCACGCTTTTTTACCTTGGGGACATGCGTCTGTGGAAAACTCCTATGTCAGATTAACGCCATTTTATATTCCCATCTGTTAAAATGTAGATTTTATTTTCCTGTGCAAGAATAAAATATATATCGTAAATGTATTTCAAGCAGCATACTTCTTAGCACCATGTATAAATGTCGATAAGTAGTGTTGAAATTAAATGAAAGCGTTATCATTTTAAAAGTGTATACTATATTTCCAAAAGTATTTGGACACCTAACATGAAAGTAAAGTCGATTAGGAACTTTAAATCGATTCTGAAATCGAATTTCAAGTCGATTCTTTAAATCGAATATGTCGATTCTTTATATCGATTCTTTAAATTGATTTTCTATATCAGTTCTTTAAATCGAACTTTAAGTTGATTAGGATTGTTACACTAGTCGATAAGTACTGTTGAAATTAAATGAAAGCGTTATCATTTTAAAAGTGTATACTATATTTCCAAAAGTATTTGGACACCTAACATGAAAGTAAAGTCGATTAGGAACTTTAAATCGATTCTAAAATCGAACTTTAAGTCGATTCTTTAAATCAAACTTTAAATCGAATATATCGATTCTTTATATTGATTCTTTAAATTGATTCTCTATATCGGTTCTTTAAATCGAAATTTAAGTCGATTAGGATTGTTGACTGTTGTAATTAAATGAAAGCGTTATCATTTTAAAAGCATATACACTATATTACCGAAAGTATTCGGACAACTAACATTAAGGTAAAGTCAAATTTGCACGATCAAATTCGCATGGGCAGTGTGTATTAGATATTATATACACTGTAAAACATTCTGAAACCTTTGCTTATTTTTTTTTCAGCTACTTTGTTGATAATTTCGGCAAACTATCAAAAAAGTCGCAATTACAGGCCTTCATGAAAAGTCCAGCTTCATTTCTGAAATATTCAGCAAATAATCGTCTGCCGAAGCGTTACTTTTGTATTTTTATGTATATATTATTATAACTCCCTTACTTCCCATTACGGACACCTGATTTCCCAGAATCTTTCTGTAAAATGCTTGCAAATGTTTTATAGTGTATTAGCATCCCCCCCCCCACTCAACCAGCTGCTCATACCCTAGGGTGAGTTGGGTGGTCTAGGGTGAGTTCATAACCTAGGGTAAGTTGGGTGACCTGGATCTTTCACAGTGTATAAGCATGATAGTCTGGCTCTAGATAATTTGAACTGGATAGGAAGACAGATCTTTAAACTTAATTCGAAGCTGTTATGACACACAAAGCTGAAGACGGATTTTCAGAGGGGTATGGTGGTGCGAAGCTGATTGGGCATGTAGTCCCTCAGCAATATTACAGCTTTTCTGAGATATGCAAAATTCTCTGTGGCTGATGTCAAAAAAGAGAGAAGGCTGGTGGCACACCAGAGCAACGCTACGACCTGAGCGCGGCATAAAACAATGATCGTAGTAAGATATGTTTAGTGAGGAAACTGAAGTAAGTTTCATAGCATTTGGGTCAGTCCTGGCTTCCGAGGTATACCGAGTCACAGGAACTACTAATATTCACAATAAATGAAACTGTTGCTTATGAGAATACAACTTTTCTAGTACTTCCTTGAAAAAAGCAGACATAAGCAAATATGGTGACTACAATTATTTCAAGGGTATTTTGAGCATTCTTCTTCATGCTCGAAACAGTGTGCTTTCTTAACAAACGTTGAACGATTGTTAAGACTGCTATTCTTATATTATATGCAATATATATATATATATATATATATATATAAAGAATGCCAAAAGAACAAGAGGGAAAAGAGCTAACAGGTAAAATATTAAATAATCAGGGGGGGATTGTGACCCCTTGTTCCCAGTTATAGCCAGTAATTACACCAAGGTAACACTCCCGGAACTGATACCTTCCTGTAGCTTAATCTCCGTGAAACTGTCAAGCAAAAGACATAAACGAGGAGTGACAACAGAAGCTACAAGTATATTCAAATATACACAGATGGAGTGAAAAAGTATAGGAATTTATTAAATGGCCAAGGGGGATATATATATATAGTAAATCCAATGGTAGAATGGAAGAAGTAACTCATAATACACTATCTTAAAAATGTAGGCCTACGGATTACAATGAAATAAAATGAAATTCAACAATAAAGAGAAAATTAAAATGCAAATTACAGTTCAGAAAGCTAAAGATAATCAACAAATGTCAAAGGAGAGGAATCGAAAAAAGGAATACCAAAATTATCAAGCATTAAAGCTTGTACGTGGAAGAGCTTTAGTCCTAATAGTTCATTTCGATATATATATATATATATATATATATATATATATATATATATACATACATATATATATGTATATATACATATATGTATATATATATATATACTATTTTTCTAATATTTGCAATCTGTATTTATGGTGAAAATTTAAATCAATTTTCAAAGCCTGTAAAAAAAATCCAAATTCAATATTTTCACAATAAAAAATCAGGACTTATGAGGTGATAAATGGATTTCTTCGTCACATGCACTATGTACAACTAATTACGTGATATTTTAAATATTTTATTTTACATAAATTACATATAATTTCGTACTCCAATTTAAGAACATAGATTCTATTTTTATTTAAATATTATATGCACATTTCAATTTTCTGACATTCGCAATCTGTATTCGCGGTGAAATATTAAATTATTTTACATACCCTGCAACAAAAACCCAAACTCAATATTTTCACAATCAAATATTACGACTTATCAAATGAGGAAAATATTAGCTTGCGGTGATATATTCTGCATTGCCGCTTAAAACGCGCTCTTTATAATAAATTACGTCGTATTCTAAATACTTTATTTACTTTACATATAATTTTATACCATAATTTCAGAACATAACTTCAATATTTACTTGTTTTGAAGGATATGAATGTTTTCAGCTATTACAAAAGCATTTTTTACTAAGATTAAATCACTGTTGTGTTTCTGTGTGAAATAAGTTTTAAAATTTAAATAAACGCTGCTTAAATATAAAAATATATTCCACTCCCATGTTAAAGAGTTCCAGCTGGTACGGCTAATGGTAATGGTACGGTATGTGGTAACTTTTATGCTGATTTTTAACTATAAACAATTCCGTAATGGTAATTAACTAATCGTAGCTATTCTTAGTAAAATTGAATCTGCTAGAATCAAATTTAGTTTTACAAAGATTTCAATCTGTCGAAGAATAATTTTAAAGAGAATGTCATTTATGGGGTTTTTCCAGTATCAGACTTCTGTGCACTGAAAAGTATCATCATTCATTCTCATGCAGCGCCGACTTCTTACTTTTCAAACTGATTGTTTGTTTGTTTTTGCTTATGGGTGTTGTTGTTGAGACCCAGGTGTGTATAAGTTGAAAGCTTTAAACTAACTCACGAGACAATTTATTTTTTTTTCGATTACTCCAACATTTCTTCTTTTTTCCAGTGTATCTAGTGGCGAGTGCTCCAAAGTGTAATGACAGCGACCTCAGATGGTGCATGGAGGAATTAAAAGTACTCACAAGCAACCAGGACTTAGCATTTGCACAAACAGAGCAGGAACTTAGCAAAACATGTGGGTAAGTACATTCCTTATATTCACCATTGATGACCTATTATTACCCTTTTATATACGGTCAAAACTTGTTTACACAATCAGCCAGGGGGATCAACAAATTTGTTGTTTGTTATATAGTCAAACTAACACTCTAAAAATATTAAATTGCAACTTTTTTTAATAAGTTTGATTTTATTTAGCAATGTAAATATGCACTTACCGTTGAAAATGTCATTTTAATGGAAAATTGGTGCGGTTAGGACATGTGCCAAAGTCGATAATATCAATGAGCAAAGATTCAGTTTTGTAAGTCACCTGAGGCTTCTGGAGGATATGGAAAGTTTAAAAAAAATCGCCCTAAGGGAAGGACGGAAATTCCTTCTCCGTTATGTTCTATTCCGTGGATAATATTATAACTGTTTAAAGACTTCAAAACTTTTTTTGACTTTCTATATTACCGAAAGGGGGGGGAACTTATAGTTGAAAATGTTTTTTTTTCTCCAGCCCCGGCAGAGGAGGATTTGAAAATCCGGCGCTGTTAGGTTTCGTCCCTTTGTCGAGAATATAAGTTTGAAAATATTCCACCAAATTGATTAACGCTTTAGAGCTTCATGCAGGGTCTTGAAAAAACGTTCAATTCTCTTCCCACTTTTTCCATCCCCAGGACGGAAATTGGAAATCTGACCATGTTCTGTCCCGCGGCCGATACTGTAACCGCGCAAAAGATTCAGTCTTACAGGCTAAGAGTCTGAAAATACACAAACACATTAAACATTTATTATATAGGTTCCGTATGAAAAAATTAAGAAAAAAATTGTTTTGCTGAAAATTTTTTCAGATGACTAAGATTACTAAGGCTTTCTGCTTATCATTGTGACAGTGTGTATGGTGGTAGAGGGGGCGTGGTGGTGTTGAATGGCACCTGAAAATGTCATCTAAGAGGCGGTGATCACAAAAAATTTGGGGGACACTGATCTAATTGAATTGTGTTTATTACTAATAACTATAAATCGAACAAATATATCTTGCAATTCTTAGAGAATCTGTCTTATGTTCGATATCATATAATAATCCTCTTTTGGTTGCTTTACGCTTGTTAAAATAACCAGTCCTTTACATGAAACGTTTTACCCTGGGAACACAAGGGCGCACAAGCGCTCCAGCTCGTTACCTGGGCGTAGCGAAAGAGAAATCCTTCTCCGCCCTCAAAAGTGCATGAATCTAGTACAGTTTTGTAATTACTAATATATTTTATTAGCAAAAACTTCTAGTCTATATCCATACCCTTCCCTGGCACTTTGGAATTCGAGAATTTGCGGCTTCTCCTCCCCCTTCCCCTCTACATCTCATCTGAAACCTTTTCCTCGAGCTCAAGTTCCTGCGCCCCTCTTCTAACTCTTCCGCTTACACTTCTAGGCGTCTGTTTATGCCGTAATTCCCCCCCCCCCCCCCTCGAAGACTTGGGGTCGGGTTTGCGCTCCTCCTCCAAGCAAAAATCATAAGTTCGTTGTAACCATTATGTAGCTCCTATTTTCCTATGATATCCTTCTTTTCTCTTAGCTAGAAGTTTAAAAGGGTTATTCTTACTGTCCTGGGCACTTCTATAACTCCTGTCCGTGAGTCCTTGACGGACACTTTTGCAGGCTTAACTCTTTAGAACTGCATCCAAAATAACGGATTATATAATAAAATTTAATTTTATATTATAAAATTTAATTCAATACGCATTTCAGGGTTGTCAAATATTTAAAGCGGCGACTTTATTCTAAAGTTGAGAAAACTATTCTTTATGGCTATGCCTTTTAAATATCACATTATAAATAAATAGATAGTAAAGGACTTCACTTGATAGATATAAACTTTAATGCTTTCATGCAGTTCCGATTTCTCGTGACTTTATATATCATAATTCAAGCATAAAATAAGTTATTATTCCAACCATTTTTGCATTTTTACGTTCTCCACAATGGAATATTTTTATAAGTGAGATGTGGAAATGAATATTGAGAATGGACTTACCACTGGATTTACATTATTTGAGTTATGTGGTACAAAATCTACTGATTATTTAGTTGAAAAGAATATATTTCATTGCAATAAACATATAAATCAACAAAAAAGAAACAAGAAAGATCAACCATGCATAAAGCATTGATTATGATAAACTTTTCAACTGAAATGCAATTTTATTTAAACATCTCTAAAATGCGATACATTTAGCGCTGATATATTTTAAATTATCACAGTACTATAATAATTTATTATATTTGAAAACTTCAAACTCTATCGGAGAAAATGATGTTTATTCAAATGACGTCATCGAAATATAAATCGTTTGGCTCTTTATGTACAAGCAAATTAAAAATATTGTAATTGCGTTGGCACAGAATATAAATTCACGAAAAATACGCAAAAATAAAGCGGTTTTAGGGCGGATGCAACACTAAATATAAATTTAAAAGAACTTTTAAAAATCACGATGTTTACATTGGGGAAAATATGGATGCCATATTTTATTTTGAAGTGGGTCAGGTAATCTCTCCATATCATATGGGTTGAATTATTATTTTAATTTTTTATTAAAGAACTACCGAACATATTTTACTGAATTTTTTTTTATATCTTTTATGGGATAATTTAAATGTTTTCTAAAACTTTTGAAGCAATTTGTAAAATTTAACTTTGCTTAAAAAATGTTTGAAAAGTTAAGTCCCATAGGGTTCAATGTATTTTAATTTTTCAACCCGGCTTGAATCCAAAAGTAATTGGGTAATATTATTCTTTTACCTTCCCATATGTCCCCAAACCGTCTCAACAACATACTAAAATTTCATTTTGATAAAGTCATTTTTACGGCAGTTATCGTGCGAACGGACAGACAGACAAAATGAACAATGTCATAAACACTTTTCAATTATGTTGTAAAGTGTTAATTATGCATCGTAGTATCATGACATGTAAGTGTTAGACTAGGCTGTATACCCGCTCTCAGTACGAACATATAATGTAAAAAATTCACAAGTTATGGTGAACTTTCAATATTTCGAATTTTCTTTACTGAAATTTTATAATAAATCTCACGAAAACAAGTGAGTTTTCATGTTTTGAGATCATAATTAGATAGTCAGGAGCATCATTTACAATGTTATTCATATGTATATAATAACAATTTTAAAAGTAGAAGATTAGAAGATAGCTTCTTCGTAGATTACGGTTCTGGATTTTGGGGACAGAAATAAAGGAATTATAAGAGCATAAATAAAGGAATTGCATGCAATATACAGTTGGCCATCTGAAAACACCAAGTGGTGTGGTCTATATCCACAGTGAAGAATGTTTGCAGTTAGTTTTGCTGTTTGCTCTTGATTATAAGGCGTATTTAATTTTAGAGACAGAGGCACAAGCAACGATCAAGTCGCGTTATCGAATTTTGAATTGTATTTAATGTAGATAGACTCAAAACTTTATTGGGTCACGTTAGTTTGGAGACCCAAGTAACGATTGGGTAATGTTTGCTCGGAGCTTTTACAACTATTGGGCCACTCTCGATGTGAGGAAACAATCAAAAGGACATGAAGATAAACAGACAAAAGGACGAACGAGAGCCTAAATTTAACGTGGCCCCATACCAAGTAACTATAACTAATGTATTGAAGTAATTCTTTAATGCTCTTTAGTGCTACTTTCAGGGTCTTAATTTTTTCAAGCTGATATACTATTCTTTATGTGTTTTTAATGCTACAATAAAGCCTTTAAACTGCATCATAAACCTTTTTTTTAATATCGTAAAAATTTTATTTAATACAAGACATTTTAATGCTTTCGCGTTCTGCAATATTTTGCGTTACTGTAGAATTCGAGCATAAAATATGTTTATTTAAGTCCTTTTCAGCACATTTTACGTTTTCTATAGTATATCATAAGAATCGCGCTTGAACAAGCATTCGTAGACCGGCTTTACGTTGTTAAAGTTGTTAAATAAGCAAATACAGTGCATATTGTCGTTTAGTTATGTAAATTTTCAAAAAACTACAAATATCATCGCATTCTGAGGTAGTGGATACGAATGAAAAAAAAAAGATAATTTAGGAAACAACATTTTTTTTTAATCACATGGGTAAAATTTTTGTAGGTTTTCCACGATCGAGACAGAAAGTCTTTGTGTTATCAAGAGATAGTAACGTATTGGTAACCTTAATAATATTACAGCCAAATTCAATATACCTATAAAGCAAAACGTGTCAATTATAAATCACCACATTACAGGTTTTTCTCGAAAAATTACAATAAGAGCTCTGTCACTACTTCCGATTGATGAGGCGTGCGTGGTTGCCAACGCAAAATTCAATTGAACACGGGAACAAAATGCTGATACCTTGATCCAGCTACTTACTACCCGTGGCTCGGGAGAGTGGACAGGGAATGGATTAACAGAGCTCAAGCGGAATCACCAACCAAAATTGAGCAGCTTTGTTAAAAGATAAATCAACAATTGATACGGATGGACAGGATAGTAAGGCACGGAGATTGCAATCGAAAGACCCGAATTCGATTCTCGGAGTGGCACGCCTAGAACACTCTGGGGTGGTACCTACCTAGAATAGACCCAAATTCTACACTTTTCCTACACCCACTTTACTTAACACCTTTCCTCTTGAAATTTTAAATTCGTCTGAAAACGCAGAACTGCTGATCAACTTCCTGTCTGATAGTATATTACACACAGGAAGCTGGCAGCTATCAAAACCTGCATACAAAACTAAAGTTATTCGCTTGTGTAATAAGTTAAATGCAGATAACTAAACTGACCGTATAATTGTGAACCAAATAAACGATGCAAAACTTGAATGATTTCTACAGTTTTCTATTATTTGTTTACTAATGCTATGGAAAACTATGGAAAGAAATTCTGAATAACTAAAATTTTGTATATAACTAACATAATGTTCTTATGTAAATGGGGGTTTAGATAATTTTCGGAAGAAACGACTGCCTTTTTAATTATGATAAGCAGTACAATAAAATATTATAAAGAACGTGTTTTGATAATTTGATGTCACTAACTCGTCAGAAACTAAATTAATTTTTTGTAAGTAATTATGGCCTAATAATGGCCTAGTAATAAGTAATTATGGCCTATGTTATTTTGTGCGGTGAAACAAATTGAGTTTAAATAACAAAAGAAGTTATCCTCCCCCCCCCCCCTTTATTCGTTCTATTCCTTTGGGTATTTTATATGTCGTTTTAACCTGTTTTTCGTCTTTTTGGGTCTCATTCTTGTTCTGACTTGACTCATCTTGTCGGAGAATTTCGGTTATATTTTGACGCACGTCCATCTTGTGTGTTACTTCTTTCTGGACTGTTATTTATGTTGCTTTTTGATTGACTCTCTCTTAATCCGGATCTTTGGTATATTATCCCGCCTTGTTTCTTTCATTCGCACCCATTCTTCTTTTGGACTTCGGGCTTGTTAGTTCTCTTGCACTGACGAATAGGATCCTTGAAACAGCAGTATTCTGTAACATTATGTCATTTGTTTTCTCAAATTTCCTTTCCTTAACAAAAGATGTATAAATTTTCGTCTGCAGCAGACGTCATTCTATACTAATATAGTTTTTTTTTTAATCATAAAGATTATTGAAAAATACTTTTATTGCACCTTAAATATGTTGTTACATATATATATATATATATATATATATATATATATATATATATATATATATATATATATATATATTATACATATATATATATATATATATATATATATATATATATATTATACATATATATATATTATATATATATATATATATATATATATATATATATATATATATATATTATACATATATATATATATATATATATATATATATATATATATATTATACATATATATATATGTATATATATATATATATATATATATATATATATATATATATATATATATATATATATATATATATATATATATATATATATATATATATTATATATATATATATATATATATATATATTATACATATATATATATATATATATATATATATATATATATATGTATATATATATATGTATATATATATATATATATATATATATATATATATATATATATATATGTATATATATATATATATATATATATATATATATATGTATATATATATATACATTATATATATATATATTATATTATATATATATATATATATATATATATATATATATATATATATATATATGTATATATATATATATATATATATATATATATATATGTATGTATATATATATATATATGTATATATATATATATATATATATATATATATATATATATATATATGTATGTATATATATATATATATATATATATATATGTTTAATGTAATTAATTGTTTAAACATTAACTCCAGGCATCTCCAAGGAGCCATGCAGTGTGTGAACAATTTCACAGGACGCTGTTTCGACACGAATCAGCGAGAGCTTTACCGGACTTTGACGAGTGGAGCTCAGCAATTACTTGAAGACCTCTGCACTCAAGATTCCGAATTCCGAAAACGTAAGTCCACTTTCTCCAGAGCTATATTTTGAATATTACACATAAATAATTTAGATTTTTTTTATTTTTTTATTTTTAAGATTAAAGATGCTATATTTCAAAACCATTAATTTAAAATTTAACAAAATTTTATATTTACGTAGCTCTAAATATGTAGATTAAGATAATATAAAAATAGGTTACATTAGTATTCACTCCTTTCTCCACTCATATTTCCCGTTTTATAAAAATAAACAATCTGATATAGGCAGCATATGACTTTCCCTGCTGACTCATATTCACATTCTCTTTATTTCTTCAATAATTCCTTATATTGAGTTCAATTGCACAAAAAAACACCCATAATTATTTAAAATTACGCTAATTCGTTCTCATTTGATAACTGGACTTATTTTCAAAGGTAGCGTATGGCAATTTTTGCGGATCATTTTGCAAAAAATCTCGGCGACTTTATCCCCAAACGTACCAAAAACTGATCAGGACCAGGGTTACACACAAGTAACTTACCTACCAAATATTATTAACTTTGATCCATTAGCTCTTGAGTTAGAGTAAATACATACATTGCACAGAGATACACACAGATGTCACGGTAAAAAGAGTGTATTCGTGTTCTAAAGGGTCCAAAGCGTGTAGTAGATCCGTCAACAACTCGAGTTGTGATTTTCGGCATGATTCCAATACTTTCCCTATACATTACTATGTATTGCAGTGAAAATATAAGTTAGGAATGTTTTTTGTTTCTGTTTCGAGTGAACAATTTTGAGTACTCAAACTATTTTAAGTTAAAAATTTAATACACAACTTTTTCAATGTTGAATAAATTAGCATTGACAATATATATATATATATATATATATATATATATATATATATATATATATATATATATATATATATATATATATATATATATATATATATATATATAAACATATATCACCGTTGAAGCTCGAAAACCGTTAATGTGCACATTACCTAGCTAAGCTGCGGATTAACTGATTTGCTCCGTTACGTGTGGAATCAAGAGTTTTCCGCATTTTACCTAGGTAATGTGCACATTAACGGCTTCCGTATCGTTAAAGTTCAAAAGTTTGTTTCTCTCATTTCCTTTCCCCACTCCTTCTCCCTCTCTCTCCACTTTTAGTTTGGTTTCGCCAGCATCTTGTCGTCGCCGGTTGTTTTTATTTCTCATAATATGCGTCGGCTGCCAGTGCATAGCATAGCTAATTCTGTTTTCAAATTCGTTTCTGCCTGTTAGCGCGTGAATTTGTGTCGTGATTTTTTTTAAAGCAGATAAATTTGGCTCCTAGTATGCAAGCAAGCATTAAATTGGTGAGTAAAATAAAGAAAATATTCTTTGCAAACCTCTTTAGCGAATATTCAAGATCTTATTTTCACTTTAACGAGTGCCTAGTAGGTAATAGTGCCTAGGTAATGCGCAGATTTTCTAGGTATTTTTAAAAATGAAACAATTTTCGGCACTTTAACGGATCACCCTAGTTAATCTGCACATTACCTAGATAATCTGTAGAATAACTGATTTCTGCACTTTAGAGGAAACATATATATAAATATGTGTAATAATAAAAAAATATTTATGTAATAAAAATAAAAATTTAAGTAATTTTAACGTTACCATAGAAGCAAATTCACGGCCATAATGCCGATAAGAGAAGAGAACAGTACCAGCCCAAATTCGATGATTAGTCAGAGTTAAATTCCTCCTCAGGTCTGAGTACCAAACCTCTAACTAACCCAAACACATGCCTGTTTCAGATAGAGCAATAGTACATTACTATAAATACTCCAAACCAGACTACAGGCATCAAAAAATGAAAAGATGAAAATAGGATGCATTAAGAAAATTTGTATTACCATGCTGCATGAACCCTTCTTCTTCCACCACGTGTATACACGATCAACCTCAACAGCTTAATTATCTAGAAGCACCGGAATGAACAAGTCGAAATTCTACCAGGGAGGCAGTACGAACGTTCATAGTAATTCTCCCAGACCCGCCCAGTGAGTCTAAGCTGGAGATCGGACAAGCAATTCAGAATATGAACAACCCATGTACGCAATCCTGAATATGAACATGAATCAAAGATGAAAATTCTTACTAAACAAGTATTTCATATTAAAACTGGATAAACGAGAATGACACCGTTATAAATAAGGGCGCTCAAATCGTAGTTTGAATACTGGCAAAAGTTACAAGTTTTTTTGCGAAAATAAAATTCCAAATATTAATGTTAATGCATCTTATTTTCCGATTTCTTGATTTTTCTAATTTTTTTGACTTAGTTTATTATTTTTCATTTTTATTTATTTATAAAATTAATAAATAATTATATATATATTATTTTTATATTTCATGTTTATGTGGTATTTTATGTTTTATAATTGAATTTTTCCCTATTTGGTTTTTTTCTGTTATTCTTGTTATTCCGTTGTTGGGCACAGATTGCATAATATTTTAACCACGTGTTTTTATGCAATCATAGAAACAACGGATTTTAGTATGTCTGTCTAGAATGTGCCCCTGAAGACGTTTCCGGCAGATATACTATTCTTTAATATATTTTCCTTGTCCTGGCCTCTCCGTGCTCTACTTTTCCGGCCCTTCCTCGTTGCTTTTTGCTATTCATTACACGCTTTTATATAGCTCGCGGTTTGATACTGTGGTTACTGATTCACACTCCTGCACTTTAGTATTAGTTATTTTAATTTATATATATATATATATATATTGAAAATTTTTAATCAAAAACTATGCAAACTACGGTAAGTACAAAAACAAAAACCCATCTCTACCGCATACCCGTTAAAAACCCATCTAAGAAACCGCATATCTGTTACAAATAAGTAACTATAGACTAAGATTAAGAATAAAAAATATTAGGTAACTTATCACAATATATTTATATATATGTATATACAATCTACTACCTAAACACTTTATGTATTACAGATCTCGGACTATCTGTATACATAAAATTGAAAATCTGTGTGTATGTATGCATGTGTGTTTATTTTTTCATATCATCATCACGGGAACGGCTAATCCGAATTTCCTGAAATTTTACGGGTTACTTTAAAATAGCCGCACTTAAAATTTAGTTCTTGTTTCGAGTTTCTAGGACCAACAGTTGTTGAGATACTAACAAGAAACGAATCTTCCGTAGAATTAGCATTAAGCCGACAATAATTTTTCGCAAATTTATTTGAAGAAAAATATATCATGTTGTTCAGCAACGGAATTAAATCCAATGTGTTAGTATAGCGGACGATTTTTATTCATTTCTTTCAATTTAAATAAAGAAGACATGGATATAAAAACGAATTTTATAAATGAACGATATTGCATTTTTACTTGGAATATATCAATTATAGCCTCCGGGTTTAAATATTATGAGAATTTTTTATTTGAAATGTCTTACTTCATGTGTTTTATTTTGACTAACATTCTTTTAAACTCATGTAATGTGTTTAGCCCATTAACTTATATATTGTGTTTAGCAAAGTACTGAAACAGAATAAAATTTATATTTTCTAATACCATTTCAGCGTTTTCATTTTAGCATATAATAATTAAATTTCATATATTTTGTAAATTTATTTACAAACGGACCTTGGATGTTTTATTCCATAAAGCGGCCTGTGGAGATAATTTCATGTACCGAGAATCGAGATTTTTATACTTTTTTTTAGGATATTTAAATTAAATATTCTAAACGAGTGTTATAAAACAATGTCCTTTAGAATACTATAAGAATTTGCACCAGTGAATTTAAATTTTTTGTATATATATTTAGTCTATCTAGTTCTAGATTTTTCAACAACAAAGCCGGATACAAAGTTTATATATTATTTATATTTGTGGACAAGAAATCGACTAATGACAGACAGACGGACATTATTTTAAAAATGGACAAGAAGTGATAAAATATATATTGGCATCAAAATCTCGGAATTGAAAATTTTCGGGAAAATTAATACTTTTCTATACTATATTTTATAGCATAAGAATGTAATAAATTATTAATCTAGAAAATATATTTCCTATTGAGATTTTTTGTCGCTTACTGTTTAGATCTATTTTTGAAATGTTTAGAAGATATTCCGTGTGAAAGTAGCAAAGTGAAACGAAAACTTGCTTAGACAAATACTTTTGGTTTTTTCAAGAGAAAACATTCCAAATATTAAAATTATTTTTGGATATTCACAAATGTTATCCTATTTCCGACAGAACAATAACATTTTTGTATCTATTCGGTTCGGAGATATAAGCGTCCAAAGTATGTAATTTTTCGTAACGTTTGGATTACTGCCAGATTCTGCGATCATAGATGTTATTCCAATCAACATTATCTGTAATGATATTGAATAAGGCAGATGGAAAACTTAATTGCTTTTTCCGATGATATAAAGGGAAAAACATGCTTTTTTCTAATTGGACTATTCTCGCTAGAAGGAACAATATATAAACTGACATTTCTTATATTTATATTTATCCCTGTCAGGAACTGCAACCACAATGAGATAATTTTGTAGTTGATTTAAACGCATATCAGTGCGATCTTTGAAGAAATCAATCTGGGTTACAAGTATTACTAATAGCTAAGAGTAGTGAAACTGCTTTTTACTTTCCTTATATACATAATGTATAAGGAAAGTATTGTGACGGGGTCGAAAATTCGAACTCGAGTTTTCGACGGGAGAGCACGTTTCAAGCATCCCTGATCACGAATCAAACATTTTTGAAGTGATGTCTGTGTGTGTGTGTGTGTGTGTGTGTGTCAGTGAGTCTGTGGAGACGATAACTGACGAATGAATGGACCGATTCGAACCAAATTCGTTACAAAAATCACAATCCGTAAACATTGGAAGCCTATTGTTTTTATACTCAATCGAATGGTCAGAACCCCCGTAAATTTTCGAATGAAATTTTGAAAAAATTGTCAAAAAATCAAAACCACTAATAAAGTTACGCAAATAGACATTTCTTATGTAATTTTTCATTATAAAACGATTGACATAAATTTTAGAACGCTAACATGAACAGTTTTCGAGATAGTGCACATAAATTATCAAAAAATCATATAAAATAAAAAAAAAGTATTTCCTATTGAGAAATATGTTCACTTTTCATATGTAATACCATGCGATAAATTGGGTGACATCATTCTCGTGGATCTAGCTCGTTCCATTCATGAAAAAAGATACTTTTGAGTAATACTTTTGTATTTGAACGCCAGTAGTCATTTATCTGCTGTAAGGTCTTAATTCTTCGTCCATAACGCTTGGCGAGATTTTAGCGACGCATTTGGCGGAATGTCGCCAACTTGGCGACTTTTTTAAATGTTGCCAAATTAAAGAAAATATCGCCAAATAGATAAAAATGAAGCTAAATCAATGAAAATGACGACCAATTGTCTAATATTCAATGTTTTGGAAAGAATATTAGTATCTATTACAAGAAAAACCTATTTTTTTTACTGTAAATGTAGTAAGTTCATTACATTATATAAGGAAAGTCATGTGTTGCCCACATCAGATTTTTTAATAATTATAAAAATACTACTTTTTATTTGGAAGATATTCCCATTGGTGAATTTCTTACAGAATACCTCGTTCACGCAAGCTGTTACCAGAATTTGAGCGCAGATTACAGGAAGTGCGCTGACAGCTATCTCCATCAACAAGAGTCAGCCAAGAAAGCAGAAATGCACGTGAAAGATCGACTGAGGAAATCTTGCTGGTGAGCAGTGAAATTGTTTCATATCTGATCTTGTCTAAAAGTTTTATGTCTTTAGCATATAGCATTTCCTGCAGACTTAAATTTATTTGTGCCAAATCTGTTATTCATATTGACTAAAATGAGCAGTGGCGACATTTAGAGGGAAGGGATTGGGCAGGGGTGACCTGAGGGTCAAGCAGCCCAAGCGACCGCTTGAGGCCTCATGTTTGCAGAGGGCGTTAAAATTTTGTGCATTCTTTTTATTGGACTCATCTTTTAAACACCTATTAATGCATTGTACCTAATACAACGTTTCCTGTATTTTATACAATTCTGCATTTTACAATTAGTCATTTGTGTATCTGTTCTTTGCAATGGTTCGTCTACAAACTTTTTTATCGGATTGCAGTTGAGCATATTATAATCTTGATACTACAGGGTGGAGCGCAGCCAAATGACACATTTCAACTAGTCATGTATCATATACGGAAGCAGGGAAAAAATAAGTAAAAATATCTGTAAATACAACCAAGTATGCCATTTATATACCACCGATTACAAGGTTATTTCTTGAAAACTACATCAGGCAGATGGCCTCCGTTTACATCAATGCATTGTTGCAAACGTTTCTTAAAGTTGTCGTACACGAGCCTGCGTAGGTCCTCATCAATGGCTGCAACTTCGTCACCAATGGCTTGTTTCAGTTCTTGAATACTCATGATATGCCTCTGGAACACACGGTCTTTCAGGAACCCCCACAGGAAAAAGTCTGGTACACTGAGGTCGTGCGACAGAGCTGGCCAAGCGATTTCGCCGAAACGAGAGATAACAGTTCCCAACATTTACGAACTACAGCCATACTGACTTACCACGGCGGCGCACGTCATGAAATGGCATCCCTCTCTACTAGAGCTCCTCTACTACAGGCTGACTTATCAAGCATATTAATGCCCATAGGGTTCCATACTACAGTTACAGAAATTATAAAATAAGTGTTTAAAATAAATATTTTAAATAAAAAAAGAAGTTTCAATTAGAATACTGTAGAACTTAGCTCGCACAAGTATGCTCCAGTACCGGATATTCAATTATTTATTAGCCATTGTTTTCTTCTTTCTTCGTTTCTAGGAAAGCGAAATAGCCCAAAACCCTTTCTATAATGATTAGAGCAGTTCGATACAGAACAGCCACCCATAATTATTTCAATTATACTTCCTAAAGTGAAAATACGAATAGAGCTAATGCTACTGGATTGCGCTTCCAGCTATGGTGGGCTTCAATATGCTTGATGAGTCAGCTCTTATATAGAGGAGCCATACTCTCTACCATTCCTCCTCCTGCCAACCACGACAAGCGATCGCGGAGCCGTACTATTCAGATTTTAAATGTGTCAGTTGGCTGCGCTCTACCCTGTATAACTCCCAAGGTACAAACCATTGGGGCAAAGTATTTTCGGGCCCCAAAATATTGCTGATCTGGGGCCAAAAATTCTATGCTAGATTCTAAAGTGAAAAAAGTCACGTATACGTTAGTCTTTTAAAATCCATATGTATTTTTGAACAATATAAATGTAAACATAAATAAATTGCCGGATAACAGATTTTTCGGATTACTAATTTCTGGAATTGTGACTTTTTTACTGCTTTTATTGTTCAGATGGGACCTTCCACGAAAATTCGATTGGGGTCCCGAAGAACTTCTGATCACCACTGAAGTTGGGGAAGCTCCTGCTCTCCACAGATTGTCAAGTTATCAATTTTGCAAATCATCGTTCATTAACATTGCTATCAGCATATTTAACTAAGATTAGTGTGATCAATTTCGCTAGTTTTAACTTTAATTTTCCTTACTACCCAGAGAGTCGGACCTGCACAAAGGTAAGATGTATCTGTATTTCGTCAGTTTAACATTTGTAACTTTTTATAATTTTTCTGAATATCCATTTTGTAAATATTTCAAATACATCATATAATTTGCATTTGTAATTTCCGCTTGAAATAAATAAATGCCTAAAGAAATATTTTTGACTAGTCTGGAATATAAAAAAATAAATATTAGAACTGGGGAAATTGTTATTTTTAGCATTATTTCTTTTTTTTTTCTATTTCAGACTAAACTTGTCCAAAACTCCGTATCGGCATCATGTAAATGTCAATCACCTTTTAATAAAAAGTGCATATAAAATGATTATTCATTATCATAGTTTTACTATTTTTTATTTCTATGAATTTGGAAAAACGTTTGATTTTGTTAGGGCTTTTTTTCTGGTCTGATATTCCAAAAAATAAATAGACCCCCTCCCTACACTTTCCAACTAAAAAACCACGCCAAATTTTATTGAAATAGATCAATTTGTTCTAGAGATATATCTCGTCCATAAACAGACTCACAGATCAACACGAGAGATAAAAGTGTTAATTTAAATCCAAAGATACTCAATATATGTGTAAATTCATCAAAATCTAAGAACCCGATTTTTCAGTTCACTAGAATACTCGTCCCTCTCTTAGGGCCCTTTCTTACCACATATTAAATAGGGAAATGTTGAGGGCGTAAACTATTGTTACGAGCGTATGTATCCTCAGGAATCGGGAGTGTACATGCAAGATACAAGAATGAGTCCATGTTTCTGGATAACTTACGTCTAGTCACAAGCACAAAGTAAACTGAAACAATATGCAATAAAACAGCACTTATATGCTGCACTAATTTCACAAAATAAGCGATAGTATTCTCGAAATACTGACGAAAATAATTTCACAAAACAGCAGCTGAGCCAACGGCCCTACCGTGTTGAAAACACCGGTTCTCGTTAGATCACCGAAGTCAAGCAGCATCGGGCGCGGTTAGTACTTGGGTGGGTGACCACCTGGGAACACCGCGTTCTGTTGGCACATTTCGGGTGCGGTAGCCCGGTGGTTTGCGTGCTGGATTTGCACGCTGTTACAACTGCCGCCGTGTTCATGCGGAGTACGATCACGTTAAACATGTGGGTCCGCAAGTCCTTCCGAGAGGTTGGTGGTAGGAGAAGGAGAGTACGGTCCCTGTGGATGCCTCCCCCACTGGGTTCCGGTCTAAATTGGGTGGCACTTTCCGGCCGTCCAAAATGTTACCTTACACCTTTCTGGTAGGTCGGACGGTCTGGGTCTCAACAACAACAACAACCTCGCATGTATATATTAATGTATTTTGTACATGTATACTTTAGACATAGATTGCCAGCTGAATGGAAGTCATGGCTTGAATCTTCCTTATTAAAATGTTACACATATTTACAGATTTTTATTATGTATAAAACATTAGAAAGATTTCTTCTCGATGCATTTTCTCACTTATGTATCCCCTCTAATAATTGCACAGATGAACTTAAACTTTTTTTTTGTGTAAGACAGAGGTAATGCTTATGGCGGCTGTGTCTTCTATAACAAATTGAATTGAAAATTGCAAAAGTTATGTTCAATGATTAAAAATTAGCATTATTTATAAATATCAACAAAATTTCATTGTGAATAGCCGGGATATAAATCAAAAGTGCTCATGATCTCGCCCACGTTTGACCACTCCCATTCCTTACATTCGGAGATTTTTTGTATCATTGATTAATTCTCTTGTATCATTCGGAGTTTTTTTTTGTATCATCAATAGTGTTAATTTGCAATAAGTATGGAAGTAGGGGGGGGGGGGGGGAATTTTTAAGCCAAAGAAAAAATATGGAAATTGAAAATAACTTTTCAGCGTAGATTTCATATTGGCACTATAACTATTTCCAGTCTAAATTTTTCTTTTATTTTATTTATAACCGGACAGGTTATGGTAATTTTTTTTCGACGGTATCTGTTTCGACAACATCCTTTATTTAAGCGCAGAAAGAAAAACGTTATTCCCCTGCTTCACAGAGTAGAGATTGTGAAAAATTAAGAGTGATTTTTTTTGTGTGTGTGCGTACTGGTCATATATATCGATACTATTTTATAAGAATATTTCATATAAAATATGATTTTGCTTATCTACTATTGCCACAATATTGACAACGAAATGAGATGTCCAGAAAGCTATTCCTACTGAGGCTAAATCTATTTGAAAATAGGTAGAGACAGTAATCACGAGCTATCTCAGATGAATTTTATTGGCTACAGGAGTGCTATTCAATTTGCGCCTAGTCATAAAAATCCCCAAGGTTTAGTTGCTTACATGTTAGACCAATTGGGTGATCTATTTGGTAAAGCTTTTTAATTATATTATAATATACGGAACATATTATACATATAGCTAGATAGCTACACGATATAATATATATATATATATATATATATATATATATATATATATATATATATATATATATTATATATATATATATATATATATATTTATATATATATATATATATATATATATATATATATATATATATATATATATATATATATGCTGGGTCTTTATAATTGAAGTTCCACTTTGAAATAGCTATAAAAGGAAAACTACTGGACAGAATATTATCAAACTTGGTAATAGTTTACAGGAGGTCATGGGATTTTAATTTCCGCAAAAAAAAAGTTCAAAAATTCACCGTCAGCAGGCAATGGCGCCGTATGCAATATTGTTAAACGAAATTAAGACATGAAGACATCGGTTTAAAAAGTTTTTAATCGTTTCTAAAGCGTGTTATAAATCATGTTCAATGTGACTTCCACTATTTTCTGAAAGCAAGTTAAATCGCATTACTGCGTTCTCAACAGTAGCTGTTAGCATATCAGGAGGAATGTTTCGGACATGTCGGTGTATCACATTTTTCACTTCCGTCAAATTGTTTAAGTTATCACCCTAAACAATGGCTTTGAGGTAACCCCATAGCCAGAGGTCACAGGGGTTGAGGTTTGGTGACCGGGGTGGCCATGAAATGGGAAAGTGTCGGCTTACAATCCGGTCATCCGAGAAATGTTGCTTAAGTAACTCTTTGACACATGTACCAATGTGGAGTGGAACCCCGTCCTGCATAAAAATTGTGGTTTCTAAGCCACTATTTATGGTGATAACATAAACAATTTGGCGGAATTGAAAAATGTGATACACCGACATGTCCGTAACATTCATCCTGATATGCTAACAGCTACAGTTGAGAACGCAGTAATGCGATTTAACTTGCTTTCAGAAAATAGTGGAACTCACATTGAACATGATTTATAACACGTTTTAGAAACGATTAAAAACTTTTTAAACCGATGTCTTCATGTCTTAATTTCGTTTAACAATATTGCATACGGCGCCCTTGC
Source organism: Amaurobius ferox (assembly GCA_951213105.1). Taxonomy (NCBI): domain Eukaryota; kingdom Metazoa; phylum Arthropoda; class Arachnida; order Araneae; family Amaurobiidae; genus Amaurobius; species Amaurobius ferox. The sequence goes on along the minus strand of OX578135.1, from coordinate 123,306,421 downwards.
CTGCTGACGGTGAATTTTTGAACATTTTTTTTTGCGAAAAATAAAATCCCATGACCTCCTGTAAACTATTACCAAGTTTGATTTTCCTTTTATAGCCATTTCAAAGTGGAACTTCAATTATAAAGACCCTGCAAATATATATATATATATATATATATATATATATATATATATATATATATATATATATATATATATATATATATATATATATATATATATGAAATGAAATATTTTAATCGAAAATGATGCATAAACTACTGTATGTACAAAAAAAACCATCTCTAGCATATCTGTTACAAATGAGTAATTATAGACCAAAACTAAGGATAAAGATAGAAGGTAACTTATCACTACAATGGAAAGGGGGATGAGAAGAATATAAGGATACAAAATTCACAATTAAAAGTATATAAATATTAATAAAAATAAAACACGGCAAAAATGAGAAAAAGCAATAATAATTAGCTCATGATAAAATATTAAGACATAGAGAACAATTAATTGAAACTACACAAAAAATGGCGGTTAGTTCGAAATTGCATTATCATCAGGACAGCCATACAATTCGAATTAAAACCGATAGAATAGCCAGTTTCTGACAATGGCGATAGTATTTAACTATAGACACCATTGGAGCTGTCTACTGGCTAGTGGAAGAAGAAAAATAAATCAATTGAATTACAAATAAGAAAAATAATACCTCCTCGAACAGAAATATGAACTCACAAGCACTGTTACCACGTGTAATTTGAACAAGCGACTGAGCATTTCACCTCACTTCGTCAATGCGAGTGGGCACCGGAATGAATACATTTGAACGATACATAATATGTATGGAGACTTTCAAAAATAGTAATCAGTATAGGACTCAGGACAAGTGGAAAATAGTCATTCGAAAATAGTAAACATTATTAGACTCAGGCCAAGTGGTAAGTTAGGTGATAAGAATGGGTGAATTCTCAAAATTGAGTTATCCAATCAAAGATAAATAATGCATGTGGAAAATTATTACGTGGTATATTTGAAATTATTAACAATATTATTTACACTTCCGGATATTGGTAATTTTGACTAATGCGCTTAAGATTATTGATGTGGAGAAAGTGAAACCGAGGATCAGAAAGTCGATGTATTCGAAATAGCTGGTTTATGATAGTGAAGTTGTAAGAATCTTTTTTTTCATATAGATAGGTGATTACATGATTATTGAGGATATCTAAATTTAGGTCTAAAAAGTTTACAGTTTGACTGACGCTAGGCTCATTAGGAATTAATTCTAGGTTAGATGGGTAAAAATCAATATTAATTGGATAGGAATCATCAATGATAATATAAATTAAGTCGTCAACATATCTATATAGAATATATGAATTAGAGTTAAAATGACATTCATAATAATAAAGATATAAGTTAGCGACTATACTACTACTACAGCCACCTTGTGGTACACCAGATGTTTGTAAATAAATGTTATCACCTTGGATAATATAATTGTTGTATAACACAAAGTGCAAGAGCGTAGGAAAGTTTTTGACATTGAATGCAACATTATTGGAAGATAGATAGTCATGATAAAGAGAGATAATAACTTTATATAAATCTTTAATGACAATATTATTAAATAGGTCTTTAAAATCAAAGGTATGGAAACCAAGAATTTGTGGAAGCTTGCTAAGGTGATTTACTAAATCAAAACTGTTGTTCAAAATGAAATATCCTGAATTCCTAAATTTAAGAGATTCATTAATTCTATTTAAACAGTTAAGCAAGTACTTACTAGCTGTAGTGGTAAAGGTATTACGTCCACAAGTTACTGTTCAAAAACTGAGAGGTGATTTATGGAATTTAGGAACCAAAGTAACATAAGGAAATTTTAAAAACTTCCAATTAATATTTAATTGTGTATATAATTTTAGCATTTTAGTTTTGATTTTGATAGACTGATTATTAATGGGTTTAAAAATTTGATTATTTTTTAAGTAATTCTGTAACAGAGAAACATAATATTATTTACAAATGATGGCATAATTATTAGAAGCTTTATCTACATAAGTCATGACAAAATGTTGTTGTAGTTCTTTAATAGCAGATAGAAGTTGTTTCTAAGGATACCTAGGCTTCGTTAATTTAATGTTTATAATAACATTTTTAAGTAAATGTAAGGTAGTATGCTTCCATAGATGGAATGCTTCAACAGGAATGAAATGTGAACAAGCAAGTTGAATGTGAACAAGCAAGTTGAATTTATCAAAATCAAATGATATAGACTGAAGAAGTTGTTTAGGGTGATGGCAGAATGGAATGCGAAATTTAGACCCTTTATTCATAATATCCCTAAGTATATCATCCTGAACTATACTGAGATCTCCAGTAATAGTTGGCGTAAGCGGCAAGATTTTTATTGCTGCATACACATGATGTAAGGTCATCGGAGTTTAATGTCCTGGAAACTTCATTGTAATTGTAAATAGTTCTTCCAATTGGTAAATTATATTTGAATGATTTTTGTATTTTGATTTCATTTTTTTGCAAATAAATTATTGAAGTTAAGAGAATTAAGAATAGGGTTTTTAAAAGAAATTACACAGTAAGCTATTTTAGTATGTGGATTTGGTGAATGGAGAAAAGGCGGTAATTTAAGAAATTTGTACGTGAAAGAAGCAAATCATAAAATAAATGTTTAAAATGCTCATGAGTTAATTTTAATTTTAAAAAATCAGTATAAACAGTATTTAATTTGCATTTTCTGAATTTATATAACCAAGTTCTAACAGGTTGAAAATCGAAAGTTTGAGAATAATTATATTGTAATTTCAAAATGTCTGCATTGTAATCAATAGTTTTACTTAAGTTACTTTTTCCTTTGCCACGCTTATATCGCCTTTTACTAGACGTTGTTAACTTTGAATATTGAAAAAGATGTTTATATACTGAAGATTTATTAGAATTGTATTCAAAACTATTGTTTTTTAACTACATTATTATTATTATAAATTTGATTTAAGCCATAGGGGAAGAGAGTTTTATATTTTTTAATGTAATAATTTTCAAATACTAATCTATCAGTGAGTGAAATTTTAATATCTAAAATATGAAGGGATACATTTTTAAATCCGTGTGTAGCAAAGTGATGATATTCAAATTGATTTTAGTAGGGAGATCATTAAAGACTTTATGGTCAAATTTTTTAATATGATCCCTGTGGACATTCTCAGATGTTAACATTCTCAGATGTAAACGTTTGCTGGTTTGGCCAATATAGGATAAGTTACAAATAGTACAATTAAGTTTGTATATGCAATTAAAAACTTTGCAGAATTTTTGTGAAGTGGAATTATTATTAATATGTAATGGTTCAGCATAAGGACAAGTTTTGCACCTAAGATTATTGCATCTATTGAAGGAATATGATTTAGATTGAGAGTAGGTATGGTATTCTTCCAAATCGTCTATAATGCTTAATTGGTCAATGTTTGTCGATCTATAATTATCTCAATTCATAATAATAATTGACCGGACACTCGGTAATGAATAAAATTTACATCACGAATTTTAATTAAAATTCCTAATATAAACCCCTTCAAAAACTATTTTCTCATATACGAATTTCAAATTATAACTAATACCATAAAGAATTGAAACGAAATTTCGGAGAGTAACAAAACAAGCGTAGTAGATAAGATCTAAATGAGATTTTCTTACGAAACATTCATAAATAAGCGAAGTGTGGACATATAGTCATAATCATCCGGAATGGAAGATATACAATGCCATTAATACGTATGTGTCTGACTGAATCCCTACAACTGCAGGCAAAAGAGGGCCACATATAGTGATATATATATATATATATATATATATATATATATATATATATATATTATCATCGTGTAGCATAGTATATATATATATATTATATCGTGTAGCTAGCTAGCTATATGTATAATATATGCAGTTTGATACATCACGTTTGATAACATCACGTTTGATAAGTTTGATAACATTCTGTCCAGTAGTTTTCCTTTTATGGACATTTCAAAGTGGAATTTTAATTATAAAGACCCGGTATTTATAAAATGTCTTAACACGTTACCTGTTTTTAACGTATATTTTTTAATCTATATTTAAAACATGCTTTCATATATACTAGCTGCCAGTGTTCTTTTCAGGGCGTTTTGGCCGGAGGGAGGAGGTGAATGACACCTTCTAGTAGGTTGGACACTCTGGGTTCAAAGAAAGAAAGTATCGACTGTGGAACAGAATTTAATGGAATAGGTTATCCCATTTCTCCCTCCGGAGTGAGCAAAAATGGGAGAGGGACTTTTAAAAGTCCTTGCGGACTGTCTAGAAACTGCCTGTGATCTAGAAAATTGAAATTTTACATACTTATAATATCGACCATAGAATAGAACCTAACTCTAGGCCAATTTTCAGTTAAGATTTTCGACGATTAGTAATGTACAAAGTTAAATTAAATAAAATCTAATAAAAACGTTGCACATTACTTATTTAAGAGTGTTAGGTTAGTTTTCAACATCAAATTTCAAAGAGACTAGACTAATTAACTAAAATATTTCTACTTCGTTTTGTTTCTTTTTATTTCCGGTTCAAAATATTTCCTTGAAACAACTATTTCTCAGGAATGGATGTGGAAAGAGCTGTCGAAAATGAAGTGCACACACACCATTTGAAACCATATGATGGCTTCTTTGCAGATACAGTAGCTAATATTAGTATCAAGTTGCAGGTTGAAATCGTAGAATGTGAGCTAATTTAATTTTTTATATTAAATTAAAAATATCCTAGTTCATATGTCTTTACGTATAAACAGTTTTGTTTTTTTGGAAAATCAAAGATTTTTCTTCTCAGTGTATTTATATATTCCCACTAATTATTTCGAAAGGAAGTCTTATACTTTACTTTTTCCAATGGGCCCAAGAAAGGATTAAGACGATCCCCTGCCCCTACTCCTTTGTACCCCTACTCCTTTATTCTATTATATTATAGTGTCCCTACTCCTTACTGTTATTGCCCCTACTCCTTTATTGCATTATATTGTAGTGACAGTAAACTTTAAATGCAATTAACAAAATAAAATGCTATTGTTTTTTGTGATGTAACAACAATTCTTAAATGATATTTTATTGTATTTCCAGTCTTTTCGACGGTTATAAAGAATGCACAAGACAGGCCGTATTGCTGAAATGTAGCAGGGAAGCGGCGGACCTGGGAGAAGAGATTGTGACCAAAGCTGGAGGACCTTTAGTGCAGACTCACTGTGCAAACTTTAAGCACAATTCCAAGGATTGTCAATTCATAAATGCAAGCTCAAAATCTTCTACTGTGCCTCCAGCCTCTTACGTTTTCAACAGTCTTCTCAGTCTTATTCTATCGGCAGCGTCGCACTTCTACAGATCTCATCGGTAAATGGATGAACGGATACCTATTGTATTATAAGATTCCTACGCCCTAAAGACTTCAAGTCAATGGACAATTCGTCCATCAAACAGCAAGTGGAGCATTCCGGGTATCTACTGTACAGGTGCTATTCCATTCAAAAGCGAAATTTGTAAACGAAGTGTCGGTAAATGTACGCTTCTAGTGCATTTCAATCGCATTTCTGGAACAAGTATCATTAAGTGTTAGATGTAAGTTTACTAACAAAAATTACACCGTCTGAACAGCTATTTGTTGTACTTTTTCTTTTGATGTTCTAAAACTCGTTAAACACGATGGTGGTTACCGGCGGTTCTATACAGCCTGAGTGACTTCGGGACACAAGAATGGAACTCAATTAACCCTGGGATAGCGATGTTGTTGAATCATGTTTGACCGGCATTTGAATCACTTAAATTACCAGAGTCTCAACGTATTGTTTATGGCGCTGTCGTTCAGTCATGTGTTACTTCGCTTATTCATTATCTTTACAATTGGAGTCACATCGCTTGATAAGTAGCTTATATACTGTTAATTTTTTTCATCTATTTTTCACATTATATTGAGTGTGTTAAAAACTTTTAATTAGTTAAAATAGCGGAAGAAATCTGATTAACATTTTAACTTTAAAATAATGTAGTTAATATTTGAATATTTTACCACAGTAATTCTCAACCTTTTTCATAGGCCATATCCCTGGGGGTGTTCGATGTTAAACTTAAATTAATTAATAATTAATAATATTTAATTAAATTAATTAATTAAATACTTAATTACTATACATTACATAATTGCCCTGATCAAATGCATTACTTAATTAGCCTGATCAAATAAATTACTTAATTACGATAATCAAATTACTTAAATGACAACACATTCGAAAAGAGAAGTCAAATATTGCATCTTTTTAAAATAAAATAAAGTTTTTTTTATAGAACGTTTTAATTATAAAAATACAGAAATCGTTTTAGAGCTTCAGTGTGTATTAAAGTCCTTCAACAGAGGCATGAAAGATGTGATAATGGAGCTACAAATACAGACGAAAATAACAAATTAAAATGACGTGCAGGCAGACATTTATACTGAGATTTTAATATTATTTAAATATTTAAGTATTTACGCACGTAAATACCGGTTTAACCTTTATAGCTTTATAGTAGAATCGAGAATAAGACGCTAGGCAAATTCAAATTTTTGCCCTGAACAAAAACTTTTTTTCAGGCATTAGTTTTATATCATATAAACATAATGCAAATAAAAAATTTTTAACATGGAATATTCTACAAAATTCTGAAAAAATTTGTTCGTTCGTTACTAATTCCCCCGTGGGGATGGAGGCCTACGCACCACGTCCGCAAGACCCCCAGGTTGTCCCATGGCGAATGGGAGGAGATTTGCAGCTTCACTTTTATAGAGGCTCCCAGAAGGGCGGAAGTCTGACTTGCCCTAGACATGAAAACATCCATGCCCGCTGGCGGGATTCAAACCCGCAACCCGGCAATCCAGCGATCAGACGGAAACGCATGCCCCTGACCGCTCGATCACCGGATCGGCCTGAAAAAATTAAATAAATAAAACTTACTTTAATGAGATACCTGTTTCAATTTCGAGCATGCATATTTAAATTATGATTCAATAAAGATAACTGACATAGAATAATTGTAACTGGTAATTGCTCCAACTAGACTCATTGCGTTGAACTGAAACTCGAGCAACATTAATAGGTGCGTCATACGAACAGCTAAATCAAACCGCTGTGCCTGATATACGCGTATTTAGAACAATGTTGCAATCGTACTTCATCGGATATTTAGTAGTTGCTAAAATTAAATTAAAGAAGCATGATTTATTATTAGGATCACGCTTCCCTTGCAGATAAGAGAATTTATGGATCGGTGCCGCGCTGGAATAGCTGATAACTGTAATGACAACAGGGAAACTTGCAACATTTTTGAGACCCTATATGGAGACTAAATTGGAGACCGGATTTGAAATGGAGACCGGATTTGCAATTTTTATACACTCGTCAGCAAGATATATTCGATATATGCAGCGGCTTCAAGAAAATTTTCATGGATACAATTATCCACAATGGAAGGGAGGTTCTAATACAGTACAAGGAAGTTATTTATTGACTGGTGCTGTGAAATAAACTGTTTAGCAATTTCGTTTTTTTTAAATTATAAATAAAATAACTAATTATGAAATAAAAATCCACGATTATAAATTTTGAACCGAACGTACATTCCGACATAACCGTAAATGTACGCACGGCCCGGTTGAGAACCACTGTTGTACTATATTGATATTATAATTTTAAAATCATATATAAAGGCAGAATATAATTTCGTTAAATTAATATAAAATCATAATTACAGTATGCAATAATAAAAATTATGTGTCAACCGGTTTCGAAAATAAAAATTGACCTCTTTTTTTATAACAAACAAGAGGTGCAACCTTCCTTATTTAAACTTGCTTGCCTGAGAGTGACATTTATAAGTTAAGAAGATTGATTTTGCCCTAAAAATCATTTGATATTCAAAATTTTATTGTATGTTGTAGTCATAGGAAGAATTTATATCCATTTAGTTTTTAATAGCAGTTTTGAGATTATTTTGATAATTTGGCTATTTACGACTAACTGTTATATTGTATAGGGCTAGAATTTTTTTAGATATATATATATATAAACTCCCCCGCGTTTATAAGCTAACTTTTAAATGGGTACAGTTGATATTGTTTATATGGAAAATTTAATTACAGAAATATATTTTTTCTTTAATTAAGATAACTTTAAATATCCAAATGATTATCTAAAGAATAATAAAGTAAAATCGTAGGATTTAAATTTTTTATAGTTTACTAGTTTAAACTTGTTTTAAAACCATGAAAATCTTTTCTGGGCAGAAAATATTTTTTCGCCAAAATGTCTTTTTGAAGTGTATTTTATTCTAAGTGTTTTATTATCTTTAAATTTTCTAATTTTTTTACATTGATGTAAGTAGATGGCTATACTTTTGAAATTCATTTGCATTATTTGCTCTCTGAAACAAAACTTGAAGTAAAGTTCTATAAAAAAATCTTATTCCACACTAAAATGTATATATGGACATTGGAAAATTTGTGTTTTTAATTATGTGATGTATCAATGTCTATGTTAGTTATGATGGTTTTAATAAAATTTTTAAGCAAGTTCAATTTTTATTTTATTTTGCATTTTTTTCTTACAATTTGCTAATTAAATTGTTTGTGCATTTAAAAGTATTGGAAAAACATTTTGATATCATTTTGTTTCCCAAATTGTGTTAGATTGTATGAATGCTCAACGTTTAGAGCATCGTCTGATCAGGTTCAAATCCTGGTCGAGACAGTGAGTGAGTTCTTTACAATGGCGCCTAAACAATTTAACAATGCAACAGTGATGCAGTGATAGGAGAGGTCTGAAAAAGACTGCTTCGAATTTTTACCGGATCTATAAAATTATGAAGCCAGTTTTAAAATCAAGAGTATTTTTTCCACACAGCATGCTCGCATATATAAAAAATCTGATGTGGGCAACACATGACTTTTCTAATATAATGCAATGAATTTACTACTTTTACAGTTAAAAAAAATGTTATTCTTATAGTGGATACTTATATTCTTTCCAAGATATTGGATTTCTTCAATGAGTTGTTATTTTCATTGATTTAGCGTCATTTTTATCAATTTGGCGAGATTTTTGTTAATTTGGCAACAATTAAACATGCAACAATTAAAAAGTCGCCAAGTTGGCGACATTCTGCCAAATTCGTCGCCAAAATCTTGCTAAGCGTTACGGAGGGAGAAATAAGTTATTCTTACAGCAGATAAATGACTATTGGCGTTCAAATACAAAAGTATTACTCAAAGTATCTTTTTTCAGGAATGGAACGAGCTAGATCCATGAGAATGATGTCACCAAATTTATCGCATGGTATTACATTTGAAAAGTGAAGATGTTTTTAAATAGGAAATATTTTTTTTTATTTTATGTAACTTTTTGATAAATTTTTTTTTAAATGTGCAATATCTCGAGAACGGTTCATGTTAGCGTTCTAAAATTTATGTCAATCGTTTTCTAATGAAAAATTAGATAAGAAATGTCTATTTGAGTAACTTTATTAGCGGTTTTGATTTTTTGACGATTTTTTCAAAATTTCACTCGAAAATTTAGGGGGGTTCTGAACATTCGATTGAGTATAAAAACAATAGGCTTCCAGTGTTTACGAATTGTGATTTTTGTACCAAATTTCGTTTGAATCGGTCCTTTCGTTCGTTAGTTATCGTCTCCACAGACTCACTGACACACACACACACACACACACACAGACAGACATCACTTCAAAAATATTCGATTCGTGATCAGGGATGCTTGAAACGTGCTCTCCCGTCGAAAACTCGAATTCGAATTTTCGACCCCGTCACAACACTTTCCTTATAAATTATGTATATAAGGAAAGTAAAAATGTGAATATGTAGGTGGTCGTCTTAGATCATAGGTTCTAAACGCTTTTTTGCCCACCGCCCACTTTGAGAATATTTTTTTTCCTATTTTTTTTTCCTCCGCAATATCGTTCTTTGATGAGATAAGGTTGTCGCGCAATTCCGTATCTTTGTTTCCTAGGAACTCTATCACAGACCCAAACAGATTGTAAAATCGAGTCAAACAAGTACCTTTTGACAGCCAGCGCACCTCTGTGTGAAGCAGCAATCGGTTGAAATCTTCATCATTGGCAATGCAAAGCTGATTAAATAATCTGTCATTCAACGAGTTACTTCTGATTTTATTAACTGCTCTGATAACATATTGCAGTGATGTATGGAGCCGTTCGTTCACTCAAATTTTTCGCAACCAAATGCTGGCGATGAATTACGCACTGCATATCAAGCACGTCAGGAACTTTATTTTTTAAACACGCTATGAAGCCTTTGTCACGCCCTGTCATAGCCGGTGCGCCATCCGTAGCAACTGACAAAATATTATTAAAAGGAATTTCCTTTTCATCACAAAACTTTTCCAGTGTATTAAATATGGTTTCTCCTTTTCTATCTGTTTCCAAATTCGTAGCAAATAAGCAAATAATAGTTCTTGACGACATATTTTCTCATCTTTGATAAACCTCACGTATGGCAATAACAATGCTTCATTGGTTGGTAAACTGGACTCATCCAGCTGAATTGAAAATTGACAAGTCTGCAGATGATTGCACAATGATTCTACAATGTTTTCAGCCATCTCATCAATTCGTCTTTGCACAGAACTATTGCTCAAAGGAATTTTTCGGATAATATCTGCAGCTGGTTTATGGAGCACAGTGGTTATTACTTCATTTACTGCTGGTAATATTAAATCTTCTCCAATAGTATGTGGTTCGCATGTTTTAGCAATCACCAATGAGATATTGTACGAAGCTCGAAGTCTGTCATCGTCTTGCTTAGAAGCTGATGAAAAAAGTTTTGATACAGTTGGCTGAATTTTGTACTTCTTTTTCATGTCTTGAAAATAGGTCACATCTTTGTCTTTCTTATCCGGGTGTATTTTATTAAAATGATCTTGAAGTCTAGAAGGCTTCATCGCTTCATTTGAAAATGTTTTTTGACAAATAAGGCAAATTGTTGATGATGGATTTGTGGGATTTTCGATAAATCCGTACTTAATATAATCCACACTATACTGCCGCCTCTTCTTTTTTGCTTCCGACATGGTTTTTACTTTACAGATACGTGAGTAGTATTAGTGTACTTTTAAAAAACCCTGTCATCAATTGCGCGCGATAATGCTAATGAAAATAAAATGATCAATCTCTGTCTGTATATAGGTTGGAGACATATAACACACATCGACAGGAATAGGATAAACATGCAGTGACTCGTTTATAACACCGGCGCCGAAGTAAAGGTGATGCGGGAGCAGAGTGCGGGTTAGAACAAGCACAGATAATACTGTCAATTCTTGCAGGATTGCAAAAATCACGTTATTTAACAAAAACTTGTTATAACTGAATTGCTACAAGCATATTTTTTGCTATTTTTATTACCAGGCTTTTGTTAACTTTACCTGTATTTATATATGAGATATTTTACGTGAAATTGGAAGATTTGAAAATTTTTAATTCAAATCTAAAATTCAAAATTTTTATATCATCCAATTTAATGTAGATCTGAGTGTAATGGAATCTTTAAGTTCAATTATCATCCACTTCCCGAACTAAAAAAATATGTGAATTTTCGCACACGTGATAAAAATGATTAAAATACATACAATAACAAAAATTAACCAGTTTACTTTAGTTAGTACGTGATTAGCGTGTTTTTTTTGTCTTTTTTAAGCTATATTTTTTAAATCTGCCCACCGCCCCTCCGTACCATCTCAACCCCCCCTAATTTTCTCTGGATCTTCTACTGCCCCCCTGAAAGTCCTAAACGCCCACAAGGGGGCGTTATCGCCCACTTTGAGAACCTATGTCTTAGATCATTAATTTTACGACGATTTGACATTTAAGGAAGAGAGTGTAAGATTTTGACGATAAGAGATAAGACATAGGAACACCGTCCCAGTAGCTCAACGGTTAGAACACAGGACGAGGGAAACCTCTATAACAAGCTGAGGCTTTATGCCTGTATTAAGGAGGGCATGGGGTTCGAATCTCCATTCCAGAGAGAATCTAGCAAGAAGTACACAATCAACAGAACCATTCACAGGGTGTAGTCCGAAGATTACATGCCAAGTAAAGACGTAAAGACTCTAGTCGCCGACGGAATTAACCACAGATTACAAAATAACATCAGTCCCGCCTCCTATAAAGTCTCGCACTTGTGAGAAGAACTCCAACACTTCCTTCCAATTTGTAACTGTCCTGAATATATATATATATATATATATATATATATATATATATATATATATATATACAGGACTGATATTTATACATATACATATATATAATATTATATATATTGAATCAAAACAATCAAAAAGTACGAAAGACGTCACAACGGTGCCATCTGGGCATGTTTTTGAAGGGACAAATTATTGGAATGCTGGAATCCGATCGAACCCAAACCGAATTCTGAATGTGCCTGACTGTGTGATCTCCAGACTGTGACAGAAGTTCCAAACCACTGGCGATGTTACCCCACAACCAGTAACAAACAGATCGGCGAAGGGTAACAACCGCTTGGCAAGACCGATATTTGGTGATAACGGCTCGACGTCTGAGGAAACCGTTCTGCCAGACAACTGGGTTCAGCCCTGGCAGTCGCCACAGGAGTCACTGTTTCGAGACACACTGCTTACAGGAGACTAAGCCACGTTGGTCTCTATGGCAGACGACCAGCAGTTTGCACCCCCCTGACGTCTGCACAGAAACGGCGCGTTTCCAGTGGAGTTTTGAACATCGGCAGTGGAGTGGACAACTGTTGAGCAATGTCATGTTCAGTGACGGGTTTACGTTTAGCCTACAAACTGATTCACGTCGTATCATGATCTGAAGGGAACGTGGAGCGCGTTTTCACCCGGAAAACATCACGGAAAGACATCGTTTTCCGTTTGGGGGAGTCATGATCTGGGCTGGCATCATGATGGACGACATTACAACATACCTCCACTTCAGGTCAGTTACCGGTCAGCAGTAACAGAGACGAAGTACTTGATGTGATACTGTAATCACATATCTTGATACGTAACCCTGGGAAAAACGGGAATGTGTATTGTAATTTAAAATGTATACTATGTTTGTGATTTATGTTTATAGCTAGGCCTTTGCGCAGACGGAATTGGGATTTTTTGGCGCCTTTGGGTTGTATGCACACTGACATGGATTGTAAATATTCGGAGATTTAATTGCAGCAAAATGTCAAAGTTGAGCTACAAATCTTTGAAAATTTATAGCCCTGTCAGGTGTGGCTCGCGTCGGTGTACCTCCTTGGGACCACCCGGTTGGCGAGAATGCCCTCTGGTTCTTGTTTTTTAGTGGAACGCATAAAAAATAAGCGTCGCTTCATAGACCAATGGTGAAGCATTTTTGGACCTCCTCCTTTTTTATAGCGTTTGGGAACAGCGAATGAGAGTTGGGCGGATTTCCTCCCTGTTTTGTGTCGTTCCCCTTGTTTGTAAAGTTTGGATTTTTTAAGAAATGTAAAAAATAGTCAGTTGCTTTTCTGAGCTCGAGTAGAGAGCACTCCAAGTGCGGGGCACTTGCATTTCGGTGTAGCCGATCCGGCATGTGTGTTTGATGCATCTCTGAACCGGCATCCGCGGTCCCTATCTCGGGCGGCAAATGTCTTTGCCGAGGAGCCGACGTAGTGAGTCCGGTATAGAAGGCGACTCGTAGCCAAGACGAGCCGAGCCTAACTCAGCGCGAGGGCGCATTTTCTTCGGGAAGTTCGACCAGAAAATGGAAGAAGGTCGCCATGTTTTATTTGGATGCATTACACACAGCTCTACCACCAAAACGGCGCGGTGTAGGACCTTGCTCCTTTAGCTGCATTTAAGCCGTGGTAACTGTAACAATGCGTGTATGGAGTGTCTGCGGAGCATCAATCCAGGGCTCCTAAGCAGCAGCCAATCTCTACAAAGAAAGTATCTGATCTCCACTCTTTAGGTAAAGCCTGTACGCATGCTCACTAAAGAGCCGCTGGGTCTAAGCCGCATTAAGAGGAGGAGAAGGAAAGTGAACTGTATGCCCATCGTCATTTGTTTTTGTTAGTTGCAGTGCAACACAGCTCTACCACTAAAACGGCGCGGTGTAGGACCTTGCTCCTTTAGCTGCATTTAAGCCGTGGTAACTGTAACACTGCGTGTATGGAGTGTTTGAGGAGCATCAATCCCGGGATCCTAAGCAGCAGACAAACCTCTACGAAAACGTATATATTGGGCAAAACCTGTACGCATGCTCACTCAAGAGCCGCTGGGACTTAAGCCATCGTTTAAGAGGAGGAGAAGGAAAGTGGACAGTGTGCCCATCTCCAAAATAATACTTGGCAAAAATTTTCGTCACCTGATGATACGCACCGTGTTTTTCGCAGACTGGTAGTGTTTTCCATGAACATTTCAGAATCAATGAACTAGACCTTCAATTAATCGTGCCACCCATTCCAACGTGCAGAGGTCAGCTACAGCACTCAGTGGAGTTCGTATGTTAAGGTATGAAATTTATATATATTGACTTTAAAATGTGTATATGAATGTAAATCACTGATGTGATTCAATAGTGTAAGGGCAAGGTTATGCTAAATGGGAGTTTTTACAAAATTGAATATATATACATTGTGTCTTAACAAAAAGTAATTAATTACAAGTTTTGGATGATAAATAAAATATATATGCAAATTAATGCAAAATAAACTGTGCACCCTGAGGTCAAGCTTAGGTAATTTGGGAACTCCTTTGTAATTGTGTATTTTTGTATATTAATGTTTAAAATTGAGATTTCATGTGTTCTATAAATAAATTGTTAGTTGGCCACAAAAAGGGAGTGATTAATTATTTTAACAAAACGCAATGCACTTTGGTCCAATCGGACCCCACTATACGTTAACGCGGTTGAGCCTGGTGGAACTATTTGGTGAGTATCTTTAATGTATTTATGTGTTTAAGTTTTATTGTATTTATGTGTAAAATCCACCTCACCACATAGACCACCGCTACGCGTACTTGGTGCCGTGTCGTTCGGAAACGAACCACGGGCTTTTTGTTATAGATAAATTGTTGTGTGGGAGGCTTAGCCAAAATTGCGGGCCAAATACTGAAGATACAGAAGTTGAGTGTTTAAAGATATACTGTTAGTGTGTAAATGATAGACGGGGTGTACTTAAATAAATTATCAATGCAAGTAATAAAAAAAAAATAGAGTTAAGTAAAATAAATGCTGTATAAAAATATATACAGAGATAGGATGTGCAAAGTATATGAATAACTGTGGTAAAGAGTGTTTTCATCTTTGGAAATATTGTGTATAAAAAGTATATTATGTGTGTGCAAATTTTAAATCATGTTGTGAAAAGCGTAATGCTATAACTCTCTGTAATATTTTAAAATTACAAAATTTAGATCAACAAAAAATTAGGATTAATTGAAAGTGATTTATTATGTATAGAAATTGGACTAGCAACTTCAGTGATTAGTTAAGTGAAATAAAATAATATAAAAGTAAAAAAATTAAATTTTCTGCTAAATTAAGTGGAAAAATTAAAATATTATAGAGCAGAAATAAGTAGTAAGTGTATGCAAATAAATGCAGCACAAGGTGTAGAGCCAGTGAATGTTTAAAATAAATTTGGAAGAGTTTTACAATATGTGTAACATTCTACAATAATGTTAAAAATTTAATTCAGATACTATTCTGCAAAAAAAAAAATTTTTTTTTGAGTATTCTACAATAGTTATGGAATTATTTTAGAAGGTATTCTGTAATATTGTTTTACGATTCTACAATAAAGTTAAAATTAATTGAAAAGTATTCTACAATATGTGTAGCAGTCTACAATGATTTTAAAATTAACTTAGATAGTATTGTGAAATATTTTAGTATACTACAATATTTGTGAAATTAAATTGGAAAGCATTCAGAAATAATTTTGGTAGTTTACAGTAAAATGTAAAAATTAATTGGAAGGTAGTCTACAAATAGATAATTTTGTGTTAATGTAAAGAAAATGAATATAATTATAATAATAGAAAATTTATGTAGATAGAGCAACTAGTTAAAATTAAGTAAAAAAATAAGATAGACAGCACAAGGGTGTTACAAATAGCATAGTGCCACAATATGTGCAAAACATAGGTGAAGCAAAAGTATTTGGTTATTATTGTATGTATTGTGTATTGTATATTGTGTATTGTATATTGTATAAACTGTAGTGTTGAGGAAAAGGTGTAGTAGTGAAGACTTAGTGTGAGGATAGGTAAATAGTTCTCCAAATGCACGGTAGTCAACAAAATCGCAAATAAAATAAAACTTCAAAATTGTCTGGAGGAAGGCAAGTCCAGCGGGTAGTAATATTTAAATTAGTAATTTTATGCAACAAAAAAAAAAGGAACAGTAGGAAAGTTATCAGCGGGTTGACCGGTTAGCAGTAATGTTGTCAATAAGTAGCAATGCAGTACAACGTAAAATTCTTAGCGCCAGCCATGTATGAAATTTACCAGCGGTTCATCGATAGCAGTACAGCAAAATTAAAAAGCGCTAGATTCCCGTCCCATGTTATGCAAGTAGATATTAAATAAATGAACGGACAATGATAAAAGATAAATAAATTAAATGAAAATATCAGTAAAGTAAATAAATTAGTGGACGTAAAACAAATAAGAGATATCTGAAGTATAAATAATATGTACATAAGTGACAAGTATAAATAATATGTAAATAAGTGAGTAGTTCAGGTTTAAATAAAAATGTTTGAGAACAAAATAAAAACGGAGACTCGGAAAATTGTGAATTAAAAGAAAATAGCAAATAATTTTTTTTCCCTAACAAAATAAAAATTAGTCTACGTTATAAAAAATGGATATTTTCAAGACTCTGTAAGTGGGATAAGAGCAGGGAGTTTCGGACCGACGAACTCGCAGGGCAGTTGTAAGAAAATAAGATGAGTACAGTCAAAAAAGGGGGGAGGGGCAAGTCAGACAACAAATAAAGAAATTTTTTTTTCAAATACATAAAAATAATAATAAATATAATTTTCAAATACAGGGTAGAATTAACAATAAATAAAATAATAAATAAATAGATCAAAATGAGAAGGATAACAATAACAAAATGAAGAAATAAAAAGATACGACCAGTAGTTGAACTTCCATCTCTCAAAGTTGGCAGGTTTCTGTTCCATTTCTGTCAAAAAGTGTCAGGTTACAGTTGTGTCCAAATGGCTGAAGTTATCGCTGAAAAATTTATATGAAGCTGATAATATATAGCCGAAACAGATATACACAGATATAATGATATACATAAGAGTAGTGAATGGCAGTGGGCCAGTTGCAGCTTCAAAAAAAAAGGGGGGGGGACTAACTTGCAAGTAATTTAAATAACAAAAAATAAAAAGTATCAGTAATCAAAATAAGTAAATAAGTAAATAAAGTAAAAGACAAATATATATATATATATATATATATAGCACAGTAACAGCAAAATAAATACTTCACCATATACAAACCAGGCGGCCTTGATGACAGGCATTTTGAATTAGGGTGTTCAGATCGTTGATATTGCTGCAAAATATTGTTTAATTATGACAACAAACTTGATTACAGGCATCGAATCAGGGGTTCAGATCGTTGATATCGCTGCAAAATATTTTAAAATCATGACAACAGATGTTTTAAATAGTGAAAGGATTACATTCAAAGGTATACAATCAAAATAAATAAATAATAATAAAAAAAAATGGAAAGGAAATTTGCAAACAATGCTTTAAATAATAAGGGCAGCTCCGCTTACAAAAAAAAAAAAGAAAAAAAAAACAGCTGACGGCGGGCTGGTATGAAAAAGCCAGTGCTTGGCAGACTTCTAAAAAAGCTCGGACTCTAGGTGAGAAAAAACTGGTTCCGAGGCAAAGTATTCAAGCCAAAGATTCAAGGTCATTCTCTTCAACGCGGGAGAAGCGTT
This sequence comes from Amaurobius ferox, assembly GCA_951213105.1. NCBI lineage: Eukaryota > Metazoa > Arthropoda > Arachnida > Araneae > Amaurobiidae > Amaurobius > Amaurobius ferox. The sequence continues at coordinate 123,288,353 of OX578135.1, read as the reverse complement.
ACATACGGTTATTTTTCACAGATAGGCATGGAGGGAAATGCATTAATACATAGTTAAGAACTCATAGTAAAAAAAAATTATTATGTACAAGATTAAAGAATCACAGAGGAATAACAATATACAGATTTTAATATAAATATAAGTGAATGACAATAAAAGATAAATTAAAAATAAAAATAAATAAATTAATAACATATAGCTGCGTTAGAAGCATGATTCATTATAGCGAACAATAGCAGGTATTTTATACGCGGGTCGTATATTACAAAATGCGGAAACATTAATTTAAAAGGTGTCCTAGGTAAATCTATAAACTTTATTCAAAAAATTTGGGTAGCTCGTGAATTACATGCAAAAAATGCGCCGAAATAAAACATAAAATAAAAATTCAAATCACATGGAAAATAGACGTAAATTTAGATTAAAAATAAGTAATAATAACATTTTGAAAGAGAGCTCAAGGATTGTTTTTAACACAGTATCAGTTGAAACTTTTGGATTTCCCGCCAATGTAGCACGCAGGTCAGATGACAAAGAGAATGAAGTTGACTTGTAAAATTAGACAGCCAAATTTCATTTCCACATCAAATGACTCACGATGGTGAACGATAGAACATGCTAAAAAAAAAAAAAAACATGCAAAATTACTTACCTGCTTGTGGGCTTGTGAAACAGTGAGAGAACTGGCGCTCAAAATGACCAGCACATTTTTTCTATCGAATGCAGTGTGCGAAGAAAGAAAGGGTGGGCGACTGGATTTCCGGTTCTCCTAGCAGTTCGGTGAAAACTAGCTCCGCCGTTGCCTGGCGACGAACATATGTTTTGAGATAAACAGTGGGGGAAAACGCCTGGACTGACAGTTGTTTGTTTTGGTCGTATTGCGTTGTAAATTAAAATGTGTAGAGTATAAAATTGTGAAAGTATACAAATGTAGATCAGAGAGTACTTGTCGTGTGTAAATGTATATGATTCGAACTGTAAACAAAAAAAATTGTGAACTGTGAGAAAAAGTGAGGGAAAATCTGTGAACAAATAATGAGGATGTAAAGTGTACTGTATAATATTTTGTAAACCTAGCTTGACTTCTTTTCTGTTCAGGGGGGTGTAAATATGTGATACTGTAATCACATATCTTGATACGTAACCCTGGGAAAAACGGGAATGTGTATTGTAATTTAAAATGTATACTATGTTTGTGATTTATGTTTATAGCTAGGCCTTTGCGCAGACGGAATTGGGATTTTTTGGCGCCTTTGGGTTGTGTGCACACTGACATGGATTGTAAATATTCGGAGATTTAATTGCAGAAAAATGTCAAAGTTGAGCTACAAATCTTTGAAAATTTATAGCCCTGTCAGGTGTGGCTCGCGTCGGGGTACCTCCTTGGGACCACCCGGTTGGCGAGAATGCCCTCTGGTTCTTGTTTTTTAGTGGAACGCATAAAAAATAAGCGTCGCTTCATAGACCAATGGTGAAGCATTTTTGGACCTCCTCCTTTTTTATAGCGTTTGGGAACAGCGAATGAGAGTTGGGCGGATTTCCTCCCTGTTTTGTGTCGTTCCCCTTGTTTGTAAAGTTTGGATTTTTTAAGAAATGTAAAAAATAGTCAGTTGCTTTTCTGAGCTCGAGTAGAGAGCACTCCAAGTGCGGGGCACTTGCATTTCGGTGTAGCCGATCCGGCATGTGTGTTTGATGCATCTCTGAACCGGCATCCGCGGTCCCTATCTCGGGCGGCAAATGTCTTTGCCGAGGAGCCGACGTAGTGAGTCCGGTATAGAAGGCGACTCGTAGCCAAGACGAGCCGAGCCTAACTCAGCGCGAGGGCGCATTTTCTTCGGGAAGTTCGACCAGAAAATGGAAGAAGGTCGCCATGTTTTATTTGGATGCATTACACACAGCTCTACCACCAAAACGGCGCGGTGTAGGACCTTGCTCCTTTAGCTGCATTTAAGCCGTGGTAACTGTAACAATGCGTGTATGGAGTGTCTGCGGAGCATCAATCCAGGGCTCCTAAGCAGCAGCCAATCTCTACAAAGAAAGTATCTGATCTCCACTCTTTAGGTAAAGCCTGTACGCATGCTCACTAAAGAGCCGCTGGGTCTAAGCCGCATTAAGAGGAGGAGAAGGAAAGTGAACAGTATGCCCATCGTCATTTGTTTTTGTTAGTTGCAGTGCAACACAGCTCTACCACTAAAACGGCGCGGTGTAGGACCTTGCTCCTTTAGCTGCATTTAAGCCGTGGTAACTGTAACACTGCGTGTATGGAGTGTTTGAGGAGCATCAATCCCGGGATCCTAAGCAGCAGACAAACCTCTACGAAAACGTATATATTGGGCAAAACCTGTACGCATGCTCACTCAAGAGCCGCTGGGACTTAAGCCATCGTTTAAGAGGAGGAGAAGGAAAGTGGACAGTGTGCCCATCTCCAAAATAATACTTGGCAAAAATTTTCGTCACCTGATGATACGCACCGTGTTTTTCGCAGACTGGTAGTGTTTTCCATGAACATTTCAGAATCAATGAACTAGACCTTCAATTAATCGTGCCACCCATTCCAACGTGCAGAGGTCAGCTACAGCACTCAGTGGAGTTCGTATGTTAAGGTATGAAATTTATATATATTGACTTTAAAATGTGTATATGAATGTAAATCACTGATGTGATTCAATAGTGTAAGGGCAAGGTTATGCTAAATGGGAGTTTTTACAAAATTGAATATATATACATTGTGTCTTAACAAAAAGTAATTAATTACAAGTTTTGGATGATAAATAAAATATATATGCAAATTAATGCAAAATAAACTGTGCACCCTGAGGTCAAGCTTAGGTAATTTGGGAACTCCTTTGTAATTGTGTATTTTTGTATATTAATGTTTAAAATTGAGATTTCATGTGTTCTATAAATAAATTGTTAGTTGGCCACAAAAAGGGAGTGATTAATTATTTTAACAAAACGCAATGCACTTTGGTCCAATCGGACCCCACTATACGTTAACGCGGTTGAGCCTGGTGGAACTATTTGGTGAGTATCTTTAATGTATTTATGTGTTTAAGTTTTATTGTATTTATGTGTAAAATCCACCTCACCACATAGACCACCGCTACGCGTACTTGGTGCCGTGTCGTTCGGAAACGAACCACGGGCTTTTTGTTATAGATAAATTGTTGTGTGGGAGGCTTAGCCAAAATTGCGGGCCAAATACTGAAGATACAGAAGTTGAGTGTTTAAAGATATACTGTTAGTGTGTAAATGATAGACGGGGTGTACTTAAATAAATTATCAATGCAAGTAATAAAAAAAAAATAGAGTTAAGTAAAATAAATGCTGTATAAAAATATATACAGAGATAGGATGTGCAAAGTATATGAATAACTGTGGTAAAGAGTGTTTTCATCTTTGGAAATATTGTGTATAAAAAGTATATTATGTGTGTGCAAATTTTAAATCATGTTGTGAAAAGCGTAATGCTATAACTCTCTGTAATATTTTAAAATTACAAAATTTAGATCAACAAAAAATTAGGATTAATTGAAAGTGATTTATTATGTATAGAAATTGGACTAGCAACTTCAGTGATTAGTTAAGTGAAATAAAATAATATAAAAGTAAAAAAATTAAATTTTCTGCTAAATTAAGTGGAAAAATTAAAATATTATAGAGCAGAAATAAGTAGTAAGTGTATGCAAATAAATGCAGCACAAGGTGTAGAGCCAGTGAATGTTTAAAATAAATTTGGAAGAGTTTTACAATATGTGTAACATTCTACAATAATGTTAAAAATTTAATTCAGATACTATTCTGCAAAAAAAAAAATTTTTTTTTGAGTATTCTACAATAGTTATGGAATTATTTTAGAAGGTATTCTGTAATATTGTTTTACGATTCTACAATAAAGTTAAAATTAATTGAAAAGTATTCTACAATATGTGTAGCAGTCTACAATGATTTTAAAATTAACTTAGATAGTATTGTGAAATATTTTAGTATACTACAATATTTGTGAAATTAAATTGGAAAGCATTCAGAAATAATTTTGGTAGTTTACAGTAAAATGTAAAAATTAATTGGAAGGTAGTCTACAAATAGATAATTTTGTGTTAATGTAAAGAAAATGAATATAATTATAATAATAGAAAATTTATGTAGATAGAGCAACTAGTTAAAATTAAGTAAAAAAATAAGATAGACAGCACAAGGGTGTTACAAATAGCATAGTGCCACAATATGTGCAAAACATAGGTGAAGCAAAAGTATTTGGTTATTATTGTATGTATTGTGTATTGTATATTGTGTATTGTATATTGTATAAACTGTAGTGTTGAGGAAAAGGTGTAGTAGTGAAGACTTAGTGTGAGGATAGGTAAATAGTTCTCCAAATGCACGGTAGTCAACAAAATCGCAAATAAAATAAAACTTCAAAATTGTCTGGAGGAAGGCAAGTCCAGCGGGTAGTAATATTTAAATTAGTAATTTTATGCAACAAAAAAAAAAAGGAACAGTAGGAAAGTTATCAGCGGGTTGACCGGTTAGCAGTAATGTTGTCAATAAGTAGCAATGCAGTACAACGTAAAATTCTTAGCGCCAGCCATGTATGAAATTTACCAGCGGTTCATCGATAGCAGTACAGCAAAATTAAAAAGCGCTAGATTCCCGTCCCATGTTATGCAAGTAGATATTAAATAAATGAACGGACAATGATAAAAGATAAATAAATTAAATGAAAATATCAGTAAAGTAAATAAATTAGTGGACGTAAAACAAATAAGAGATATCTGAAGTATAAATAATATGTACATAAGTGACAAGTATAAATAATATGTAAATAAGTGAGTAGTTCAGGTTTAAATAAAAATGTTTGAGAACAAAATAAAAACGGAGACTCGGAAAATTGTGAATTAAAAGAAAATAGCAAATAATTTTTTTTCCCTAACAAAATAAAAATTAGTCTACGTTATAAAAAATGGATATTTTCAAGACTCTGTAAGTGGGATAAGAGCAGGGAGTTTCGGACCGACGAACTCGCAGGGCAGTTGTAAGAAAATAAGATGAGTACAGTCAAAAAAGGGGGGAGGGGCAAGTCAGACAACAAATAAAGAAATTTTTTTTTCAAATACATAAAAATAATAATAAATATAATTTTCAAATACAGGGTAGAATTAACAATAAATAAAATAATAAATAAATAGATCAAAATGAGAAGGATAACAATAACAAAATGAAGAAATAAAAAGATACGACCAGTAGTTGAACTTCCATCTCTCAAAGTTGGCAGGTTTCTGTTCCATTTCTGTCAAAAAGTGTCAGGTTACAGTTGTGTCCAAATGGCTGAAGTTATCGCTGAAAAATTTATATGAAGCTGATAATATATAGCCGAAACAGATATACACAGATATAATGATATACATAAGAGTAGTGAATGGCAGTGGGCCAGTTGCAGCTTAAAAAAAAAGGGGGGGGGGACTAACTTGCAAGTAATTTAAATAACAAAAAATAAAAAGAATCAGTAATCAAAATAAGTAAATAAGTAAATAAAGTAAAAGACAAATATATATATATATATATATATATATATATAGCACAGTAACAGCAAAATAAATACTTCACCATATACAAACCAGGCGGCCTTGATGACAGGCATTTTGAATTAGGGTGTGCAGATCGTTGATATTGCTGCAAAATATTGTTTAATTATGACAACAAACTTGATTACAGGCATCGAATCAGGGGTTCAGATCGTTGATATCGCTGCAAAATATTTTAAAATCATGACAACAGATGTTTTAAATAGTGAAAGGATTACATTCAAAGGTATACAATCAAAATAAATAAATAATAATAAAAAAAAAATGGAAAGGAAATTTGCAAACAATGCTTTAAATAATAAGGGCAGCTCCGCTTACAAAAAAAAAAAAGAAAAAAAAAACAGCTGACGGCGGGCTGGTATGAAAAAGCCAGTGCTTGGCAGACTTCTAAAAAAGCTCGGACTCTAGGTGAGAAAAAACTGGTTCCGAGGCAAAGTATTCAAGCCAAAGATTCAAGGTCATTCTCTTCAACGCGGGAGAAGCGTTACATACGGTTATTTTTCACAGATAGGCATGGAGGGAAATGCATTAATACATAGTTAAGAACTCATAGTAAAAAAAAAATTATTATGTACAAGATTAAAGAATCACAGAGGAATAACAATATACAGATTTTAATATAAATATAAGTGAATGACAATAAAAGATAAATTAAAAATAAAAATAAATAAATTAATAACATATAGCTGCGTTAGAAGCATGATTCATTATAGCGAACAATAGCAGGTATTTTATACGCGGGTCGTATATTATAAAATGCGGAAACATTAATTTAAAAGGTGTCCTAGGTAAATCTATAAACTTTATTCAAAAAATTTGGGTAGCTCGTGAATTACATGCAAAAAATGCGCCGAAATAAAACATAAAATAAAAATTCAAATCAAATGGAAAATAGACGTAAATTTAGATTAAAAATAAGTAATAATAACATTTTGAAAGAGAGCTCAAGGATTGTTTTTAACACAGTATCAGTTGAAACTTTTGGATTTCCCGCCAATGTAGCACGCAGGTCAGATGACAAAGAGAATGAAGTTGACTTGTAAAATTAGACAGCCAAATTTCATTTCCACATCAAATGACTCACGATGGTGAACGATAGAACATGCTAAAAAAAAAAAAACATGCAAAATTACTTACCTGCTTGTGGGCTTGTGAAACAGTGAGAGAACTGGCGCTCAAAATGACCAGCACATTTTTTCTATCGAATGCAGTGTGCGAAGAAAGAAAGGGTGGGCGACTGGATTTCCGGTTCTCCTAGCAGTTCGGTGAAAACTAGCTCCGCCGTTGCCTGGCGACGAACATATGTTTTGAGATAAACAGTGGGGGAAAACGCCTGGACTGACAGTTGTTTGTTTTGGTCGTATTGCGTTGTAAATTAAAATGTGTAGAGTATAAAATTGTGAAAGTATACAAATGTAGATCAGAGAGTACTTGTCGTGTGTAAATGTATATGATTCGAACTGTAAACAAAAAAAATTGTGAACTGTGAGAAAAAGTGAGGGAAAATCTGTGAACAAATAATGAGGATGTAAAGTGTACTGTATAATATTTTGTAAATCTAGCTTGACTTCTTTTCTGTTCAGGGGGGTGTAAATATGTGATACTGTATTCACATATCTTGATACGTAACCCTGGGAAAAACGGGAATGTGTATTGTAATTTAAAATGTATACTATGTTTGTGATTTATGTTTATAGCTAGGCCTTTGCGCAGACGGAATTGGGATTTTTTGGCGCCTTTGGGTTGTGTGCACACTGACATGGATTGTAAATATTCGGAGATTTAATTGCAGCAAAATGTCAAAGTTGAGCTACAAATCTTTGAAAATTTATAGCCCTGTCAGGTGTGGCTCGCGTCGGGGTACCTCCTTGGGACCACCCGGTTGGCGAGAATGCCCTCTGGTTCTTGTTTTTTAGTGGAACGCATAAAAAATAAGCGTCGCTTCATAGACCAATGGTGAAGCATTTTTGGACCTCCTCCTTTTTTATAGCGTTTGGGAACAGCGAATGAGAGTTGGGGGGATTTCCTCCCTGTTTTGTGTCGTTCCCCTTGTTTGTAAAGTTTGGATTTTTTAAGAAATGTAAAAAATAGTCAGTTGCTTTTCTGAGCTCGAGTAGAGAGCACTCCAAGTGCGGGGCACTTGCATTTCGGTGTAGCCGATCCGGCATGTGTGTTTGATGCATCTCTGAACCGGCATCCGCGGTCCCTATCTCGGGCGGCAAATGTCTTTGCCGAGGAGCCGACGTAGTGAGTCCGGTATAGAAGGCGACTCGTAGCCAAGATGAGCCGAGCCTAACTCAGCGCGAGGGCGCATTTTCTTCGGGCAGTTCGACCAGAAAATGGAAGAAGGTCGCCATGTTTTATTTGGATGCATTACACACAGCTCTACCACCAAAACGGCGCGGTGTAGGACCTTGCTCCTTTAGCTGCATTTAAGCCGTGGTAACTGTAAAAATGCGTGTATGGAGTGTCTGCGGAGCATCAATCCAGGGCTCCTAAGCAGCAGCCAATCTCTACAAAGAAAGTATCTGATCTCCACTCTTTAGGTAAAGCCTGTACGCATGCTCACTCAAGAGCCGCTGGGTCTAAGCCGCATTAAGAGGAGGAGAAGGAAAGTGAACAGTATGCCCATCGTCATTTGTTTTTGTTAGTTGCAGTGCAACACAGCTCTACCACTAAAACGGCGCGGTGTAGGACCTTGCTCCTTTAGCTGCATTTAAGCCGTGGTAACTGTAACACTGCGTGTATGGAGTGTTTGAGGAGCATCAATCCCGGGATCCTAAACAGCAGACAAACCTCTACGAAAACGTACATATTGGGCAAAACCTGTACGCATGCTCACTCAAGAGCCGCTGGGACTTAAGCCATCGTTTAAGAGGAGGAGAAGGAAAGTGGACAGTGTGCCCATCTCCAAAATAATACTTGGCAAAAATTTTCGTCACCTGATGATACGCACCGTGTTTTTCGCAGACTGGTAGTGTTTTCCATGAACATTTCAGAATCAATGAACTAGACCTTCAATTAATCGTGCCACCCATTCCAACGTGCAGAGGTCAGCTACAGCACTCAGTGGAGTTCGTATGTTAAGGTATGAAATTTATATATATTGACTTTAAAATGTGTATATGAATGTGAATCACTGATGTGATCCAATAGTGTAAGGGCAAGGTTATGCTAAATGGGAGTTTTTACAAAATTGAATATATATACATTGTGTCTTAACAAAAAGTAATTAATTACAAGTTTTGGATGATAAATAAAATATATATGCAAATTAATGCAAAATAAACTGTGCACCCTGAGGTCAAGCTTAGGTAATTTGGGAACTCCTTTGTAATTGTGTATTTTTGTATATTAATGTTTAAAATTGAGATTTCATGTGTTCTATAAAGAAATTGTTAGTTGGCCACAAAAAGGGAGTGATTAATTATTTTAACAAAACGCAATGCACTTTGGTCCAATCGGACCCCACTATACTTTAACGCGTTTGAGCCTGGTGGAACTATTTGGTGAGTATCTTTAATGTATTTATGTGTTTAAGTTTTATTGTATTTATGTGTAAAATTCACCTCACCACACTTGATATAGAGAAAAAGTACTTGAGCCTATCGTTCAATTGTTTCTAGGTGGTGTTTGTCCTGATTTCATATTCATGGATGATAACGCCCCTCCTGACCGTGCGGCCTTGGTCGACGGCTTCCTTCAAACTGAAGATATCCAGCACTTGCAGTGGTCTGCCAACTCTCCTGACCTGAATCCAATAGAGCAGTGGTTCCCAAACTTTCCAGTCCGCGGACCCCCTCAGAGAAAAAAAAAATTCGTGGACCCCTTAAAACCATATAGCAGGGGGAGAGGTGGGAGACTTTCGCTACGCCCCCCCTCTATTCAAAGCTGACGTCATTCGGTCTCTAGTAGTATTAATGCTCGAAGTTACAAGTGCTTTGACGTCCGAGCTACATCAGTGTATCGTCACCGTTAATCATGGCCTTGGGCCAAAACGAAACCTACTCCCAAACAATTTAATTCTGTTAGAAGATATAACCTATCAGTTTGAAATTAATTTCATGAATGTATTTAATTCAAAGTTATTTCGAAAAAAAAAGTTTATTATTGTTTTGTTTAAAAAAATAAAATTAAAAAAAGAGTGGAGAAAAATAATGAATTTTTTTTTTTAAAGCTAACTATTGATTAGTTAAATATTGCGTGTTGTTCGCGGACCCCCAGGGGTCCGGGGACTCCAGTTTGGGAACCACTGCAATACAGCATGCGTGGGATATGCTCAGGAGACATCTTGCAGCCGTTCGCTACCCACCAAGCTCCGTTCCGGGATTGAAAACAGCTCGCCTTGAGGCTTCGAACTCTTTGAGCGCACAACTCATCCAAACCCTCGTCGAAAGTATGGGAAATCATTGTGCAGTATGCGTAGATACCCGAGGTTCCCACACACCGTATTAAATTGCAACATCACATTGTTTAACTCATTCTGTTTCACTGAGGTTGACACTCGTATTGTGACCCTTTTTCTTTCAACCCTTTTCTTTGGGTAATAAAAGTCTTTATTATCCTTATTTTGCATTGTTTTCTTCTTCTATAACCATATTACAATCACATAGGTGACTATAATTGGTTCTAGGACATTTTAAACCCCTTGTTCAGGCCAAAAGAACAGTATGCGCCCTTAACAACCGCCAAGAATGAACAACAGTAGTGGTTGTTAAGAGCGCATACTGTTATTTTGGTCTGAAAAAGGGGGATTATAATGCCATCAAAGCAACTGTAGCCACCTAACTGACATATATATGCTTTCCTCAAGGAAGTTTTGTAAGTTATTATCTTACAAGCAGTAGTTTTGGAGTCAGATAGCCGAGTTGTTAAGTCACGGGGATTATATACTCGGCGGACCCAATTTCGATTTCCGGCTTTGTTTAACATTGAACATTGTCGCAGTGACAAATTACTTTGGTTCTCTTGATAATATATATTTGCGAACTATGGGTGCCCCTATGGGTAGCCTATTATCTGGTATTTTTGCTGAGACTGTGTTACAGGAGCTCGAGAACGAGCTTTTACCTTTTTTATCCCTTAAACCTATTCTTTAGTGTCGTTACGTGGATGATGTGTTTATTATCTAAAACCGCAGTTTAAGCTACGTCCTTGATCTTTTGGATAATGTCAATGATTTTTACCCCTTTGAACACGAGTCTAATTTTTCTTTACCGTTTTTGAACGTTCTTGTTTCGTGTAACTGTCTTGGTTTTTATACATCTGTTTTTCATAAACCTACTTTCACTAATTCTTGTAATCCTACTAACTCTTCTCACCAAATTTCTTTTAAAAAAAGCCTTTTTTAATGCTTATTTTAATTGTGCCTTTAACGTTTGTTCATCTATTTCGGCTTTAGTTGCAGAAATTTCCTTTATCTATAAACCTTGCTCATGAACCCGCTTACGGTTTCGAGTTTATTTATAAAATATTTTCCCATATTCGTTATAATTGTATTCATCCTAACACTAACCTTGTTCCCGTTTCTGATCTTATGCCGTATAGATCCAGTCTTCCGTATCACTCTGCGATTTTTTGTCCTCTTATTTATTTTTGCCATAAATTTAAACCAGTCCACTCTACCGTCACTACGTTATTTAGTTGTATTCGTTCAGATAAATTTAAGGATAAACATAACTTTAAGTGTCAGCCTGGGGTGTACGTTGCCCGCCTTTTATCTCCCGAAAATAACTTCGGATTCTACATCGGTAGTACTAAACGTACTGTCGGTATTCGTTTAGCTGAACATGCTCGCGATGTTAAAAATCTGATGTGGGCAGCACATGACTTTTGCTGCAGACTTAAATTCATATTTTCTTTATTTCTTTAATAATTCATTAGATTCAGTTTAATTGCACCAAATAACACTAAATTTGTATTTTAATTCAATTTTTGTTTTTAACACGTTACAACATAGTTGAAAAGCGTTTATGACTTTGTTCATTCATTCTGTCTGTCTGTCCGCTTAAATGAAATAGCAATGACATTTATTTTTTATACATATCTTTATTACTCAAATCGGAAAAGGTTTAATGAAAATCATCTACCACATAAACAAATTGGATTTAAATCCGTTGCTAAGAGCAACATGATATCATTTACGTCAAATAAATTAGTGGAAAAACTATCGTCTGAATAACGCTATCTCTATGGAAGGTTTGGTGACATTTTCGTCAATTTAGCGTCATTTTAAAAAATCGCCAAATTTATCACTAAGTGGGACTAAAGAACTCACAGTCCCACTTGGTGACGAATTGACGAAACATCATCACAATACTATCCACTAACAAAATACAATTCATTTCATTTATTTAGCGCACTTTTATCAATTTGAAGATATTTTTATGGATTTACAAACATTTTTATCAATTTGGTTACGTTTTAAAAATTCGCTAAATGTGTTACTATGTAGGACGGCTGGACTGACAGACAAATGCTAACGAAACATCATTTCAATACTCTCTTCTAACAAAACAAAATACATTTTATTGATTCGCGTCGTTTTTACGAATATGGCGATATTTTCGTCAGTTTGGCAACGTTTAGGAAAAGTTGCCAAGTTAACGATATCCCACCAAATTCGTAGCTCTGAAGTTGCAGATCTGAATAAAACATCCTAATCCCGTATGTATATACTAAATGAAAACACTAAAACTGTATTAGAAGATATATCCGTTCTACTCTTTTTTCTGTTTCATTAATCGGCTAAATGAATTTATTGGCAAAACACAATATATAAGTTTGAAAACAGTTTGCCAAAATAAATGACAGTAATATACGCAGTCCCCAAGTAATATAATTCAAAGAAAAATTAAACCGTACGTTTATAAGAAATATTTTTATATCAATATATTTATTATTTAAATGGAAGAAATAATAATAAACATGAACGAACACGTTTAATTTAATTGCGTTGCCGAGCAACATGATATAAGATAGAACCATTTTGATTTCTTAATACTTTTCATTGTTGATTAAAAGCTTGTGAAAAATAAACTTTGGTGATCGATTTTTAATTTAAATTCATTTTTCAAACATTCATGTGTTCAGAAAGTGACTAAGTAGTGCAAGAATCTACTACCAAACTCAGAGATAAAGTGTTAATTCACCTTCACGTTTTAAACAAACGATTTCCAACCTTTTCGTTTGCAGTAACCAGGGAGTTAAAGAGTAGAACTCCTAGGAAAAATTTCGTTTTTAATTAATATCTCGACAACCCCTGGTCTTAGAAACTCGAAACTTGAGCTAAATTTAATGGATCTGTTTTAAAGCTACCCACAAAATTTCATTAAATTCGGTCCATCCGTTTTCTCCTGTGATGATGAGATATACGAAAGTTTCGTTTTTCACTAATATCTTGAGAACCACTAGTCGTAAAAATTCTAAGTATGGACTAAAGTTTTAGTGGGGCTATTTGAAGACTATCCACAAAATTTCATCAAATTCAGTGGTTTGCCCTTGATGATGGGATAAACAAACATACAGACAGACAGACAGATTTTCAATTTTATTTATATAGATTATATTTTAAATGCCTCGTATTTAATAAATGTCAAAACGTAAATCGATTGATATGTAAATTGTGCCAGTAGGTTATGGCCTGTATTTAAGCACATGTTCGCATCTTATTTTCACTTTGCCACTGATGAAGGGCGTAGTGGCCGAAAGCGCTATGGCCGTGTGATTTTGTTCGTCGTGAAAAGGTGATATTAATAAAATATTTTTAAACTTATTTTTCTGTTGTCTTTGATTTTAAAGTATAAATTAAATGTATTTATATGGCAGGCGATTTTTGTTAAATTTTTGCCGATTCAAATACTAAAGAAATTGATAAAAGAATAAATTTTATAAATGAAAGGGTTTTCTGACGGGAATTACGCAAATTACTGATACTTTTCATTTCTTACCTCATCTGTTTTATTTCGGGAAATATTTTTTCAATCTCATATATTGCATTTAATCAATTGTCAAGACGGAATAAATGGTGTAGGGATATATTGTCTAACACCATTTCAGCGCATACATACAGGGTGATTCAAAAATTCGGAGCACAAGTAAAACGCTATAAAAATATCTATGGGTCGGAGAGACATGCGGTTTGCAGATTAATATTAACCGTGGTGGGGGATTTTGTATGGCATGAAAAAAATAGTTCAAAATCTCGACACTAGGGGTCGCTGCTTCAAAGAAAACAATGCGAGGTAATAATTGTGAAATGAGATATTTTATTTCATCATGATTTACAGCTGCAAGTGCTCAATGGGTCCCCACCACCACATTCCGATACTGAGCGCAGTCGCGGTATTACGGCTGTTACAGCATGAAACAGCATATCAACGGTAAAGGCTGCTACCTCTTGTCGTAAGGCGTCTTTCAGTGCTTGTAAGGACTGTGGATTTCCTCTATAAACCCGCGATTTTAGGTATCCTCACAACCAGGAATTACAGGGTGTGAGATCTGGGACTCTCGCAGGCCATTCATGTGTGATATGCCTGCTCAGTAGGCGATTGGCCCCAAACGTTGACCATAGCAACTCCGTCACTTGACGTGCCGTGTGGAGTGGTATTCAATAATGTTTTTGACTGATCCTAATTTTACGTTGCGTGAGCGATATGCCTAAGTCACCTCCATGACTTTATCTGCAGCAGCGCCCCCTAGTGTCGAGATTTTGAACTATTTTTTTTTCATACCATACAAAACCCCCCACCACGGTGAATATTAATCTAATGTCTCTTCGACCCATAGATATTTTTTATCGCGTTTTACTTTTGCTCCTAACTTTTGAATCACCCTGTATATTGATCCAATATCATATATTTTCGTTAATTTTCTTACAAACGGGACCAGGGTGTTTTTCTTTTCAGAACTACATGTGAAGATAATTTTGTATAGCGATGGTATGCTTCTTCTTTTGGGGAATTTATTTTTTTAATAGAATATTTTGAATAATGATGCCATTTGGAATACTACAAGAATTTGAACATTTTAAATCACGAATAACATCGGGTATATCTGCTATTATTTATATAACTTAAATTGTAAGTTATGCTTTTATCTCTGTGTTTATTATCTCATGACGGGTGAATTCTCTTTTCGTGCTGCTAGAATTATTACAAAATTTCAAAGAGGAAAATTTCACACATTAAATGTGCACAGCGAATCGTGAATTAAGTTTTGTTATATTATATATTCTGTTCAAAGAATGGGCCTTGTCTTAAAAAAAAACTAACATCTCAGTGAAATTTCATGTATTTTTTCAAAATCAACTTTGTACACTGCTCACAACTGAAATCGCAACACCATGAAGAAATTGATGTATCCTTATAAAATTTACAGAATATAATTGTAACATGGCGATGTGCAACTGATCAAAAAATCATACCTGGAAAATGAAAGCATAGAACTGTATTGGCATTAGATCGATATGGAATAGGCCTACCGTCAGCGGCTCTGTAAACGACGAGGCATCCCGTCAATGAGATGGTCACTGGTGTGCTGAGGGATGGCATTCCACACAGCATGCAATTGTGTTTGTAACTGAACCTGGTTTGCTGGAATTGGGAGTTTTCTTAATCGGCGACCCATGATGTCCCCGATATACTCAAGTGACAACAAATCCGGAGAAAATGCTGGCCATGGCAGGAAATCAAAACCTTGTAGCTATTCATAGTTACCCGTGCAGTATGTGGCCTGGTATTATCCTGCTGAAAAGCAGTCCAAACCTGGTTGGCATATATGGCTGTACCACAGGTCTCGTAATGTAAGAGACGTATAGTTGTTCCTTGATATTACCAGAAAAGTAGAACAAATACGTTCGTACACCAAATATTATACCACCCCTAACCATGGTACCACTTAGGGGGCTATGTGGCGACTGATAGGAAAAACTTTTTGGTGGTGTTGTTGAAAGCGCCGCCATACACGAGTACGGCCATCTGGCATGCCAAAACAGAATCGTGATTCATCCGTGGACAGAATGTATCGCCATTCTGTTGACCAATCGCGTCTCATTTGGCACCACTGGAGACGGCGTAACCGGTGAAGACGTTGAAATGGTAGGTGTCGAAAGGTCGTCTACCTCGGAGTCCTGCGTCATGGAAACGGTTTCGAATTGTTTGTCTCGAAACCACGTTACCTGTAGTGTGGGGAAAATGTCGTTGTAACACTGTTGCTATGGTAAACGGCTCCCCCTCAACACTTCTGAGAATCATACGATCTTCACATGGTGTGGTACACTTAGAAGCCCCATTACCTGAACTTCGTGTCGTTTCATTGTCTCTCACGAACCCGTAGCACACACCGTTTAACTGTGCTCACATCACGACCCAATATTTCAGCAATCCTACGAAGGCTCATTCCACCCTCTCGTAAAATAATGATTTGTTGCCGTTTTGTTGACGACAACGGAACGTATGCGGTACATCGACGTACTCTTGCCATACCGTGATGATATTTACAACCTGAAATCAATGATGCTACAATTTATCTGTGATATCGCTCCTTCTTGATCTGACGATTTTATGCTGCTCGGCAAGGTGTTACGTCACTATGAGTAACAAAACTATGATCATTTTCATATCTCGCCTTGCTGTTTTCAGTGCCTGATTTACATAAAGCTACACCTACAACCTTATGGTGGTGAAATTTCAGTTGTGAGCAGTGGAAATTTAAGAAAAGCATATACTCTTTCATGTAAACATACAATCTTCCAGACGCGTCCTATGCTTTTAAAAAGCATTTGTCCTGAGACCGTTAGATTTTATCCTGTTAGATTTTAAATCCTAGAAATGTAAACAAAGCGTTTATTTTGAAGCAAATGGTAAATAAAAAAGCAAGGTCCATTTTCAGTGAATTTTCACGTAATTTGAAACAACCTTGTAAATCAAAGAAAATCATGCACCTTTTATGTAAGCATGTGATCTTCCAGAAGTGTCTTATGCTTTTAAGGGAGGTATGGTACCCAAATTGCTGAAATCAGCAATTTTGAAGTTATAGATGTAATTTTTCGTATTCAGATAGATTTTAAATGTAGTACATAAAATGTGATATTCAAAATTTTAAAAATTAAAAAAATATATTTTTTAAAAATTCAAATATTTTTAAAAAATTAAAATTTCAAAATTTTGACAAGTTTCCTTTCTTTCTCTATGTAGAAAAATAGTGTTTCTAAAATTTCAATTTGAACATTTTTTAACATAAAAGTATATAAGAAATAAATTGTCTTCACAGTTTTTGTAAATATGAATCAGAAAAAATTTAATGAAAAATAATGTGAAAAAACGTAATTTTACACCACAAATATTGTTTTCGAAAATCATAATAAAAAAAAAACATATTTCAGCAATTGCTGAAGACAAATTAAAGAAAAGTATATATATATAACAATTTTTCCAAATTTCATTCATATCCGGAATTTGACTTATATCAATTTAAATTTATAAAAATATCGAAAATCACGTCTTTGAGAAAAAAGGCATTAAGTTAAAAAATTATGCAAAATAGCTGCTTATGAAGATATTCTATTTAAGGAAGCAGAAATTCTATTTAAAGTAACAAGATGAATTCGGTGTCATTGAAATCAGAAAATTGTGAATTTATTTTTAAACAATAAACAAAATTGAGATTTTACGGGATTTTTTGGGTACCATACCACCTTAAAAAGCATTTGTACTGAGACCGTTAATTTTGAAGCAAAAGGTAAGTAAATACTCAAGGTCCGTTCTCAAGGAATTTTCACGTAACTTGAAACAACCTTGTAAATCAAAGAAAAGCGTGCACCTTTCATGTAAGCATGTGATCTTTCAGACGTGTCTTATTCTTTTAAAAAGCATTTGTCCATAGACCGTTAGATTTTATTCTGTTAGATTTCAAATCTTATAAGTAATTAAAACTTTTAATTTTGAAACAAATTTTAAGTAAAAAAGTAAAGGCCGTTCTCAGTGAACTTTTAAGTGACTTGGCATAAACAACCGCGTGAATGAAAAAAAAAAGCAAGCACTGAATCAGACGTAACTTTTCGGACGTGCTTAGTGTTTGTAAAAAAGCATTTCTCCTGAGACCGTTTTATTTCTCCTTGGAAATGTGTTACTGTTCACTGTTGCGGAAAATGGAAAACGTTTTAAGGGCTTTTGCGATCTGTTATGTGAATATGTACGATGTGGGATAATTGTTTTTTTTATTTTACTTCTTTATTTTGAAGCCGAAAGTGTCTATATATGTTATGAAAATAACGATGGGAGTGTATAAAAATGGTTTAAAAAGGTATGAAAATATTTCCAGATTAGTTTTATTACTTTTGAGAATTTTCTCACTTTTGTTATTCCGCCTTTGGAAAAATGTCCAATTACCAAAAAATTGAATTAAAATCGCAAATTTGGTGTTATTTTGTGCAACTAAACTCTATTTAATAAATTATTAAAGAAATAAAGAAAAAATGACTTTGAGACAGCAGGGAAAGTCATGTGCTGCCCACATCAGAAGTTTAACTCACATTCTCCATACTTGCCTCGCTTAATACACCCTGGACGATTTTAAACGGCATTTATAGCAACCCCACAGGCATAAAAGAACCTAGTGCAGTGACACAGGAACTTATCTTCACGCGTAACTGCTTACAACCATGAAAACCACCCGGAACAATTCGTTTACCAGCGTCTTCGTTCCGGCAGTTCCGTAGAAGAGTTCTACTTTCACTTGGCCTTTATGGATTTGTTTCAGATTTCTTATATCTATTTAATGCCGTGTTGTGCTTTTGGGGCGGAAATGACATGGAGAAGTTCTTCTTTCGAGAAATGTTACTATTATTTCTGGGTATAAACTAGAGATGGGGGGAATAACACTTTTTTCTGAATTCAAATATGAATCAGATCTCGAATATTCGAATAACATAGTTGTTTCAAATTATGAAAAAGTAATATTTACATTTATTTGATATTGTTAATAATTAGCAAATAAATTAATGAAATGAAATTGAGGAGTAAAATATAAAAAAATTACATTAATGCAGAAATGAAACTTTCTGTTTTAAATTTTAATTATTTTACAGTATTTATTTTATTTTTGTACTTTTACTACGTTAATTGAATAATTGTAAATGTTTTTACTTTCCCTGCGATACATTATAATGTATGGGGAAAGTATTGCAATCATGCCGAAAATCGCAACTCGAGTTTTCGACGAATCTACACGTTTTGGGACATCTAGAATACGAAAAAACTATTATTAGCGTGACGTCTGTGGACGAAAGTTATATGGTCAGCACATAATTTTCCCTACAGACTCATATTCACGTTATATTTATTTCTTCAATAATTCATTGAGTTTAATTTCATAAGATAACACCTACAAATATTTAAAATTGCGCTGAATTTTCACTTTTAATTCAATTTTCTTTCTCATTTGGTAACTGGACTTATTTTCAAAAGTGGTGTAGCGAAAATGCGAAAGACAAAAATATTTCGAGAACGGCTAGACCTAGTGTAATGGGGTTGGTTTTATTCTTTCCATCGTTACAAATTACGTATATAACAAACATTTAATCGATACATATCAGCATACGTAATTTTTAATTTTTAATTTTGACGATTTTTGCGGGCCGTTTCGAAACAAAAAGGCAGGTTACTTTCGGCAGATTCCAAGTCATACCAAAAGCTAATCAGCACCAGCGTAACCCACAAGTGACTTATCTAATAAATTTTGTAAAATTTGATTTATTAGATTTTCAGCTAGAGTGGATACAGTTAATTTTTGCGGGCCACTTTGCAAAAAAGGCACGTTCTATTAATCCGAATCGTACCCAAAATTAATCAGCACCAGGGTTACAGACAAGTGACTTACCTACCAAATTTTATGATATTCGGTCCAGTAATTTTTGAGTTAGAGTGAATACATACATTGCACAGACAGACACACAGACAGATAGACACGCAGACAGATACACAGACAGACACATAGAAACACACATTAACGTCACTCTAAAAATTGGGTTTTCGTATTGTAGAGGTCCCAAAACGTGTAGATCCGCCGAAAACTCGAGTTGTGATTTTCGACATGATTCCAATACTTCCCCTATACATTACCATGCGCTGCAGGGAAAGTAAAAACTATTTTTAAAGCGATGTGTGAGTGTGTGTCTGTCTGCGCAATGTAGTATCCACTCTAACTCAAAAACTAATGTAAAAAAATCATAAAATTTGATAGGTAAGCCACTTGTGTATGACCCTGGTGCTGATTAGTTTTTAGTACGATTCGGGATAAAAAAAATCCTTCCTAAACGGCCTTCAAAAATTGCCTGTATCCACTCTAGCTGAAAAACTAATAGATCAAATTTTACAAAATTTGGTAGATAAGTCACTTGTAGGTAAACCTGGTGCTGATTGTGGTGAGGTGGATTTTACACATAAATACAATAAAACTTAAACACATAAACACATTAAGATACTCACCAAATAGTTCCACCAGGCTCAACCGCGTTAAAGTATAGTGGGGTCCGATTGGACCAAGTACATTGCATTTACTAAGACTAAATAATCACTCCCTTTTTGTGGCCAACTAACAATTTATTTACAGAACACATGAAATCTCAATTTTAAACATTGAATACAAAATACACTATTACAAATGAGTTCCCAATTTACCTCTGTTTGACCTCAGGGTACACAGTTTATTTAGCATTAATTTGTATATTTTTTTTTATTTACCCAAACTTGTAATTAATCACTTTTTTTAAAGAAAACACATTATAATTTCATTTTGAAAAATATCACATTTATCATAAGTTGCCCTTAGCACTATTAGCTCACACAAATTAAGCTTAAATATTCATATACACATTTTAAATCAAATATCTAATTTTCATACCTTCATTGCATACGAACTCCACTGAATGCTGTAGCTGACCTCTGCACTTTGGAAATGGTGGCACGCTTAATTGAAGTTTGGTTCATTTATTTGAATAGTTCATGGAAAACACTACCAGTCTGAGAAAACACGGGTGCGTATCATCAGGTGACGAAAACTTTTTTGCCAAGTATTATTTTGGAGGTGGGCACACTGTCCACTTTCCTTCTCCTCCTCTTAAACGACGGCTTAAGTCCCAGCGGCTCTTGAGTGAGCATGCGTACAGGTTTTGCCAAATATATACGTTTGCGTAGAGGTTCGTCTGCTGCTTAGGATCCCGGGATTGATGCTCCACAAATATTCCGTACACACAGTATTACAGTTACCGCGGCTTAATGCAGCTAAAGGAGCAAAGGTCCTACACCGCGCCGTTGGGTGGCAGAGCTGTGTTGCACTGCAACCACAAAAACAATGACGAGAAGCTGCACTTTGTAGGTGGTCTGTTGCTTAGGAGCCCGTGATAGGTACCCCTACAAGACTCAGCCCACGTACTTTCGTAGTGAAGATTTGGCTGAAAATAGTCGAAACCGTTCTAAAATAGCTGTGACTACGCCCTGTCACAGCTGCAATTAAATAGAAAGCTGTTTCTGGAAAATATATATATATACTACTCTAGAGTATGTTACCCCTGGTTAGGCAACATGCGCCGGTTCAGTGAAACTTGTAGAAACTGCCGCACGACAAGTGCCGTCAAGTGCCGCCTACTTCGTTGCACGGATGCGTTCCTCGCACAGGTGCTCAAAGGAACCCAGGAGAACTTTCTTCATCAAACATCAGATTGCGTCTGCACTTTTTTTCAATTTCTGAAACTTTTTAGAATACTACAAACAAGGGGAACGACAAAAACAGGGAGGAAATCCCCCCCAACTCTCATTCGCTGTTCCCAAACGCCATAAAAAAGAGGAGGTCCAAAAAATGCTTCACACCTTTGGTTTTTGAAGCGACGCTCATTTTTTATGCGCTCCACTAAAATACAAGAACCAGAGGGCATTCTCGACAACCGGGTGGTCCCAAGGACGTACCCCGACGCGAGCCACACCTGACAGGGCTATAAATTTTCAAAGATTTGTTGCTCAACTTTGACATTTTGCTGCAATTAAATCTCTGAATATTTACAATCCATGTCAGTGCGCACACAACCCAACGGCGCCAAAAAATCCCAATTCCGTCTGTGCAAAGGCCTAGCTATAAACATAAATCACAAAACATAGTATACATTTCAATATATTTAGATCATTCCCTTTTTTCCCAGGGTTATGTATCAAAATATGTGAATATAGTGTCACACTGATTAGATTCTGATACAATTCAGAAAAAAATAACCTGCGTTTTTCGCTAAATGTCTCCCAAAAAGCGTTAAAATCTAAAATAAAAAACAATGTATGCCAAAATATATTAATTATATGCTTGTTTTATAATTAATGTATAACAATAAAAAGAATAAAACCAACCTTATTACACTAGGACTAGCCGTTCTCGAGATATTTTAGTTTTTCGCATTTTCGCAATTCCGCCTTTGAAAATGAGTCCAGTTTCCAAATGAGAATAAAAATTGAATTAAAAGTGCAAATGCAGTGTAATTTTAAATACTTGTGGGTGTTATTTTGTGTAATTAAACTCAATATAATGAATTATTGAAGAAATAAAGAGACCGTGAATATGAGGCTGTAACGAAAGTCATCTGCTGACCACTTCAGATTCTTTTACCTACTACAGATTTTTATTTAAGAAAACAGGCAATCGGAAACGTTCAGAATAGTCTGCTTCTATTTTTTTCCTAAATTAAACCAGAAGTGTTGAAGAATTGTTTAATGGAAAATTGCTGATTAAATACTTAACAAATAATTCCTAGAAGTCAGGATACAGATTGTTCTTTTTCCAGCAGTCAAAAATGTTTTCATTTGTTGGAAAACTTTCTTCTATGCGTATTTTAACATTTTTTCAGCATGTTTCTAAACATACAGTTAGTCCTGGCTTGATATTTGAGATTTCGAATCTCAGTATTCGTGGATAGTATACATTCACCTCTGCGCATAAATCATTTCTTGCGTTGCGTGGTAAAATGTTGTTGCTAACGTGCAAAATTCCCTGACTGGAGTCTTTTCTTTTGAAAACCAGACGGAGGAAAAAGCCGCACGGGCTTTTCTGTGGTGTGCATCTAGAGTCGCAACATGCTAAAGTTCAGAAGGGGGTTGCCAAATGTGACAATTCATCGTCAAGTTGGTGACATTTGGAGACTCTTCGAAATAACGAATATTCTGCGAGAGATGAGGCTTTTCTAGAAGTTTCTATAGAGTCTATAAAAGGAGTCATCATTTGGAGAGCAGTTGACGTGATACGAGCTACTTTGAACCGTGACATATGTCACTCTTTTCAGAATAATAGCTGCTGTTTTGTGAAATGAAATACGTCAATGTTTCAAGAATAATATGAGTTGCTTTATGAAATTAGTGGAATATTTAATTGCTGTATCACTGTATATTGTTCATGTTTACGTTGCGCTTGTGAATAAACGTGTTAGTTATCCAGAAGTTTGGACTCATTTTTGTATCCTGAGTGCACAGCTACGATTCCAGAGGATACATCGTAACGATACATATGATTTGATAAGAATAAAGATTGTTTCATAAGAATTTATTTATTACATTTATGGACTCACTTTTGTATATCAACAGTATCCGTTTCCAGCTTTTTGGTTATTTTCATCATGTAATAGTCATAACTGTGTTATATACAGACTTGCTATATGACGAATTTAGCAAATTTCTGTGATGACCGATTTAAGACATACCCAGTGTTTCCAGATGCCAAAATGATAAAGGACAATAACCTATATAGAAATCAATTGGAATAGAGGACATTTAATAAGATCAATCATGCATAAAGCATTGATTATGAAACATTTTCCAACTGCAATGCAATTTCTTTGAACATCTCTAAAATGCGATACATTCAGCAGTGATATATTTAAAACTACCACAATATTATAACAATTTATTATATTTGTAAACTTCATTGAAAACAAATTAAATTTATTCAAATGGCGTAATCGAAATATAAATCGTCTGGCTCTCTATATAAAAACAGTGGATATTTATTTCATAGTCTTTTTTCCATTCCTTTCATTCAGCGGTGATATAGTAATTTATTATATTTGAAAACTTCATCGAAACTAAATGAACTTTATTCAAATTGCGTCATCAAAATATAAATCTTCTCGCTCTCTATATAAAAGCAGTGAATATTTTATTCATTAAGTTTTTTCCATTCCTTTTATTCAGAGGCGATATTTTGAAAATTGTCACAATACTACAATAATTTATTTTACTTAAAAACGTAAAACCATGGTGGTACTAAAATTACTTTCTAACTGAAATTACTTTCTTACTTTCTAAAATTACTTTCTAACTGTATGGTTAAAACTTCATCGAAAAAGCAATAATATAGAATCGTCTGCTTCTCTATGTAAAATCAATAAATGTTTCATTCATATCAAGGAAATTGCAGACACCAGAGCTAAATAATTCTGCGTTGAAGAAATTCAGCAATTCTTATACAACTCATCTTACAGCTGGATGTGTTTACATTCTCCATACGTGGAAATTAAGCTTCGTTAAATAATCAAAGTTTGATGATCATTTAAACTCAAAAATATTATAATTGCGTTTGCTCAGTATATAGATGCACAGAAATAAATAAAAAATAAAGTGGTTTTAGGACGGATGCAATACTAAATATAAATTAAAAAGAATTTTAAAAATCACGACTTTGACAGAAGATGGATGGCATATTTTAATTTGAAGAGGATCACGTGATCAATTCATGGTTATAGAACTCGCCTGCACTGTGAGCTCGATACCCAGATTTAGGAATATCCCCTATAAGTTGGGACTGTGATGATAAACTTTTGTATTGTAGGATTGTAGCATTGTGTAGCCTTAACGTAATCTCTTAAATTTGAAGCCTGGCAAGACAGATATCGTCTATCACAACAGATGGATGCAAAAGTGGCACATATCTGCTAATTCATGCTGAAGAGCGCTAAAAATGGAGCAACCGGTCTATGGGTACCGGTCACTGTAATCGAGGTGCAATTTCCAAATTTGGAAAAGCTCTCGAATAAGTCTTTTTAGTTTCCTTATGTACATAATGTATAAGGAAAGTATAGTGACGGGGTCAAAAATTCGAATTGGAGTTTTCGACGGGAGAGCACGTTTCAAGAATCCTTGATCATGAATCGAACATTTTTGAAGTGATGTCTGTGTGTGTGTGTGTATGTGTGTGTCAGTGAGTCTGTGGGGACGATATCTCACGAACGAATGGAGCGATTCGAGTGAAATTTGGTACAAAAATCACAATCCGTGAATACTGGAAGTTTATTGTTTTAAAGCACAATCAAATGGTCAGAATTCCCCTAAATTTTCGAGTGAAATTTTGAAAAAATCATAAAAAAATCAAAACGTTTAATAGAGTTACGCAAATAGACATTTTCTATGTAATTTTTCATTTGAAAACGATTAACATAAATTTTAGAACGCTAGCATGAACCGTTCTCGAGATATTGCACATTTTTCAAAAAAATATCAAAAAATTATATAAAATAAAAAAAAAATATTTTCTATTGAGAAACATATTCACTTTTCATATGTAATATCATGCGATAAATTGGGTGACATCATTCTCGTGGATCTAGCTTGTTTCATTCTTGAAAAAAGATACTTTGGGTAATACTTTTGTATTTGAACGCCAATAGTCATTTATCTGCTATAATAATAAATTATTTCTCTATCCATAACGCTTGGAGAGATTTTGGCGACGAATTTGACGGAATGTCACCAACTTGTCGACATTTTAAATGTTACCAAATCAAAGAAAATCTCGCTAAATGGATAAAAATGACGCTAAATCAATGAAAATAACGACTACTTAACGAATATTCAATATCTTGGAAAAATTATAAGTATCTACTATAGGAATAGCCTATTTTGTTTTTATTGTAAAAGTAGTAAATACAATGCTTAATATAAGGAAAGTCATGCGTTGCCCACATCAGATTTTTTTTTGTCTTCCATGTTTATGCTGTAAATGAATATATTAACTCATATATTACACAGATAAAAGGGCCAGAAAGAAATTTAATTGGGAATACATTTTTCTTTACTTGAAATTCTAATTTTGTGTTGTATCCAGTTTAATAAAACACGAAAGTAGAAAATTATCCGTTTTTAGTTCAGAAAATGTAGAGACATTTTTAATAAAAAATATTCATTGAAGAAACAGATTAAAAATGCCCAATTTTCAGCTTCTCTTTATCAAACAAAAGCTTTCTTTGTATATATTTTTATTTATTAAAATTTTCCGATTTAGGTATATTTATCTAAAATTCCATTAAAACGTTTGTGATTTAAATTTAATAATTGCCTGTTTAAATTTTTAATAAAAATTGAATCAGTGACACAAGGCTAATTGGATATTTCCAGTCAATGGAAATTAAAAAAAAAGTAAACGGAGTAATAAAAAGGGAAAAGCAGATGGATGCGAATTAAATTTTCTCGTGAAATAAACATTTTATCACTTTTGTGAACATATAACTAATTTAATATTTTATTATAGAAAATCATAAGCAATTATTTCAAATAAAGATAACTTCAAATATTTTTAGTATTAGGAGATTTACGCGCCTTTGTTGGAGTTACGAAAGTTTCGCCGTAGAAGTTATGGAGTATTCTGCGTAATCTTCAATTAAGATAATCTTCTTTGGCATTTGAGTATTTACAACGAAAGTTAATAGGAAATAATTTAGTTTTGGAAATTAATTCGAAATCAATCAAAATTTATTTTCTAAACTAACTGTCTCACATAGTTAAAATATTTCTAATATTTATTTTTCCATTTTAAGTCATTGAAAAAGAAATGGTGAACCTCAAAGAATTTTCGTTCTTTCTGGTAAAAAAAAAAACAACTGTAAATTTCGTTAATTTTCTAAATTATTTCAACTTTTGAGTGTACTTGAAATTATGTTACTATTTAATTGGAACTTTTAAATTTTGCATTTTAAGCATGTATTTTTCTTATAATGTTTTTTATATTATGCTTCCAGTTTAGCGAACAGAAACGTCCTCTTAGAATATTTCTCAAGCATATAACATGTATACGTACAAAATTTCACAGTCTGTTGAGTAGTAACATTGTAATGTTGCGAAAATGACTTTTGCTCAAATTGCGAATGACTACAGCAAAAAATAAAATAATTATGATAATAATAATAATAATAATAATAATAATAATAATAATAATAATAATAAATAAATAAATAAATAAAAATCATGACGTTATTCACTGGATCGAGTAACAAACAGCCTAACTATGTTCAAAATCTGACGTCATTTGGTCCAGTAGTTTCGGTGAACAGCAGGGTACCTCGATTTAGCGATAGACTGTGCGAAAGACCGATTGACAACAAGAAACTAAAGAGTATTATTTTGTGTTTTGTAATCAGGTCCTTCAAAAAAGTATAGATCTTTAAAAAGTGCGAATACTTATTTCTATTTAGTGAAAGAAGTGAAATAAATATGACAACAAGAGTAGCAAAAATATCCTTTTTATATCTAGTTTCTTTTACTGCAACATGTAGGAGAGAAAAGTTTTGTGATGAAGCCAAAAAACCGGACGCTTGGATTTTGATAAATTTTACAGTGTTGAGCATCCTTGAATACTAATCAACCATTTTTTCAATGATGTCTGTCTTATCTGTGCAGTGTTTCCTTCAGGACGTTTGGTCTGTGGGGGAGGGAAAAAATGAAATCTCAAAAGGGCAAGTTATCTAATATAATTTGACTAACTACTTACTATATAGAAGTAATTACTATATATATACATATATGGAAGTAATTACTGTATATATAGCAAATACTTATTCAAACACCGCAAGAAAATCTTGTTCCGGCAAAATAAGAGGATGAAAATATTTGAAAATAATGCAAATTGAATTATAGCTACGAAATTTTATTCTGTAAATAGTCAATCGCAAAATAAAATTACAATAATGATCTCAATGCTGCCTCATAAGAAGTGGAAATTAGGTTAAAATGCGGCAAATTTTCCACAAAACAGATTTGAGTTTCTGAATTTATTAGCATTTGGTCTAGTAACATAAAATGTCTCCGGGCGGCGGGGGAAGGATGTTTTATGAAGGGGCGCTGTATGCCCCACTGCCAGATGTATTCCTGAAAGAAGCACTGAGTCTTTGGAAATGGTACCTCTGTAACAAATCAATAAATATCAGAGAATTATTAATTTTCGGGTGAATGGGACAGAAGAAAGCCATCAATTTTTTGAACATTAAAAATAAAAAATAGAATGAGCATGAAAAAGTATAATGTTTGAAAATATTACAAAAATAGATATTGTGATTCGATTTTCATTTAAAGAATATCATCATTTATAGGACGCTATTGTGCACAGTTTTCGAGATATTTTGCATTTCTGATTTGAAGCAGAGGAAATCATAAAAATTAAATATGTACTCAATATTACTTAGTACACATTTTACCATTACTTTTAACACGAAAAAATCTGATGTGGGCAGCACATGACTTTCCTTATATCATGCAATGAATTTACTACCTTTCCAGTAAAAAAAAAAAAAGTTATTCTTATAGTTGATACTTATATTCCTTCGAAGATATTGAATTTTCTTCAATTAGTCGTCATTTTCACTGATTTAGCGTCATTTTTAACCATTTGGCGAGATTTTCGTTAATTTGAAATTTTCGATTTCGTTAATTTTATTTATATGTTATACATACTTTTATATATTTAATAGGTATAAAAAATATTTACATTTTCCTAAATTTCACCAAATTGCACTTTATCATATTACTTTCCTTATATACATAATGTATAAGGAAAGTATTGTGACGGGGTCGAAAATTCGAATTCGAGTTTTCGACGGGAGAGCACGTTTCAAGAATCCTTGATCATGAATCGAACATTTTTGAAGTGATGTCTCTCTCTCTCTCTCTGTGTGTGTGTGTGTGTCAGTGAGCCTGTGGGGACAATATCTCAAAACGGATGGAGCGATTCGAGTGAAATTTGGTACAACATTCACAATCAGTGATTACTGGAAGCTTATTACTTTAAAGCACAATCAAATGCTCAGAACCTTCCTAAATTTTCGACATTTTTGAAGTGATGTGTGTGTGTGTGGAGACGATAACTGATGAACAAATGAACCGATTCGAATGAAATTTCGTACAAAATTCCCTTTCCGTAAACACTGGAAGCCTATTGTTTTTATACGTAATCGAATGTTCAGAACCTCCCTAAATTTTAGAGTGAAATTTTGAAAAAATCGTCAAAACATCAAAACCGCTAAAAAAGTTACGCAAATAGACATTTCTTATGTAATTTTTCATTAGAAAACGATTGACATAAATTTTAGAAAGCTAACATGAACCGTTCTCAAGATATTGCACATTATTGAAAAAAATTATCAAAAAGTCATATAAAATAAAAAAAAAATATTTCCTATTCAGAAACATGTTCACTTTTCATAAGCAATACCATGCGATAAATTAGGTGACATCATTCTCGTGGATCTAGCTCGCTCTATTCATGAAAAAAGATACTTTGAGTAATACTTTTGTATTTGACCGCCAATAGTCATTTATCTGCTGTAAGAATAACTTATTTCTCCGTCCAAAACGCTTGGCGAGATTTTGGCGGAATGTCGCCTATTGGCGACTTTTTAAAACGCTGCCAAATTAACGAAAATCTTGCCAAATGGATAAAACTGACGCTAAATTAATGAACGACTAATTGTCGAAAATTCAATATCTTGGAAAGAATATAAGTATCTACTATAAGAAAAACCTATTTTTTTTACTGTAAAAGTAGTAAATTCATTACATTATATAAGGAAAGTCATGTGTTGCCCACATCAGATTTTTTTATTACGAAAAGTCAACAAAAATATTCCTTTGCAGAAAGTTTAACTAAATCATTATTTAACGTAATGTTAAAGTAGGTAGCTCTTAGTTTCAAATAGTAATAGAAAAATGCAATATTAGTACTGCGAATTCTACTTTTACATACTGTATCCGTTACATATGATTCCTTTCTACATGTACTCCAAATACGGTTAATGAATTTTTTCCTTATGCCATATACAAAGTTTTAATCCATGTATTTTGTAATCTTTAAATTTTTCAATATCTGTAATGAATTTTTTGAGCATAAACTTAGTATCTTCATATGTTATTCTTCGTTTCCTGCCTCCTCTATATATTCCTGTCTTTATTCCGTTGTATATACATTTTACCACTACTTTATTGTTGACCCTTTTGTAATATTCCTCATTGTATTTTACATTATATTTAATTGTATTTAGTCCATATGGAAATACTGTATTTTATTGTCCAATGTAAACGTTTTCCCACCAAAGTCTTTATTGATATTTAATTGCAATATCTAGTATTGCATATTGAATATTTTCTATACTATGTTCTACATAGTGGTTTAATTCTAAGTTAGAATACGATGAAAGGTTATTTTTATATTTTTTTACGAGACTTCGATGCTGATTGAGTTGTATGTTTAAATGATTTTTTATCTGTCCAATACACCGGGTGGTCAGAATTAAAACACCCCTACTCTGAGCTCTCTATCGATCGAACTACTCAGTGTAAAGGCTCCAAAATTGTTGAACATACCATTCAAGACATGGGGAAAGGGGTTACGTCAAAAAAAAATTAGTTCCAGAAACACCGAAAGGTGGCGCTGTACAACAGAAAATATGCTGAAAAGACACAATATACACATTTGTAACACATTTTATTCGAACGTGCCAAACATTCATATCACAAGGACCTTATCGATGCAGGGAATGCTGCTAAATATGGTTTCCTTCTTCAAGATGTAAAATCTGTGGACAACTTGTTCAACTGCTGATCGTAA
Organism: Amaurobius ferox; assembly: GCA_951213105.1. Lineage (NCBI taxonomy): Eukaryota > Metazoa > Arthropoda > Arachnida > Araneae > Amaurobiidae > Amaurobius > Amaurobius ferox. The sequence continues at coordinate 123,257,871 of OX578135.1, read as the reverse complement.
TTGGTCGATTGAGATGCTTCTCACATGCAGAGTTATACTGTCTTTCAAATCTGCCAAGGTTACCAGACGTCCTCGATAAACAAGACTTTTTAAGTATCCCCACAGCCAAAAATCACAGGGATTAAGATCTGGAGAACGAGATGGCCAGGTTGTCGGAAACGCACGACAGATTACCCTACCATTAGTAAAATGTTGCCGAAGAAAATGCTGTACACAGAGTCCAATGTGTGGAGGCGCTACATCTTGCATAAAGGTAATTGAATCAGGACATAGGTGCTGTTGCAGTTGGGATACAATAAAATTTTCGAGCATGATTTTTGTACCTCCTGACAGTCAAGGTGCATGTCACAGGGCCATTGGGAGTAGCCTCTTCGAGAAAGAAAGGTACAAGAATGAATGTGGCTGTGAATCCACACCAGACTGTAACTGTCGGTGAGTGAAGTGAAATCTCTTGGAAGGTACGAGGGTTTTCCGTGTCCCAAATGCGACAGTTATGGGTGTTGACTGTTCCATTTAGATGGAAATGCGCTTCATCGCTCCATAGAATCTGCCATGGCCATGATGCATCCACTTCAACTCTAGCCAGAAATGTCAATACAAAGGTCAGTCGTTTCTCCCTGTCGATGGTCAATAAGTGGTAATTGTGACCAATTTTGTACGGAAAAAAATGCAATATGTTTCTCAGTACATTCCACCCTGTGCTGTAGGGAACACCCAAGTGTCGTGACACTCCACGTATACTACTACAGCCTATAACGTTATCCATTGTTTGTTCAACAATATCGGTGGCAACATCGTCAACGAAATCTGAACGAGTCGATTTGCGTCCTCGACCCGGCTGAACTCCAAGATGTCCAGTTTTCTCGAATCGAGCGATCATTCTCCTGAGAGCTTGTGGAAGTAATGGTCCTTTGCGCAAATTCTTAAGTCGACGAAACTCTCGAAGTGCAGCTGCAGCATGTCCTTTGTTTTCATAAAGCAGCTTCACAAGCAAAGCGCGTTCTGGCAGTGTGACAGCCATCGCTGATAAGATTGAAAATTTCCCAGTTTTACCCCTTTTTATGCCCATAACATAGTAGCTGCAAACCAAGGGTTTATGCAAATTTTTGTGCTTACAGTGCGATATTGCACTTACAATGACAGTTTAAGTTTTTTCACTTTTTTATCTTCCTTTTTTTCATATCAGCAAAAGAAATTAAAAAGGAAAAAATTCCATATCGCATGTGTTTGTTTTTTGTGATTATATTGTGTCTTTTCAGCATATTTTCTATTGTAAAGCGCCACCTATCGGTGTTTCTGGAACTATTTTTTTTCACGTAATCCCTTTCCCCATGTCTTGAATAGTAGGTTCAACAATTTTGGAGCCTTTACACTAAGTAGTTCGATGTATAGAGAGCTCAGATTAGGGGTGTTTTAATTCTGACCACGCGGTATATATATATATAGATATATATATATATATGTGTGTGTGTTTGTGTGTGTGTAATATTGGTGGAAATCCAGGGACGAGGCACGTTCATATTACCAAAATCTACTTTATTAGATGAAAATTGAAACAGAGGTAGTTGGCTGGGCGAGCGCCCAATCATCAATCTGCTCGCACAAAATCTTAATGCAGTCTGCGTTGGTTCACACACAAGTACCGATTACATTTACATCGGAGAGAGATGGATATGAGGTATGGGGCACATGCTGCCTTTGCGTTTTGGGCTTTAAAAATATGATTGGGGATGCAGTTTCATATGCGAAAGTTTACACGGAAGTTAAGATTAGTGACCATATATGGTATGGTCGAGGAAAAAAGGAAGTGTTGGCAGACTTTGTTAATATTAATGGCGTGAGATAGAATTTAATGTAGCTGCAAGATGTGGTGTGCATGAAATAGGAATTTAGAATAATAATTATGAAAGAAAAAAGCGCGTTATTGGGAAAGGTTTAAAATGTCTGTATCATATATATATATATATATATATATATATATATATATATATATATATATATATATATTTATATATATATATATATATATTTATATATATATATATATATATATATATATATATATATATATATATATATATATATATATATATATATATATATATATATATATATATATATATATATATATATATATATATATATATATATATATATAAGGAAAATAAGATGCATTAACATAACATTAATGTTTTGAATTTTATTTTCGCAAAATAATGTAACTTTTGTCAGTATTGAAACTACGATTTGAGCGCCCTTATAATGGTGTATAGTGGCATTCTCGTTTATCCAGTTTTCCTATGAATTACTTGTTTAGTAAGAATTTTCATCTTTGATTCATATTCATATTCAGGATTGCGTATTTGGGAAGTTAATATTCTGAATTGCTTGTCCGGTCTCCAGCTTAGACTCACTGGACGGGTCTGGGAGTATTACCGTGAACGTTCGTACTGCCTCCCTGGTAGAATTTCGACTTGTTCATTCCAGTGCTTCTAGATTAAGCTGTTGAGGTTGATCGTGTATGCACGTGGTGGAAGAAGAAGGGTTCATGCCGCATGGTAATACAATTTTTTTTAATGTATCCTATTTTCATTTTTTCATTTTTTGTTGCCTGTAGTCTGAGTTTAAGCATTTATAGTAATGTACTATTGCTTAATCTGAAACAGGCTTTTGTTTTGGTTAATTAGAATTAAATACTCAGACCTGAAGATGAATTTAATTCTGATTAATCATCGAATTTGGGAAGGTGCTGTTCTTTTCTCTTATCGGCATTATGGCCGTGAATTTGCTTCTATGGTGATGTTAATATTACTTGAATTTTTTTTTATTTTTTTTTTATTTTTACATAATTCTTATTATTACATATTTCAAATATATATATATATATATATATATACACTCATGCTTCTGAAAATTGCAACACCAGAAAGGATTTGCGAAAATTGCAACACCGCGGGTCACCCAAGTGCAATCCATGCGAGTTATCTACTCGGTTGTCCCACACCTGAAAGACATTTCTTGAAAGTTAAGCTCTTTATTTTTAGTAAAAAGGATACGTTTTGTGTGTGTGTGAATGATTCAGTTCCAAGAGGAAAGAAAGTTTTGCCATAATCACATATTTTACGTTTCTATTATGCCAACCTTTTACGCTAGATACAACTTCTATAAAACATAGGTTAAAATTTTCGATCAAAATATTTTTGATGCCGTTGAAATTTTTTTTCATTAATATCTATGCATCACGTTTGATTACAGTTGCGTATGTCATTTGATATCACTATTTGTTCATTTTCTATGTAAATTTTAGTAATTTATTAAGCTTTAAGTTTGTTATCTCAGTATTATCCTCGTTCGAGGGAAGGCAGAAGAACAAATTCTGCAGCTTAAATTTTATGGTCAAGTTATATTTTATTTATTTTGAAAGAATGCAAAGCTACACGACAAAGTCCCAGTAACAGCGTGCAAGATAAAATACAATAAAAAATATACAGATTAAAATACTGTAAAATATATTAAAATTCAAACTATTGACAACAAATGATTTTTGAAGCACCTGAAAATAAATAAATACAATAAAATGTAAAATATTTACAACAAATGAATTTCAAAACCCATTTCAGATGAATAAAAAATATCGATGTTATCGGGGAAACCGTTGAATAGTTTACAAAAATTAATTATCGGACAATAACGACCAATACAATAGCAACCCATTATCTAATGAGGTCTGGTATTCCCTCCCCCAAGAGATGCAAAATTTGTAGCATATTTTATAAAATTACTAACAAAGCCCTTTTTTTAACTTCGAAATTTTCAAAATTTTCTAACAGAATATACTCGAGTCATTTCTCTTCACACAGTTTATATGTTGCTTGGTATCCTTATGTGCAGATCCTTACGTGCAGATGTTGCAATGGTATATTTAAGTGCAGATTGAATTCTCTCTCTACATAAAATAAAAGTAGCTAACTGCGCCTCTGCAGCAGTTTGACAAATTTCTCATTCCTCAACTTCTTTGCTTTGTACTTCAAATCCTCTAGCATACAAAAATATAAAATTTAGTTCACTTATAGATAAAGGTTAGAAGAACACGCTAAAATATATGATATAAATTTTAGTTTCAGATCAAATATATGATATAGATTTTAGTTTCAGTTCTTTGATGTAGATTTTAGTTTCAGAAATACTTAACATCCAAGTGAAAGTCAAAATATGTGAGCTGCGAATTCGCGTCCTGGATAGACTAAGAATAGCAAGAACACTAAATTTTGCAGGCGGGTACCTACATAGTAGAATTTTTTCAGTACAGAGCCTTTTTTTTTAATTTCGATGTAGTTTATGAGAAATTTTACTTTTTATGTACTTCTGAAGTGAAAAATGTTCTTTCGTATCAGCACGTTCATCGATTTTCTCTGTCTCGTACTGCAAAAACTATAGTACAGAAAATATGAAATTTAGTACACTTACAGAGAAATAATTGAATTTCTGCAGTACTGAACCTTTTCTTTAATTTCGATGTAGTTTATGAGATATTTTACTTTTTATATACTTCTGGAGTGAAAAATGTTCTTTCGTATCGGCACGATCATTGATGTTCTCTGTCTCATACCGCAAAAACTACAGCATACAAAAATATGAAATTTGGTGCATTTATAGAAAAATAATAGAGTATACGATGTATTAAAGATTTTATGGATTTAAACTGTGGTTTGGCTTGAAAGAGCTTGCGAAGCGAGTTACGGGGGTTGGCAAAGAGTAGCGAGTAGGAGATAGAGCTCCCTAGTTTAAAAAAAAAAAAAACTCTGGGTGAAATTACGAATCGAATCCACATTTAATAGTTTGCACCCAACCCTGCTACTGCTATGTAAGGAATTTTCTTAAATTCCTTACATACTGCATTTCTTAGGCACGGCATGTTAACTAATTCTGATTTTATGATACCTTATAAACAAGTTATTGGGCTCTTATTTAAAAGACAAAAATTCTTGGAATGGGTGACCGAAACTTCCTTTCGTAACTGTCACGTATTATTCAAGTTGTGGATTTTAAAGATTTTATACCCACAAAGTGACAGCCTTCTACCATTCTGCATGAAGCAGTATAGCACTTACAGAAATATATGCCTCCCATAGAAAGTGGGTCATTGGTTAGTGAAAAGTTTTATTTGCAGGACTTAAGTTACTCTTTGGAATGGAAATGACGAAAGTTGCCGCCGTTTTAAGTAAATAGGCAGATAAATTTCGGGAAGAATAAAATGAAATGGAAGTATAAAAAGTGGGAGAAAAGAATTAGAGAAAGAAAAGGTTTTTCAAAGTTGTAGTATACATTATGAGTAGTTTGTGAAAAATAGATTGAGTGTGGCTCCACATGATTTTTTCATACATATTCCATATTCAATCAAATAATCGCCCAAAAACTGTTTCAAAAATGACAACATAAATTTAAAATTTCGTAAATACAATATAAATTCAAAAATAAACTTGTCTATTTGTTTCAAAAACAAATAATAGTCTTCTTCTTCCTAACCGACAAGAAACTCGACCTCACTTATTCCAGTCAAGTCGGCAACTGAGTCACGTATGCTATCCGCAGTTGCCGGCTTGACTTGAGTAAGTGAGATCGCGCTTCTTGTCGGTCCTGTAGGAATAGTCTGCTATTTATCTTTGAAACCAGTTGACAAATTAATTTTTGTATTTTTGCTGCATTTACAGTTTTTATTTATGTCAATATTTAATATTGTTTAGATTCGCTTGTATCATATTCATAGCCAGGATGAAAGAGAAATATGTTTATTTATTTACTTTCCTATCCAATTCATATTATTTATTAGATTTAGCAAAAATTATTTAAAAGTTTATTTTTATACGCTGGCAACAGCTTATTGATGCCGATGGCGTGTTTGATTTGTTTATCTGTATTAATATAAACTATTTCGAAACTACTTTCATCATTATTCAAAATAATCAATTCATTGTATATATCATACGAAATATAAAATAAATCATCGTTCGAACTGCTGATTTATATGTAAATAAAATTTAAAATCTATTTATCATTTATCTGTTAGTATATATCATTACCATGGAATACAGATTATACTGATCTTGAAAAAATTTTGACGGGTATAGCTTTAACATGAGGTCGCTTAAAAATTAAGCGTCTATCTGTTTTTCCGTTTTTACGATTTTCTGGCTGATTCCACATTTTGAGCGTGACCTACTCGTCATTTGATTCATTAAATTACTCGTTTTTCGAGCATCTTTACAATAAATGCAATTCAAAATACGATAACGTAAACTGATCATTGTTTATGTCCCTATCTCTAAAGTTATAGAAGCTTTATTAGCAAGGACAGACATTCAGTACTACCTATTTCCCTTTCTCATGCTCAACTTTTTATTTCCTACTCAAGGGCTACAAATGAACGATCTCTCTTTATTTCTGTCCCTACCAAGTCCAGAAACATAGTCTACAAACGTAGTCTACAATATAAATTCAAGTATGCGAATTTGGCGAGATATTGCCAACTTGGCGACTTTTCTTAGCCGTTGCCAAATTGTCGAAAATGTCGCCATATCGATAAAAATGTCACCGAATCGAGAAGAATGTCACCAAATTGAATAAATGACGCTAAATCAATGAAATTATTTGTATTTTGTTAGAAGATAGTACTGTAATGACGTTTCGTTAGAGTTTGTCTGTCAATCCAACCATCCCACATGGCGACTTTTTAATATTTTGAAGAACCAGGCCACCTGACTCACCTTAGGGTACGATAAACAGGATGGGTGGCCGGGACTTTTTAATGTTGAAGGCCCAGACCACACGACCAACCCAAGGGTTTATGGTAACGAATTGTGTGGCCGGGGGACTTTTTAATGTGTCCAAATTGATAAAAAATATCGGCAAATCAATATAAATGTCGCCAAATAGAAAAAATTACGCTAAATCAATGAAATTATTTTTTGAGTCTTATTAGGGGATAGTATTGTAATTATGTTTCTGTAGGGTCTTTCTGTCAATTCTACCGCGCCACTTGGCAACAAATTTGGCAATTTTTTAAAATGTCGCCATATCTATCAAAATATCGCTAAATTACTATCGCTAAAATATTGACAAACTGATAAAATTGCGCCTAACTGGTGAAAATTCAATATTTTGTACAATTAAGTTCAATTTCCTTAATAATCCTCTGTCCTTTTGTAGGAATTAAAAAGCATTTTTTGTAAATTTGTTTTCAAATGGGACGGACCACTATATTATACGGGTGTAACCAAAAAATTGAAACACGCTTTAATTTTTTTTCTGTTGGAGATAAGTGGGCAATGTAGATTTCAAAAATGCTAAAAGTAAGACAGGAAATAAGACTACGTTGATGAAATAGCTCTCCCATTAATTTTCAAAAAGTTGCACTTTTAAAATTTTTATGCGATCCCCTTAGACAAATTTGGTCAATTAGAAAAGTGTTCCTTTTAATGCAACAAGATCATAAAAAATCCCGCATACCTGTGTATCTTTCAAATTAACTGAATTATGATAAAGGGAATAATCTGACTTATGCCAATTTTCCGTACCATGTGAAAGGCTGTTTCATCAGTGGAAATAGGGATCATAAACAAATTGACGATGGAAATTGATTAGATGAAAATGTACTTAAAAGTACTTAATTATTTAAAAAGTACTTAGTTATTGAAAAGTATTTAAGAATCCGTGATTGCATCGTGAGTCTACGCCGAATTTGCGAAAATGTCTCCTATGTATTATCATCCAGATTTATCTTTGTGATATGTCACAAATTTAAATTTCTAATTTAATATATGATCCCCATTCACAATGTTCAATTTTTAATTGAATATAACTCGCTCAATTTTAAAGATACATGCGGGGTTTTTTAATGATCTTGTTGCATTAAAAATAAAAATTTTCTGATTGACCAAATTTGTCTAAGGGGGTCGTATAAAAATTTAAAAAGTGTAACTTTTTTAAAATACATGGGAGTACTATTTCATTAACGTAGTCTTATTTCCTACCTTACTTTCAACATTTTTGCAATTTACATTGCCCACTTATATCCAACAGGTAAAGAATTAAAGTGCGTTTCAAACTTTTTAGAACACCCTGTTTATACTTCAGACTGTCTGTGAATATAATTTTGTAAATCGAGAACATAGATTTGTATGCTTTTTTATGAGAATTAAATTAAATATTTTAATAGAATGTTTTGAATCACAATGTCACAATTTTGAATAAGAATTTTCACATAATTGCAAATTTTAAGATTTTTATATTATATATTCCGTACGGAGAACGGGTATACTGCTAGTACAAGTTTCCGTATACTGCTAGTATAAGATGAAAAACGGGTGTACACCTAGTTGAAAATGAGACAAGATGGATGCTTCTAAGAAAAAAAAGTGAACGAATTGAGATTTTCAGGAAAAAAAGTGAACGAATTGAGATTTTCAAGAAAGAAAAGGGGCTGTCGTTTTGAGTTTTGAGTAATTTATTTGTCAATGCTATACCTGAGGTAAATGCATTATAATAAAAATAAATTTTATTATTTTTTATTAAATAAATACATTTTTTATAATTATTTTTATTATAATTTCATTATAATAAAAATTTATTTTTATTATAATTTCATTATAATAACAAGAAAGATCAATCATGCTTAAAGAATTGATTAAGAAACACATTCCAACTTCAATGCAATTTTTTTAAAACAAGTCTAAAATGCAATACATTCCACGGTAATATTTTAAAACTTATCATAATACTACATTAATTTATTATATTTGAAAACTTAAACCTTCATTGAAAACAATGAACTTTATTCAAATGACGGCATTGAAATATAAATTGCCTGGTTTAAACATCTCTAAAATGCGATACATTCCTCGGTAATATTTTTAAAACTATCATAATACTACGATAATTCATTATATTTGAAAACTTCATCGAGAACAACTGAAATTCATTCAAATGACGTCATAGAAAAAATTACACGCCTGGACCTCTCAATAAAAACAACATTTCATTCACAACATTTTCCCATTCATTTCATTCATCACAATACTATAATAATTTATTTTATTTAAAAATTAAGACCATAGAGCTACAAGTAATTAAACTCTATGCTTAAAACTTCATCAAAAAAAATCGTCCTTCTCTTTGTAAAATCAATGAATATTTCATTCGTATCAGCTATGCAGACTCCATGGGCTAAATAATTTTGTGTTAAAGAAATACAGCAATTCTAATAACAACTCAATCTACATATTTTGCTGATTACAGTGAAAAATCGGCTTCGTTGTAGAAATAATCAAATTTGGATGATCATTTAAACTCAAATATGTTGTAATTGCGTTGTTTCAGTTTGCAGATGGACAGAATTTAAGCAAAAATAAAGTGGTTTTGGACGGATACAACACTCAATATGAATTAAAAAGAACTTAAAAAATCACGATTTTGAGACAAGATGGGTACCATATATCATTTTAAAGTGGGCCATGGGATCTTTTCATATCATGGTAACGTGATCGCTTTATATAAGAGGTGTAATCAATATTTTAATTTTTATTTAAAGTACTACTGAATATATTTCGCTGAATTTTTTTTATATATTTTATGGAACAAAATGAATATTACCTAAAATTTTCGAAGCAATTTGTGAATTTTATATCCGCTTAAAAAATGCTTGAAAAATTAGGTCCAATAGGGCTCAGTGTATTTCATTTTTTCAACCCGGGTTCAATCCAAAACTAATTGGGTGATATTATTCATTCTTATTCCCATAGGTCCTACAGACCGTCTGAACAACATACTAAAATTTCATTTTGAGTAAGTCTTTTTTACGGCAGTTATCGTGCTAACGGACAGACAGACAGACAGAATGAACAAAGTCATAAACACTTTTCAACTTTGTTGTAAAGTGTTAAAAATAACATGAAAGATCAATCATGCTTAAAGCATTGATTATGAAACACTTTCCAACTGAAATGCAATTTCATTTAAATATCTCTAAAATGTGATACATTCAGTGGTGATATCTTTTACATTATCACAGTGCTACAGTAATTTATTATACTTAAATATTTAAAACTGTACCGAAATATAAATCATCTGATTCTCTATGCAAAAATCAATGGATATTTCATTCATATAAATTGTATTCCAGACTCCAGTGCTAAAAAATTTTGTGTAAAAAAAATTCAGCAGTTCTTATGTAACTCATCTTACAATCGCTTGAGATATTTGCATTCTGCATAAGTTAAAATTAGGCTTCGTTGAAGAAATAATAAAAGTATAGAGATAATTTAATATCACAACTATTGTAATTGCGTAGGCACGGAATTTAGGTACACAGATAATACACAGATACGTAGATAATATATGTGTGTATGTGTATATGTATTCAAAGTATTGAAATCGTGCCGAAGATCGGAACTCGAATTTTCGAAGGATCTACACGTTTTGGGAATTCTAAAACACGAAGTAACTATTTTGAGGAAGACGTCTGTGTGTGTAACGGTGTATCTGTGTGTGTTTCTGTGTGTCTGTGAGGATATTGCATCCACTCTAACTGAAAAACTAATGGACTAAATTTCATAAAATTTGGTAGGTAAGTTTTTTGTGGGAATTCCTGATGTTCATTAGATTATAGTAAAATTCGTAATAAAAGAATCTGCCTTCTTTGCGAAAGGGCCGGCAGAAATTGTCTTTATCCACTCTAGCTAAAAACTAATGGAACAAATTTAACAAAATTTGGTGTATAATATTTCAATAACCTACAAGTGATTTATATAACAAAATAACCAAAATTTGGTATATAAATCACTTGGTTATTCTAGTACGATTCGGGAAATAGGAACGGGCAGTTTTTGCGAAATGCCCGCAATATTTTATACGTGATTTTTGCAATAAAAAGAATAATACTAACCCCATTACACTAGGACTAGCCAATCTTGAGATATTTTAGTGTTTTCGCGTTTTCGCTACGCCACCTTTGACAATAAGTCCAGCTATCAAATGAGAACCAAATCTAAGTTTAACGTGCAAATTTAATGTCATTTAAAATAATTATGGCTGTTATTTTGTGCAGATAAACTGAAATTATTATTGAAGAAATAAAGAGAACGTGAATGTCTGCAAGGAAAGACATGTGCTGTCCACATCAGAATTTTTAACAATATTACAACAATGATTTATAGAAGTGAATGGGGATTATTTGCAGGCCATTTCGAAAGAAATGTAGTATCTATAATTAAAGATCCACCAAATTTTTGTAGAATAAAATGTTCTACACATTTAGGTTGTGTACCAAATTCTACCTCTCTAGGACGTAGGAAATTGCATTAAAAATGCCATCAAGTAAGTACATAATGAAGAGTTATATAAAATTTAAAAAATTTTGAAAAATTTTTATCTACCAAATTTATTTTAAAATGCCTCTCTCATATACAAAATAATTAAATTCTTGGAAAGGTATATATTATATAACATATCTCCTTTTTCCTTCTGGAGGATATCCCAAACGTCAGAATTTAATTGAATTTGTTTTTCTCCCTATCTATATAAATAAAAATGAAAATCTGTCTGTCTGTCTGTCTGTCTGTCTGTTTGTCACACCATCACGGGTGAACGGCTGAACCGAATTTGATGAAATTTTGTGGGTAGCCCAGAAATAGCCCCACTTAAAATTATATCCGTGTTTTGAGTTTCTACGACCAGTGGTTCTCGAGATATTAGTAAAAAACGAAATTTTCGTTTGTCTCATCATCACGGAAAAACGGCTGAACCGAATTTAATGAAATTCGGTGAATAGCCTTGAAATATCCCCCCATAACTTTTGTCCAAGTTTCGAGTTTCTAAGACCTGGGGTTGTTGAGATATTAATGAAAAACGGAACTTTTTCCTAGGAGTTCTACTCCCTAACTCCGTGGTTTATCCAAACGAAAAGCTTGAAAATCGTTTGAAAGTGAATTAAAATTTAATCTCTGAGTTTGATGGGAGATTTTTTGCGTTAATTAGTCACTTTCTGAAAAAATGAATTGTTTGAAACATGATTTAAAGGGGAAATCTATCTCCATGGTTCATGGTTTATTTAAAACAAGCTTTTACGGAACAATGAGAAGTATAGAGAAATCAAAATCGTTATTTAATTTCGCAGTTTATGTTATAAGACATGACATATTTAACATGTTATAAGATTCTATCTTATATCATGTTACTCAGAAACGCAATTAAATTAAATCTGTCTGTTAATTTTAATAATTATTTTTTCGATTTGAATAATAAATAAATGGATATAAAAATATATTTTAGAAAAGAACGATTTGATTTTTCTTATAGCATTTTTACTGGATAATATCAATTACGGTCTTCAGGTTTAAAAATTATTATTATTTATATTTTCGGGGATAATTGATTCAAGGATTATTGATATTTTCAAGTTATTATGCAATTATTTTATTATGACAAAAATTGTTTAAACTCATATATTGTATGTTGTACGAATCTTCTACAAATACACGTGTATATCTTTTAATCTACGAGAATATAAGTAGTACAGGTATATTGACATATCTTTTGATATATATTGGCATATATTGGAATCAATTACGACCTTCTGGTATAAGGAGTACGGATATTATTGATGTTTTCAATTTATTACGTCATCTCTTTTATTTTGGCAAATATTTTTGAGACGCATATTGTAATACGGGTAATCTTCTACTAACACATTGGCATATTTTCTGATCTGCGACAATATAATTAGTACGGGGTTGCATATATTCATTCAATTCCTATTTTTTCTTCTGTAAATTTGCTTACAAAAGGGGGCAGGATGTTTTATTCTTCAGATCTGATCGTGAAGATAATTTTGCATAGTGAGAACATATATTCTTAAACTTCTCTTTAGGAGCAATAAATTTAATATTTTAACAGAATTTGCACATGATTACGAACTTTAAGTTTCTTTAAATTATACACTCTGAACGAATAGCGGGTGTGCTGTTCGTGGTTAATAAATTTTAACATTTTAGGAGGATATATCATGTTGCTCGGCATCGCAATTAAATTAAATGTGTTTGTTAATGTTTTTATTATTTTTTTTCGATTTAAATAATAAATAAATGGATAAATGGATATAAAAGTATATCTTATGAATGGACGGGTGGATTTTTCTTTTAATTATATTAATTGCTGACTGCGTACATCAATTTCATTTATTTTGGCAAAGAGTTTTCAAGCTTATATCGTATTTAGCTACTAAACTCATATATTGTGTTTAGCCAATAAATTCATATAGCCGATTGTTGAAACAGAAAAAGAGTAGAGCGGGTATATCTTCTAATACAATTGTAGTGTTTTCATTTAGTATATTGAAACGGGATAAGAATGTTTCATTCAGATCTGCAAATTCAAAGCTACGAATTTGGAGGGATATCGCTAATTTGACAACTTTTCTTAAACTTTGCCAAATTGACGGAAATGTCGCCAAATTGATATAAACGACACACAAACAGCTGCCATAAACCTTCGGGTTGGTCGTGTGGCTTGGGTCTTCTACATATCAATGAAATTTTTTTTTGTTTTGTTAGAAGAGAGTACTGAAATGATGTTTGGTTAGCATTTCTCTGTCAGACCAACCATCCTACTTAGTAATACATTTAGCGAATTTTTAAAATGTCACCAAATTGATAAAAATGTTTTCAAATCTATAAAAATATCTTGAAATTGATAAAATTGCGCTACATAAATGATATTAATTGTTTTTTGTTAGGGGATAGTATTGTGATGATATTTCGTCAATTTGTCGCAAAGTGGAACTGTCAGTTCTACAGTCCCACTTGGCGATAAATTTGGCGATTTTTTAAAATGTCGCTAATTTGACGAAACTGTCGCCAAATGTTCTATAGAAATATAACTATTTAGACGATATTTTTTCTACCAATTTATTTGAAGCAAATGATATCATGTCGCTTAGCAACGGATTTAAATCCAATGTGTTTATGCGGCAGACGATTTTTATTAAATCCTTTCCGATTTGAATAATGAAGATATGTATATAAAATAAATTTCATTGCCATTTCATTTTGGACTGGATAATATCAATTATACTCTTCAGGTTTAAACATTATTATTATTGATATTTTCCGGAATTATTGATTCAGGGATTATTGATATTTCTAAGTTATTACGCCATTGTTTTATTGCGGCAAAAATTGCTGACACACGCATATTGTACGTTGTACGAGTAATCTTCTAGAAATGCACGGGTATATCTTACCTACGAGAATATAAGTAGTACAGGTATATTGGCATATATTTTGACATATATTGGCATATATATTGGAATCAAGTACAGTCTTCTGGTATGAAGATTAAGGGGATTAATTATATATTCAATTTATTACGTCGTCTGTTGTATTTTACCAAAAAACATTTGAGACTCATATTGCAAAACGGGTAATCTTCTACTAATAATCGGACATTATAAGTAGTACGTGTATATCTTCCCATATAATTTTAGCACTTTAATTTTGACATATATTGGAATAAATGACTGTCTTCAGATTTAAAGATTACGGGTTTATTGGTATTTTCAATTTATACATGTAATCTACTAATACAGGTTATATTTTCTAATATTCGCGTACATAATTAGTACGGGTCCCATACAATTTTAACGCTTTTATTTTGCATATATTGATTCAATTCCATATTTTTTTTATATTTGCTTACATAAGGGGTCCAAGATGTTTTATTCTTCAGATATGTCCATGAAGATAATTTTATTTTATATAGCGAAAACAGAGATTCTTAAACTTCTTTTTAGGAGCATTATATTAAATATTTTAACAAAATATTTTGATTAAACATGTCATTTTGTATACTATAAGAATTTAGGCATGATTATGAATTTCAAGTTTCTTTATATTATATACTCCGTACGAAGAACGGGTATGCTGCTAGTATTAAATAATTTTAAATTAAAAAACAACCACATATATTTTACTGAATTTTTTTTATATATTTTATGGGACAATGTGAATATTTCCTAAAAATTTCGAAGCAATTTGTGAATTTTAAATTTGGTTAAAAAATTCAATTTTTCAATCCGGGTTCAATCCAAAACTAATTGGGTGATATTATTTATTTATATTCCCATAGGTCCCACAGACCGTCTGAAAAACATACTAAAATTTCATTTTGATAAAGTCATTTTTACGGCAGTTATCGTGCTAACGGACAGACAGACACACAGACAGAATGAACAAAGTCATAAAGACTTTTCAACTATGTTGTAAAGTTAAAAATTGAAAATCTGTCTGACTGCCTGTATGTTTGTCTCATCATCACGGTAGAACGGTTGAACCGAATTTAATGAAATTTTATGGGTAGCCTTGAAATAGCCCCACCTAAAATTTAGTCTATGTTTCAGGATTCTAGGACCAAGAGTTGTCTAGATATTAATTTAAAACGAACAACTAAATCCATACAGATAGCATTACACAGACGTCCTTTTTTCCGCCAATTTATTTGAAGAAAATTATGTCACGTCACTTAAAAACGGAGATTTAAAACCAATGTGTTTATTCAGCAGACGATTTTTATTAAATCTTTTCCGATTTAAATAATAAAGATATGTATATAAAATAAATTTCATGGATATTGCATTTTTGACTGGATTATATCAATTGCGGTCTTCAGGTTTAAACATTATTATTATTGATATTTTCTGGGATTATTGATTCCGGGATTATTGATGTTTTCAATTTATTATACCAATTATTTATTTTTACAAAAAATGTTGAAACTCAAAACGTAGTATGGGTAATCTTCTATAAATGCACGGGTATATGATACGAGAATATAAGTAGTATAGTTATATTGGCACATATTTTGACTTATATTGGCTTATATTAGAATCATTTACGACCTTTAAATTTAAAAATTACTGGATTATTGATATTTTCAATTTATTACATCATCTGTTTTATTTTTCCAAAGATTTTAGAAACTCATATGTAGTACTTGTAATCATTTACTAATACACGGGTACATATTCTAATATTCTCGAATATAAGTAATAAGGTTACCATACAATTTTAGCGTTTTTATTTTGCATATATTGGTTTCATTTTTTTTGTAAATGTGTTTACAAACGGGACTAGGATGTTTTATTCTTCAGATCTGCCCGTGAAGATAATAATGTATAGTGATAGCAGATATTGTTAAACTTCTTTTTAGCAGCATCAAATTAAATATTTTAATAGAATGTTTTGATTAACAGTGTAATATGTATACTATAGGAATTTGCATATGATCGTGAAATTTTAGTTTCTTTATATTATATTTTCCGTACGAAGAGCGGGCATACTGCTAGTACAGAAAAAGATTTTGGATGATGTAGAGACTAACGATTTCCATTTTCGCTTTTTTACTTTCCTTATATACATAATGTATAAGGAAAGTATTGTGACGGGGTCGAAAATTCGAATTCAAGTTTTCGACGGGAGAGCACGTTTCAATGATCACGAATTCTGATCACGAATCGAACATTTTTTTAGTGATGTCTGTGTGTGTGTGTGTGTGTGTGTGTGTGTCAGTGAGTCTGTGGAGACGATATCTCAATGAATGGTGAATTCGAGTGAAATTTGGTACAAAAATCACAATCCGTGAATACTGGAATCCTATTGTTTTAAATTACAATCGAATGTTCGGAACCCCCTTAAATTTTCGAGTGAAATTTTGAAAAAAATCATCAAAAAATCAAAACCTTTCATTTTTTACGCAAGTAGACATTTCTTAAGTAATTTTTCCTTAAAAACGATTGACATAAACTTTAGAACACTAGCATGAACCGTTCTCGAGATATTGCACATTTTTCAAATAAATTTATCAAAAAATTCCATAAATTAAAAAAAATATTAACTGTTAAGAAACATGTTCATTTTTCACATGTAATATCACGCAATAAATTTGGTGACATCATTCTCGTGGATCTCACCCTTTCCATTCACGAGAAAAGATACTTTGAGTAATACTTTTGTATTTGAACGCCAATAGTCATTTATCCGCTGTAAGAATAACTTATGTCTCCGTCCATAACGCTTTGCGAGATTTTGGCGACTAATTTAGTGGAATGTCGATAACGTGGCGATATTTTTAAATGTTGCCAAATTAACGAAAATCTCGCCAAATAGATAAAACTGACTTTAAATCAATAAAAATGACGACTAATTGCAGAAAATTCAATATCTTGGAAAGAATATAAGTATCTACTATAAGAATAACATTTTTCTTTAACTGTAAAAGTAGTAAATTCATTGCATTGTATAAGGAAAGTCATGTGCTGCCCACATCAGATTTTTTACTTTCTGTTCAAAAATTTTCTTCAAACGTATATTTCTCTGGATGGGCAATATACAGAGCATTGATAATGACAGATGCGCAGAGATAATGATAGATGCGCAGAGATAATCATAGATGCGAATAGATAGCACATTGATATTGTGAAATCTAAATCAAAGTCCAGAGGAGGTAAAGGAAAAGGCTCACTAAGGATTTCTATTTGAAGTTCGGGATATATAACTTCCTGTTCTTCAAAAAGTATGCAAATAAAATAAATGCACATGCACATATATACATGCACACATAGATACACACACACATATAGGTGGGCATCATTTCCAAGATGTTCTAAATATGTTCAAAATATTTTAATAGACGGTTAACCATCAAAATTTCAAATTAAAAATTTTTGGGAAAATAATATTTTATCTATAGTAAGAAGATGGAAAAAATATTGAATTTTAATATTTGGAAACAGATCGAAATTATACTATATAGGAAAACATAAGCAAAAGGCCAATTTAATCACTTTCGTGGAGAAATGTATATCTTAGAAAAGTTTTATAATAAGAAAGTTGAAATACTAATTTTCAATGCTGAAAACCTGAAAAGTATTTGCTGTTGTTTCAAATCATTTTCAGATGAATATTTGTTGATTTAACACCATCCAATTTGAAGCTGCGCTTCTTAGAGAAATGATTCAATCCGAATTTTTCTTTATTTTGTGATGTTAGAAATTGGTAAAAGTGATTTCAAAATGTAAAATGAGTTTGGAAAATATATATTTCGAATCTTCACTTCCAAATTGATAAGATTTGGACCCATATATCCAAATTGATTTCGGCATAGAAATATGATTTTTAAGTAATATTTATAATTTGTAATCTTATGAGTGCTCTTAGTAGAAATTTATAGCGAATATAAATGTTTATTGGTGATGACGCCAAAGGATAAATTTAGTTTAAGCATTAAAAATGTTTGTCTATATATTATTTCTAAATCCTTTTTATTGACACTTTTCAACATAGTTGTTAAAGTGTTTATGACTTTGTTCATTCTGTCTCCCTGTCTGTCTGTTCGTTCGCATGATAACTGCCATAAAAATTTTAGTATGTTGTTGAGGCGGTCCATGGGACATATGGAAATGTAAACGAATAATATCATCCACTTAGTTTTGGATTGAACCCGGGTTGAATAAATTAAATGCATTGAACCCTATGGGACTTAATTTTCAAACATCTTTTAAGCGGAGTTAAAATTCGCAAATTGCTTTTAAAATTTTAGGAAATGTTCAAATTATCAGGTAAAATGTACGAAAAAAATTCAGCAATCATAGTTCTTTAAATAAAAATTGAAATAATAATTACTCACCAATTATATGAAGATATCAAGTGACTCATTTCAAAATAAAATATGGCACCCATTTTTTTATTACTTAGTGAAAATTGTGATTTTTAAGGAATGTTTATATTTATATTTAACGTTTCGTCCGTCCTAAAATCGCTTATATCGCATGTTATGTGCATCTAAACTTTTGTGCTTACATAATTACAATATTTTTTATTTTAACTGATCATTAAACTTTGATTATTTCTACAACGACGTCTAAGTTTAATGTATGCAAAAAGTAAACAGGTAAAGCTATTATAAGATAAGTTGTATAAGAATTGCAGATTTTTTTTAACGCAAAATTATTTAGCTCTGGATTCTGGAATATAAGTGATATGAATGAAATATTCATTGATTTTACAAAGCAGACGATTTTATAGTATTACGTTCTTTGAGGAAGTTTTAAGTTTTCAAATAAAATAAATTTTTGTAATTCTGTGATAATTAAAAAATATCAGTCCTTTATATATCGCATTTTAGAGATGTTTAAATAAATTGCATTTCAGTTGGAAAGTGTTGAGCTATTTTTTCTTTTTTTGTTAAATATACTCTTTTGAAAAAAAAACACACGAAGCACCCCTAAAAAAAATCCGTTCATCTCAAAATTTCGCATGCAAATTCCTTTATACCAAGTATGTAAATGATTAAATTCGCAAGGCAAATGAGTGTTAACTTCGGTCATAGCGCGCGTTTCTAATGCGCAAATAGCATCCTATAAAACAGGTTAAAAATGTGGAAGATTTATCTTTGATCATTATCGGCGTTGCAGTTCCGTGGAGACACAACCAATAACGTCATTACGACGTTGCCGAAGACCTTATAAGCAATTAGATGAGTCGTATAGTCTGGATGCGTGAAGATGGCTCGTCATACTGAACACTAAGCTGCCACCTGAACTGAGCGAATACTGCTGTGAAAAGGTGCTGGCAGTAAAGCTTGCTGTAAGGAACTCCTCAGCGGAATTGAAGGCTCTGGAAGGCCAAGGTGCACGAATGCGAGGCAAGATCGGATGATTGTGCGATAGGCGCAAACTGTCCCAGCGGCATCATTATCCGCCATCCAACATGCTACAGCCTCTTCCGTATCACCCGTGGTACCTTCCATTATCTCACGATGTTTGGCTGAACGCTCACGGCGACCTTTCAGTCGACCGTCCATAACCCCCACAACATCGACAGAGTCGTTTGAGTGGTGTCGCAGTCGAGCATCATGGCTATTAGCAGACTGGCATAGTGTTCAATGATGAATCACGCTTCAGTCTTTCAGCAGATGACCATCGGGTACGTGTGGAGGCCACAGGGCTAACGGTCCCAATCAGCCTTTGCTTTACACAGGCACACAGCCATTACCCCTTAGTATGGGGGTGCTATCTCTTACGACAGCAATTCGTCCCTAGTCATCTTGCGTACAGCTTTAACAGCTGAACGATATGTTAATGAAATCCTGCGGCCGTTTGTGCTGCCCTTCATGGTACGTCATTCTGGGGGTATTTTCCAACAAGATAATGCCCCGCCACGTATGGCTCAATTATCTGTGGACGGTCTTCGTGCTGTTGACACTGTTCCTTGGCCAGCAAGATCACCAAATCTTTCGCCAATCGAGCATGTATGGGACACGTTAGGCCGCCAGATTCGGGCACCCGGAAATATAACAGATCTGGAGTAACAACTGAGGAATGCCTGGCAGAATGTATCGCAGGATGACATTAAGAAACTTCTTACTAGACTAATCACTTCTTACCTGTACCTTATCTGTACCTAGACGTATACAAGCATTCATTACCGCCAAGGGGGGTTTCATTAATTACTGATTTGAAAATTCAATGTGCAATTGCTAACCATTGATGGGTCTTGCGGCCTTGATTTTGCAATCATTTCATTACCTGTGTATGAGCTGTACGCATATTTAATTTCAATAAAAATAGTCACTTTCTTCATGGGGCTTCTTTATTTTTTGTGTTTTTGCTAAAGAGTGTATTACAAAATGTTGCATTTAAATGGCAACACTTTAAGGGTAGTTCGCCCAACAATCATTTCTTCTGCTGTCGCTCGATTAAATATTTGGAGTGTGAGTTTCCATTTGACTTTCTCATACACTCATATTCAAGGAAGTTCGTTTATATTCGTATCAAAATATTTACATCAGAATAAAAAAAGACATGTATTTTAAAAAAATATATTATTTTATTTATTACTTATTATATATTTTTTTAATATTTTGCAAAAATTATTTAAAAGCTTATTTTTTCGAATTTTTAACAGCTTAGTGACGTCGATAAGTTAGTTGCATGCGTCTTATCTGTACCAATATTAACTATTTTGAAAGCATTAACATTCACAGTGCAGTTAAAATATATAATAGTTTATAAAAAAAAATCTGATGTGGGACGCACATGACTTTCCTTATATAATGCAATGAATTTGCTACTTTTACAGTAAATGGATTATTTTTATAGTAGTTATTTGAATTCTTCCCAAGATATTGAATTTTCGTCAATGAGTAATCATTTTCCATGTCGTCATCATCAATGAGTCGTCATTGATTAAGCGTCATTTTTATCCATTTGGCGAGTTTTAATAAGAAATAAGTTATTCTTACAGCAGATAAATGACTATTGACGTTCAAATACAAAAGTATTACTCAAAGTATCTTTTTCCATGAATGGAACGAGCTAGATCCACGAGAATGATGTCACCAAATTTATCGCATGGTATTACATATGAAAAGTGAACATGTTACTCAATAGGAAATATTTTCTTTTAATTTTATATGACATTTTGATACTTTTTTAAAAAATGTGCAATATCTCGAGAACGGTTCATGTGAGCGTTCTAAAATTTATGCCAATCGTTTTCTAATAAAAAGTTACATAAGAAATGTCTATTTGCGTAACTTTATTAGCGATTTAGATTTTTTGACGATTTTTTCAAAATTTCACTCGAAAATTTAGGGGGATTCTGAACATTCGATTGCGTATAAAAACAATAGGCTTCCAGTGTTTACGGATTGTGATTTTTGAACCAAATTTCGTTCGTATCGGTCCATTCGTTCGTCAGTTTTTGTCTCCACAGACTCACTGGCACACACACACACACACACACACACACACATCACTTCAAAAATGTTTGATTCGTGATCAGGGATGCTTGAAACGTGCTCTCCCGTCGAAAACTCGAATTCGAATTCTCGACCCCGTTACAATACTTTCCTTATACATTATGTATATAAGGAAAGTAATAATAAATCATCATTGAAGACATATGATATACACATTAACAAATAAGTCATAAATTTTATCGAACAATATCAGTTTTGATGAATAGTACAATTTTGAAGAAAAGTAGTTAAAGTTTGTCGAGATATGATAGGCTATATCACATACACATTAACAAATAAATCATAATTGAAGATCCAAAAATACATAATAAAAAAATCTGATGTGAGCAACACATGACTTTCCTTATATAATGTAATGAATTTACTACTTTTACTGTAAAAAAATAGGTTTTTCTTATAGTAGATACTAATATTCTTTCCAAGATATTGAATTTTGGACAATTAGTCGTCATTTTCCTTGATTTAGCGTCATTTGTATACATTTGGCGAGATTTTCGTTAATTTGGCAACATTTCAAAAAGTCGCCAAGTTGGCGACATTCCGCCAGATTCGTCGCCAAAACTTCGCCAAGCGTTATGGAAGAAGAATTAAGTTGTTCTTACGGCAGATAATTGACTATTGGCGTTCAAATACAAAAGTATTACTCAAAGTATCTTTTTTCATGAATGGAACGAGCTAGATCCACGAGATGTCACCCAATTTATCGCATGGTATTACATATGAAAATTGAACATGTTTCTCAATAGGAAATATTTTTTTTTCATTTTATCTGACTTTTTGATAATTTTTTTGAAAAATGTGCAATATCTCGAGAACGGTTCATGTTAGCGTTCTAAAATTTATGTCAATCGTTTTCTAATGAAAAATTACATAATGTCTATTTGCGTGATTTTATTAGTGATTTTGACGATTTTTTCAAAATTTTATTCGAAAATTTAGGGAGGTTCTGAACATTCGATTACTTATAAAAACAATAGGCTTCCAGTGTTTATGGATTGTGATTTTTGTACCAAATTTGGTTCGAATCGGTTAATTCGTTCGTCAGTTATCGTCTCTACAGACTCACTGACACATACACACACACACACACACACACACACACACACACACACACACACACACACACACACACACACACACACACACACACACAGACATCACTTCAAAAATGTTTGATTCGTGATCAGGGATGCTTGAAACGTGCTCTCCCGTCGAAAACTCGAATTCGAATTTTCGACCCCGTCACAATACTTTCCTTATACATTATGTATATAAGGAAAGTAATAAAACGAGGTTCAGTTGCCAGATATTTCAAAATTGAGTTTAGGGACTTGTTAAGTACAGATTTCATGATTATTTTAACCAAGAAAGATCAACCATGCATAAAGCGTTGATTATAAAACACTTTCCAACTGAAGTGAACTTTCATTTTAGCGACTCTAAAATGTGATACATTCAATTAAAAAATTACTCAACATATTTTGCTGAAATTTTAGTACATTGAAATTTTATGTAATTATTTGAATGTTTCCTAAAATTTTCGAAGCAACTAGCCGAATACCCGTTGAAAATCACCGGTCTCGCAGTCAGCAACGCCCGACTAATGTAATTTTTTGAATAATTCACGTTTCACATTTTTTCGGCAAATCGGATATTTTGGAATGTAGAACCCCCTAAAGAAGAAAATATTGGGAAAGTGAAGTTGCGCATTTCTTCCTTTCGAACTATCTACCCATACACCAAATTAAAGTCTATCTCATCCCGAAGCATAGCTATTTTATCATTTCTCCTTTCGAACGTTTTTCTGTGAATCACACCCATAAATGAACATTTTTGAAAAACTTTGTTTGTCTCGTGTTTTGTATCAGATGATTGGCCCATATACCAAATATCAAGTCTGTATCACATTTAAAAGGAAGCGTGCCTCATTTATTCGGAAAATTGACCATATTAGTGTGCGGCACACCCTTAAAGTAGCAAATATTGGAAATCTGAAATTTCACACTTTCTTTCTTTCAAACTATCTATGCGTAGACCAAATTTGAAGCATCCATCCTATCGGGAAGCATGTTTTTCTATCACTTCACCTTTCCAACGTTTTTTTGTGTAGCACACCCTTAATGAACATTTTGGTCAAACCGTATCCATTTTTGGTTTTTTTTATCAAATGGTTAGTCCATATACTAAATTTCAAGCTTCTATCACATTGTAAAGCAGGCGTTCTTCATTTGTTCCGCAAATCGAATATTTTAGTGAGCGGCACCCTCTACAATAACAAATGTTGGAAAACTGAAATTGCACACTTCTTTCCTTTCCCACTTTTTACCCGTACACCAAATTTGAAGTCTCTATCTCATCGCGAAGCATTCTTTTTATATCGTTTCACCTTTCGAATGTTTTTTGTGTGGAGTACCCACCCCCTTAAATACAAATTTTCGAAAAACTCTATTTTCTTGTGTTTTCTATCAGATGATTCGCCCAGATACCAAATATCAAGCAGCTTTCACGTTTTAAAAGGAACGTTTCTACTTTATTCTAAAAATCAAACATTTTGGTGTTGGGCACCCCCTAAATTAGAAAATATTGGTAAACTGAAATTGTACACTTTCTTTCATCTATGCTATCTACCCTTACACCAAATTTGATATCCATATCTGACCTCGAAGTATGCTTTTTTTTATCAATTCATCTTTCGAAAGTTTTTCTCTGGACCACCCCCATGAACGAACATTTTTGAAAAACTAAATTCGTCTTGGATGTTTTCGTCAAATGATTAATCCATATACCTAATTTCAACCCTCTATCATATTTTAAAGGAGTCTTTTCTCATTTATTCACAAAATTGAACATTTTGGTTTGCCCCACCCCATTAAGTAGAAAATATTGAAAATCTAAAATTGCACACTTCCTTCCTTTCGAACGATTTACCCATTCAACAAATTTAAAGTCTCTATCTTATCGCAAAGCATGCTTTGCTATCATTTCACATTTCGAACGTTTTCGTGTGGAGTGCCACCTCTAGAGAACGTTTTCGAAAAATTCGAATTTTCCCGATTATGAAACTATTTCCAACTTCAATGCAATTTTATTTAAACAAGTCTAAAATGCAATACATTCCTCGGTAATATTTTAAAACGTATCACAATACTACATTAATTTATTATATTTGAGAACTTTAACCTTCATTGAAAAAAATGAACTTCATTCAAATGACGCCATTGAAATATAAATTGCCTGGTTTAAACATCTCTAAAATGCGATACATTCCTCGGTAATATTTTTAAAACTATCATAATACTACGATAATTTATTATATTTGAGAACTTCATCAAAAACAACTGAAATTCATTCAAGTGACGTCATAGAAAAAATAACACGCCTGGATCTCTCTATAAAAACAGCATTTCATTCATAACATTTTCCCATTCATTTCATTCATACCAATACTATAATAATTTATTTTATTAAAAAATTAAGACCATGGAGCTACAAGTAATTAATTTCTATGCTTAAAACTTTATCGAAAAAAATCGTCCTTCTCTTTGTAAAATCAATGAATATTTTATTCATATCAGCTATGCAGACTCCATGGGCTAAATTATTTTGTGTTAAAGTAATACAGCAATTCTAATACAACTCATTCTACATATTTTGCTGCTTACATTTTACATAAGTGAAAAATAAGCTTCGTTGTAGAAATAATCAAATTTGGATGATCATTTAAACTGAAATATATTGTAAGTGTGCATTTTCAGTATGTAGATACACAGAATTCAAGCAAAAATAAAGTGGTTTTAGGGTGGATACAACACTCAATATGAATTAAAAAGAACTTTAAAAAATCACGATTTTGAGACAAGATAGATGCCATATATCATTTTGAAGTGGGTCATGTGATCTTTTCATATCATGGTCACGCGATCGCTTCATATAAGAAGTGTAATTATTATTTTAATTTTTATTTTAAAAACTACTGAATATATTTCTTTGAATTTTTTTTATATATTTTATGGAACAATTTAAATATTACCTAAAATTTTCAAAGCAATTTATCAATTTTAAATCCGCTTAAAAACGTTTGAAAAATTAGGTCCAATAGGGCTCAATGTATTTCATTTTTTCAACCCGGGTTCAATCCAAAACTAATTATGTGATATTATTCATTTATATTCCCATATGTCCTACAGACCGTTTGAACAACATACAAAACTTTCATTTTGATTAAGTCATTTTTACGGCAGTTATCGTGCTTACGGAGAGACAGCCAGACAGATGGAAGGCTATATACCATCTCAGAAGTAAACAAAAAATATCAATCATGCATAAATCATTGATTATGAAACACTCTCCAACTGAAAGGCAATTTTATTTCAACATATCTAAAATGCGATACATTCAGCTCTAATATATTTTAAATTATCACAATACTACAATAATTTATTATATGTGAAAATTTGAAACTGCATCGAAAAATATGAACTTTATTAAAATGACATCATCGAAACAAAAATCGCCTGGCACTCTATGTAAAAGCTGTGAATATTTCATTCATACACTTTTATTCCAGACTCCAGAGTCAAATAATTTTACATCAAAAAATTAATCAATTTTTATACAACTCATCTTACAATCACTTATATTTATTCTGAATCAATTAAAATTAGGCTTCGTTATAGAAATGATCAAAGTTTGATGATCATTTAAACTAAAAAATATTGTATTGGCGTTGGCACAGAATATAGATACACAGAAAACGAGCAAAACTAAAGAGGTTTTAGGACGGATGCAATACTAAATATAAATTTAAAAGAACTTTAAATATCATGATTTCTAGATTGGCAAAAGCAGATGGATGCCATATTTTATTTTGAAGTGGGTCACGTGATCGTCTTATATTATTTTGTTGTAATTATTACTTTAATTTTTATTTAAAAAACGACAGAGCATATTTTGTTGAATTTTTTTATATATTTTATTGGATAATTTAAGTATTTCCTAAAATTTGCGAAACAATTTGTGAATTTTAATTTTGCTTAAAGATGTTTGAAATATTAGCTCCCACAGGGGTTAAATGTATTTCATTTCGTCAACCCTCGTTCAAAACTAAATTGGTGATATTATTTATTTGCATTCCTGTCCCACAGGCAATCTCAACAACATACTAAAATTTCATTTTCATAAATTCATTTTTACGGCAGTTATCTTGCGTACAGGGAGACAGATAGAATGCAGAAAGTCATAAACACTTTTCAGCTATGTAAGGTGTTAAGAACTGGACCATTTTTTTGCAAAACATTTTCTTAAAAGGTATTTTGCTGAATCTGGACAATTTGCATTGAACCATTTTATACTAAGATTAAAGTCATGCAATTTTATTAATTTGATGCAAACTTTTTTTGGTTTGTTTTTCACGTTTTTTAGACTATCCATTTTATGTTCAAAAGATAAAGCGTTACGACTTTCAAAGAGACAATTTAAGAGAGTTTGGAAAAACTCTTTATGGCCCCCAGCTAAATAAATTCGAATCTAGCTCTTACTTTTTTTTAAAGTGATCACAGACTTGAACATCCCGTATTGAAATTTGAGCATTTGAATAATAGACGTGCATTTGAGTTTCCTTTGGTAAATCCCGAATGACGCTATAATCCCAACAACCGTTCCTTATTGTGATCTATTGTTTTTTCCTTTCAAAACCCAAAAGTTTTACGACTTAATGACCAAATTTGGAATATTTTGGAGAAGTATTTCATGGCCCAAAGCTAAATACTTCGAAACAAGTTTTTATATTTTTTCTGTTAAGAGTCGAACTTTTTTTTTTATCAGCAACGACTGCCAGATCTGTTTCATGTAGTCAGACGTAAATAGTATTTATTCGCTGGAGAGAAATCTGAACAATATGATGGCGGCATATCCCTTTTCTTGGAGACGACTATTTATTTATTTATTGACCTTCATTTTAACTATCGAATTTAGCTTCGTCGCATAAAATAAAGCATGGCATCAATATTTATTTTTTTAAATTCTGAATTTGCAGTTGCAAATATATATTTATTGTTGTACCTGTAAATAACACATTTTTACAAACCACGTAAACATATAAGAAGAAATTTATGAAGGAGCCTCATATGTTGGTAAATGTTGTACAATTTATTTTTAGCTATTATGCATTCTTATTATCTTTTATACGCTTATTTCGTACATTTATATAAATTTTTAGAGAAACCAAAAGTGGCATTTCCATTTATCGCCTCTGGAATACTATTATGAATCTATATTTGTCATTCTCTAAGCTTTCATGGAATAACAATACATGCAATGTCATGCTATGTTCAACAATGCAGATCTCTATAGGATTAAAAGAATTCAGTTCTAGCACGCAGCCGTCTATAAAATTATTGAAAGAGTAAGCTCATTTTGTGCAGGCCAAATTTATACTCACAGAATCCTTCAATAAGGGATGCTGCCAAATTTAGGATACTATTAAAATCCTATATTGGGCTGTTTTAGCTTTACTTCTTTCTTAGCAAATTAGAGCAAAAAAATATTCTACATTGTTTTCTAAATTGCTCAAATTCATAGTCGGTGAATGCAAAATAAAAATATTTAATAACAAATTCGTTACAAATTTACAAACACCAACACCCACAAACACACACACACACATATATATGTATAATACATATTGTATACATATGGCACTGTCAGGTTTTTTAATTTGATACGTATGTCATTTAAATTACCTTATTTTTATAACCTACCATTCCGTTTGTAAAAGATTGCATTTTACGTCTTATTGGAGATACCATTGTTGAAGAATTTGGAGTACTTCATGGCTGAGAGCCAAGAAATTCGTTTCAGACTCTTCAAGTTTTTTTTTTCGTCTTTAAGGTACCACACGGAATTGAACATTCAATCTCACTAATCGAAGACTTATAAAAACTGAGATCTCTATGAGAAAGGCAGAAAGAAAAATGAAATCAATTTAATGGAAGAGACATCTCAAATAAATTTTATGTTTCAGACAATTTTTTGGGGGATATGGCAGAAGTTACTGAATTTGAT
Source organism: Amaurobius ferox (assembly GCA_951213105.1). Lineage (NCBI taxonomy): Eukaryota > Metazoa > Arthropoda > Arachnida > Araneae > Amaurobiidae > Amaurobius > Amaurobius ferox. The sequence goes on along the minus strand of OX578135.1, from coordinate 123,228,942 downwards.
ATATCAAAATTACCTTGACACAGTGTTCTGTGCATAAATCGCATGTAATCAGTTTGAAAGAAATCTGATATATAAAAGAAAAATGCCAATGCATGCCTCTAATTTATATATCTATTAAATCACACGGTGTATTTTGATTGCTTTATTTTCAGGCAATGTAGCTGAGTTTAGGTCCGTTATGCACGATTTGTTATCGTGCCAGAACATGTGCCGGAACCCGTTCTGGAATAAGCAGGAATTGAAAATCTGTTTTTGTCTGTCATGACCGGTTATAACACAAGAAAAATTTATTCGTTCAAATTTGACTAAATTCATTCTAAACTATTTTATCTAACTATGTCTTTATTTCACTTAGACAATTTTTGAATAATATCAATTTTAGATAAAAATTTACATAGCATTGATTTGTGTTAAATACACACTAAATTTGGTTCGATTGATTAAAATATACAGGGTGTCCCAAATTAAACTACACATTTCCGAGAGGGCTACAGCAAAAGCTATTCATCAGAAAGTTATGAAATTTGGGGAGTGTCGTAAGGAGATGATGGGTATTTTTTCTAGAGCAAAATAAAAGGTTAGTTCCAAAAACTACCAATAGAGGTCGCTATTGGCGGGGTTTTTTTTTGCCCACATGAGTGTCTACAAGTTTCGTTATACACTTCTAAGGTAACAGTATGGTGTGGTTTTACTGCCACATTCATTTTGGGACCATTTTTTTTTTCGAAGAGCTCAGACCCGCAGGTCATGTAACTTGTTCTGTCTCCAAGCAACTTTACGAATCCTTATTGGAGTGTCGTGACGGGATTCTTAATCTCGCGTCACTTGTGTTGTTGAGACCCAGACCGTCCGACCTACCAGAAAGGTGTAAGGTAATTGTTTGGACGGTCGGGAAGTGCCACCCAATTTAGACCGGAACCCAGTGGGGGAGGCATCCACAGGGACCGTTTGTTTGAAAAATCTACATCATTTTTAAAACTTCTGCAATTTTTATATATTTATATTTATATTCTAAATCCGGAACCCTCTTGTCTTATGTGTATATAATTATCAATTTAAATGCATCCAATTCTGTTTAGTAATGGTAGCCATTTTCTTTAAAGTGATATCGCACTCACTCGAGGAGTTTGCGACCGTTTTTCGAGGTCATGATTTTTCGCCTGCAGAGACGGAAGTTTATGTTCTCGCCACCTGTCTGGTGACGCAGTAATGTGAAAAGTTTCATTTTTAAATGCACGTGCCCTGCAGAAATAACGTCGGTTGATGAGCGACCCTGGGAATAATTTTTGAGTGTGCGAAGTTTTGGATTGGAGAAGCGTTAGAATTGGGCTTCTCGTTGGTCCGTGAGAAGATGGGCCCAGAATCGGCCTTTGGCACATAAAAGGAGGATGAACGGAATTTTCGGCTCGCACTCTCCCGACTGACACCTTGAACGAACTCATGCTGAGCTCGGAGTTCAACCCTCAGGTTGAACTGCCGTAGCTGTGAGTTGGAGAGTGTAGCCTGAACAACGACTGCCGGATGGAAAGATTGACCGACCGTGATCCTGCAAGCCCCTTGCTTCAGAGACCTGGAGTTGTGGGAAACGCTAAATGATGCCTGGCCCACGACGGGCCGATGCTGGAATCCTGCCGGCACTCGAGCGTGCCGTCGTGCCTTGCGGTATGGGGACTGAGTTCACCCCGTGGGTGTGAGCGGCTGATGTTTGTTTCGCCTCTTCAGTGACGTGATTGTCGTGACATGAGTAAGACTTTGTTGGATCCCTTGGTCAGGATTTGTGAAAGAATGCCATGCTATCGGACTGTGTGAAATATCTGACGAGACTCTGAAATTTGATCCTAATTACCTGCATAAATTCTAAAGTAAACCTGTTATAATTTAATTATTCGTTAATTCCTCGAGTGCTGTGTATCCTTGTTGACCATACCAGTGTTTGATCTAATAGGTAATTTATAATATTAAATTGACATAATTATTTATATTCATTTGTATAATTGTTCTGGCTAAGAGCCCTTTGAAATTAGTTAATGATTGGTCAAGTGGATGTTTGGGAGCTGATATAGATTCAGCTATTTGTAAATCTGTTATTCCATATTTAATTTGACCTTTAAATAAAGAAGAAAATTAAAGTAAATTAAGTGTGTTTATTATGAGTATGCTGAGTTTCTTGAAATTGTATAAAGTGTTTTCAGCGGAATATGATGTCGCCTGCAAGGTAAGGGTTTAATTGTTTATTTTGGATTTTGTTGGGAAGGCAGGTCATCGGTGACTTCTTCTCATCGACAAGAGGAGTTTCGAACCTGGGTATTTAAAAATTGCAGAAAGTTAGATTTCTCCGGTCGGCCGTGTCGAGCGGAATCCCGCTCCGACAGGAGAATTCCATCATTTCTGCTCTGCAGGCACATCAATGTGTTAAAACAATAGTGTTTAGAAAGATACAGTGTAAACAATAGTGTTTATGCTTCTACACACAGCCACTTATGTGAAACAAGTGTTCAGGAGCCACTTTTCTGATGACAGAATCATCAGTCGTCATTTTCCTACGGTATGACCTGCAAGATCCCCAGATTTGAATCCATGCGATCTTTGGCTCTTGGGATATCTCAAAGACTTGGTCTACCGTGATCCCATAAGATCTCTATCCTATCTTAAAGACAGCATAGCACGCTATGAGTGTAACATTCCGACTCATATCTGCAATCAACCATTGAACATGCTATGTTACGATTCCATATGGTAGCAGACAATGATGGCCATCATATTGAGCATGTTTTGTCCTCATTAGACGGATACATTGTGTAGTTCATCTTATATATTTTGTATAAAGATATTATACACCCTCTATTTTTGGTTTTTTGAACTAACTTTTTTGCTCAAGAAAAAATTCCCATCATCTCCTTACGACACTCCTCAAATTTCATGACTTTCTGAAGAATTGTTTTTGCCGTAGCCCTCTGGGAAATGTGTTGTTTAATTTGGGACACCCTGTATATAGATGTGTGGAAGAGGATATTGCAAAAATTATTTCTTCTCCTAATTTATTTAACTTTAAAATTCTGAAACTTTTGTAGTGTAATATAACAAAATGATTCGATGAAATGTCAGTTTTTTTACAAATCGTCTTAGAACAAACAGTATTCCGGGTCTACAGCGGTTATTTTTTATTACCTAGATCAGACAGCTCAGTCAAAGGGTTTAAAGAAGTTATAATGACGGCTGGAAAAAATACAAATATAACAATACACATAAACATACACAAACAATATACATAGGCATACACAGACAGAGGCAAAAATTGCAGATTGCAGGATGATGTGGGCATATCTTAAAATGATAGAATATAACATTTGCAAAAGTAATTGAGATAAAAGATATATATGCTTTTTAAAAGGAGGATTTAAAAGGAATAAAAAGAAAAACGGCGCAAATAATAAAACAAAACAGCACTGAACAGTGTAACATTCAAAGCATGAGCAATTCATAAACAGACCAAAACACCTAATCAATCATCATCACTCTATATGTTCCCTCTAATTTGCTCATCCAAAATATTTGGGAATTTTAAATTACTTAACTCAAATTACAAAATTTTTAAGGACCAACAATATAATAGCAAACATAAGATAATATATATAAATAAATATATATATATGGTTTGATATTTTAAAGTACCTTAGATAACAATAATGCCTTGTCATCGTCAAAGCATTATTTATTTACAAAAATATTTTAATTTAAAAAAAAATATTTGTTCACTTTCGATAATTAATATTCAGAGCCATTTATCTTCACTAATCTAAATATTTAATAACTTTACTTATTTTTCAATAATTTAAAGTTTTAAAATTTCTTTACTTTCTTATAATTTAAATTTTTAATTATTGTTTACTTTTCTATAATGTAAATTTTGAAACTTCTGTTCATTTTTCTATTTGCTTAAATTATAAAAATGTTTACTTTTGGATATTTAAATTTGATGACCCCTCGATTTACTTCAATAATTTAAATTGCATTTTTTTTTATTTCTTAAAGAATTAACATGAAAAAAAAACCTTTATGAATCATGGAACTTTATAACATATGACATCACATACTAAAATCGCCACACATCACAATTGACTGGTTATCTTTCATTTGGCTACAAATATTCGGGATGCAGGTAAACTGCGCAAATACTACAATTTTCTACGTATTATAAAAATACAGATATTTTACTGTCATAAGAAATATAAAATTCCTTATTTATTAAACGAATCTTCAGGCAAAGTATAAAGAATACGTTTGATGCGGTATTGATTCTGCATTAAGGAAGATCGTAAAAACTTTCGTAAGCAAATAAATTTCGATACAAAGCGAGTCTTGAGGGTTTAGGTAGAATCTATGCTATTCTTATAAATGATAAAGTATTACACACTTTTATTCGTGCAAAGTAAACATTTTATAAATGATTGCAATGCGCTTTATTTAAGTTAAAATGTCTTTATTGCAATTCACTAGCGGTATTTCAGAAACCTAGATATATTATGCATATATAGTTTTAAACTTTGAAATGATATAAAGAAAATAAATAATTCGTAAACCACCACCAAAAGAAAAACAGTTACACGAACACAAATAAATCGAAAAAAGTAAGTTGATGTCATGCACATGCCCATTTAGTTTATGTCAGACTACTACTTTTTCTTTACAATACATAGTATATATAAATGCTTCTATTTGATTTTCCTTTGATAATTCATTCTTCACTCTGTTAATTTATAATATAATATTAGCATAGTATTTCATATTAATATTAGTATAGTATTTCACATTCATATTAAAATAATATTTCAATCTTTGTAAGCAATTTCAATTTATTATTTTGTTATGCAATTCCTGTCATAATTGCATTGTCCGCTAGATTCGAATATGCATTTTTACATCACTTTCTTTGATATAATTTATTTGAGTTATGATTATTTTAAAACAGTAATTTATAATTTATTTTTCTGATTTTAATGCATTTATGGCAACACTGCAATCTTTATATGTTTGCGAGTGGCAGGAGTTAGTGATCTATATTATCATTTTAATACGAATTGAGTAAGTGGCTATTATCAATAATAATATTTGTAATTTTAGTTATAATCCTTTCATTCTTTTTAATTTTATATTAATTGTACTTTTTACTGTTTCAGGGGAGCAAAATATTATTTGATTAAAAGAACACCCACCCACACAACATATATATAGGGTGTCCCAAAAAGATTGAAACGCTCTTCAATTCTATACCTGTTGGAGATAAGTGGGTAATGTAAATTGCAAAATTGTTGAAAGTAAGGTAGGAAAAAAGACTACGTTAATGAAATAGTCCTCCCATTAATTCTCAAAAAGTTACACTTTTAAATTTTTATACGACCCTCTTAGACAAATTGGGTCAATCAGAAAATTTTTATTTTTAATGCAACAAGATCATTAAAAAAACGCATATCTGTATCTTTATAACCAACTGAATTATGATAAAGGAAAAAATCTGACTTATGGCACTTTCCGTACCATGTGAAAGGCTGTTTCATCAGTGAAAATAGGTATCATAAACAAATAGACGATGGAAATTGTTTAGATCAAAAATAATGTCAATATTTTAAATAATGTAATATATGTCAATTTTTTTTTAACAAATGCATCTACAGTATTGTGGCAACTAATTGAGAAATGTCATTTTTTTCGTTTTATCACACGTAAGCTTAGGAAGAAGCACTCCATATTAGCTCAGAGTTCAAATTGCAGTTATTATCAAAGTAGCAGGTGTTCGTATGCACCTGGTAAGTAGCAGGTGTTCAAATTCCTCCGCCAGGAGGCAGGTGTTCCGCAGTGGTATTTTTTCAGTTGTTGCGGGGCTCATTAGCGTCATGGATATCAGCGCGGAAACAGGTGCTAAAGTGATTGCGCTTAGAGAACACACTTCTAAGACGTTCGAGGAAATAGGTAAAATATGTGGAGTGAGTACAGCAAGTGTCGGGAGGATCTGGAAGCGGTTTCAGGAAACAGGAAATGCTGGAACCAACCGCTCTGGAAGATGCGGCCGAAAAAGATCAACTTCGACAAAACTTTACATCGAATGAGTGTTAAAAATCCTCGATTAACCAGTTTTGACCTGTCTAAGTCCATGGTGGCAGCTGGTGTTGATATTGCACATTCAACAGTGCGATACAGGTTGTTAGAACGAGCACGTCGACCGTACAAGAAGCAGCTTCTGACGCTTCGCATGAAGAAAAAAAGGTTGGAATGGGCACGGAAATACAAAACATGGACTGGGATAAAGTTCTCTTTTCTAACGAAACACATTTTGTGGTTCAGGGATTTAGATCTATGTTCGTGAGAAGGAGCCAAGGAGAACCTCTCAATCAGCACCACATCAATCAAGCATCCGCCCAAAAAGATGTGTTGGGGGTTGTTTCAGCGTTTTGGGGACAGAATATCTTGTTCCCGTAGAGGGAATGATGAACAGTGCCAGTTACGAAGTCATATTGACCCGAAAAGTGCCTCCAACCATGGCTAAACTGTGGCCGAACGGAGATTGCGTTTTCCAAGAAGACAGCGCGCCATGTCACACTTTAAAGCGAATCAAAAATTTCTGCTCAAAAAAAAAATATTACCGTACTGGATTGGCCCGGGAATTCACCAGACTTGAATCCCATAGAAAATTTGTGGGCTATTGTCAAAAAACGGCTTCTCAAATTTGACTGTACGACGATGGACAAGCTAATTTCGGCCGTTATTGACATATGGTTCAGAGACGTTGAAATTAAAACTACATGTGCTAGTCTAGTACATTCCATGCCGAAACGTGTCTGTGATGTTATAAAGTCTCGGGGAGGTCATATCACTTATTAGTTTTAAATGTATCCATAGAAAACTTGAATAAAACTGAATTTTATAAAAAAAACTGCATTTCTCAATTAATTGCCAGAATACTGTAAATAAAGCATTACACAGACAGAGATAACAAAAAGCAATGGTGCACACTACGCGGTTGGGGCACATAATTAAAATATACATGCATTATAGAAGACCACTGATATAAAGGGACAAACTTCGTTACAAATACTAGTAATACAATTCCCAAAGCGCAATTCACAAAGCATTCTCAAAATGTTTTCCTTCAACTCCAATACATAACTGAGCTCTTCTAATAATGCTTCTGTAAATATGTTGGAGTTCTTCATTCCTAATATTGTTGCAACCATCAATTAATCTTTTGTTTAAGGTAAATTGCGTTTAGTGGGTGAGTATTAAAAATTTGTGTTCGAAGACAACCCCATAAGTAAAAAGCAAAAAGGGTTAAATCAGGGGATCTGGGGGAGGCTGTGGCTCCTTCCAAACCAATTCACTGTTTATTAAAGTTTTCGTTGATCCAGTTTTTCACAATTATAGCCTGGTGTGCAGGCGCGTCATCTTGTTGATAATACATTTTTGTTAGAAGCGATAATGTTGTCATCTGCATAAAATCTGTTACAGTATTGTTTAAAATAAGCTTCATGATATTTCCAGCTGTAAGAGCCCCTTCATAAAACACAGGACCAATCAGTTTTCCATTCCAAATTCCGCAGTTTCTGCAGTACTTTTATTACACAGAGCAGAAATCATTGTTGATTCGAAAAGCTCGTTATTTGTTAAAAATACCATAATGCACAACCAGTAACGTGTTCTTAATTAGTCAATTCATAACTTAATATGCTGACGATTCACTGAATGATTTCTAATCTTCTTTATTTTAGTATATTATTAAAAAAAGTTTAGCTGTATTGAATAGAAATAATACTGGGGATAAATACGTAAATTAAAAATAAATCATCTGCATTTTATTCTTCAGTTTGTTTAAATTATTTTACTATAAACATTTGAAAGGACTAGATTAGAGTTAAAGGAAAGAAAAAATTGCCTGTGAGATATGTTCTTCGTTTTGAAAAATTATGGTAAATTTCAAAATTAAATACTTACTTGCATTTGTTCACTTATTTATTTTAATTGTTTCAAATAAAAAATTGCATGTCTCAATGTGAAAAGTACTTAAGAATCCGTGATTGCATCGTGAGCCAACGCGGAATTCGCAAAAATATCTCATGTATTATCATATAGTTTTATTTTTTTGTGATATGTCACAAATTTACATTTCTAATTTGATATATGGTCCCCATTCACAATGTTTAATTTTCAATTAAATATAACTTGCTCAATTTTAAAGATACAGATATGCGGGTTTTTTTTTATTATTCTGTTGCATTAAAAATAAAAATTTTCTGATTTACCCAAATTTGTCTAAGAGGGTCGTATAAAAATTTAAAAAGTGTAATTTTTTTAAAATTAATGGGAGGACTATTTCATTAACGTAGTCTTATTTCCTACCTTACTTTCAACAATTTTGCAATTTACATTGTCCACTTATCTCCAACAGGTAAAAAATTGAAGCGCGTTTCAATCTTTTTGGGACACCCTGTATATATATATATATATATATACTATTTGATTTCCTAATTTTTCTATTTTTCAATTCTTCCTCTTTTAGTGCCTGTAGTCTGAGGTTTAGCATTTATAATAACTTACTATTGCCAAATCTGAAACAGGCTAATAAAACTGGAATTTTTTTTTCATATGTGTGTGATGTGCGTGTGTATTTCATCAACATGGGAGAACGACTGCACCGAATTTGATTAAATTTTCGGGGTAAGCTTGGAATAGCCCTACTTAAACTTTAATCTATGTTTATAGTTTCCAGGACCAGGGGTTATAGATATATCAATGAAAACCCCACAATTAAACTTTCCATAGAAATAGTATTATGCAGACGATATTTGTTCAGCAATTATTTGTAGAAAATTCTATTATGTTGCTAAGCAAAGAAATTAAATCCAATGAGTTTATACAGCAGATGATTTTTATTAAACTCTTTTCGATTTAAATAATAAAGAAATGTATATGAATAAATTTCATCAGATTTTCATTTTTGATTGGATTATATCCATTGGGTTTAAAGAATATGGGTATTGTTGATACTTGTATTTTCAAATTCTTATGTCATCTGTTTTATTTTGGTAAAAGATTTTCCAAATCCATATATTATAGTACGGATATATCCTACAATATATGGTTATAATATTCTAATCTACGAAAATATAAGTAGTGTGGGTATATCTATATAATAAGAGGCAATGTCTGAGTGTCTTATACACTATAGGTTCAGTGACAGAGCGTTGGAGAGCTACGGAATGCGGCAATCGGAGACACAGAGGGGGGGGGGAGAGGGGGGAAGGGGACACGTCAAAACCGATTTTTAAAATTTGAATTATCCTTTTTTGTTATTAAATGTTTCATGCGATTTCGACCGTTTTTTGCCCTTTTTCCCCTTTTTTTTCTCCACCATCCAGACGTCGAAGAAAAAAACAAATCACACGACCGGAAAGAGCAGACAATTGCGAGTAAAAATATATCAATTTCAAATCTCAATTTCAGTTTCTAATATTTTTTAAAGATTTTAAAGTAAAAGTGACTTTCGGCTCATAAAAACGAACCTTCGTTTATAAATCCTCGCATCGGAAAAAGTTCCGAGATTTTCAACTAATAATTTACATTTTTAGAAAGCTCAAAGATCTGGCTTTCTTACAAGTCCAATCTGGTCAAGAAATAATTATAAATAGCAGCCCGATCTTGATTTTAAAGAAGTAATGATTTAAAATTCTCGGCGATTTCTCGGGAAGTTCCGACAGACTTCCCACTTACCCTGCGCTCGCAACCGGGGACGTCACGCCGTTTCCATGGAGATTGTGAATCGGATCGGGTTATATTAAATGATGGAATTAACATCTTAGCATATAGTCATTATAAAATTTAGATGATTGAATTATGGTGGATTGAATTGTGGTGATGTATTATATGCATTGGGTGAAATTATTATATTTATATTTAAATGATGGAACGATATGGATTTTTTAAATGGATATTTTAATTTATGGATATTTTAATTTATATGGATATTTTAATTTATGGAGATTTTAAATGGAGATTTTAATTTATATGGATATTTTAATTTATGGATATTTTAAATGGATATTTTAATTTATGGATATTTTAAATAGATATTTTAGTTTCATGGATATTTTAAATGATGGAACGATGAAATGAGGATGATGGAATCGGAAGTCCTTCCGACAGGTTGGTGGTAGGGAAAGGAGGGTACGGTACCTGTGGATGCCTCTCCCACTGGGATCCGGTCTAAATTGGATGAATAAAGAAAGTTATGGAGATTGTCGCGAAGGGCGCGGTAGCCCAGTGGTTAGCGCGCGGGAATCGCACTCCGTAGGCCCGGGTTCGATACCTGCCACTGCCAAAACTACCGCCGTGTTCACTCGGAGTATGATCACGTTAAATATGTGAGTCCGTAAGTCCTTCCGAGAGGTTGGTGGTAGGGGAAGCAGGGTACGGTCCCTGTGGATGCCTCTTCCACTGGATTCCGGTCTAAATTGCGTGATTAAAAAGAAAGTTATGGAGATTCTGGCGGAGGGCGCGGCAGCCCCGTGGTTAGCGCGCGGGAATTGCACTCGGTAGACTCGGGTTCGATTCCCGCCACTGCCAAAACTGGCGCCGTGTTCACGCGGAGTACGATCACGGTAAACATGTGGGTCCGTACGTCCTTCCGAGAGATTGGTGGTGGGGGAAGAAGGGTACGGTTCCTGTGGATGCCTTTCCCACTGGGTTCCGGTCTAAATTGGGTGGCAATTCCTGGCCGTCCCAATAGTTACCTTACACCTTTCTGGTAGATCGCGCCAGCGAGTTTGCCATGGTCAGAATTTTCAAGGGTAGCCTTATTCTAATACAATTTTAGAGCTTTTATTTCGGCATATATTGATGCAATTTCATATTTTTTTGTAAATTTGTTTACAAGCGGGAGCAGGATGTTTAATTCTTCAGATATGCCTGTGAAAAGAGGTTTGTATATCGTGAACAGAGATTCTTTAACTTCATTTTAGAAGCATTAATTTAAATATTGTAATAGAATGCTTTGAATATCAATGACATTTAGAATACTTATTGGAATTTGCACACTATTGTGAATTTTAAGTTTCTCTACATTGTATATTCCGTACGAAGAATGGGTTCTCCTAGTCTTATATCAAATTTTACTATTTAATTGCCGTTAAACTCCCTTCGCGATTATGCGTGCATCTCAAGGAGCTCTATTCTCCATAAGTATCAAACATCACTTTGCACTTAGCAAAACTTTGATAGCCGGCATGTTTTTGAACCCATTTTTGTGCATCTAAACTCAATTTAATGAATTATAAAAGAGAGAAATAGAAAATGATTTTTAGTTTTTAGGGAAAGTCACGTGATGCTCGTATCTGATTTTCTTTAAGAATTTTAGTTTTCCTGTATTTGACACGTGTAAATACTCGTTTTCTATAAGCCACAATTATAAAATCGTACGACATAAAATTTACACGAGAATTTATATTACCATAAACAATTTTGACTTGTCAGATGCACAATTGTGATCCACAATCTATCAGTGGAAGTTAAACGTGTGGGAAACACAGCGTCTAAAATTATATTTTCAGAAAGGATTATCAAATTTTACAGTATTAGGAATACGGAAAATAAAATAGTTTGTTTTCTATTCCTAGACTTATAGGATTTCAAAGATTTTATTTTGTCTTTTTTAACGATATTCTACTTTAGACTTTTAACAAAATTCGTTTGTATTATCTTAAAGTATATCCATTCCTTTTGTGAATAATTTCGATGTTTGATATGAATGGAAATGATTTGTCTTAGAATTTCCAAATACGCTAGAAAACTTAAAATTTAATGTTTATTTAAATTCAACATCTTTATAGTCAACAGCCAACGCGGTGGCTGAGCGGCCAAGGCAAGCGTTTTCTCGTGCTGGCTCGGCTGCAGGGTTGTGGGTTCAAGTCCCACCTGCGGGCATGGATGTTGTCTTGTTGGGCGTAGTGTGTTCCCAATGGTGCGCCGGGACAACGACATGTGACGACTAAATAGTTCACGGTACTGCAGGTTGATTGGTGAATGATTATTGTATTAAGTGCTACTGCTAGAAATCAAAAGAATATTTCATCAAAAGGTCAAATTATAGTATTATATTTTAATGTTAGCCTATGGGTAGATTAAAATAAATACAGCAAATTTTTATCCAATGACTTTTCTAGCTATTCCAGAAAAAAATATTAAAGGCCCTTTTGTTGAAAATTTTTCTTTTAATAGCTTTCCATTTTTTATTAGTTTATAATTCCAATTTAATTTGATTTATGTATTTGGCGAAAAATAGCTTTCCACAAAGGGGAAAAGTTTAAGTTTTGCAAAATACCATTTCTTGATATATTGCTTTTATACTTTCCCTACTATGCATCGTATTACTTGTGATATTTTTTTTTCATTTCGGATGGAGAATTTTTAAATTGCTCCAGTTTGACAAATGGTAAAAGAAACATTTTTAAAACTATAAAATGTCTCTATATTGAAGAAAAGTATCGAACGCTACCTTCGCTGTTTGAAAACAATTCTCGTTCTACTATATTTTTGGCATCGTACTACAAAAACTATAGCACACAAAAATGTAAAATTTGGTACACTTGTAGAGAAATATTTGAGAAATTCGATAAAATAAAACGTTTTGAAATTTAACTTTCAGCTTATGAAATACCTAATGTCAAAAATCAAAATATTTGAGTTGTCAGTTTGCGTCCTGGACAGACTATCAATAGCGAGAACTCGAATTTCTGCATGCATGTACCTAAATAGTTAACAGTACCTATATAGTACTACAAGTGACTATGCTTGTACCAGTAGTACTAGTATAGTACTACATGTAGTACTACTATACATATACATGTAGTACTACTACACATGTAGTAGTATTACATGTAATTCTACTATACATGTAGTACTACTAAACATGTAGTAGTCTTACATGTAGCATTACTATACATGTATAGTTGTACTACATGTATAGAACTATTAACTATGCATGTACCTACATCGTTGAATTTCTGCAGGGCGGAACCCTTTTTTAATTTCAATGTTGTTTACGAATTATGCTACTTTTATGCACTTCTGAAGTGAAATATTTCCTTCAGTATCGGCTCGTCTGTCGAGTAAACTCTATCTCATACACAAAGATGGAATTTAGTACATATGTAAAAAAAAGATGGGGAAACACGTGAAATAAACCCTTTTTCGATTTAAACTTTAGTTTGACTTGAAACAGCCGGAGAAACGAGCTCAGCTTGCGCCAACAATTAGGAGGCGAGGCCGACACATCCTTCGAGTTTATCTCTCTCGTACTGCATAAACTATATTATACAAAAATATTAAATTTGGAACATTTATAGAGACATAATTTGAAAATACGGTAAAATAAACTGTTTTTCGATTTAAACTTTAGTTGCAAGCTCTGCGAGCGCCAGCCAGTAGGAGGCAAAGCCCCCCCCCCCGACCCCATCGAAACGAGTCAGGGGGGTTGGCGAAAATTAGCTAGTATATAATTATAGAAATAATTTATGACCATGTGGCATAATGGCCATATGATATTCATTATTCATATGGTAAAACCAATAAGAAATATCGTACATAAGCAGAAGATATATCTTATATATAAGTAATATATCGTACATAAGTAAGAAAGTAAGTGATATGTCGTACATAATTAAGAAAGAGTGTGAGGTCTCGATAACTTTTCAGTTATCATTGCTTTAATTTGCATTCATGCTATGATTTGCCTGTTGACGAACAGCCTATTACAAGCTTTACTTGGAAAGACCAATCAGAATCTTTCCAGACAAAAGGGTGGATTTTACAAGTGGGACAGAATCAGGTTTTAGGCAGATCGGTCTTTGAAGCCTGTCCCAAACGTTGTATTCGCTCTCTACGAAGTTTTCTTATCGTTCAAAGGAAGTAATGGCTACCTAGATCAAGACGATCGGAGATGGTAATCCCTGGAAATTAAAGAATCCGGATCTGTTGAAAGCCAACCATCTTCTACATAAAGGAAATATACAATATTTCTAATGGGTTGCTCGCAGATTTAGAATAAACAGAATGTAAGTATGTATACTACCACTATTACGTAAAGTGTATTATCTGAATTATTTCTGGTATGTGTAAAAGGTTCCTGGAGTACTGTTTAGCTTAATTACGTCTAGAAGGAAATTGTGCATTTCAATTAATAAATCCGTTTTGGGCCTTTAACTACCTGAATGTGCATCATTGGTTGTTAGGAATTGATTATTTACTTTTCAAGATAGAATTTCAGTAATGACTCTTTAGATCTAAAATTTTAATGTCCCTGAAGGTCAGTGCACAAGGTAAATGAAATAAGTAATATCGTATACAGGTCAAACAAAACAATCTCCGAAAACATTGCTGGGAGGAACATTATGTAAATATAAATGAAATAATAGCAAATCCCATTATGAATCACTGCTGGATATCATATCAGCGATTTTATAAATCTTCTATTATTATTATTCAAAAGATCTCTTCCGTTTTTGATTTTATTTCCTTGAGTTACACATATATCAAAATTCTAAAAATAGGTCAATGGTTTGAGTATAAAGTCATATTTCTTTGAGTTTTGGCTTAACCATGTTCAACTTTTTTCTCTCAATGTTTTTAATTTTAATTATGTTTTTTTCAGTTTTAACTCTCTATGTTGAAATTTTATTTACTTGTTATTTTTAGTTTGTTGCTCTGGCTTATTTAGTATTTTAAAGTAATTAATGCGTATTTTAATGTAAAAAAACAAAATCCATTTGTTTCCGATAAGATAGTCTGGTTCTTTTACTACAGTTCTATAGTTATAAAGTATTGGAAATAAATGAAAGATTGGAATTCCAGTTGTTAATCAATTAATCACCCCTTTCTAGGGTAGAATTTACAACAATAAGAGATGTATATGATTTAAGTAGATCCGTCCGATTTTCATGAAATTCGGCAGGAAGATATATCACTAATGTTGATCAAATTTTAGTACGAATTGAAAACATTGAACTGGAGTATTTAAAATAAGATCCGTAATAAAAACAGAAACAAAATAAGAAATATGCTTAATTTCCTTCAGTGCATGCTAAATAATTCTTTTCATTTTATTTTTGGTGACAAATCGCGTAAAACCACACCCATTATGCTAAGATAAATTATTCTCTAGATATTGAAGGTATTTTAACATTTATTTTTTAATTTTATTAAGTTAGAAACGTTTAAAAATGCGCCAAGTTGCCAAATAAAAATGTAAGTAATAAATTTATTCATTACTAGATTTCGTTCGGCATTGTACGGATCTTAAACTAGCGCACCCTCTACTTACATATCATAGGTGCAGATAACATCACTCAATTTCCAAACTCCTGTTTTGAACGAAAATCATTCTCCATTTTTGTTTCAATACAAATCATTCAATTCAATGTATCTATGTAGTCCTGCGCAACAATTTGCCCCGGGTGCGTACATACGTGTACTGTTTCCCATAGCAACCCTTCCAACTGAGTGTCACTTTGCGGGGTCAAGCACCAACTGGAAAAAATATCAGTTATCATGTTTCTGAAGATTAACAGAAAATTAGAAAATAGGGCAATTAAGAAAATTATACACTCATGTAAATGATATGACATACATATACGAGCCGACGTGGTAGCTGAGCGGTCAAGAAGAGCGTTTTCAACGCTCAGTACCACACCAACTGCGAAATTCTGCCTCAACTGGCCATGCCGCTCGATGACGTCTTATACTCGTTCTGACGTGGGCCGGTTCTTTGCGAATGTCAACGCCGACTGAACTGATTTGCATATGTGGAATGATTTATCTTCGTCTCACGATTCTCCACAACTGATTGTGAATCATTGAATCCATATTAATTCCTAATTTTTCGCATTTCAAGAATTATGCTTAACGTTTGGACATGTGTGTATACATATATATATATATAGATGTGTGTGTGTGTGTGTGTGCAAACCCCAGGCCGTCCGACTCATCCAGAGGACTTAGAGTAACAAGATGGACGACCGGGTGTGTGTGTGTGTGTGTAAATACAAAAATTAAGGCTTCGACAGACGATAATTAGCTGTAAGTTTCAGAAATGAAGCTGGAATTTTCATGAATGTCTGCAATTGTGGCTTTTCTTAACGATGTGCCAAAATTTTCAACAAAGTAGCTGAAAAAAAATGAGCAAAGGTTGCAGAATATTTTACAGTGTAAATTTGTCTAAATCAGTATATCAAATTTTGATCATATCAATATTTGTCATTTTCACAAACTATGCATTTTTAGAAAAGAAATAAAAACGAATTTTTATTCTGACTTTTACACATACAACAAGCAACACCTTTCTGGTAGGTTCGACGGTCTTGGTCTCAACAACAACATACAACAAGCATAAACTGATCAAGAAAATTAACCCTGCCATATCAAATGTAATTAATTATAATGGAATGCACATTGCAGTCCATTTATCGTTTTGTGTGTTTAACATTCACGATAATGTATCTAGATTAGCTCACTTAATATCTCAAACCGTTTAGAGTGAATTCGCGTAATTAATAAATCATCTAATCTGTAATTGATTTCTCCTGAAGCTCTGATTTTAATTTGTTTTAATCACTGCTTTGGTGAATCTTTGTGGAATTTCTCGTTTGAAAGCGAAATATGACGAAATGCATGAAAATGCAAATAGATAATAGTGCTGGAATTAGTCAATGATTAATCGTTTGTAAGATGAATGCAAAACGTAAAAGAAATAGATATACGTTATGAGAAGGATGCATAATGTGAGGAGATGTATAATGTGAGGAGATGCATAATATGAGGACATGTATAAAAAAATCTGATGTGGGCAACACATGACTTTCCTTATATAATGTAATGAATTTACTACTTTTACAGTAAAAAATAGGTTTTTCTTATTGTAGATACTAATATTCTTTCCAAGATATTGAATTTTCGACAATGAGTCGTCATTTTCATTGATTTAGCATCATTTTAATCCATTTGGCGAGATTTTCATTAATTTGGCAACATTTAAAAAAAGTCGCCAAGTTGGCGACATTTCGCCAAATTCGTCGCCAAAATCTCGCCAAGCGTTATGCACTAAGAAAAAAATTATTCTTACAGCAGATAAATGACTATTGGCGTTCAAATACAAAAGTAATATTCAAAGTATATTTTTTCATGAATGGAACGAGCTAGATCCACGAGAATGATGTCACTCAATTTATCGCATGGTATTACATATGAAAAGTGGACATGTTTCTCAATAGAAATATTTTTTTCTTATGTGACTTTTTCATAATTTTTTTGAAAAATGTACAATATCTCGAGAACGGTTCATGTTAGCGTTCTAAAATTTATGCCAATCGCTTTCTAATGAAAAATTACATAAGAAATGTCTATTTGCGTAACTTTATTAGCGGTTTTGATTTTTTGACGATTTTTTCAAAATTTCATTCGAAAATTTAGGGAGATTCTGAACATTCGATTTCGTATAAAAACAATAGGCTTCCAGTGTTTACGGATTGTGATTTTTGTACCAAATTTGGTTCGAATCGGTCCATTCGTTCGTCAGTTATCGTCTCCACAGACTCACTGACACACACACACACACACACACATACTTTCACACACACACACACACACACACACACACACACAGACATCACTTCAAAAATGTTTGATTCGTGATCAAGGATGCTTGAAACGTGCTCTCCCGTCGAAAACTCAAATTCGAATTTTCGACCCCGTCACAATACTTTCCTTATACATTATGTATATAAGGAAAGTAATATAAATAGATAATAGTGCTGGACTTGGTCAATGATTAATCTTTCGCAACGTGTATGTAAAGCGTAAAAGAAATAGATATACGTTATGAGGAACATGTTTAATACGAGGAGAATGCATAATACGAGGAGAATGCATAATACGAGGAGATGTATAATATGAGGAGATGCATAAAATATAAATGGATAATAGTGCTAGAATTGACCAATGATTAATCGTTTGTAATGTGTATGCAAAGCGTAAAAGAAATAGATATACGTTATGAGGAGAATGCATAATACGAGGAGATGCATAATATGAGGACATGTATAAAATATAAATAGATACTAGTGCTGGACTTGGTCAATGATTAATCGTTCGCAACGTGTATGCAAAGCGTAAAAGAAATAGATATACGTTATGAGGAACATGTTTAATACGAGGAGAATGCATAATACGAGGAGAATGCATAATACGAGGAGAATGCATAATATGAGAAGATGTATAATATGAGGAGATGCATAAAATATAAATAGATAATAGTGCTAGAATTGACCAATGATTAATCGTTTGTAATGTGTATGAAAAGCGTAAAAGAAATAGATATACGTTATGAGGAGAATGCATAATACGAGGAGATGCATAATATGAGGACATGTATAAAATATAAATAGATAATAGTGTTGGACTTGGTCAATGACTAATCGTTCGCAACGTGTATGCAAAGCGTAAAAGAAATAGATATACGTTATGAGGAATATGCTTAATACGAGGAGAATGCATAATACGAGGAGAATGCATAATACGAGGAGATGTATAATATGAGGAGATGCATAAAATATAAATAGATAATAGTGCTAGAATTGACCAATGATTAATCGTTTGTAATGTGTATGCAAAGCGTAAAAGAGATATATATACGTTATGAGGAGAATGCATAATACGAGGAGATGCATAATATGAGGACATGTATAAAATATAAATAGATAATAGTGCTGGACTTGGTCAATGATTAATCGTTCGCAACGTGTATGCAAAGCGTAAAAGAAATAGATATACGTTATGAGGAACATGCTTAATACGAGGAGAATGCATAATACGAGGAGAATGCATAATACGAGGAGATGTATAATATGAGGAGATGCATAAAATATAAATAGATAATAGTGCTAGAATTAGCCAATGATTAATCGTTTGTAATGTGTATGCAAAGCGTAAAAGAAATAGATATACGTTATGAGGAGAATGCATAATACGAGGAGATGCATAATATGAGGAGCTGTATGAAATGTAAATAGATAACAGTGCTAGAATTGATCAATGATTAATCGTTTGTAACGTGTATGCAAAGCGTAAAAGAAATTGATATATGTTATGAGGAGATGAATGAAAATACAAATAGATAATAGTGCTGGAATTGATCAATGATTAATCGCTTCTAACACGTATGCAAAGCGTAAAAGAAACATATATACGTTATGAGGGCATTGCATAATATGAGGAGATGCATAGAATAGGCAGCATATCAGGAGATACATGAAAATGTAAATGGATAGTAGTGCTGGAATCGTTTGTAATGTGTGTGCAAAGCATAAAAGAAAGAGGAAGGAGATGCGTAGAATAGGCAAAATATGAGAAGATGCATAGCAAAATGTCATTAGATAATAATGCTGGAATTGATTAATCATTAATCTTTTGTAAGGTGTATGCAAAGTGCAAAAGAAATAGATATACGTTCCTGTGTGCTCATCACTTTTCATCAAGACGGTAATATGTATAATTTACACAAACGGCGTAACTTAAATAAATTAAAAATACAAATTCATTATTTAACTTACCATTTACAGCCAGTGAAAGAGTGAGTCTACTACCTATCTATCATCAGTTAAATTCATTTATTTATTTATCTATTTATTACAAATGGCTGATGCTTAACTAATTAATGTTATTAACCTACGAGCTCTCCAATTTTTCTGAATAATATCACTAAAAATCATTTAGTGCGTTGCACAAGTTATGATGGCTAGCCGTCATTGATTGCCCACAGCTACAAAAGACATAATCAACAGTCTTGGCCAGTCCGTTTTTAAATAGATAATAATAATAATAATAATAATAATAATAATAATAACAATAATAATAATAATTCTATTTATATGAGCTTATAGGCAGTCATGCTCTGTCAATAAACGAACTTCGTCACGGTGAGATTCATTGTAGCAAATTTAGTCTGGCAGTATTCAGGATTAAAGTCCTTGAGTGGCGCAAGACTTTCCAAGGTTTATCTGTGGTTTCACCCAATATCCCCAAGCTATTTCTTTTTACTTACTCATATTATATAATATAGCATAGAGAAAATGGTTTTTTTTAAAGAAAATTTTCGAATTCAAGATTTTGATGCCAATATATGTTTTAAGACCTCTTGAACACATTTTGACTATTTCTCGAGTGATGTCCGTCCGTCCGTCTGTCTGTCTGTTTGTCAGTCTGCCTGTCTCCATCTATGTTATCGGTTTCTAGTGTACACGATAGCGGTTACAAATAATTATGGATCTGCATGAAAATGTGTTTCCAGTTTTGTTATCGAAGAATCTGGAACTAGATAGCATTTCTCTTTTTTAAATTCGAGCAAAAACTTCGAAATTTTAAATTTTTTTAACGTGGTAGCATAGGACAAAAATTTAACATAATCATGCATAGGAAGGGTTGTTTATGGGCAATGATCACGAGATTTAATAGTTTAAATCATTGTTGGGAAAAATAGCCGCGATATACATTTTATGTTCGTGACGTCATTAGACCCTCGAGGGCAAGTACCCACCCCCGAGGGTGCACAGTGTCAGGTATGGTATCAATTGAGACATTTTTAAGCCCTTTAAAATGAATGGGAACACGCTATAATTGTAGGTATTTGAACATACAATAATGAATTTTCAAATTTTTATTTCCTTATATACATAGTGTAATGTATAAGGAAAATATTGTGATGGGGTCGAAAATTCGAATTCGAGTTTTCGACGGGAGAGCACGTTTCAAGCATCCCTCATCACGAATCGGACATTTCTGAGGTGATGTCTTTGTGTGTGTGTGTGTGTGTGTGTGTATGTGTGTGAAAGTATGCGTGTGTGTGTCAGTGAGCCTGTGGAGACGATATTTCACGAACGAATGAAGCGATTCGAATGAAATTTGTTACCAAAATTACAATCCGTGAATACTGGAAGCCTATTGTTTTTAAACATAATCGAATGTTCAAAACCCACTAAATTTTTGAGTGAAATTTTGAAAAAAATATCGAAGAATCAAAACCTTTAATAAAGTTACGCAAATATGTAAGTTTTTCTTAGAAAACGGTTGACAAAAACTTTAGAACGCTAGTATGAATCGTTCTCGAGATATTGCACATTTTCAAATAAATTTATCAAAAAATCCCATAAATTAAAAAAAAATAATAACTGTTGAGAAACATGTTCACTTTTCATATGTAATATCATGCGATAAATTTGGTGACATCATTCTCGTGGATCTAGCTCGGTCCATTCATGAGAAAAGATACTTTGAGTAATACTTTAGTATTTGAACGCCAATAGTCATTTATCTGCTATAACAATAACTTATTTCTCCGTCCATAACGCTTGGCGAGATTTTGGCTATGATTTTGGCGGAATGTCGCCAACTTGGCGACTTAAATGTTACCAAATTAACGAAAATCTCGCCAAATGGATAAAATGACGCTAAATCAATGAAAATGACGAAAATTCAATATCTTGGAAAGAATATAAATATCTACTATAAGAATAACCTATTTTTTTTTCTGTAAAAGTAGTAAATTCATTGAATTATATAAGGAAAGTCATGTGCTGCCCACATCCAATTTTTTCTTGCAATATTTAGAAAAAAAAACTACTTGCAAATATATTTTGATATGAGAAAGTCGAGTCGAGGCACACTCTAGTTAATTTTGAAATGAAAACGCAGTAAAGTTTTGATAAATAAAGAGTCGTATTGCTACAATTTCTTAATAATACGTTTTCTTCCTCCAATATTTTAAACATTTGCATATCTCCTCAAATGATACACAACGACTTTCGCGGCTGTAACCCTATTTCTTCTTCTGGTTGAATATATTTATTGCAACGGAGTGTATTTTATTAATATGTTTAATTGAATAAATCCTATATCAAATCTGCCACACACATACATAATTAAGTAATATTAAGAGATAATTTAATTAACTCATGACGCATATTTCACCTAATTAACATAATTTGCATAAACCTAATGTCATGCGCATTTTATTTGTTTTGGAATCTGACCAAATTATGTTCAAGTATTTTAATCATGACAAACAATGTCAGTATATATAATTCCAAGATGTCATTTTTTCAAAGAGATACGATTTTAATTATCTAAATCTTTGGTTTGATAGGGTGAAATAAAGTAATGTCTCAGCTTCTTCCATGATACTACTAGAAGAAGAAAGCGGGTTTACAGGCAGAAGCGGTATACTGAGGTATGTGGTATGGCCGCCGTAATCTTAGATGGGGGTGGGGGGTGGGGGGGGGGGGGGGTAAAATTGTAAAATGAAAAATATTGGGAGAGGTTTTCTGGGTTCAGAAACTGTTTCATGGTGGCAACAACGCTGTAGTCTTATACGAGGGTATTGTTTTTTCGTTTAATGCGTTTTTTAAAGAAGTAAAGGGGTGTGTCAAAACACTTTTTAAGGGGTGGCAACCCCTGGGATTCTTCGGCAAAGGCGGTATGGAACTATCAGCGCCACCTAGCGGCAAAAAGAGGATCTACCCAACACGATACTTGGGAATTTTTTCCAAGATTCGCAGAAACTTTATAAGTGGTGGCAACACATGGGGTTCACTGGCAGAGGCGGTATATAACCATCAACGTCCCCTAGCGGTAAAATAGGAACTACCCAAGACGATACTTGGAAATTTCTTCTTAGATTCATAGAAACTTTAAAGGGGTGGCAACGCTTCGGGTTCACCGGCAGCGGCATTATGGAACCATCAGCGTCCACTAGCGGCAAAAATAGGAACTACCTAAGATGATACTTGGGAATTTTTTCTAAAGTACGTAGAAACTTTTTAAGGGATGGCAACGCTTGGGTTTCACCGGCGGAGGCGGTATGGAATCCTCAGCCTCACCTAGCGGCGGAAAGAGGAACTACTCAAGACGATACTAGGGATTTTTTTGCTTAGCATTCGGGTTGCTATGGTAATGCCTGGGGTTCTGTGGCAGAGGCGGTACTATCTGAAAGCACCACACCGTTATGGAAAGGGATATTAGGCTAAGTTTTAAATATTTAAAGACGGGGATACTAGGGATTTTTTTTGTTTTGCTTTGGGTTGCTATGGTAATACCTGGGGTTCTGTGGCAGAGGTGGTATGATCTGCAAGCACCACACCGTGATGGAAAGGGATATTAGGCTAAGTTTTAAATATTTAAAAACGGCTACAAATATTTAACTGTGCATTGAATTTAACTATGCGCTTGCTACATGAAGCATTTTTTAAAATTCAAACACTGAAATAAACATATCTATCATGTAAAAATTTGACAAATACGTGCTTTTAACTATCAAAAAATCGCAAATGTAAGTTTTTAACTTACAAAAACCAATAAATGCCGTTTTCCAGCATTCAAAAATTGCATGTGTGCTGTTTATCCTATAAGAAAAAACAGTTGTTTTTGCACTTGTGCAAATTTTAGATGAAATTTTAACAAATATGTGTTTGCAACTATAAAAAAATCGAAAATGAAAGTTTTTAACTTACAAACAACTAACAAATGTGGTTTTCAATTATTCAAAAAACGCAT
Source organism: Amaurobius ferox (assembly GCA_951213105.1). Taxonomy (NCBI): domain Eukaryota; kingdom Metazoa; phylum Arthropoda; class Arachnida; order Araneae; family Amaurobiidae; genus Amaurobius; species Amaurobius ferox. The sequence continues at coordinate 123,205,305 of OX578135.1, read as the reverse complement.
GTTAGTTTTCCTATAGGATATAAAATATGCTTTCGCACTTGTGCAAATATTAAGCAAATTTTAACAAATACATGTTTTCAGATATAAAAAAAATAGCAAATGCACGTTTTCAACTTTATAAAAACTAACAAGTGTAATTTTCGAAGTTTCAAAAATCGTATGTGTGCTATTTTTCCTATGGAAAATAACATACGTTTTCGGAAGTGTGCTATTTTCAATCAGAATTTAACAAATACGTATTTTCAACTATCAAATTTTAACAAATGTATGTTTTCAACACTTCAAAAACCAGCAAATGTGATTTTAGAACACTTCAAACATGTACTTGTATACCCAATCTTGTTTAAAGATGTAACATCATACTTTGGATCGTCAGTAACTACCCCTCCGCACCCATCTCTAAAGGAAAAAATCTGATGTGGGCAACACATGACTTTCCTTATATAATGTAATGAATTTACTACTTTTACAGTAAAAAAATAGGTTTTTCTTATAGTAGATACTAATATTATTTCCAAAACATTGAATTTTCGACAATTAGTCGTCATTTTCATTGATTTAGCGTCATTTTTATCCATTTGGCGAGATTTTCGTCAATTTGGCAATATTTCAAAAAGTAGCCAAGTTGGCGACATTCCGCCAAATTCGTAGCCAAAATCTCGCCAAGCGTTATGCACTAAGAAATAAGTTATTCTTACAGCTGATAAATGACTATTGGTGTTCAATTACAAAAGAGTAGTATCTATACGAACGTATGAGCACACATATATTTTTAACACTAAAAACTTGATTTTATAGCTTATTTTTATCTTTTTTATATATAAAAAAAGGTCTCGATCCATTTTAATATTAAAAACATGATTTTATAGCTAAATATGGTTTTTTTTACATTTAGACCAAATTTTAACTTTTTTTTTAGATAAATGCGTGAAAAAAGAGGACTTCCAAATGAATGGAAGTCCTCTAAGCTTTAAAATAAATGGGGGACCGTTAGTCCCCCCCTCTAAAAGAATCTCAGAAAATGATAAAGAGGAACCTAATATATAGATGAAAATAAAATATATTATAAAAATGATTAAGCTTTCTCTAATATGTATTTATTATCACCTAAATATAAAAATATATATCTTCCTTTATTGATTTTATTTATCGATCTATTAGAAAGTTGTCCATGTTTATTCGCAAGGTAATACTCTTTTTCTTCAGCTTCTACAATTAACTTTACGATTGCTGTACCCGCAATCATATTTTTAATTTTTTTCAATGATATCAGATCATATTTTCCAGGATATAAATCATCTAATACATATGTTTGACGATAACCACTCAGACTATTGAACTCTTCCATTTATTAGTAAATATTTTTTATAAATAAAATATCTTTTTGATTTTCTAAACATACAAATCCAGGGGGAGGATGGTCATCCCCCTGAATTATAGAGATATTAAGAAAATTTTAGATTATTATAATATGATTTAATAAAATAGTTATTATAAACAAAAAAAATAGTTTTATAAACAAAATTAAAAACCCCTCTAATATATTAAAAAAATGAAATCATATATTGATTAAGCTTTCTCATACTTAAATATATATATACCTTTATTATTTATTGATTCAACTAACTTTAAGGTTACTGTATCCCCACAATATTTAGTTTTTTCAAAATATATCAGTTCCCTAGGATATAAATCATTTAATTTAAACGTTTTGGGATAACCTCTCAGTCTATTGAACTCTTCCATTTATTAGTAAACATTTTTTATAAATATAAATTCATGACCAATAGAATAAATTCTTTGAAATAACATATAAAACTCCTAATCCATTCAATTTAATATCTTCATTTTCTTCTTTTTCAATTAATTCAGTCAACCTTTGAAAACTTTCTGATAATAGTTTTTTAGTATGATTAAATTCATATTTTATATACAAATCATACAATTCTTTACAAAGATAAGTCATATAGTAAATTTCTTCAGAATTTGTAAAATTTAAAGCTTGAATATCACCTAAACACTCATCCATTTATATAGAATTATTTTTAGAAATATTTTTATAATGTCCTAAAGCTCTAGTATTCATACCATCTTCTAATATAAATCTTTTATCATCTTTTGCTGATAAAGCTATCTTGTTTACTTGAATTGAATACAATTCATGTTTCTTACTTCTAATTAAATTCTGTGTTCTATATTGATCTTTTTTATTTAATAAACAGTCTTTATAATCCTCAAATGATATTCTGTTTTTAACGGTACTAGTCTTAGTACCTTTAGACTTCTTAGTTTCAAATTTTTTATGGTTTTCTTTATCTTCTTCATTATTATTGTATTCTTCAACACTCTGCTTTTCTAATCTTATTGAATACATTTTACTTCTTAAACCTACAAGTTCTTCCATAATCACACCGTTATTTTCATCTTTCATTTTACCTAATACTTTTTTATTACATCTAGACATATTATACAGATTATTTACTTGATAATCAGATGTATCGAAATAATCAATCATAGACTTCATATCTTCATAAAAGTCATCTGTTTTAATATCATATATAAAACTATGTGTATCCATATATAATAACTTAATATCATCCTTATATCTCGGTTTCATGACATTATAATGAAAATCATACATTAAATGTTTAGATAAATCTAATATACTCATTCCAACATAAATCGGTTTATTAAAATATAGTTTTGTTTTTTTCATGTGAACAGCTACCAAATTTTCATCAAAAATAGTTCTACATTTGAAATTAGGTTTAGCAATTAATTTTTTAACTTGATCATAATTACAACATAATCTTACATCGATTCGTTTTCTTATATTTTCCATAGTTTTTCCAAATACTGAATTATTCATTAATTTATAAAAATCTTTCTCAAAATCATTAGCAGCTTTCTTTCTCATTTCAGTGTTTAAATCTATATATTTTTTTAACCAATTCGATTGTTTAAATTGTAATACTCTATGTACTCTTACAGCCTTTAAACCCATTTTCAAATATTGTTTTAAACTTCTATAATGAACTACATATTTCTCTTTATCGTGTAAAGTTGTTAATAACTTACCTTGTTTCGAATTTTCAGGAATTCTATTTTCAGGACATAATGGTAAATCTGAATGATAATCATGTAACTCTTTTGGATATCTTAATCTAATTTCAAATATATATCCATTCTCTGAATCATCTTTTATTTTATGGACTTCACGTTTAACACAATTTATTTCATCAGCATTACACCATTTAAATTCTCCATATGGTAAATATTGACTCATAGCCCATCCATATAAATTATTAGCATCTAAATACATTAAATAATTGGATTCTTTACTTTTATCATAATTTTTCATATATTTATTATTTGCTTTTCCATATCTATTACAACATTGTGAAACACCTCCTCTTAAACCTTTTTCTATCATGAGAATCATATCATAATCATTTAATAAATCTAATTTAACATTTGTTATTTTTAACATTGCATCCCAAGATAAACCAGGAGCTGTAAAATACCAATCTGGATCTAATTTATAAGTTTTTAAACAAACATCTCTAAAATTTTCAAATACATCTGTTAAAATTAATACATCTGTTTTAACATATAAATCTGTATATTCACCTAAATTTTTTATATTAAATTCTTTCCAAACACGTTGAGCATGTTTATATTCTTCATCAGTTATATTACATTCATTCAATTTATTATAAAATTTATCTTTTGAAGGTAATTCTGTTTCTTTGTATTTATCTCTAGAATCCATATAATCATAAGGATATACACCTTTTCTTGTAATGAGATCTAATTTATCATCAGGAAAATGTAATGATGTCTCTCTAAATTTAGATTTTAAGTATTTAATATATTTCATTTTCCGTATTTTTGGAGGATATCTATTTATTTCATTCTCTGGTCTCAAGTTTTTTGATAAATTATCTAAACTGCAAGACATAAATTTAAATGAATCAATAAATCTCAATTTCATACCTCCTATTTTTTTGCTGAAAGATATATATTTTTCTTCAGTATTAGGTATAACATCTATTTTTGATTGATCAAATCCAAGTTCTTTTATAAACAAATGAGAATCATAAGCTGTTAAATTATGAATTTTTACTGGAATAAATTTTGGAATTTGATAATTTAAATTACAAACATTATGTGCAGGACCCCTATATTTTCCAGTTATATGACAATGATCAATTACTTTTTCATCATTTAAGATTTGATTTTCACATATATGACAAATATTAGTTCTTTTATAATGATTTTCATCGAACTCTATCATTGATTTGATACCTTCATATTTTTTAGTTTTGTCTTCTATCATTTTTTCAATTTTAAGAGTATCCTCTTTTAACATAGATACAAACTTTTTGATTGTATCTGGTCCTCTATAAACAACAGGAGGTTTAAAGTATTCATTTTCATATTTAATATAATAACAAAATGCATCTGCTACATGTTTTTGATATTTCACAGTATATGATTTAGTTTGATCTTGCTCACATGTATCAATTTTAGGTAAGAGAGATTCAAAATCAGCATATATAGTATATGGTACTCTCATTTTTCTTTCATGATTTTTAAATTGAATAACTTCATCTTTTTTAGGCATATTAATTGTGACAGCATCTTTACAGTATTCCACATGTATCTTTAATCTTTCCTCAGAATAAAAATAATTTAAACATCTATCACATAAAAATATACGATGATTATTAGTAATTTGTGATCTGATCAAACTATTCATATTTTTAATCCAACAATAATGATCTTTCATATAAAACAAGTTTACATGTTTTTCTAATTTATTGTTAGTTATTCTAAGTGGATAAATTGAACCATCATAACTATAAACATTTACAGATATATTATTTAGTTTTTCAAATTTCTTAATATTGTCTAATGAAACAGGAAAATCAATACCTTTAAAATTTAATTCATCTTTATATTGTTCATATTTTGACACTCTTTGAGGATTTTTTTTTACAGGATGAATTGCTGATAATATAGACCACATAAAACATTTATTATCTTTATTTTTTACATTTATTATAGCTTGTTTAGATTTAATATTTTCAGGTAAATCAATATAAATTGATCCTCTCAAGGGTTGATACTTATTTATTCTCAATTCCAAAAATTTAATTTCTTCAAGACGCCAACCAGATCCTTTTGATATAAAATCATCAGATTCATTTATTAAGTTGTCAATAACATAATCATAAAAAGTATGTAAATCATTAGATTTTAATATAATTTGATTCTCAGTTTTGAATGTAAATTCTTGAATTTCTTCATTCAATTTATACAAACAAAACAATTTAAAATTTACCTTTATACCATTAAATTCTTTCAAAATTTCCTTTATTTTTTCTATTACAACCTTTCTTTTCTCTTCTAAAAATTCTAGAGGGATTTTAATATTATTACAATTATTAATTCTGTATGATCTTAATCTAGATTTATAAGCAGTTTCATATTCCTTAATTTCTACATTACCTTCATTATTTAATAATGCTTTTTTATGTTTTCGACTTGATATGTGATTTTCCAAATGTTTATATTATATGCCACAAATAATACATTTTCTCTTTTGTTTTGATCTTTTAATCATTAAGTCTTTCTTTATATGTTCTTCTTCATCTTCATAATATTTACCATATATACGACATTTTCTATCTTCTGTAAATAACTTTTCAAGATTAGCACTTGTTTTTTCTTCAGGAAAGAAAATTACAGATTTAAAATCATTTTTATCAAATCTTAAACTAAAAGAATCAAAAATCTTTTTAATTTTTTTACGTTTTTTAGGTTTATCAATAAATATTTTTTTCTTTTTTTCCAAGTATGCTGACAAATCTAAATTTAATAAATCTACTAAAACAGGTTTATATTCACCTGTTTTTCTGATATATTTAATTAATAATCTAATTAAATCATCCTTCTTACAACCTTTAGATTGTTTAATATTCAATTGTTTTACTACTTTTCTAAGTTCATTAATAGTCTTTGTTCTCAGTAGCATGTCCATTTATTAGGAAACATTTTTTGAAATACTTTTCACAACTCGCTTGATATGAAAATTACTTCTCAAATGTCTTTGTTTATGAAGATATATATACTGTTTTCCACATTCACAGTTATATTTCGTATAACTAATCATAGATTTACAAATTTTACATACACTGTCACGATTAAATTTACCATAATTACGATGTTTATAGAAATCATCTATTGGTTTTATAATCTTACAGTGTGTGCATATTCTTGTCACGTCCATTTATTAGGAAACATTTTTATAAAAGGATTGTAAAACATCATTCCATATTTTTTCATATTTCTTTTTAACTTTTTGGACTTTTATATTATTTTCAATATTAAAAATATCACAAATCTTTTTCATAAAATAGTAATAGTTAATTGATTTCTCATAAAATCTAAAAATTTTAAAAACATATCCTCAATTTCTTGAGAAATATTATATCTCCTTCTTAATCGATTAAAATAACAAACTCTACTATTATATCTTTGTTTTAAACTTTCGTAATCGATAACATAAAAATATTCTTCTTCTTCTGAATCATAGATTAATTTCATCTTATGCTTATTATCTGAAACTTCATTATCTTCAATTGTCTTTTCATCATTCATTTATATATGAACTAATTCAGATGTCCAACTATTAAATTCATCTGGATATCCTAGCCATTTTACAAAATACTTATTTCCTTTCTTTTTTATGATTTTTTCAATTTTATATACATCATCTTTTTTATTATATTTTACCATTTCATTTTCATAAAAAGTTCCTTCAATTTCTTTACTGTTTAAATCTTTTAATCGATAAGTAATAGGATCTGTTTTTAATACTTCAGAAACTATAAAAATCTCTTCAGTAAATGTAGAATCATCTACTTTCCTGAATGTTTTCTTAATTGTAGATATTCTAACACTATCCCCTATCTTAAATTTAGGTTTTTTTATGATCTTTTTCGTATATAAATTTTTATAAACTTGAGATTCATTTTCTCTAGCCTCAACAGGTGTCATTTTTATTGATCTATGATATGAATTGTTATAATTTTTAAGTAATTTAGGTAATACATCAATATATCTTTTAGTATTGTTAGCATGCATATATTTTATAATTTGTTCTCTTATACTTCTATTAAATCTCTCAGCTATTGCAGATTTTATTTCTTTATTTTTAGTTGTAAACCAATGTATATTATTATCTTTAAATAATTTTTGTGTCTGTTTTCCTGTAAATTCAGTACCTTCATCTGTCAAAATGAATTTTGGTATTCTTTCTTTAAAAACTTGTTTAAAACTATGTACTACTTCTTCAGATGTTTTTCTTTTTATAGGAAAAGCCCAAGCATATTTATTAAAAGCATCTATAACCGTTAACAAATAATTAGTTCCATCATTATATTTGCTATAATTTTTTATAAATAACAAATCAGCGTCAAATTGATTATTACTGTTTGGAACATAAACTCTTCTTCTTTTAAATTTACGAATGACAGGTTTATATCTAGTATATACATCTTGTTCATGTAAAAATTCTTCAACATTAGGTAACCCTGTTTTTCTTTTCAATTCATTCATTCCACAATAACCTGTTTCTGGATTATAATATGTCTCTTTTAACTCCCTAAAAAGTATTCTTTTTACTTCCACAAATAGTACAGATACCTTTACCAACTGGTTTATTATTTTTAGAAGTAGTTTTATGATAATTTTTAGTTTGGGTTTTATCTTTACACTTGACACAATATATAGAAAGACCTAATCCAAAAGTTTTTTTAGCTTTAATAATAGGTTTAATAATTCCTCTATCTAATATTTCTCGAAATGTTGGATCTTGTATAGCATTTAAATCATCTATTAATTCTTGATCAGCAACATGTCTCAGTTTTGTATCTTTTGTTTTATTGTATTCAATATCATGTTTTTACATAACTTATCAACTCTATTTATTCCAGGATCACCTCTTTTTAATCTTTTTTCTAATTTTGTAAATGGACCACAATATTGATATCCTGGTAAATGCAATTCTGGAGGATTTATTTTATCTTGTAACCATCCAATAATATCACCACCTCTAATTAAACCTACATAACCTCCACCTTTTATTTCTTTAAAAATATGAATATTTTTTTTACACACCATTTATTTATTTAGAAATTTATATCCATTCAATTGCATTTGTTTTACGTATTTTTCAATTGGATTAAATTTTAAACTTTTTATGAAATCCTTTTCACACATATAAATTTCTTCTTCTGTCATATCCTTAGCTTTAAACGAATTAATGAGTTCTTTATAAAAATTATAACAATGTCTATATTCTTCCTTTCTTTCTACAATTTTTAATGCTAGATCAATAGCTTCTACTATTCCAACTGATAAACTTAAAAAAACAAGCGGCAGAAAGGCTATTGCTGATAAACTCGTTCCACTTAGAATAACCTTACTTACTGATAATGAAATACTTATCTTTTGATACAAATTTCTACTCTTTCTATAAACATACAATCTTTTTTCTAAATATACATCCATTCACTAAATCTAACATAAAAAAATCGTATTTTTCTTGAACACTTTTATTATACATTTGTTTGAATTCTTCAGTACTTAATATACCATCTATCTCTCTTATAATCTGTTGAATTTCTTTTAGTTGTAGAGTGAAAAACATATCGTAATTACAGTTCCTTCTTATATCGATAGGTGTTAAAAAATATGACTGAGATAAATAAATAATGGATGCGTTTTTCTTTCTACCTCTGATAAATAATTCTCGAATGTTTTTTTGATCTTTCTCAGTCACACAATCATCAAAAATAACTAAATTCTTTAATGTAGGATTTAAATCATCTACAGTAATAAAATTTTGATCTGAAGAAAATAATACTTTTTTTTTTGTATTTATCATATAATTCTAATAATCTTTTCTTATTCTTTATATTCTTACATTTCAAAATATCTTCTCTTTCTATATCTTCAAACAATGTATATATTTCTTGTAATTTAGAATATTTAGGTTCGTATAAATCTTTTGCACATATATATAATGCATCAAAATATAATAAATCATAAATCATATTTAACAGTAAATTTGTTTTACCTGAACCTGAAGATCCTATTATAAGCAATCTAAATGGATGTTTAGGTAACAAAGGATGTTGTTTAGGATCAGGTAATTCTTCTGGTTCCGTGTAATCTTTAATTTTTATCATAATTTACTAGCAGTAAAAATAAAATTTGCTGCAGTAAAAATAAAATTAGCTGCAGTAAAAAAATTAATATTATATAAATGAATGAATTAGAAAAAGAACGGAAACACAAGTTTATATAGCAAATAAAAGATTCAATTAAATTAGTAAAAAAAGAAAAAGAAATAAGAAAGAATAGTGAAGATCAACTAAAAGACAAAATAGGTATTCAAAAGACCTTAGAGGAATTTCATAAACCAGTCACTCAAGAAATTGAAAAATATGAAAAATCAAATAAAGAAGTTGTAAAAAGTATTCAAAATATTGTAGAAAATATTTCATTTCCATCTATAGAAGAGCCTATTGAAGCTGTGAAAGAATTAGTATCTTATACTTATGATATCGATCAAAATTTAAATTTAAAATATTTAAAAGAGGAAAAATTATACAGACCGTCAGTATTTTTAAATGATCAAGAAAAATTAGAGGAGATGTATGGAAGAGCTAAACAGTTAAAAGAAGGATTATCTAAGAAAAGAGGCAACTTAAAAAGTACAATTTCTAGAGCTAAAAATTTTTCAGAGGAGGAATTAAACCAGAAAAAGAATGATATAAAAGAAATTAAAAATAAAGAAAATATGTTGCAAAATTATATGCATAGATTAAATATGATTCGAAGTAGTAAAGAAATGAAGGTGAGTAAAGGATTGAATGTATTATCAAATTTAACAGAAAAAATATGTAATGGAAGTAAATCAAAGAAATTGTATAATCAAGTAGCTTTATTGTTAGATATGTTATTAAAAAATGGAGAAATGACTTATAACGATGTACAACGATATCATAAACAATTTCTCCTATAATAAATGATAAAATATAAAGTTTATTTGAGTGAAGGTCAGAAAAATAAACTTAAATCAGCTTTTAAAAATAAAGAAGAAGTAACATTACAAATAAATATATCTAAAACTCCTAATCATGAGATGTATTTAACTAAAACTCAAATTAATCATATTATTAATAGAAAAAGAATTACAATTAGTAAAACTCAATTAGATAAAAATGGAGGATTTTTACCATTTCTAGCAGCACTTATACCCTCTTTAATAACCGCTGCTAAATTTGCAGTTCCAGCATTAGCAACAGGTGCTTTATCAGGATTAGCTAGTTCAACTGTACAAAAAAAGATGAAAGGATCTGGGGGAAAAAAAAACTTGGAAAGGGAATAAATCAACCGTGGGAATTAGTGACAAAATGATTAAAGAAAATATGAAAAACGAAAAAGGGTTTAGAGGTGTATTTACCTCTGATTTATTACCTAAAACAATAGGAAAATTTGAAAATGGAATCATTAATTTAGATGTATCAACAGGTCCCGGAACTCATTGGGTTTGTTATTATAATGATCCTAAATATAAATATGTGGAATATTTTGATCCGTTTGGTGAATATGACAATATGAAGAAGGACTATATTCCTAAAAATATTAAATCATTTCTTGTTACATCCAATAAAAAAACTAATATAGGTTATAATGATAGTTTTTTACAGAAACCTTCATCTGTGAAATGTGGTATATTTTGTATGAAATATATAAGAGAAAGGAATAAAGGTATATCACCTAAAAATGTTCTCAAATCATTTCCTACACAAAAACCTAGTGATTGTAATGAAAATTTTGTTATGTATAAATGATAATATTAAAATCTGAAGGTCATGAGAGGTCAGAGGAATTTACTGTAAATTTTATTACACCTCTTAAAATAAAAAAATCAGCTTTACGCTCATTCTCTATGGAAGTTTCCTGGTTTAATATAAGTAAGAATTATGGAAATAACATATTTAGATTGTATACAATAGACACAGATATAACAATTGTTATCTCAAATGGTAATTATGCTATAAGAGGATTAAATGAGTAAGTATATGATGAAAATATTCGGTGAGGATCCACCTGTTAAATTTGGTATTATTGAAGCAAGACAAAGAATATCTATTAAACTGAAAAATGGTTGGGTAATTGATTTTACAAAAAGTAACTTTCATAAAATTATAGGCTTTTAAAAACCGATATATGGAAGTTATGATGAAGAAACAGAGGTTGAAGGTGAACATATTCCTGATATATCCAATGGAAATGATAATATTTATATTCACTGTGATGCTGTAAAAGGATCTTTAATAAATCAATATAATTCAGAAGTTATATATTCTTTCACTAATAAAAACCCTCCAGGTAGTATAATTTCAAAAGAATTTAATAATTGGATATATTTTCCTGTTAAAGTGGATCCTGTTGAAAGAATAAAAATGAGGATTACTAATCAAAAAGGTGAATTAATAGATTTAAATAAAGGAGCTGTAGAATTTAATTTTATTTCTTCTTAAATAAATGAATAAACATAGATTATATAGAAAAAGTAAAAAAATACAAGGATTTTTAAAGGTTTTGTTACCCAATGTAATGAATAAATTAAATGAAATATTTTCTATGAAAAAGAAAGGAGGTGGTTTAAAAATTCTTCCTAAATAAATGATTTATGATTTAAGTGATACTCGTTATTATTATAATGATCACATTAAAAGTTATGAATTAAGAGAAATTCATCCAAAAGAACATAGTTCAGATGAGAATGCTACCTATGTTTTTCATATTAATGATACTAAAGCAAAAACTTTATATTCTAGAGGATATCTTGAACAAAAATTAAAAATTACAAAACATGATAAATCATCCATTGGAAACGAAAATGTGAGTCTGGTAAATGGTGGAGGTTTTATCAAAACTTTAAAAGTACATATAGGAGACACCGAAATTGAATCAAATACACAATCAAATTTTTCAATCATGAATCATGTTTTAAGATTAATTCATTATACTCCTGATTATGCAACATCACAAGCTCAAAATGAATTTTTTTATCTAGATACATCTGATTCAGCTGACCGTAAAGAGTTCAAATATGATGGTACTTTAGAAGATACTACTAAAATAACTGAGTTTTTTAATAATTTGAAAATGAATAAAGATTATAACGAAGGATTCGCAAAGAGATGGGAAATAACGAAAGATGTCTATAAAATATGGACACCTTTAAAAGATATAATCGATTTCTTTAGAGAATATGAAAAGGTTATTTCAGGTTTTGAAGTGAAAATAGAAATTCAAAGAAATGAAAATAAGAATATGATATATACTAATATAAGAAACGAAAATTATAAGGTAGTAATTGAAGGTTTAACCTTGCATTTACCTTATATAGAATTAAAAAATTCTGCAGAAAGCTTGTTTATGGAATCATATCTATCTGATAAAGATATAGAGGTAAATTGGGATTGATATAGATTTAAGATGGTAGGCCCCTATAGAAGCGATAGTGGATCTGTGACAGCAACTACAGCGTCAGATGAAGTTTTAGGTGTCTATGTTATTCCTCAGTATGTTGAAAGAGATGGTAATTATGAAAAAAATAATATGATATTTGATAATATAGATATGACTGAATGCTGGTTGATGATTAATAATAAACAAGTTCCTCTTATGCGTTACAAAACAAATTTTACCAATAAAGATTATAATAGAGTGTATGAAGCTCTTTTACATGCAGGATTAAACGATATCAATACAGAAACAGGATGTTTGATAAATAAGAAGAATTTTGGTGATCTGTATCCTATTTTTTATTTTGACTTATCAAATCATGAAAACTATACCGATTTAAATAATTTAGATATTGAATTTAATTGGGTAATGAATAGTCAAAAGGAATATAAGTTTTATTTTATTTTTAAAGAAAGAAAGAGATGTTTTATAAATTTGAAAAATAAAACTATAACAATGGTTAAGAGTTTAAAAACATAATGCTATAATAAATGAGTGCTTATTATCCACCTTATGATGATAAAATGAAAGAAGGACCTATTGGACCTCCTGGTATAGGTTTTAAATTAATGAATGACGGAAATTATGATATGGAAAATAGAATTTTAAAAAATTGTGAAAATCCTATAGATGATTTAGATTTATCCACTAAAAGTTTTGTTTTGAATAAAATTGAGAATAATCATCATGAATTGAGAGATCTTATAGAAACTAAATATGATGAGAGTTTTTTATCCTTTACTGAAGAAACAGGCAAGAGAATAAAAGAATTAGATGAAACAACTTTACATTCTTCAGAAGGAAAACCTTATGATGCAAAAGGTAAAAGAATAGGAAATGTTGCAGATCCTAAAGATGAAAAAAATGTTGTGAATAAAAGATATTTTGAAAAAAATACGTTAATATTAATGAATGATAGATTTGATGCAAACAATAAAATAATTACGAATGTTTCAGAACCTGAAAATGATAAAGATGCTGTCAATAAAATATATTTAGATAATAGAGATATCTGGATTACTGTAGAAGATCTTATTTTTATAGATGAAAAATTTACAAAAGTAAATTTCAATATGATGAGTTCTAAATTACTGAATCCAGAGATGCGATTAACTTCAGATATGTATATGAAAATATCTATATATATAGCTATATATGTAGAAAATATATATATATATGATAAAAGTCCACTGATATCTCTGGAAATCTATGGTAAGGAAATTTTAAATGCTAATACAAATACAGTAACATGTTTTGCTTACGGTAAACGTGATGATATCATCACATTATGGATAAAATCCGATGGTAACACTTTAAAACCTTATATGCATATTGAAAAAATTTCTTTCTAATAAATGGATATCGATTGGAATGAATTTTCCAGAAAAAATTTATCTGAAGATGTAATTAGAAATCTTATTAATCATGTAAATTGGGATTTAGTTTTACAATATTCAACACTGTCTGAATCTTTTATTGAAGAATTTGCTCAACTTGATGATTGGTCTAAAATTTCTAGATATCAAAAATTATCAGAAGATTTTATAGAAAAATGTAAAGATAAAGTAGATTGGGTAAACATATCTCAATATCAAACTTTAAGTAACGAATTTATCGTAAAATTTTTTGATAATTTAGATTTATATAAAGTATCAATATTTCAAAATCTTACAGAAGATACCATGAGAGAATTAAAAGATGATTTAAATTGGCTGTATATAACTAGATATCAAACATTTAGTGAAAATTTTATAGAAGAATTTATGCATAAATTAGATTTTTTTTATTTGATTAAATATAAATTTGATCTATTACCTGATCACTTTTTTAATGTTTATTGGAAAAAAGTACAAGCTATACAGATGAGTGAATTAAATAAAAAGTTTGGTCATCATGAAATAGAACCTTACCGAGAGAAAATAATTAGCGAGATATATGAAGCTAAATCAATCTTGAGAGAGTGTGTTTATCTTTTGAGACAATTAACTAACAAAGATGATAAATAAATATTTAATAAAAATGTTTCTAAATAAATGAATGTTATATATAATAATGGTATAAAAAAACATTTATATCTTTCTTAAATATAGAGAATCCTACTGAAGTGATATCTATTTCTTTATTAAATTATACTTCACTTGATGGTATAGAAAATATAATAAATTTAAAAGAATTGCATTGTGAAGATAATAGATTAACTTCACTTGATGGAATAAAAAATTTAACGAATTTAAAAAAATTATATTGTGAAGATAATAGATTAACTTCACTTGAAGGTATAAAAAATTTAATAAATATAGAAACATTAGATTGTGCATATAATAGATTAAAATCTCTTGAAGGAATAGAAAATTTAACTAATTTAAAAGAATTAGATTGTGAGGGAAATAAATTAAAATCTCTTGAAGGAATAGAAAATTTAACTAATTTAAAAGAATTATATTGTGATTTAAATAAATTAACATCCCTTGAAGGAATAGAAATTTTAACGAATTTAAAAGTATTAGATTGTAATAAAAATAAAATAAAATCTCTTGAAGGAATAGAAAATTTAACTAATTTAAAAGAATTATATTGTGCGAAAAATAAATTAACATCTCTTGAAGGAATAGAAAATTTAATAAATATAGAAATATTAGATTGTGATGAAAATAAATTAACATCTCTTGATGGAATAAAAAATTTAACTAATTTAAAAATATTATATTGTAGAGATAATAGATTAACTTCACTTGAAGGAATAGAAAATTTAACGTATTTAAAAGTATTAAATTGTGAGGGAAATAAATTAACTAACAAAGATGAAAAATAAATATTTAATAAAAATGTTTCTAAATAAATGTATGTTATATATAATAATGGTATGGAAAAAAAATTTATATCTTTCTTAAATATAGAGAATCCTACTGAAGTGAAATCTATTTTTTTATTAAATTATAATTCACTCGATGGAATAGAATATTTAACGAATTTAAAAGTATTAAATTGTGATGGAAATAAAATAACATCTCTTGAAGGAATAGAAAAATTAATAAATATAGAAACATTAGATTATGGTGAAAATATATTAACATCTCTTGATGGGATAAAAAATTTAACTAATTTAAAAAATCTATATTGTAGAGGAAATGAATTAACATCTCTTGAAGGAATAGAAAATTTAACGAATTTAAAAGAATTATATTGTATGGAAAATAAATTAACATCTCTTGAAGGAATAGAAAATTTAATAAATATAGAAATATTAGATTGTGATGGAAATAAATTAACATCTCTTGAAGGTATAGGAAATTTAACTAATTTAAAAAATCTATATTGTGTGGAAAATAAATTAACATCTCTTGAAGGAATAGAAAATTTAACGAATTTAAAAGTATTATATTGTACAGGAAATAAATTAACATCTCTTGAAGGAATAAAAAATTTAACTAATTTAAAAGAATTATATTGTATGGAAAATAAATTAACATCTCTTGAAGGAATAGAAAATTTAATAAATATAGAAATATTAGATTGTGATGGAAATAAATTAACATCTCTTGAAGGTATAGAAAATTTAACGAATTTAAAAGTATTATATTGTACAGGAAATAAATTAACATCTCTTGAAGGTATAGAAAATTTAACGAATTTAAAAGTATTATATTGTAGAGGAAATAAATTAACATCTCTTGAAGGAATAAAAAAATTAACTAATTTAAAAAATCTATATTGTGAGGGAAATGAATTAACATCTCTTGAAGGAATAGAAAATTTAACGAATTTAGAAATATTAAATTGTAGAGAAAATGATATTACATCTCTAAATGAATTAATATTTTTGCCTGGAATATATGAAGTATGCTATGATGAAGATAAAATAAATTTACCCCCTTTTTTAAGAAGACATTATAATAATATATATAATGACTCTCAAAATGTGCATAATACTTATATTCAAAAATCTTTGAGAGAGAGTATCATAAAATTATTAAATACCGAAATTACATATGATTTAGATGAATGCATTAAAGAATTAGATATAAAAATTAACTTATTGGAGGAGGAATTCCATAATATTAAATTTAGAGAGATATTAGTTGTTGTGTTTAATAGAATTTTAAAAAATGTGAATAAAAATGAAATTATAAAAGTGTTAAAAGATGAACTAAAAGAGGCTGATGATAAATGTTTCGTTGGGAAAGTAACTAGAATAATTAATGTACTAAGTGGATTTGATCCTGATGTTTCTATTACGATTTCTGAAAATGAACAAAAAATATTATAGCAGAAAAAATATTTAGAGAGTCAAAGTCTGAAGACGAATACAGACTAAATCTTAAAAAAGAGATGGAAGAAAGAGGTTTTACAGATTATGAAGAATGGATAAATTTATATTTATAAAAAACGTTTACTAATAAATGGAAGAGTTCAATAGACTGAGAGGTTTTTAAATCTCTTCGTTTCTCATATGATTTACGTCTTTTACATTTATTAAATCTCTTTGAGCTAATGAACCGACAGTATTTTAAAAAAGATTCGAATCGTGCATTTATTTTTTCATCATCTGTTCCATTCTGCTTTGAGGAGATAGAATCAAGTGAACCCTTTATATAGACTGCTCTTATGAGTCAGAAGATGAGTCATCACAGCACCGGCGAATGGTGTCTGTCCCACAGTGCGAGGTCTGTTCCATGAAGCGGTGTCAGAAAATATTATTTTCCGACAGCGCTGGAAAAAAACACCGCGAGCTGGGAATTTTTTAGATAATAAATGACCTCAGACTTTTTCAACGATGTTGAAATAGCGACTGATATTTCAGATAGCACAGATTTTACAGTCACACATATAAATATGGTTATTTATAAATGGATGAGTGTTTAGGTGAATGACTATATTTAAGTATTCGGGTATGAATTAGAGAAAGCTTAATCATTTTTATAATATATTTTATTTTCATCTATATATTAGGTTCTTCTTTATCATTTTCTGAGATTCTTTTAGAGGGGGGACTAACGGTCCCCCCATTCATTTTAAAGCTTAGAGGACTTCCATTCATTTGGAAGTCCTCTTTTTTCACGCATTTATCTAAAAAAAAGTTAAAATTTGGTCTAAATGTAAAAAAGACCATATTTAGCTATAAAATCATGTTTTTAATACGAAAATGGATCGAGACCTTTTTTTATATATAAAAAAGATAAAAATAAGCTATAAAATCAAGTTTTTAGTGTTAAAAATATATGTGTGCTCATACGTTCGTATAGATACTACTCAAAAGTATTACTCAGAGTATCTTTTTTCATGAATGGAACGAGCTAGATCCACGAGAATGATGTCACCCAGTTTATCGCATGGTATTACATATGAAAAGTGAACATGTTTATCAATAGGAAATATTTTTTTTTATTTTATATGACTTTTTGATATTTTTTTTGAAAAATGTACAATATCTCAAGAACGGTTCATGTTAGCGTTCTAAAATTTATGTCAATCGTTTTCTAATGAAAAATTACGTAAGAAATGTCTATTTGCGTAACTTTATTAGTGGTTTTGATTTTTTGACGATTTTTTCAAAATGTCATTCGAAAATTTAGGGGGGTTCTGAACATTCGATTGCATATAAAAGCAATAGGCTTCCAGTGTTTACAGATTGTGATTTTTTTACCAAATTTGGTTCAAATCGGTCCGTTCATTCGTCAGTTATCGTCTCCACAGACCCACTGACACACACACACACACACACACACACACACACACAGACATCACTTCAAAAATGTTTGATTCGTGATCAGGGGTGCTTGAAACGTGCTCTCCCGTCGAAAACTCGAATTCGAATTTTCGACCCCGTCACAATAATTTCCTTATACATTACGTATATAAGGAAAGTAAAAATAGTTCTTGGGATATCTCAACGCCAAGATTGTGACAAGGTTACCCCTTAAACGAACCCATCTCTAAAGAAGAAAATAGTTTTTGGACTACCCCTCCGCCAAGGTTGTGACAAAGTCACCCCTGAAACTGAGTACAAGTAATTATAATGACACACACTAATATTATTAAATTAGACGACCCATTTAATAAGCATACTCGTTACATTAAATAGATCCTCATAGGGTTAAAACTTACATTAAAACCCAGCATACATTACAGCAGCTTAAATACATTGAAACTCAGCCACATAAAAAGTATAGATTGCAAGGAAATAATCCACCCTCCACCCTATAAAAATTCACAGTAACACACAGTAAAAATTAAGTATAGTAGAAAATTCCATATTTTCAAAGTTAACTGCGAATCGGAGCATTTTTTAAATATGAGTACCCCACATAAAGCATTTTTTAAAATACAAACACTGGAATAAACATGTCTATCATGTGAAAATTTAACAAATGTAAGTTTTCAACTATCAAATACAGCAAATGTAAATTTTCAACAATTTAAAAATCAACAAATGTGATTTTCAACTTTTCAAAATTTAACAGATGCGATTTCCAACGTTTCAAAAACAACACGTGTGCCAATTTTTCTATGGAAAATAGCATGTGATTTCGCGTGTGTGTTATTTTTAGGCGAAATTTAATAAATACATGCTTTCAACTTTCAGAATTTAGCAATTACGTGCTTCCTACTATCAAAAAACAGCAAATACGTATCCCAACACTTCAAAACCAGACAAATGTGATTTCAAATTTTTCGAAAACTAACAAATGTGTTGTATGCAATAAAATTTTACACAAGCCATTGTACATCGAGTAAAATTTAACACATACAACTTTTTAAGGGACGTTAACAACTAATGAGGTGGTATGTGTGATACACATGACCAGCACATAGCGGTAGAAATTAATGCCAGGGTAGTTTTTAAAGATGATACTTTAAAGACAAGACTTTAAAGTAATACTTTAAAGAAATACTTTAAAGATAGGTTTTCGGACCACAAAACTTTGGACGTTTTGTCGTCCAACGGGCTGGAAAGGGTCTATTGACATAATTCTAAACATAAAAGCTCTATATTGTTTCGGTAAATGGGTGTATAATAACTTTTAAAGGTGTGAAAACATCTAGTTAGGTCGTGTGGGATGTATCCATACCCGATACATAGTGATGGAAAAGCGATACTAGAGTAGTTTTTTAAAGATAGGATGTTTTTCAGTTAAATGGGGAATATAGTAACTCTTAAAGGGTGGTAACGTTTACCAAGGGGGTATGTACATGATCGGCATACAGCGTTAGAAAGGGAAAATAGAGTAATTTTTATAGATGGGACTTTAGACATTAAAACTAAATGAAATGTTTAGAAACATTTAAAGAGATGAAAACATCTGATGAGACTGAATGGGGTGTATTCATTCAAGACACCTAGCGGTGAAATTATGAACTAGGGTTGATTTTTTAAGACAATACTTTAGAAGTTTTAGATAAATGATAATTTATACTAGCTTTTAAAGGGGTGGAAACGCCTGGTGAGATAGTTTAGAATGAATACAACACCGATACACAACAGCGAAAGGAAAACTTCAGTACTTTTTAAAGACCGAACTTTAAATTTTTATGTAAATGTAGGTGATTGGAGACTTTTAATAGGCTATGTATGATACATAGATATGCCCGATATATAACAGCTAACTGGTGAACTACAGATAATTTTTTTTAAGGATACAACTTTGAATATTTTAGCTAAATACGGATTTCTACTAACTTTTAAGGGGATAGAAACATATACGGAAGGGTATAGAATGAAAAAAATTTTCTAGAATTACTTAAAATTACTCTTTAAAATTACTCTAATATCCCTTTCTAAAGTTGTATGGCGAGCATGTGTATTATACATAACCCCCGGTACACGTTACCACTCTTTAAGAGTCACTATATTCCCCATTTAACTGAAAAAAATGTAAAGTCCTATCTTTAAAAACTACTCAAGTATCGCTTTCCATCACTATGTATCGCGGATGGATACATCCCATACCACCTAAGTAGATGTTTTCACATTTTTAAGAGTTACTACACACCCATTATAATTCTAAAGATAAAAACTCGATCTTTTAGGTAAATGGGTGTTGAAGGACGGTCTGGGTCTTCAACACCCATTTACCTAAAAGATCGAGTTTTTATCTTTAGAATTATGCTAGTAGTCCTTTTCTAGCGCTATGCACCGGTGTTGGATTTATGTCATTTCACCACAGCTGGGGTTTTCATTCTTATAGAGGCTCAACACCTTATTTGCTTGAACAATTTTAATTTCTATCCTAAAAAATAATCAAGTTTTCCATTTAGGTGCTATAAATTAGTTGTGTATATTATGGATACTATCTCATCATCCACTTATATATCTTTAAATGTCTCCAAACACTCTATTCTTTTGAACAGTTTCAAGTCTTTTCCTAAAAATACTACAATAAACATCAATAATTTTTTTTGCTGTTTCTCTCTGTTTGCCAATTTTCATCACTTTCTGCCCACTCCGTCTTGGTGTCCCATTTTCACTGTCACGTAGTGTATATAGTGTGAGACCAAAATGCTCTCACATTTGATGAGACACTTTTATGTGAGTATTTATTGTGGCCAGAACGGCAAACAAAGCTTGTAGTCTGGCTGTCACCAAGATTTATTACGACTTGAACCGAAAAGTCAGAATACTATAAATTTAGGTGTGCCATACGAGAGGGGCTGAGCTGGGCCGTACTAAATGTGCAATGGTGCCATTGGGTAAGGAGTAGCCAGTAAGCGCCAAAAAGAAGTAAAGGCGGAGTTACTCCCCCCCCCCCCCCGCCACCGAAGGAAACACAGCCTGTGGCCAGAGAACGAGATCAGACATTGACGAAAAGAGAACGAGATCAGACATGGGAGTAGACAGTTGGATTTTGACTTAGGAAACAAGAGCAGACCAGAAATAAGACAATCATGATTTTTGACTTAAAAATGCGATATACTAAAATGACTTAAGATGCTGGTGAACAGTTGTTCAGAGTTGACTGGTGCAGAGATGTTATATGACTTGTGGATAGAACCGCCTAATAGCATGGAATAAGTGGAGTATTTGAGTTAGCAGTATTCAATAAAGTTACGAGTAAGCATTACACTTCGAATTGATGCGTGTAACTACTGACGAGATTGACCAAGTGCTGCTAACAAGGCCCAGATTGAAGGTATGTGTTCATCAATCATCCATAGGTAAATAAATATGTTATGTATATGGTTCAGGGTCTCACATGCTCTCCTCTCACATTCTATCTTAATAAATAATTAATTGGAAGAATAGTTAATGCATTGGAATTGAATAGGTATTTTGTATCTTTAATAAATGTTATTGTTAGGTTTAAATTGGTCTAATCTTTGTAATAATTTAATAATATTCCTTTACAGGACTCACACGAAAAGTAAAATAATTGGAGGGTTTATAGCGGCACAACAAGCAAAGTACAATCAAATGACTAATTCCACTAAATATGAATTTACGGCAATGCTAAAATGATTAATATTAATGTTAATGTTAAACTTAAACTAATATTTCCCAATTTCGGTTGCCACATATAGATGTCTACAAATGTACTGTGCATAGAACATCTGCTGTTTTCGACAAAACTTGTGGTAAAACAAATGATGTCTAAAATGCAAATCGCTGTATCTGTCGAATTAACATATCAAACAATCTTCTATATCAAAACGTATCATTTATGAATGGTGTAAACTTGGTACATTAATTGTAAATCCGTTTCACAAATTACATGTCAATATCATTTGTTTATATCCTATGACTCGAAATATCACATTTATTATTGATTGCTTTAAATTAATATAATTTGATAATTATTACAGAAGTAGACAACAATTGGAATAAAAGTTTGGCCAATAATGTCAAAAGGGCTGAGATTGAAAATTAATTAATCGGCTTTGAGAAAACATATTTTATTATTATAAAGTAAATAGAGAAAATTATTTTGAATTTTTGTGTTCTACAATTATAAATAGTTTGTCAGGTTGGTGATTCCATGACTAAAAGTCGATAATAAACTAAATCTCAATGAATATTACTGCATATTTAAGGTCCAGTAAGCTTTGGATTTTCCTCTTTAGAGCAAATAAGCTTGATTTTGAGCTGCCAGGTAAGAATTAAAGCATACCGAGCAAATAGAAATATAGTCGACATCCTTTAGCTCTAATTTGGTTGTTTAGGTTTAAGCTTCTTCGCACTCAAGAAGAAAAAATTCAAATTTCCAAAACGTATATCTGCTTACTCATTATTGCGCAGCATTCTTTGTTGGGATCTAGTTTATTACTGATTGTATATAAATGTTGTGTTGTTGAGATTGTGTATATGTTCTATACTTAAGAACTTAGTAGTATCACAGCTAAGTTTAATTAGAAGTGTACTCTATAGCACACTGAGCTTCGCCTAGCCTTGCCCCGCTCGGATAAATGATTAAATAGTAAGAAAATATCTAATTTAAACATTTATGTGTTAATTATTTAAATATATATATCTCCTAAATACTAAACTATATGGCGACATGCTTGAACATTGCGTTTTAAAGAATAAAACATTATCATAAAAGTCTTTATTTGATCACATTATTAGAACGTTAAAATCACATTATTAGAACGTTAAAATCACATTAAAACCAGAGCGTTTTCGGTCATCAGACTTCCATTCCCAATGGCGATAGCGAAAAAAGGGAGGTTACACGGATGCTTGTACTCAGTCCAAAATCGTGAACAAATTTTTCATACGAAACGTCAGATTAAACAACGAAAACATTATTTCCTTGCATAATATGACGATTCGAATGTAAATTGTTTTCATGATTTTTAACTGAGTATAAAAGTCCATGTCTCCCCTATTGCCACTGATGGTGGACGTCTGATTCCCGAAAGCGTTTTGGTTTTAATGTGATTTGAAGCATAACATATATTTGCACATAATGCAAATACTGTTCTTGTCCAGGGTTAGCCCCAGGAATGAAGGGGAGGGTAGTAGTAATTACTCAATGTAGGCTATATGTATGGAAAGATAGAGCTGCACGATGACTCCTCACAAGCGAGATGGGACAGCTCGGCGCCATGGTTTGAATCATACATGACAGGAGATGTAAATTTCGTAAAAAGAAATGTCGTAGCAAATGCCAAATTGAAGACTACAAATCTCTGAGAAGTTATCGCAACTGTCAGTGGTTAGCTCACTTCGAGACCCGGTCCGGGACCTCCCGGCTGTGGGAATCCCTCCATTCATAAAATTCTATTGGGACGCATAGAAAATGAGCGTCACTACGCAATCCAATAATTTGGTCGGAATTAAAAACACCCGTTCTTCACACATTAGTGAAATAACGAATGAGAGGACGAGGTGTCTTCCACCCCAATTTTATTCCTTCCTCTTCAAAATCTGAAAGGACTCGACTTTAAACTGTAAAATCAGACTCCATTCTGATCTCGTGAGAGAAGGTCGCTAAGTGTAGGTGTGCACTTGTTTTGAAGCACGATTCGAAATGCATTTTGACGCATTTTTAGACACCGGTATCCTCTGTCACTCTCGAGCGGCAGCCCTGTGCATATTGTACGGAACCAACACCTTTTTGTACCCTACTACGAGTACATATACTCAAAAGTAGCACGTAGCCACACTCGATGACTCAGCTAATTAAGTTTATGGTTACTCTAAGCCAAAATGAACTAGGGCGGAACTAGACCAAGTTCAGCTTCATTTTCGGACAGTGGCGATCAACGGAGCAGCGACGACTTTTCCTCGTTTGTCACACAGTACCACACAGCACTGAAAATAGACGGCGTAGTACGGGCTACTCCTTTCGATCCTTTAAACTACATTTAAGCCGTGACAACTGTGTGGACTGAAAGAACGATACTCGACAGCAGTGTTGATTTCACCTCACGACCGAGTCGACATTAGAAGAGCGTTTGCGAGGTACCGACTTTGGGCCTCTATGCAAAACGCGACACCAGTCAGCTGAGTACTTCAACCGTTATCGGTGTGGCATGTGTGAAGAATGCCACTGTAAAGTTTATTCGGGATGCTACCCCACCGGCAGCGGCCTGCACGTAGTTCCAGGAACTCCAGGAATAGCCGGACCAACCACCAATTGGGAGTAGGATAGTGTAGTGGACTGTGATCACCAAATCCGCGATAATCCGCGATTGGAATCCAGAATTTAGCGCAATTTTCAATAAACCGTGTATCCTTATGAACTGTGTTTTCTTGAATCCCTGAGCCCTCTTCACTATGAACTGAAGTTATCTATTTGGAATTATAAACCATTTCATCTGTGACGGAGGTATTATTGTTTTAATTGTTCCTATTGAGATGTAATATATAATTATATGTTAATCTGAATCTAAGTATCAGTGTGAATTTAAGCTTTCGGAAAACTCCTCACTGGACAACTTGAATTTTAATGAATGAGAATTTGAAGTAGCATTTATTTTATATATCCCGTACACCCTCCGAGGTCAAGCTTGGTATTTTTAAGTGGAGTGCATTTGTATTATGATAAGTAATGTTTGGTAATTGATGTGTCTAATAAATGTGTTAATGGCCACAAATTCGACTAGTTCTTTTAGTATAACGCAATGTACTTTTGATCTATTCATATACTATTTTCAGGGTCAACTGGGGGATACTATGGGTAAGTATTAGTATTGTATATATGTAAATTTTACTCCTCCACAATTTTAACGTCATATTAATGTAATAGAAAATTAATTGGAGTGTGACTCAACTCAACTTTCTCATACCAGAATCTATTTTAGTAGCTTTTATTTATTCAAATTTTACAAGAAAAATATTGAAAAATTGGTACCATGTGTCCAAACGATTACATTTACAGCGTGTTACTTTTCACTTTAAAGGGCTTGAAAAAATATTTCGATTGATATCATACTTGACAATGTATCCCCCGGGGGTCGGGTAACATGTCTCCCTGAGGGAGGCTGATGAAGTCACTAACAAAAATATGGCGTTGTAACTATTTTTCACACCAATGATTGAAATTGTGTTGTTTACAAATATTAGTCGTTTGGCCGCTAGGTCATTAGACAGCTAATTCTCCAGTATTTCTCAATGATTGAATTAAAAGTCAATAGTACAGGACACTCGTCCAAATGTTTTCCAGACATAGGTTGTTCTAGGTCACATAAAATACAATCCGGGGATGCAGAAAATCCAATTTGATGGAGATGAGCCCTGAGGCAGTCATGATCAGTCAGAAGTCTGAACCTCGCAATTGCTTCTCGTCGAGGAGCCTCTAGAATGTCAGAAATGATCTTGCTTCATGACTTTCTCTTAGATGCTTCTAGAGATTCTGCCTCAATTTTTTTTTTGTGTAGCATTTATATATGCAGTTGGGCTGAATGAAAAGTCATAGGCTTTAAAACACTCTGCTTCACTATAGCACCTTTTTGACCAAAAATTCCGCTTTTCCATTTCCTGGTGCTCCGCAATGTGCAGGCACCCAGTGTAAAGTGATTCTGTGCGTTAGGTCTTTTAAAGCGTCCTGATCTATTTACTACGGGTACCATTGTCTCTTTGGTTGCCAGACAGTGCCTGGGGATCTGAACTGGAGTCCGAGAGGACGACAGCTCTGTTGAACGAAGAAGGGCGAAGTGCGACTTGTTACAATTCCACAAAAATTGCTTCGATCTCCCCTTCAAGGTATTGTAGAAGTTCCAACAGGTAAGTAAAATATCAAACAGTGTGCAAGAGACTTCAGCCCCCCCCCCCCGCTAAGTTCTGGCAAGTAAAGAACCATCGGTATAAACATGCAACCATTTGTCTTGTGGAAATCGTAAGATGATTGAAACTATAAAGTACCGTGATCATTGAGCCCCCCCCCCCCCCCCCCAAAAAAAAAGGAAAATCTTTTAGCAGGATTATCTCAAATTCTGTTCTATGCTGCTATATGTTAAAAAAATATAAAATTATCTCTCGAATTTAAATGTAATTCTATCCAAATCTAGATGTTTTTTAAACAAAACCAGATATAAAGTTTCGTAAAAATCAGTTAATATCTGTGGTCTCTGTCGTGTATACAATACATTGACCATATACATACAGAAGGACATCATTCCAAAAATATTCAAAACGTGCTCAAGAGATCTTAAAACGTATTGGAATCATAATTTCGAAAATTTTCGTGAAAATAATACTTTTTCAATACTAGGTATGAGAAAATAAAAATACTTTTTTTATAGTGTTATTCTTTAAAATGTATATCTTCATTTAATTATCTATGCAAAAATCTGGTATTTCTTATAAACGTAATATTTATTCTATATTTCATTATTCATAATCAATAGCTTAAGTTTTCTCTTTATATTAAAAAAAATAGCAAATATTTGTCAACCGCGCCGTTGTTTGACAAGTTTCTTGTCCCTCGAGATTCTGTGTCTCGTACCGCAAAAGCTATAGCGTACAAAAATGTAAAATGTAACACATGTATAGAGGAATATTAGGAAAATACTCGGAAATGAACTATTTTTCGATTTAAACTTTAGTTTAAGATATATTTAATGTGAAAGTAAGAATATATGAGCTGCCAGTTCGTATTTAGAACAGACAGACAATAGTTCGCCCAAGAATTTCAGCAGACATGTAACTACATACTTGAATTTTTGCAAACATGTAACAATATGGTTGAATTTTTGCAAGACGTAGTTCACTTTTTAAGTTTCAATTTAGTTTATAAGTTATTATATTTTTCATATACTTCTGAAGGGAATTTTTTTTACTTCAGTATGGGAACAGATTTCATTGGTCGATCTGATTGGGAGCACGAGTGTGGTCGTGTGAGTTGGTCCGGTTATTGAGTGCCAGCGAATAAGACGCGGAACCCTAACGGGCGCATTACGCTTGCGTAACAGGCAGCACTAAACAGCTCAAAAAGCGAGCTCACCGATTGTCAACAAGTAGGGGGCGAAGTTGAGAGTAACCAGTGCCAGGGAATAAAGCGAGTTCGAAGGTTTGACAAGCGTAGCGGGCAGGAGGCGGAGCCCCTAGTGTATTACAAAGTAATATATGGAATCAATGCTTCGTTTAAATTATGTCCAACATGGAGTTTTAAAGAACTTCGTTTTGTGTGGCAACTTAGCATAGTTCAAAATTGCACTAATTCGCGAAAACTGAATAAAATGAAATTATTTTGAGAACGTCCATCTTATCGTAGTGGGAAGGCTTTCATTTGTTTGATCATGAAAACTGTTTATAAAATTAGGATTTGTTTTATATAGTTAATATAGCTTATGTAATATTCCATTTTCTTTGGTTTTTCTGGATATTTTATCTTGTACAATTACTGTCAGTTGAAGTAAAAAAATCTGAGGTGGGCAGCACATGACTTTCATTATAATATGCAATGAATTTACTACTTTTACAGTAAAAAAAAATAGGTTTTTATTTTAGTAGATACTTATATTATTTCCAAGATTATGAATTTTCGTCAATCAGTCGTCATTTTCAGTGATTTAGCGTCATTTTTATTCATTTGGCGAGATTTTCATTAATTTGGCAACACTTAAAAAGTCGCTAAGTTGGCGACATTCCGCCAAATTCGTCGCAAAAGTCACCAAGCGTTATGGACGGATAAATAAGTTATTCTTATAACAGATAAACGATTATTTGCGTTCAAATACAAAAGTATTACTCACAGTATCTTTTCTTATGAATGGAACGAGCTAGATCCACGTGAATGATGTCAACAAATTTATCGCATGGTATTACATACGAAAAGGGAACATGTTTCTCAACAGTTAATTTTTTTTATAATTTATGGGATATTTTGATAAATTTATATGAATAATGTGCAATATCTCGAGAACGGTTCATGCTATCGTTCTAAAGTTTATGTTAATCGTTCTCTAAAGAAAAATTACATAAGAAATGTCTATTTACGTAACTTTATTAAAGATTTTAATTTTTTGATGATTTTATCAAAATTTCACTCAAAAATTTAGGGAGGTTCTGTACATTCGATTGCGTTTAAATACAATAAGCTTCCAGTATTCACGGATTGTAATTTTTGTACCAAATTTCGTTTGAATCGGTCCATTCGTTCGTCAGTTATCGTCTCCACAGACTCACTGACACACATACACACACACGCACTGTCACATACACCTCCCCCCCCACACACACTCACACAGACATCACCTCAAAAACATTGGATTCGTATTCAGGGATGCTTAAAACGTGCTCTCCCGTCGAAAACTCGAATTCCAATTTTCGACCTCGTCACAATACTTTCCTTATACATTATATGTATATAAGGAAAGTAATAGGGGATGGTAATTAACTTTGCTCATTATCGCCCATTATAACGCATTTTATATGAAACTTCTCTTTGACTAAATTCCTTTGAAGACAGCAAGTAAAAAGTCATCAATATAAAATGCAATCTTTGGCAACTACGCAGGGTAAGAGCGAGTGCTATTGGGGTCAAACCCGACCCGTACTTGCATGAATGAAAATTGTGGATCCACAATTCCGACTTGAACTGCGACCACGATGTCGACCTGAAACCCGACTTGAACATCCAGCTGCGACGATGAAAATTGTCTATCTCAAACTCGAACAGAACCAACCCGCAGCATGTGACTCGAATTTCCAACCTGCAGGGATTGTCTTCCAAAATTCTATTCCGTAGTTTCTAAGTCTTTAATGCTTATGCATAATTTTCTGCAATTTACAGTTTGCAACTCTGTTCCCGCCTTTACCGGATTACTACCACATAAAAGTGATAGAAAGCCAACGTGCAACCCGACCTGTATCTTGTAAAAAAATCTGATGTAGGCAACACATGATTTTCCTTATATAATGCAATGAATTTACTACTTTTACAGTTTAAAAAAAAAGTTTATTCTCATAGTAGATACTTATATTCTTTCCAAGATATTGAATTTTCTTCAATTAGTCGTCATTTTCATTGATTCAGCGTCGGTTTTATCCATTTGACGAGATTTTCGTTAATTTGGCAACATTTGAAAAGTCGCCAAGTCGCCGACATTCCGCCAAATTCCTCGCCAAAATCTCTCAAAGCGTTATGGACGAAGAAATAAGTAATTCTTACAGCAGATAAATGACTATAGGCGTTCAAATACAAAAGTAATACTCAAACTATCTTTCTTCATGAATGGAACGAACTAGATCCACGAGAATGATGTCGCCAAATTTATCGCATCCTATTACATATGAAAAGTGAACATGTTCCTCAATAGGAAATATTTTCTTTTTATTTTATATGACTTTTTGATACTTTTTTTGAAAAATGTGCAATATCTCGAGAACGGTTCATGTTAGCGTTCTAAAATTTATGTCAATCGTTTTCTAATGAAAAATTACATAAGAAATGTCTATTTGCGTAACTTTATTAGCGGTTTTGATTTTTTGACGATTTTTTTTAAATTTCACTCGAAAATTTAGGGGGGGTTCTGAACATTCGATTGCGTATAAAAACAATTGGCTTCCAGTGTTTACGAATTGTGATTTTTGTACCAAATTTCGTTCCAATCGGTCCATTCGTTCGTCAGTTATCGTCTCCACAGTGTCACTGACACACACACACACACACACAATACTTTCATACACACACACACACACACAGACGTCACTTCAAAAATGTGTGATTCGTGATCAGAGATGCTTGAAACGTGCTCTTCCGTCGAAAACTCGAATTCGAATTTTCGACCCCGTTCGAATACTTTCCTTATACATTATGTATATAAGGAAAG
The DNA here is from genome assembly GCA_951213105.1 of Amaurobius ferox. Taxonomy (NCBI): domain Eukaryota; kingdom Metazoa; phylum Arthropoda; class Arachnida; order Araneae; family Amaurobiidae; genus Amaurobius; species Amaurobius ferox. The sequence goes on along the minus strand of OX578135.1, from coordinate 123,174,975 downwards.
TAATAAAGGATATACGACCCGAAAATGGGTACCCGCTTATAACTGTGGGTTTCCGACCCGATACAGAAAGCTATCGGATAAGGTGGGAAAATTCGTTATGTTTTCGAATACGTGTCCATGCAGCGTGGAGTTCTATCATGCACCCCTTCTAGTCGTAATTTGGCTGAATTCGAGCAACTATACAGGGTAATTAAAAAGTGATGGACCAAACTTTATGAGGTGATATACACACCAAATCAAGTATTTTTCATCATAGTTTACCGGGTCGGAAATGAAACGTAAATACCTTACAGGGCGTAAAGTTTGGCGAGGTGGTCCTATAGCTTGGCCCCCAAGATCGCCCGATCTGTCATGTATTGACTTCTTTATGTAGGGATACCTCAATAGTCTCGTATATGATACTCCCATTGAATCTGAAGATGAACTCGTAGTAGAATTTCAGCCGCTGCTGCCGGAGTGCGCGACATCTGTTATGAGAGTTAGCTAATTCCCCCATTGCCGCTGTGAGACGTGCATTCAGGTTGGTTGTCGTTTTTTGAGCCATTACTGTAATTATTGTTTATTAAATGTCATTTCATAACTTCCATGTCATCGTGTTTTCGCCTCACCTCATCGGTGTGACCATTAACCGTTCACTGGTGCCTTTACGTCATTTTTTCCTACCCGGTGAACTATGAAGAAAAATCCTTGGCTTGGTATATACTACCACTCGTAAAGTTTGGTCCATCTGTTTTGAACCACCCTGCATAGTTACCACAGAATTGTATGTAAAAAATAATAAGAAAATGGAACCATATTTTTATATGTTTATATAGAGGGTAAAACTATTAACCTGATTAAATGTTGATGCTATTGTCTTTGAAAGAGGTTTAAAAAGGGGAGTAATTTAAAAAAAAATTGAAATATCTTTTATTACTTTCCTTATACAATAATGTATAAGGAAAGTATTGTGAAGGGGTCGAAAATTTGAATTCGAGTTTTCGACGGGAGAACACGTTTCAAGCATCCCTGATCACGAATAGAACATTTTTGAAGTGATGCCTGTGTGTGTGTCAGTGAGTCTGTGGAGACGATAACTCACGAACGAATGGACCGATTCGAACGAAATTTGGCACAAAAATTGCAATCCATAAACACTGGAAGCTCATTATTTTTATGCACAATCGAATGTTCAGAACCCTCCTAAATTTTCGAGTGAAATTTTGAAAAAATCGTCAAAAAATCAAAGCCTCTAATAAAGTTATGCAAATAGATATTTCTTATGTAATTTTTGATTAGAAAAGGATTTATATGAATTTTAGAACCCTAACATGAGCCGTTCTCGAGATATTGCACATTTTAAAAAAATATTATAAAAAAGTCATATAAAATAAAAAAATATATTTCCTATTCAGAACCATGTTCAATTCTCATATGTAATACCATGCGATAAATCGGGTGACATCATTCTCGTGGATTTAGATCGTTCCATTCATGAAAAAAGATACTTTGAGTAATACTTTTGTATTTGAACGCCGATAGTTATTTATCTGCTGTAAGAATAACTTGTTTCTCCATCCATAACGTTTGGCGAGAATTTGGTGGAATATTGCCAACTTGGCGAGTTTTTAAATGTTGCCGAATTATCGAAAATCTCGCCAAATGGATAAAAATGACGCTAAATCAATGAAAATAACGACTCATTGACGAAAATTCAATATCTTGGAAATAATATAAATATCTACTATAAAAATAATCTATTTTTTTACTGTAAAAGTAGTAAATTCATTGCATTATGTAAGGAAAGTCATGTGCTGTCCACATCAGATTTTTTTATACTCATCTTCATGCATGTTTTTATTATATCTTGAAATATTTTCTCAACCTATCACAAACACGAAGTATTTCCAAAGATACGTCTTTCAGGGTACAACAGAAAGAGAAACGTGTAATTCCGTTCTAAAATAATCCATACCATTACACGTGACTTTTGAGATTTTCCACAAAGCTCTTGTTACGAAATTTCCTTTTTTCTCGGCAAAGAGAATTCGGAAAAGTTTCAAACGCTCGGGGAATAAAACTACTGCATCTATGAATGAAAATAAATTCGGCTGTAGTTTAGATCGATTCTCTGAATTTTTGGTGGGATTTGTTACTAATTTCATTTTGTTTATTCGTTTGAAAATAATGATATTATACAACATTATGAAAATGCAATATAGATACCTATTATTTAAAGGTATTGATTCCTAACGAATTGAAGTTAAGTTTATAAACAATATTTATCCCTTTTGTTATAGAATTTTTATATTCACAACAGCAGTTTTACGCTAATAAAATATTTTCAAATAAAAATCAAGCATCCTTCACGGAAATTACAATTTTAAGATTTACATTTTATAGAACATTTATTTTGGAATCTTAGTTGAGATACCGCATGCATAAAATTACGTAATAAAAAAATTTCCATTTAAATTTTTCAGATATTTTCAGGAAGGAAAAGTTTGTAAAACCTCGTTGTTTTCTTTTAGAGAACGCGGAAGTTTTAGGAATCAAGAAAACTGTCAACAACAGATTTTATAGCTTTGAAAGTAAAGCAGCCAGTCACGGAAAATTACATAGATAACCATTTGGCCCGTCTGTGGCCAAATGGTTGGGATTTACGTCAGGGTATTGTCTATTGAAACTTTCGTTACGTACTACACAAGAGTGCATTATTACCAACATGTATTGAAGTGAGGGGGTGTTTATGACATGAAATATTTTGGAATTTTTTTTTTTGACTTTCATGAACATACAAACATTTATTTGTTTATAATAATTTATTCTCTAACAATTGTACATATATTGATTTACTTAATGGTTGTTGTTGAGACCCAGACCGTCCGACCTACCAGAAAGGTGTAAGGTAACTGTATGGACGGCCGGGAAGTGCCACCCAATTTAGACCGGAACCCAGTGGGGGAGGCATCCACAGGGACCGTACCCTCCTTCCCCTACCACCAACCTCTCGGAAGGACTTACGGACCCACATGTTTAACGTGATCGTACTCCGCATGAACACGGCGGCATTTGTGGCAGCGTGCAAATCTAGCGCGCAAACCACGGGGATACCGCACCCGAGATGGCCAACAGCACGCGGCGTTCCGAGGTGGTCACCCACCAAGTACTAACCGCGCCCGATGCTGCTTCACTTCGGTGATCTAACGAGAACCGGTGTTTTCAGCACGGTACGGCCGTTGGCGATTTACTTAATGGTGTTCGAGCTCAATTGTGATAACAGAAGTTGCTCATTTCCCAAATTCTAGAGGGTTTTTTTTCATTTCAGTATTATTTTAAATACTTTCATAAGCGTTTATATTGCATAAGTGTTTATATGTCGCAATTGATTATATTCCACGAAAGTGCTTGTATAGCCCCTAAGTACATAAGACTTGTTCATCCAGTATTTATACGAAATGTCTTTTTGCTTTTGTTCCAAAATCACTGTCGAGTTTTTTTACATAGTGTCTTTCTCATACTAGAATTTTTCATTCCCCATGTCAACCGTCGCACAGTCCTCGACGTGTGTTTTATAAAGTTGTAAACCCAATGGGTCGGTTCCTTGTCTGTGCGAATAAAAATCCAAATATGGCTATTTTAGTAATTTTGTAAAATATCTTGAGTTTTGCATCTCGGGGAGGGTGGGTATAACACCCTTCCTTAAATAACTTGTCCGATTTGAACAACAGGAGGCTGTCGATTATTGATAATTCTTAGATAACCAATTTAAAATGAACTAAATTACTAAAAATTCTAGAAGTTGAACAGACAGATTTATAAAATTTGAACAGCGTCGTATAAATCTTTAAAAAATAAAATCAGGAACAGTTTAATAGTATGTACTTATGTGAGTGTTTTTTCCTATATGGAGATGAATCATTATACACACAAAATGTACTGTGCACATTTTAATAAATAAACGGGCTCAACCCACAAGAAAGTCTTTAAACAGAACTCTATAATTTGAAAAGAAGTATTTGTGGTTATTAGATTAAAATAGTTTAATCGTTATAAAAATATATATATCTGCTAAACTCTGACACCACTGAAAAACAAATTTAATAAACCGCCGTTTTTTCGCACAGCAATAATTCCAATTTCGTACTGCTCAAATTATGTACTACTGCACGTTAAAACAAAAAACGTCAATCAAGCATAAAGCATTGTTTATGAAACACTTTCCAACTGAAATACAATTTTAATTAAATATCTCTGAAAATGTGATATATTCAGAGTTAATATTTTTTAAACTATTACAGTACCACAGTAATTCTTTATACATGAAAGCTTAAAACTTCATTGTAAAAAGAGCAATTCTAGTTAAACAAAATGAACTTTATTCAAATGACGTCATTGAAATATAAATCGTCTACCTCTCAATGCAAGATCGATAAATATTTCATTAATATAATTTAAAAGCAGTGTACCCGTTCTTCGCACGAAATATACCGAGTGTTTTAAAACTAATGGAACCAAATTTAAGGGGTGATTGAGCAGTTCGAAACAAACATTTTTCATCATATTTACATGGTCGCAAGTAAAGCGGTTACTCGCTAAATGACTCTTTGCATTTCTCCACACACACGCACATATACGCAACGCAATAATAGGATTTACATGAAACATTAAAACAAAGCTTTATTCAAGACAAAATAAATATATGGTCGCACTGAAGAATCCCCTTTCAGACAGTTGAAGGTGCAAGCGAGACAATATTCAGTTATCAGGAACAATTCTGTTAGGAAAACGCCCTCTGTAAATCTTTTGAGCTTCTCTGCTATTATTTTTTGCGAGACGGTAGACAACATGCATGTTCGCTTTCTCCACATTGGTATACCGATCCATTTTAAGTTGCTAATGACATTACCTGCAAAAAACTCCACTGTTATATGTATGCATGAAAGTGCCCCCTAGAGCCTGAAAGTGCCCCTTATAGCGTAACCGCTTCACTTGCGACCATGCATTCTATGATGAAAATCATTTGTTTCGAGGTGTTATATCACCCCTTAAAGTTTGTTCCATTAGTTTTGAAACACCCTGTATAATATTAAGAAATTAAAATTTCAATTATGTGCAAATTCCTATAATATTTCAAATGAAATTGTTATTCTAAACATTTGGTTAAAATATTTAATTATCTTTAAAAGATGTATAAGAATATCTGTTCTCGCAAAACAAAAAAAATCTGATGTGGGCAACACATGACTTTCCTTATATAATGTAATGAATTTACTACTTTTACAGTAAAAAAATAGGTTTTTCTTATAGTAGATACTAATATTCTTCCCAAGATATTGAATTTTCGACAATTAGTCGTCATTTTCATTGATTTAGCGTCATTTTTATCCATTTGGCGAGATTTCCGTTAATTTGGCAACATTTCAAAAAGTCGCCAAGTTGACGACATTCCGCCAAAATCGTCGCCAAAATCTCGCCAAGCGTTATGGATGAAGAAATAAGTTATTCTTACAGCAGACAAATGACTATTGGCGTTCAAATACAAAAGTATTACTCAAAGTATATTTTTCCATGAATGGAACGAGCTAGATCCACGAGAATGATGTCACCCAATTTATCGTATGGTATTACATATGAAAAGTGAACATGTTTCTCAATAGGAAATATTTTTTTTTATTTTATATGACTTTTTGATAATTTTTTTGAAAAATGTGCAATATCTCAAGAACGGTTTATGTTAGCGTTCTAAAATTTATGCCAATCGTTTTCGAATGAAAAATTACATAAGAAATGTCTATTTGCGTAACTTTATTAGTGGGTTTGATTTTTGGACGATTTATTCAAAATTTTATTCGAAAATTTAGGGGAGTTCTGAACATTCGATTGCATATAAAAACAATAGGCGTCCAGTGTTTACGGATTGTGATTTTTGTACCAAATTTGGTTCGAATCGGTCCATTCGTTCGTCAGTTATCGTCTCCACAGTCTCACTGACACACACACACACACACGCAGACATCACTTCAAAAATGTTTGATTCGTGATCAGGGATGCTTGAAACGAGCTCTCCCGTCGAAAACTCGAATTCGAATTTTCGACCCCGTCACAATACTTTCCTTATACATTATGTATATAAGGAAAGTAATTATCTGAAGGAATAAACATTCTGGCAGATCTGAAGGCAGATCAGATCTGAAGGAACAAGCATTCTGGTCCCATTTGTAAATACATTTACAAAAACTATTATTTAATTCCCACAAAGCGACAGGGATTATCAACGAAATTGAACTTAATTTTGCAAAATATTGAATTTTCATCATTTACGTGTCATTTTCATTAACTAAGTATCAATTTATCAATTCGGTAGCATTTCCTTTAATTTGAGAGCATGTTAAAAAGTCGCCGAATTTGTCGGAAAGTGAGACAGTTGATTTAAGTGACAAACGCTACCGAAACACCATTACAATATTGTTATCTTTCAAAACGCAATTAATTGCATTAATTTGGTGTCATTTTCATCAATTTGACAACAGTGTTTCGAGTTTTTTTTTTTTTTGAACAGTTTTTTGGATTCTTTAATTTGACGATACTTGAGCAATTTGGTCACATTTTAAAAAGTCGCTAAATTTGTTGTCAAGTAGGATGATTGGAATGACAGTCTAAAGCAGCTGAAATATCATTACAATATTATCCTCTTTCAAAACGAAATTAATTTAATTGATTTGGCATCATTTTGATCAAGTTGGAAACATTTTTATCAGGTTGGCAACCTTCTTATCAAGTTGGCGACATTTCTAGTAATTTGTTAACATTTTAATCAATTTCGCAACATTTAAAAACGTCGCCCAGTTGGCGCTATCCCGCCAAATCTCTTGCCAAGCTTTTACAGAGACGGACGGACGTGACTATTTATATTTTCGTAGATTCGAAGGTTATACCCATGTATTAGAAGATATACCCATACTACTTATATTTTCGCACATTAGAATATTTTACCCATGTATTAGATTTACCCGTACTACACTATATGGATTTTAGAAATGTTTCCCCAAATAAAAACAGATTGTGTAAGAATTTGAAAATATCAATAATCTCTAAAGGCCGTAATGGATATAATCCAATAAAAAATGCAATTCGGATAAAATTTATTTATACGAGTATATATTTCTTTATAATTGAAATCTAAAAATATTTACTTCTGTTACAACTAATTGAGTTTAATTTCGTTTCTTAGATTTACTGCTGTAATAAATTCACTGAAATTAATTCCGTTCCTTAGCAACATGATACTTTTTGTTTCAAATATAAACTCACTGGGTTTAATTCCGTCGCTCAGCAACATTATATTATTTCATTTTTCAAATAATTTTGCGGAACAAATAGGTTTGCGTAATGATATCTCAATGGAAGGTTTAATAGTGCGTTTTCAATTAATGTATCTATAACTGCTGGTCTTAAAAACTCGAAACATGGACGAAATTTAAAATTGTTTATTCTAAGTCTACCCTAAAATTCCATCCTAAACGGTGTACTTGTTCTCCCGTGATGATGAAACAAATAAACAGATTCCAGACTCCAGAGTAAAACAATTTTGCCTGAAAAAAATTCAACAATTCCTATACAACACATCTAATAATTGTTTTGTTTTTATTCTGCATACATGAAAATTAGGCTCCTTTGTAAAAATAATCAAAGTTCAATGATAATTTGAAATAGAAAATGTAATTACTTACTCACAGAATATAGATAGACAGATAATATGCAAAAATAAAGCTGTTTTATGACGGATGCAACACTAAATATAAATATAAAGGTTCCTTAAAAATCATGATTTCGACACAGCAAAAAAAAGAATGGATGCCATATTTTATTTTGCAATGAGTCACGTGATCTTTTCATATAATATGGGTGTAATTATTATATCCAATTTTATTTAAAAAACTATTTAACATATTTTGATGATTTTTATTTTACACATTATACGTGGTAATTTGAATATTTCCTAAAATTTTCAAAGCAATTTGTGAATTTTAACTCCGCTTAAAAATGTTTGAAAAACTAGATCCCTCAGGGTTCAGTGTATTTCATTTTTTCAACCCGAGTTCAATCCAAAGCTAACTAGATGACATTATTATTTACATTTGCAAATGCTCCACAAACCGTCTCAGCAACATACTAAAATTTCATTTTGATAAAGTCATTTTTTTGGCAGTTATCGTGTAAACGGACAGACAGATAGACAGAATGAAGAAAGTCATAAACATTTCATAACTATGTTGGAAATTTTTAAAAACACTGTCTCTTGATTTTAAATCCGTAGAATCACTTTAAAGTCATATTTAAGCTACATTCCGAGAGCGGGAATATTTTTAGTGTTCCCCGATATTTTTATAAATAATTCTATTTCAATCTTCTGTTCCAGCATTTTAAAACACATTTTTAATAAATTTTTATGTAATAATTTTATTATAGTATTATGACTAAGTATTGGCTTAGAGTCAGTCCAATGTCCTTCTTGCACAAACTTATTCGCTGAGAAATACTGTTTTAATATTTTTATAGTATTTTTATAATAATTTTAATTATATTTTGCATCTGCATCCTGGCGTATCATATGATAACAACCTGTATCCTGGCGTACCATATGATAACCACTTGCATCCATATTCGTGGATGCAGGTGGTTATCGTTATGGTACGCCACTAATAGGTTTTAAAGCTAACAAGAAAAGGCTTTGCAATAGTTCTCTCGGATTGCAATCTTTCATGTCCTATCTTGTAAAGAACCATGAATAATGATAAAATGCCACGGCTTCCATCTGTTAAGTGATAGGGGGCGCCAAAATAACAGTCTAAAGTTGCCATGCAAACGTACTTTACTGACGTGTATTATTAAAATTTAGTGTGAAAATATTATCCTTCTCAGTTATTATTATTATTTTGAAATAAAATGGACAATAATGGTGAGTAGTAAACGGTAAATTTATTATTAATATAATTTATATCTTATTAATTAGCTAAAAAATTGCCAAGATATGGTCGTAAAGGTTGATCAAACACGACAAAGACATGATTCCTTGTCATGTTGATCTATCTGATTCGCTGTCGTACCATAATGAATCCTTTTCAGTAATTTCGATTGTGTTTTCCAATTTCTGAATAATTAAATCAAATAGAAACTCTACAAATTCGTGAACTTCCGGACCTGGAATAGGATGTGTTTTAAATTCTTTGTTGACTCTTATTTGTAGCAAGTTCAACACATTTGTAGGATTGATTGACATTTTAACAAATTTACATAATCAACAACTACAATAAATTTTAATTTCTAAACAAGCGCGTCAGTTTAACTAACATTTTACAAAGTACGAGTGAATTAATGAGTCTGACGAAGGCAACACAAACAGCTAACTAATGTAAATATCCATGCATAATAATACTATTGCATTTCATAAAACATACAACCAAATGATTATTAATACAGAAGCTGTGTCCTTTTGTCCATCTTCAGTTGGCATAAAACCGATTGCAACACTGTTTCAAGTAAAAATATAAAATTTAATTATGAAACACTTTAACCAATTTATAACAACGAAATTGACGTGCTACAAGCGTGCAACACGTGAACAAAATGCATTTCCGAGGTGTTGTGCATGACAACTTCAGATCGTTTTTGTGGCCCCCCCCTATCACTTAACAGATGAAAGCCGTGGCGTTTTATCATTATTCATGGTCCTTTACAAGATAGGACATGAAAGATTGCAATCCGAGAGAACTATTGCAAAGCCTTCCCTTGTAAGTCAGTTTCAATAAGGAAACACATATTTTCCTGTCATTCTCGGCTAACTCTGCATTTTGTTGTCTGGTGTTCAGTACCTGTCGTAGCATATTATGTACTTATATTTACAAGTTCAACTTTGGATTTTTATTTTGCATAAAATTATATCAAACAAAAATATAATCTTTAAATATATACAGTGTATAATAAGACGTTGGTCAAAATCTCAAGTTTGAAAATGGAAGTGCCTTGGAAATAATATGTTGCTTATAATATGAGAAACAAAATATTGGGAAAAAATTCTTTTAAATATCTATAAATATTTCTTTTTTAAGAAAATCTTCCGGATTAATACGAATACTTAATGCTCAAAACATTCTTTTGCTGTGATAAAAACTAAGCGTAAAGTAATATTCGTATAAATTTTCAAGAACTTTTGATATAGAAACCCTTGAGCAAAAAAGTACTTAAAACTAAATAACTTATAAATTCGTTTGATTACATGCATATCAAAGAGAGGATTTTATGATTAAGTCAACCGCCGTTTGATGTCGCTTCAGGAATATTACTTTTTTGATCTGCGATCCGATGTGCATGGCACAAATAAAATATGTGGGATCTTTTATTTTGCCTCTGAACAGATTTTGTTTAATATCCTCTTTGATGAAACATCGACTATACGGAATTTTATATTTCAGTTAATTTACATCAACGGATCCTGATATCATATATAACGTATTAAATGTTAATACATCAAAATCTGTCTTTTTCTTCTCGACTGGTAGCAATACTGTCCTTTTGCATATATTACATATTAGCAGTATATCCTTTCTTTGTGCGGAATATGTAACATAAAGGAAATTAAAATTCACAATTATGTGCATAATAATATATTATTCCTAATGATATGATTATTAAAACATTCTATTATATATTTAATTTAAATCTCTTAAAATGTATAAGAATATCCATTCCGGTTATACAAAATTATCTTCACCTACAGATCTGAAAAATTGAAACATCCTGGTCCTGTATGTAAACAAATTTATATAAAATATGAAATTAGATCAATATATGTCAAAATTTCTAAAATGTTTAAATTTCTAAAATGGTATTAGAAGATATATACCAGTACTAATTTTATTTTGCTTCAACAATTGGCTAAACCACATATGGGTTGAATACGATGTATGAGGTTATAAAGTCCTTGCAAAATAAAACAGTTGACGTAAGAAATTGAACATATCAATAGTTTTCCCGTAATATTTAAAACCACAGGCTTTAATTGACATGCTAAATTCAAAAATGCAATTCCAATAAAATTTATATAAGTTATTTTATTATTTAAATTGGAAGCGGTTTAATTCGTCTGCTGTATAAATAAATTGTCTTTAATTCTGTTGCTGATCAACATGATATATTTTTCTTCAAATAAATCGGCGATAAAAATATCGTCCGCATAATGCTAACTCTATGGGAGGTTAGTTTTTTATTACTATATCGATAACCATTCGTTCTTTTTCTTCTCGACCCTGACCGTGTCCCTTGTGAACAAAGGGCTTGAAGGGTTTTGCTGCAACGAGTACACCTTCCGGGACACCAAGGGGACAACAGACCAACGCCCCGTCGAGCAAGACACACCTCCGCCAGTCCCAGGAAGAGCGCCGACGGTGATGACCATTCGTCCTAGAAATTCGAAATATATATTGGGGCTTAACAGCCCAGTGTTTAGTGCGCAAGGATTGCACTCGGACGACCTGAGTTCGATCCCCGCCTTTGCCCAAACTGTCGCCATGTTCACGGGGAGAACGATCACATTAAACATATGGATCCATAAGTCTTTCCGATGGTAGGGGAATAAGGGTACTGTCCCTGTGGATGCCACCCAAACTAGGTTCCTGTCTAAATTAAGTGGGACTTTCCGCACATCTAAGCAGTTACCTTACACTTTCTGGTATGTCGGGCGGTCTGGGACGAAGAAGAAGAAATATGTACTAAATTTTAAGTGAGGTCATTTCACGGTTACACATAAAATTTCATTAAATTCGGTGCAGCCTTTTTGCCGTGATGATGACACAAACACACCCACAGGGAGATTTTCAATTTTATTCATATAGATTATTAGAAAAAATAAGATAATTCGATTTTTAAGACTAAGGAATTAAAAATAGCGAAATTACTCTTGGTCCACATGCAGTTAAATTGTTTACTCTATTATAATGCTTACTTTCGATTGAGATAATCAGGTTGATCGTGATTAGCATGCATGTTTCGAAACATTTTACTGACTTACCTGGAAGTTCAAACTCTAACTCAAAATCCCAGAGTTGATAACTATCAGAATAATGTAATTTTACATGTAATATGTATAAAAACAAATTTTTTTTTCATATTATGAATCAAAACAACTATTTATTTTATCTCCTAAATTCACTATTTATTATATAGTTGTGTATAGACCAGAATACGTCCTATAGTAAATACAAATTAATTTAGATTTTAAATAAATCGCTCCGAGGTATCTCGCGGACACACCTGAATTATCACTATTCAAATTTATTAGCTATGATTTGCTTAGATTTTTCACTCTGTACCGACAGCCAGACGTCTTCTTTTATAATGAAAGATATGTATAGGCATTTTATATTCGTTTTCAATTAAAAATATATTAAAGTTAGTTCGTTGATGCTAAAGACACACTTTAGATATAACTAAACTGGCTAAAATGCGAATAAATGTGATGTCCAAGAGTGATTCAGTTGTAAGTCGGATATAACATGAAAAGTAAAATAAGCAATTAAAAATGAAAAATAAGTTGAAGATATCAAACACAGGCAAACAATGTTTTGAGAAAATTTCAGAGACCATAAGGGAAATATTTTAAATTTCTTTTTATAAAATATTCAAAAATACATTTTTCAGGATTAAATGTAAAATTTTCTTGAAGCCAGCATTGAACTGGAAACGTTTGGCCAGCAAGGCAGCTTTCTATGATAACTTCCTAGGGACACCTTCCTATATTGCGTAATCTTACAACAAAATAATATTTCAAATTTTCTAACAACCTTTTCAAAAACCCAGAATTTTGATCGAAATCTAAATAAGCTTGCAATTACTAAGCACCAGCTTTCAAAGAAATTGATTTGAAAATCGATCTTATAAACAATTATTTCTAAAATACTGCTTGTGTTTTGAATATAATAAAGACAAAGAAACGATTTGCTTTGAACATTATAAATTACTTCTATAGTTCAATTATATCAAAATATAATTGACTTAATCCCTGGGAACAGAAAATCTGGGTATTGATTAATAATACCATTCATTCTGCGCATTCATATAAGTTTCTAAATTATCCGACCATGTTGCAAGCCCTGAAGGGTTAACTTATATAATTGATAGTTCAAGCTATGATTAGTTTCAGGCAAAGCTGACGTTTTAATTAGTTTGGTACAAAGTTATTTTAGCTATTTATATAATTACTCAATTAAAGCGTATAATACGTCCAATATTTAAAGGAAGAGATGTCAGCCTGGACTTATAACTTTGCCTTATTGATGCATGATTTGCCATTACATTCATAGGCATGTTCAATATTGTAAGTCAAATCATGTATTAACGAAATATCAATTCATGATGTAAATTCGGAAAAGTGATGATAGGAACGCGGTTTTGGGAGTGACTAATGGTATTGTAAAAATATTACGGAAGCAATGGTTTTATATCACAGTTTATTATGGCTTTTGGAGTTCGTATTGTAGTTAATCTTGTACATAGAAAATATACTGTTAGTTTAAACATGAAATAAGATCAATTGAAACACTGTTTTGTAATATCAGTAAATGTGGAATTTTTGGGTTTATAATTTATTAAATTATTTTGTTAGTTCACAGGAGGTGATTAATTCAGACTTTTTTTCTAATGGGCTGCGTATGCAAGGTTTTTATAAAGTTATAATTCGGTGATAAGTATCAGCTGACAGATAGGGTTGTCAGATTTTATTCAGTACTGGCATAGCAAATGGGGGGTTCAGAACATGATCAAATGTTACCTGACATCTACATTAACTGTGAGAATTGGACTGGTAGAGCTCAGTTGTTATTACGATTTAATAGCACGAAGAGGACCCGAATTTGATCATCGAAACCTCCGAAAAATATTTCCTTGTCTACGCGAAGTATGGCCAATGTATAAAAGTCCTTTCGGGAGGTGATGAGTCGCGGAAAGGAGGGTACGGTCCCTGTGGTTGCCACACCCATTGGGTTCCGTTCTAAATTGAGCAACTCTCCCCGGCCGCACTTATAAGTACGGGTAGGCCAAACACTCTGAGTAGTACAAACTCTAAAAATTCAAAACTATCCCTCTTGGAGGGAAATATTTGACATTTTAGGAAACACATTTAAACCACTGTTAATTGAACAACGTATACGATCTTCATCCCCACCAGCACTGCATTTTAAAAACATGCACCCAACTGTCTTTAACGTTGAAGAATTTCAGCTGGTCTACAAGATGGAGAGAGTTTTCTTTTTAAATAAAACATATGCTTCGGTTCATGACTTGCAACTCTCGAATTGGGGTAAAAAATATTTTCGTGGTATCTATACTGTTCATTTTATGCACATGAAAGCTACTTTAACCAGAATCTGAAGTTAAAAATGGATTCCGAACCACTTGGCGCGGTGTCGACAGAATCATTATTAACGAATCTTAACCAAAAAATGTACAACTCCCCCCCACACACACTACCCCCATTTTACAATTTATGCACTTTTATTTTTAAACTGTTTATACGGCCTGGACTCTTCTTGGATTTATATGCAATGCATCCTTTTGTTCCCCACTGTTGGTGGCCCTTCTCAAACATATATGCTTTCTCAATGATCACCCCTCCTATCTGGGACTTTTAGATTTGAACTCTGGAATGCCAATTACTTCTTATGCATAGAATGACTGCCTATCCTCATTTATAAAATCTCTTGATTAGAAGTGTGCTGCACATAAAAGGAAATTAAAGTTAACCTTAATTAACCTTTAAACAACATGGTCGTACATCGTATAGTCGTAAAACACTTGCATTGTGTCGCTAATAACCCACCATAAAATCTTTAGTACCAGTTCCTGGAAAATAATATATTCACATAATACTACTCACAATTAACTGCACCCATTTAAACTTTAAAATAACATTATTTATTAAGAATATTCTATTCATTATTAAACTAATTACAACAATTACCACATATAATTACGGAGGAGATGGGACATGTGAGACCAAGTAAGTTATTATTATCAAAATGGTTATGAACTTATATAAGCTGACTTGTATATACCTTCTGGTTGTCTTTAGTTAGGAAGACTTTGTGTTTCCAAACCGAAAAATATAAAGTTACCTTTGTAAAGAAACGGTCTCAGGTAATTTTTTGCTCTGTGCATTACACATTAGCAGTTGTGTAATAGCGAGACATGGAGTAATTGCTATCCTCAAAAATTTGCAGGTACATTTGATTAAAAATGGAACAACTGAATCGAAAGCTGAAGTAAATAACCTATCACGCAATGCAAATTTCATGATGAAGTGAAAAGAAGGTAGGTTGGATTGAAAAGACTATTCAGACTCTACAAAAGTTCCTCTGTGACTTAGAATACTGAGTCATTGTCCACTTATAGTATAGACTGCAGGAAAGAACCTAAAGGAGCCATATTTGTTTTATACCTAATCCGGGTGGAAAAAATCGGGGGGGGGGGGAGGCGAAAAAAATTTCCTTACCTCTCCCCAGAAGACCTGATGTCGCGGATGAATCTTTATGGTGGCATACTTATTTCGACAAAGGGACTGAAGCTAAGAGATTCGGATTTACGCTTTCCCTCCGGTGGCGTAAAAAATGGAAAAAGGATCGAAAAATATTTTTAGACACTACGCCGGTGATCCAGAAGGTTGACATTTTCTGGACTAATAGTGTCAACCACGGGACAGAGCTTAATTGAGCCAATTTTAGATTATGATGGCAATTTTCGACGCCATACATTATAAAACAAAACAAAACTCATTCAATAAGTTGCAATTTAATATTTTAAGAATGACAATTTCCATGTGTTTGACGGGCTTAAATACTAGCTTTAGCACGTCTTACCAGTTTTGAGAAACGGCCATCAAATACTGCTGAGTTTTCGCTGCGTATAGGAAAACTTCTGAAGTCGTGTCGGAAATTGCAATTCGAGCTTTTGACGAATCTAAGGAGCACTTTAGAACCCGAAAAATCGTTTTCAACTTGACGTCTGTGTGTCTATCTGCGCAATGTATGTATCCACACTAGCTGAAAGGCTAATTGACCTAACATCACAAAATTTAGTAAGTATGTTTCTTCTGGGTTATCCTGGTGCTGATTAGATTTTGGTACCATTCGGAAGAATGAACTTATCTTTACTTGCAAAATGGCACGAAAAACTGATACAAATATAAACAAGATGGATTAATCATGCATAAAGCATTGATTATGAAACACATTCCAACTTCAATTCAATTTTATTTAAACATCTCTAAAATGCGATACATTCCTCGGTAATATTTTTAAAATTATCACAATACTACATTAATTTATTATATTTGAAAACTTAAAACTTCATCGAAAAAATGAACATTCTAATGACGGCATTGAAATATAAATTGCCTGGTTAAACATCTCTAAAATGAGATAAATTCCTTGGTAATATTTTTAAAATTTTCATATTACAACAATAATTTATTATATTTGAAAACTTCATCTAAAACAACTGAAATTTATTCAAATGACGTCATCGAAATATAACACGCCTGGCTCTCTCTATAAAAGTAACATTGCATCCATAAACATTTTTCCATTCATTTTATTCATCACAATAATATAATAATTTATTTTATTTAAAAACTTAAGACCATGGAAGTACGAGTAATTAAACTCTATGCTTAAAACTTTATCGAAAAAAATCGAACTTCTCTCTGTAAAATCAATGAATATTTCATTCATATCAGTTATATTGCAGACTCCATTAGCTAACTAATTTTGCGTTAAAGAAATGCAGCAATTCTTATACAACTCATTCTCACATATTTTGCTGTTTACATTTTCCATAAGTGAGAAGTAGGCTTCATTGCAGAAATAATCAAATTTGGATGATCATTTAAACTCAACTATATTGTAATTGCGTTGTTTCAGTATGTAGATGCACAGAATTTAAGTAAAAATAAAGCGGTTTTAGGACGAATACAACACTAAATATGAATTAAAAGGAATAAAAATCACGATTTTAACACAAGATGGATGCCATATTTTATTTTGAAGTGGGTCACGTGATCGCTTCATAAACAGGGTAGTAGTTATAAAAGGGGCGTTCTGCGGCAGATCGGAGAGGCGGCTCAGGAGGAGAGGCCCTCTTTTGGGAGGGAATTTCCCTCTTTCGGGAGGATGCCTCTCAGAGGGTCTTCCCTCTTTTGAGAGGATCCTCTTTGGGAGGATGCCTCTCTTCAGACCCCCCTCTTTTGAGAGGATCCTCTTTGGGAGGATGTCTCTCAGAGGCCCCCCCCTCTTTTGGGGGCAGTTTGGTGAGGCGGCGCAGTACCCAATGCCTCTGTTGGGAGGATGCCTCTTTCGAAAGAGGCCTCGGCCAAGAGGGCAATTGCGAAAGAGGCATGATGACTCATACGGAGTGAATTTCACTTCTCTCGGAGTGAATTGTCTTGAGAGGGGATGACCCTTGACCTGAGGATTCGGTTTCAATGGATGTCGCCATCGCTGACGGACCTTTGAGTATTACACAATCTGGAAATGACGTGTCGCGCCTTGGAGCTCCTGAGCACACGTCCTCCCTCTCTGCTGTCTGGGAACAAACTGAACGGTCTTATCAGCGTGACGTAGTTAAAGCGCCCTCTGGCGAATTTTGATGAAGTGCTGCCATCTATCGGCATTTTTTTTTCCAAAAGATTTTAATTTCTCACTTGTCAGGAGCGGGACTCGAACTTGTAACCATCTGATTACAGTGCCTGCGTCTTATCCACTGGACCACAGCACCCGTGCTCCATAGAAAGTTATCTTCGAACTGTACCTTATCAGAGGAAGCAGGAGATAGAATATTTTTCGCTCGGAGAATAGTGATGTATTTTAACAGAATGTCACGGACGTTTTAAAACAGAATGTCACGGACTGAATATAAAATTGTGTTGTGATTTTTAAAACAAATTGAATACGGATTTCCAATGAACACAAAAATTGTATTCAGTGGACACTATGATTTTTTTTTTAAATGAATTGAATAAACTCAAGTTTAAACTCAAGTATAGTTACACATTTTCAAAATTGTGTTAAGTGAATAGCATTCAACCCTTTTAAGTGTTGTACACTTAAAAACATGAATGTAATACTTAGCTAATATTGTATTAAGTGATATATACCAATGTGGATGTGTTTAAAAATAAATCTAACAACGTATATGACTATTATAATAACGAAATGATTTCAAATGGTTAAAAACAAATTGAATACGGATTTCCAGTGAACACAAAAATTGTGTTACGTGAACAGGATTCGACCCTTTTAAGTGTTGTGTATTTAAAAACAAATTTATACACGTACACAATATATTTGGCAAGCTTTAAAATAGCGTATTGTACTTAGTTAAAATGAAGTGAACAAGATTTGACCATTCTAAGTGATATATATAGCAATGTGGATGTGTTTAAAAATAAATCTAACAGCATATATGACTATTATAATAACGAAATGATTTTTTTTTCTTTTTATAAAAATAATAATGAAAATTACAACTCACAGAACGACATCCTCACTAGCTGCTATCCAAACTCCAAATGAGTGACACACTCTCATTACGCTATTAAGAATTAGATCTTATCTATAATGACGTCAGCAGTATGAGGTGTTGCCACCTACTTTTTCTAATAATATATTTCTAGTAACTGGATACTTCAACGGTCTGATTTGCTACACATAATCTGAAATACATCATTTTAATGATATTGCGCATTCAATAGTTATAAAAGGGGCGTTCTGCGGCAGATCGGGGAGGCGGCTCAGGAGGAGAGGCCCTCTTTTGGGAGGGAATTTCCCTCTTTCGGGAGGATGCCTCTCAGAGGGTCTTCCTTCTTTTGAGAGGATCCTCTTTGGGAGGATGCCTCTCTTCAGACCCCCCTCTTTTGAGAGGATCCTCTTTGGGAGGATGTCTCTCAGAGGCCCCCCCCCCTCTTTTGGGGGCAGTTTGGTGAGGCGGCGCAGTACCCAATGCCTCTGTTGGGAGGATGCCTCTTTCGAAAGAGGCCTCGGCCAAGAGGGCAATTGCGAAAGAGGCATGATGACTCATACGGAGTGAATTTCACTTCTCTCGGAGTGAATTGTCTTGAGAGGGGATGACCCTTGACCTGAGGATTCGGTTTCAATGGATGTCGCCATCGCTGACGGACCTTTGAGTATTACACAATCTGGAAATGACGTGTCGCGCCTTGGAGCTCCTGAGCACACGTCCTCCCTCTCTGCTGTCTGGGAACAAACTGAACGGTCTTATCAGCGTGACGTAGTTAAAGCGCCCTCTGGCGAATTTTGATGAAGTGCTGCCATCTATCGGCATTTTTTTTTCCAAAAGAATTTAATTTCTCACTTGTCAGGAGCGGGACTCGAACTTGTAACCATCTGATTACAGTGCCTGCATCTTATCCACTGGACCACAGCACCCGTGCTCCATAGAAAGTTATCTTCGAACTGTACCTTATCAGAGGAAGCAGGAGATAGAATATTTTTCGCTCGGAGAATAGTGATGTATTTTAACAGAATGTCACGGACGTTTTAAACGTTTTAAAACAGAATGTCACGGACTGAATATAAAATTGTGTTGTGATTTTTAAAACAAATTGAATACGGATTTCCAATGAACACAAAAATTGTATTCAGTGGACACTATGATTTTTTTTTTAAATGAATTGAATAAACTCAAATTTAAACTCAAGTATAGTTACACATTTTCAAAATTGTGTTAAGTGAATAGCATTCAACCCTTTTAAGTGTTGTACACTTAAAAACATGAATGTAATACTTAGCTAATATTGTATTAAGTGATATATACCAATGTGGATGTGTTTAAAAATAAATCTAACAACGTATATGACTATTATAATAACGAAATGATTTCAAATGGTTAAAAACAAATTGAATACGGATTTCCAGTGAACACAAAAATTGTGTTACGTGAACAGGATTCGACCCTTTTAAGTGTTGTGTATTTAAAAACAAATTTATACACGTACACAATATATTTGGCAAGCTTTAAAATAGCGTATTGTACTTAGTTAAAATGAAGTGAACAAGATTTGACCATTCTAAGTGATATATATAGCAATGTGGATGTGTTTAAAAATAAATCTAACAGCATATATGACTATTATAATAACGAAATGATTTTTTTTTCTTTTTATAAAAATAATAATGAAAATTACAACTCACAGAACGACATCCTCACTAGCTGCTATCCAAACTCCAAATGAGTGACACACTCTCATTACGCTATTAAGAATTAGATCTTATCTATAATGACGTCAGCAGTATGAGGTGTTGCCACCTACTTTTTCTAATAATATATTTCTAGTAACTGGATACTTCAACGGTCTGATTTGCTACACATAATCTGAAATACATCATTTTAATGATATTGCGCATTTAATATGATTTGACCATTTTTATAGTGGTGGATGTAATTGAAATATCGAAGTTTAGAATTTAACAAGCTAACGAATTTTCACAGATACACCCCAAAATTTTAGCTTTAAGTTTAAATAAAACCCGACGAATATGATATAACCATTTTAACAGTGAAGGGTATAATTTTTACTACCATTATAGAACTTAGAAGTGAGTGTACAGTTTCGATTATTTTTACAGGACACCAACACGCTTAAAATCTATTGCAAGTTTGGCTTAAAACCTTTTTTAAAAATAAATCTAACAACGTATATGACTATTATAATAACGAAATGATTTCAAATGTTTAAAAACAAATTGAATACTGATTTCCAGTGAACACACAAATTGTGTTAAGTGAATAGGATTCATCCCTTTTTGAGTATTTAAAATTTAAACGCATTAGCTAACATTAAGCGAACAACCCTTTTAAGTGTTGTCTATTTAAAAATTAATTTATTACTACATTGTACTTAGGCATTTTCAAAAATGGTGCGACAGGCTAGTCACTCCGCTCCATCCGAAAAGAAAGAGAAAAGTTTCCAGTAGAAAATATATGTTATTAAGAACTGTTACATATTATATAAAAAGAAGTGTTAAAAAAGTTAGTAGAAGAAGAGAAAGTTTGTGCGATTATTTCACTAATATTTAATTAAATTGAGTTTAATTGCATTAAATTACACACATAATTAGTTAAAATTGCGCTGAAGACTAGTTTTTGAGAATTTATGTGAATAAAATGCATCAGAGAAGCAGATATGAATTTTAAAATGTTCGAAAATAAAACTATTCAAATTCTACTCATTTCTAGCAGATCATCGAATGTTCCAGTTTATCGGAAATCATGTGCTTCTGACTTTTCGGAGGACATTGTTTGTTTAGCACAAAGGTCGCCTCTGAAAAGGGAATAAAATGCCGCCCTTTTCGAGCAATGGTCAACTGCTCTTTCTTTTAGATGATAGCTAGCGATTACCCCCGAAACTCTTTTGATAAGATGTCTTCTTCCCTTGCTTTTGAAGTAAGTATATTTTTGAATTTCATTATTTTACATTTTATTGTATGTGACTCAACGATTAGCACTTGAATTTTATATTAATTAATTTTTATGGATTTTCAGTTTGACTTCGGCATTTCCACTGAGGAGATGGCCGTCCTATGCGGTAACGATCCCACGACCAAAGACGATATAAATCAGGTGAGTTATTTTAATAATTTATTTAATTGAAAAATGCATTTGTTTTAATTTTATCCATTCGTGAAAATACTGTTTAGCACATTAAGAAATTAAACGCAACAATTTAATTGAACCTTGAAAAATATAAACTTATTTCATGCTCCATCTGAGCGTACCCACCGCTGACTTTATTAAAACATTTAATAGGACCTACATATAATTTTTAATGTTTCGCATATTGAGCCATTCAGTTTAATTGTACTTTGAAAAATATAACGTTATTCCCATCGGAATGGAATCATTTTTATTTTTTAGTGATAGATTTGTATGGACTTCCAAAAATTATATCTTACATCTATAAATTTAATTCAACATTTTAATTTGTATTTTTAATAACACTTTTAAATTCAAATAAATAATGAGTTTAACACATAACTTAAAATAAAACTAAGAATGAAGCAGCGTTTAAAGAAAAAAACATTTTTAATATAATAATACATAGATTTTTACAAAAGTAATATTCTACTAACTTGTATTTCACATATGGAGCAGCGCAATCATCGCCGTATAATAGTCCTTTACGGTGAGACTTTTAAAAAATTCAGATAGTGAAACATTGTTTTCATTTGTTTCACAAAACTATCGAGCAATTTCTTGAGTGTTTATCATTAAAAGTTCGTGATCGACTAGTTCATAATCTACAAATTGCATATGACAGGATAGTGTACAGCACTTGTGTTTCAAATCGGTATGTAACACAATATTTGTATTACATGTTACATTCCAATTACGGATGCCAACCTAGCCATTTCGAAATTCCAATTGCGGATGCCAACCTAGCTAATGAGCTATTTAAATGTTGCTGAGGGAGCCAATGGCAATACAAACATAAATAAGCAGCGCATCCCCTTCTTCACTTCAACGAATCAACAACGACACTACAATGTGAAAAGAAAAAGGTTTGAGAGAATGTTCTAGAACTTTCCAAGAGATGCAATTTCGACAGCGTCCTAGACGCACCTGAAGTTTTTGGTAGTCGTCTTAAAACTTTCGAACGAGGCAGCATCATGTTTTTGTGAAAAAGTGTCTGTAGATTGTGAGCAATAGAATGGTAGCCTGCGCAAGTACGCGAAGTGCAACGATTTTCCCACATCATTGAGATGGCACGAATATGCACGTAACAAAGAGTAAAGGTAACCAACTTTCAATTGTCACTATTAGCACGGAAGGCACACCTTTAACGATTATTAAAAGAATTGACTACCAGTTCATATGAGTAGACCATATGAACGAGTTCGTAATATTGAACTATAAGAACTATTCTTTATCGATTGTTTAAAGGAAACTGTTTTTTTAGAAATTTAAATCAAAGATATTATGTGTGTAAATATATATATAGCTATTAATGTAATATTGTCAGTATTATGTGTCTTTAAATAATTGATTTAATTATAGCATAGTTACTCCAGATATAATAGATATCTATTAAGTAAAATATTAAAATAAATTGAGCAATTAAGCATGTGTGTTTCTTTATCTTTTGTGTGTTCGTAGTCCGAGCTTGAGAACCGGGAGCTTACATGCTCCACCCTGAGTGGCGGCATCATAGGTAAGTCCTATACTGGTAAATTTTGATAAGGACAATATTACCTTATGACATGATGTCGCCGCGCGAATTGGTGCCGTATGTGGTCAAGCTCGGAGAGAATTAATTTTCATAAGAGAAAGTAAAAGATATAAGTAAAAGGCAAAATTAAATTTAATAATAAGTTTGAATATAATATTGAATTTAATAATGAGTTTGAATATAAAACTGAATTTAATAATAAGCGGAATGTAATATTGAATTTAACAATGAATTTAATAATGAGATATAACTCAGTAGAATGATAAGAAAATGCATGAAAATGATAATTTAAATGTGTATTATATGATTGTATATATATGTATGTATTAGCATAAATATTTAATATAGAGTCAGAATTGTATGACAGTGTATAAAATCATGGCGCCGAATAAAACTAGGCAATTAAGTAAAAGATCGAGGCAAGATGATCCAATTATCGATAATATTCAGCAGGAGATTAATGTAAATAGCAGTATAACAGATAATTCGGCAGCAGCAAATAACGCGATCCAGATACAGATGCCCGCAAATCAAGCGCAACAAAATACATCGTTGCCAATTATGCAGATGTTGCCATCATTTGATGGACAAAAAGACAACAACGTGCATTTTTTTATAATGCAATTCAATGAAATATCGGATCTAACAGCATGGTCTGAACAAGAGAAAGTAATAATTATGAAATCTAGATTAAGAGGAAAGGCTCAACAATTTTTGGCAGAGAATATTGTTCTACAAAAGGAAAAATCATATGAAAAATTCATGGAGTTATTAAAAAACAAATTTGAAAGGAAACAAACATTAGTGCAAAAACACAACAATTTTAACAATCTGAAACATTTACCAAATATGACAATTAAGGAACTTGCACAAGAAATCGAAAACCAGGCGATAATTTTTCTAGAAGTAGATGAAACAATGGACGCAAATGTAAAAAAAATTACAGAGAAAATTAAGCTCACCAAATTTTTACAGATAGTCAGAGAAGATTTAAGAACAGAAATAAAAAAAAATGACCCGAAAACCTTTGACGAAGCTGTGAAAATAGCTGAGGTGATAGAATCCGCATTGGAGGAAGATAGTGATTGTATAAATAGTATTGAAATAGAAAATAAAATAATTGAGAATGTAGAAATAAATCATGTAAAAACTAAAAATAATGCAGAAAAGCCGCCACAGAAATTCTGTATAGCGTGCGGTCGCAACAATCACTGGATGTCAGAATGTTTTACGCTGCAAAAAGTACAAAATAATTTAAAAAGGGCATTCACAAATGAAAACAACAGTCAAGAAAACACCAATTTTCAACAAAGACCCACTATTCAAAATAATTATGCACACTATAGTAGGGCGAATTTCAGAAGAGGTAATTTCATAAATAACCGGGGAATACGGCGTCGTGCAGGAAATAACAGACAATTTCAAAATAATAACAGAAGATCATATCAGAATAATGGACCACATTATGAAAGCAATCATAGGCAATATCAGAATAATGAATATTTAAACTAAGAAAGGGACCTCGAAATAAAAGACAAACAGAAAGTTATAAGGCATCAAATAAGGATTCGAGATCCCATAAAATTGCAAGCAAAATTAATAAGGACACGCAAAAAACAGTATTCGAAAGCAAAATAATATAAAAAGTAAAAAAAAAAAAAAAAAAAATTTAAAATTGTCTGCTAAATTAAGTGGAAAAATTAAAATATTATAGAGCAGAAATAAATAGTAAGTGTATGCAAATAAATGCAGCACAAGGTGTAGAGCCAGTGAATTCAAAAATAAAATTTGGAAAAGTTTTACAGTATGTGTAATATTATACAAGAATGTTAAAATTAATTCAAATGATATTCTGCAAAATAATTTTTGGTATTCTACAATAGTTATTGAATATTTTAGAAGTTGTTCTGCAATAATTGGTTTTTACGATTCTACAATAAAATTAAAATTAATTGGAAAGCATTCTACAAGATGTGTAGCAGTCTATAATGTTTTTTAAATTAAATTAGAGGGTATTATAAAATATATTAGTTTCCTACAATATTTTGAAAGTAAATTGGAAAGCATTTTGAAATAATTTTGGTAGTCTACAGTAAATGTAAAAATTAAGTTGGAAGGTAGTCTACAAATAGATATTTTTGATTAATGTAAAGAAAATGAATATAATTATAATAATAGAAAATTTATGTAGATAGAGCAACTTTCAAAATTAAGTGATAAATAAGTAAATAGACAACAAGTGTGTTACAAATAGCATAGTGCCACAATATGTGCAAAACATAGGGCAGCAAAAGTATATGGTTATTTTAGTATGTATTGTGTATTGTATATTATGTATGGTATATTGTGAAAACTGTAGTGTTGAGGAAAAGTGTGTAGTAGTGAAGACTTAGTGTGAGGATAGGCATGATAGTTATCGAAAATGCACGGTAGTCAACAAAATCGCAAAATTAAATAAAACTTCAAAAAAAATTGTCTGGAGGAAGGCAAGTCCAGCGGATAGGAATTTTTAAATCATGGATTTTTCTGCAACAACAGCAACAAAAAAAAAAAGAACAGTAGGAAAGTTTATCAGCGGGTTGACTGGTTAGCAGTAATGTTGTCAATAAGTATCAACGTGTACAACGTAAAAGTATTAGCGCCAGCCCATTTTATTAAAATTATCAGCGTTTCATCAAGTAGCAGTACAGCAAAATTAAAAAGTTCTAGATTCCCGTCCCTTTTATGCAAGTAGATATTAAATAAATGAACGGACAATGATAAAAGATAAATAATTTATATGAAAATATAAGTAAAATAAATAAATTTAATCTTAGAAAATATAAGTAAAGTAAATAATTCAGTGGACGTAAAAAAAAAAAAAATAAAAAAAAAAATAAAAATAAAAGATATCTGAAGTATAAATAATATGTAATACAATAATGATTTCAGGAAATTAAAATGTTTGAGAACAAAATAAAAACGGAGACTCGGAAAATTTTGAAGTGAAAGAAAATAGTAAATAAATGTTTTTTCCCTTCCAAACAAAATAAAAATTAGTCTACGTTATAAAAATGGACATTGTCAAATACTATGTAAGTGGGGATAAGAGCAGGGAGATTCATTTTGTAAAATAAATATGAGGATAACATATTTATAAAATTAATATGAGGATAAAATTTTTGTAAATATGAGGATTTTGTAAATATGAGTATAAAACAAAAATATAGGTAATAAATAAACATTTATGTATAGATACATAACTTATATATAGAGCAATAAACATCAGAAAAAATATGTAGAAGTGATAAATAATACATACAATACCCCTCAATGTTCTAAAAATAAATAAACTAACATGTGTTGTAAGAAAGAGAGAGAGAGAAATAAATAAATTTTACTTACTTTCAATTTGTATTACTTGTACGGTGACTGATGAATTAAGGGTAGGAGTGTCGTAATAGGGAGTTGGCAATTCAACAATCTTGATGGTCATGTGTCTTTATTGATAACAGATGATGAATGGCTGTAGAGGTCAACGAGGAAGTGACAAATTTTGTTTCCAATGGTAACATGCTGATGAAGTATATGCACTGTTTCATTTTTCTTGTACGGGTCTTGAAAAAATTGTATAACATAATTAATAAAATGCAAAATAAAGTCATGGAACATGGTAAAAGCAAGTACAGGATATTCAAAATCATAAAAGTATTAATTAAATACCTCATAAAAAGCTGACAGAATAAAAGCAAAATCATAAATAAATAAATAAATAAAAGTGTGAAGTCAAAATAAACACTCACAGATGATGTAAATAATAATTAGTAAATTAATAGATATATATTGCATAAATAGTGTATACAGACCTTTTACGAAAACAAGCAATCTAAAAAAAACAAAATAAAAGTTAATTACATAAATGGATTAATAAACTTCAATAAAATAGGATTAATGTCCCATCCTTCACAGTCAGCGTAACAGCTCCATATATGGCCATTGTACGGCGAAAGCTATTCACCTTCAAAATAAATAGACAGGCAAAAAAAAAACATCGGAGAAAATCTCCCATGCATAGTACGAGAATAATACAAAAAAAAAAGTTCTATTGTAAGCATACAATAAATGTATCAAAATTTAAAATTATAATTGCAGGCAATTATAGTTACTTAAAAATACCGGCCGGTATATAAAAAATAAAATACATTAGGAAAACACATTGATTTGTATGTAAATGATAAATGATTGAGTATTATTAATAAACTATAGCATTAATTAAGCATCACTGGAAATAGAAATAAATAACAGATAAAATTAAATATGAAAGAATTAGATTTAAATAAATAAATATGTAAAGTTATGCTGAAACGGGAACATAAAGTCAGTTATATCAGTAACATAACAAAAGCATGGTATATTCATAATACTACACATAAAATAATATATCACGCGTTGTTGCAACAAGGGATAAATAAATCCAATAAATTAAAAGTACATGAAATCAAAATAATAATTCAACAGTCAGATCTGTGTTAAGGTTATAAGATAATAATAAAAAAAAAAATATATATATTAAATTAAATAGAATTAATAACAACATATGTAAAATAAATATATAATATGATACACATAAAATATAATTGTAATTAAATTCCTTAAAAGGATACACGTAAAACCTCTCACTTCAATGTGAGCGTAAGCCGTCAAGATCGGACAGTCTGAAAAGCCCGCGCTTGTGAAGAATATACCGCCAAAATCGCAAACGATAACGATTATTTGGGCAGAACAGGAGATTGAAAGTTGCAATCTTATGTAACGTTCCGTGCTTCGGGGGGTCGGGGCGCAGAAAATCGCCATGCATGACCGATTGTTCGCAGTTGCCATGGAAACGCGTAGGAGAAGAGAGGAAAGCTACGGGTCAAGCGAAATCTTTTCTTTTTTTCTTTTTCTCCCCTTCCGCCAGTGCAGTTGTTTCACACTAAGGGGCAGCCGAAGAGGAAATTTAAAGGCATACTTGTTATTGTGGAGATGCAGTATTTTGGAGTAGCGAAATGAGTATATAGATTTGATATTTTAAATGCCGAGACGTAATATGATATAATTATGATGTGCAAAATACCCATGATTGATACACGCTTAAACAGTTATATAACATGTATGTGTATTACAAATAAGAAATATATACAGCTAAAAAATTGTCGAAAAATTATTTACGTCTATGAAAATGAGAAATCAAGGTAATGAATTGTGTATAGTTTAATGTAATGTTGTGAAATTGTATATAAATAGAAATGCAAATAACAATTATGATATAGTCTTCATTTGAAGTGTACAATAGACTGTACTAAGCAACATATTGAAAATATAAATATTGAAGTACCGGAACTTTGAAAGTTAAGTCACAGGATGGTGACTCATTCTTTCGTGCTCATGATAATTCAATGTGACAATAACGTGTCTTCCGTGCTCATGATAATTCCATGTGACAATAAGGTGTCTTCCGTGCTCGTGATAATTCCATGTAACAATATAGTGTGCCTTCCGAACAGTGATAATTTCTTCATGTACAGCAGTATATGTGTTACCAAGTACGATGGTGTATCTTCCGAACAGTGAGTGCCTTCATTTTAGTGACATGTCGGTTGTAATGCACCGATATATGTATGTCAATGTTACAATATAGTGTGTCTTACATGCGGTGATCTGCATTTCTGTGACAGATATATGTGCAGTGGATCAAAGCAACATTTCCACAGTGGCCGCAATGTTTACACATATGTATTCAGTGCAATGTTTACCGTGTGCTGAAATTTTCTCTCTGCAAGGGGGATATCATGTAACACAATATTTGTATTACATGTTACATTCCAATTACGGATGCCAACCTAGCCATTTCGAAATTCCAATTGCGGATGCCAACCTAGCTAATGAGCTATTTAAATGTTGCTGAGGGAGCCAATGGCAATACAAACATAAATAAGCAGCGCATCCCCTTCTTCACTTCAACGAATCAACAACGACACTACAATGTGAAAAGAAAAAGGTTTGAGAGAATGTTCTAGAACTTTCCAAGAGATGCAATTTCGACAGCGTCCTAGACGCACCTGAAGTTTTTGGTAGTCGTCTTAAAACTTTCGAACGAGGCAGCATCATGTTTTTGTGAAAAAGTGTCTGTAGATTGTGAGCAATAGAATGGTAGCCTGCGCAAGTACGCGAAGTGCAACGATTTTCCCACATCATTGAGATGGCACGAATATGCACGTAACAAAGAGTAAAGGTAACCAACTTTCAATTGTCACTATTAGCACGGAAGGCACACCTTTAACGATTATTAAAAGAATTGACTACCAGTTCATATGAGTAGACCATATGAACGAGTTCGTAATATTGAACTATAAGAACTATTCTTTATCGATTGTTTAAAGGAAACTGTTTTTTTAGAAATTTAAATCAAAGATATTATGTGTGTAAATATATATATAGCTATTAATGTAATATTGTCAGTATTATGTGTCTTTTAGTAATTGATTTAATTATAGCATAGTTACTCCAGATATAATAGATATCTATTAAGTAAAATATTAAAATAAATTGAGCAATTAAGCATGTGTGTTTCTTTATCTTTTGTGTGTTCGTAGTCCGAGCTTGAGAACCGGGAACTTACATGCTCCACCCTGAGTGGCGGCATCATAGGTAAGTCCTATACTGGTAAATTTTGATAAGGACAATATTACCTTATGACACGGTACACCCGTGACTTTTGCATGTTTCGTGTTGATATGATTTATACAACTCTGCACATAAATTTTTATGTACACACTGCATTAAAATACGTTTTAATTCATAGGGTGGCAAAGTCGGTAGTGCTTCGACAGGTTTTTGATACTTCACAATACAATTTGGCAGGATATTTGTCAGTAACTGATCCAAAACACAATTAGTAACATCTTGACTTATATACTGAAGGGTATGAAAATTGTCCTGATTTAATAAGATTAATTTCTTTTTGAACTGCCCAGTGCAAGGTGGTAATTGTTGTAAATATATATTGCTTTCATATACACACACTAAAAGTTCATTAATTGTGAAAGATGAATTTTCACTGTCCATATTTGAAATGCTTTTTAAAAATACACTCCACGTATTAGGCGTGAGTGTTACACCATGAGGGGTAGGCACGATAACATCAGAAGCATTCATCTTGTAGACGCGAAAGTGTACTTTAACATTTCCTCGAAAATGTTGCACGGTAACGTAAATGTTACATCCCAAATGGTAACGGAACTTTTCAGATGAGGATAATTCTATCGAAACCGATCCACTTTGAGAAGTAGCATAGTTCAGGGCCGACGGTACCAAATCACTTTGCGAATCTGTAGTAGTTATAGATGGAGTATGCATATGGCTCCAATCGATTTCAGATATAGGCGAAAACGCTTCAGGCGGGATGTACATTGGAAACTCGCACTTGCGTTTCTGTACAGGCGTTTTAGGTAGAATTTTTCTAAATGTTAGACTTATTCTAGCTTCTGAGACTTCGGGTTCACTAGCAATTCCATGAGAATAGAATTTGTTGGTTGGCGCATGCATCGCATAAAGCGAACCGTGTTGAAGTGGAATACTTAGAGGAGATTGTCCTTTCCTTTCGAAAATTATGGATCTCGTAGCACCGAAACTGAGAGTCGCTATAGGTGCTTTAGAGCATAGGGAGGATTCATTGTCCTTGTGTTGCCCTATTTTAGCATGTCCATCCGCATAGTGGTTTACTAGCACAAAATTGTAGCTGTATCACATATGTTCTTCCACACGTGATTTTATCTCCGATAAGAGAGGTGTTAATTCCTCAGAACTGTTTCCAGCGTCTCCAAATGCATATACTTTTCGGGCTGGTTGGTATGGGCGACCATGCACCACCACTTGGGATTGTTGAAAGGGCAGACTTTTCAACTCTTGAAAAATTAAGTCGGCTACATTTGCCGAATAAAATTCGCGAACATATTCTACATTCAACTTCTCGCGTTTAAAAAAGATAGACATTTTTAAAAATAAGCAACGACAACCTTCTAAGAGAACAAACGTTGAATGAATGAGCTCTTATCTAAATAATATCCCTTATCGTATCATGTCACGTGATATTTCTTATCGTATCACGTGACACATCACATGATATTTCTTATCTGTAAAGCATGTGATGTATGACATGATATTTCTTATCTGTAAATCACATGACACATCACATGATATTTCTTATCGCATCATGTGATGTATGACATAATATTTCTTATCTGTAAGTCATGTGACCTGTCACGTGACATCTCCTTATCTGTAAATCATATCACGTGACATCTTGTTAGCGAATCACAAGGTTCCACGTATGGAATCACGTGACAAGTTAGATAAGGTTTCCCCCCACAATACATGCTACGTGGAGCTCTCTTTGACTCGAGACTTGCGCTAGGAAAGACGTCATTTTAATTTCCTCCTCTTTATTGAAATATCGACAAACGAATTTTCCACAATGATGAATATGATTGCTTCAGAAGTGAGTTCAAGATGTTTTTCGAATTAAAAATAAAGATACATTTTTTTAAAAAAACACAAGAACTTTTAAAATGTACAACACAATAAATTAGCTCCATACACATTTCACTCTTTTACATGCTCTGTGTTTTTAATATTAAGGATATGACTGTACCAGCTGCCCCTGTGAAAGCTGATGTATTGCCTGCTGCAACACCCCTTATGAAAGCTGGTGCATTGCCCGCTGCAACACCGACCGTGGTGGGAAAGGCCGGACCTAGTGGTATTCACGTAAGTTATTTTATTTCATCTTTTGTGGAAGAGGTAGATAGGGAAAATCGGCTGTTTCTGGGAGTATAGGATTGTATCGTATTCTATTACAGAACCTGTTATTTCTTTTTAGAGGAATTGCAATCAATAATTTTAAGAAAAACAGCTGACTCGCGATTTTATAGCGTGTTTTTAGGAATTTTCAAGAAAAAACTAATATGGACATTTTATCTATTTTATAGATATGTCCCACCTGCCACAAGAACTTCACTCTAAAGAGTAGCTTGACACGACATATGAAGACCCACACAGGGCTAAAACCCTTTGTCTGTGAAGTCTGCCAGACGGCTTTCAATCGAAAAAATGATTTGACACGACATGCTAAAATGCATGAAGCAAGCTTAGAATGTGGTGTGTGTGGTGAAGCGTTTTCGTCCCGAATGGACCTCCTTCGCTACACGAGGCGACACCACAATGTTGTACATCAGAAGTGCGAACTGTGTGATGAAGCATTCACACGACGCGACGTGCTGTTACAGCATATTCGCCGTGCTCACCCTCACTCTTCCTCCAAGGGCGTGAAACGCAAGACGGCCGATGTTGACAGAATAGCAAAGAGGCGAAGCACCCAGGCGATGAGAGCTCTTCGTCGCTCACAGCGAGCTTTGGGCGTTTTCACGACCCACACTTTGCAGCCCACCGAGGAGAATCGGCAGGATTTAACACTGGCGTTTGAAGAGATGCGTGTACCACTGATTGCCTTTTTGAGTGAAGAACTCTCGGCCAATCAGATTAAATGGTACCCGGTCCTCTACGCAAAGATGGTCCGACTGAATTCTGAGGGGGAGGAAGAGAGCACGACGGCCTACTTTCATAGTAGGTGTGGAATTGACCTGATTTCTCACACGATTGAGCAACATGTGAGTGAAGGGTACCGGAAGATTCAGAGTGCTTTCGAGGACTACCAACAGTTGGAGTCGGGGTGGTCTTTGGATCATGTGATGAAGATGGATGTTTGCGTGGGCAAGTACAGGCCTCTTCGACCCGCAAGTTATCTGCCCCTGCCCCTAAAACTTGAGGCTAAAAAAGCACTCTTAAATATTGAAGACACTGACCAGAAGTGTTTCGTGTGGTGCCTGCTCGCTCACAGACTCAATTTGCAGCGGGCTGAAAAACCCGAACGTGTGACTCATTATTTGCCAAGGGAGCATGAGATAAACCTGGGAAATGTGGAGTGCCCGGTACCCGTGAGTAAGGTTGGTACCCTAGAGAAGCTGAACAACTGCCGGATTAATGTTTTCGGCTATGAGGATGAAGAAGTGTTTCCTCTGCACGTATCTGCAAGAGACGATGTCGAGTGCAATAACCTTCTCCTCATAAGTCGGGATACACAACAACATTACTGCCTGATCCGCAGTATGTCGAGACTTCTGGGGGATTTAGCTAATCATCGTGCTGCTTCTCACGTATGTTATCGGTGCCTCCACCGCTTCTCCTGAGAAGATTTACTCGTGGCACACACTCCCTACTGCAAAGAGCATGCACCGCAACGTGTTGAGATGCCAAGCCTCGAGAAAAGTTGTTTAAAGTTCTCCAATTTGGAGTATCAACACCCGGTCTCGTTCGTCATATATGCCGACTTTGAGTCGCTTTTGGTAGAAGTGCCCAACGCACAGCCTAGCGATAGTCGGTCCTTTGTAGAAAAGGTAGCCCATCATGAGGCTTGCGGCTACGCATACGTCGTCGTGGGACCCCAAGGCGAATCACACAAGCCCGTGTATTGCTATCGGGACCCCGACGCCGTAACCCATTTTCTGCAGAGGATGCTCTTGGAAAGAGACGAACTGACCGTTCGTTTTAATAGCATAGCACCTATGCGTCTTACCAGGAGTGAAGCACTGGCCTTCAACAGCGCATCCCACTGCTATCTGTGTAAGAGGGCCTTTGCAAAGGAAGGTGACCGGTACATTATGAAGGTTCGCGATCATTGTCACATTGTTGGAAACTATAGGGGTGCAGCACACTCGAATTGTAATCTTAGATACAAGTTACGCAAGAGTGTCCCTGTAGTGTTTCACAACTTGAAGAACTATGATTCGCACCTCTTAATGTCGGGGCTTGGAAAGCTGAAAGACCACAGCTTAGAGGTCATTCCACAAAATATGGAGAGAGATATCTCCATCTCCCTGTATGAGGGAAAGGAGAGTGTGAGGCTGCAATTCATCGATAGCCTCCAATTCATGAATGCTTCCTTGGAGAAGTTAGTGGCCAATTTGCCAGCTGATGAATTCAAGATCTTAAAGGCAAACATCCCCATCCATTTTGAGCTGCTGCTTCGCAAGGGAGTGTACCTTTACGAGTACATGAATTCGTTGGTGAAATTCGATGAGCAGGTATTACCTCCACTCTCGGCTTTTTATAGCACTCTGACGGATGAGACCCCCACCGCTGATGATTATGCTCATGCTCAGAATGTATGGAGAACATTCAACTTGAAAACATTAGGGGAGTATCACGACCTCTACGTTAAAAGTGATGTTCTTCTGTTGGCCGACGTATTTCAGCAGTTTCGACACCTGTGCAGGGAGTACTATGGATTGGATTGTGTCCACCTGATGACAGCACCCGGCTTGGCATGGCAGGCTGCTCTCAAGATGTGCAAGCAGCCTCTCGATCTAATGACAGAGATTGACCAGCATCTCTTCATTGAGCGTGGTATCAGGGGTGGCGTGTCTGTCATTACGAAGCGTTTGGCACATGCAAATAATCCTTACATGGCGAAGTATGACCCTGCACAACCCACCCAGTATATCATGTATTTGTATGCCAACAACTTGTACGGGTGGGCTATGTCTCAGCCCCTTCCATATGGAAAGGTTGAGTGGGTGTCACCCACGATTGCGACAGAGGCTTGGATCCTGTCTTGCCCCGACCATGCATCGGTTGGCTACATTTTGGAGGTCGACTTGGAGTACCCGCCAGAACTTCATGATCTCCATAATGATTATCCTGTTGCGCCAGAAAGAATGCTGATTCGAGAGGAAGATGTCTCGCCGTATACGGTAAAGATCATGGAGGAGCATGGAGTTCCCCAGTTTCAAGAACAAGAGAAACTTGTTCCAAACCTCTACAATAAGAAACATTATGTGGTACATTATAGATGTTTGAAAATGTACCTGGAACTGGGGCTGAACGTAACATCTGTGCACAAAGTCCTTCGCTTCCATCAACGGCCCTGGTTGAGATCGTACATCGATCTCAACACTGAACAGAGGAAGAGGTCTCAATCGGGGTTTGAGAAAGACTTCTTCAAGCTCATGAACAACGCCGTATACGGAAAATCAATGGAAAATCTGCGTAACAGAGTTAATGTAGATTTGGTCACCGACACGCGGCGGGGTGAAAAGCTCGTTGCGGGGCCTACATTCAAGCGCTTCAAAATTATTGATGAAGACTTGGTTGGGGTTGAGCGGGTGAAGAACTGTATCGTCTTTAACAGACCGATTTACGTTGGATTCA
Source organism: Amaurobius ferox (assembly GCA_951213105.1). Classification (NCBI taxonomy): domain Eukaryota; kingdom Metazoa; phylum Arthropoda; class Arachnida; order Araneae; family Amaurobiidae; genus Amaurobius; species Amaurobius ferox. The sequence goes on along the minus strand of OX578135.1, from coordinate 123,139,415 downwards.
CCATTCTGGAGCTGAGCAAACTCCATATGTACACATTTCATTATGGCTACATTAAAAAGTACTATGGAGCAAAGGCTGTGTTGCTGTTCACTGACACTGATTCTTTAACCTATGAGGTGCAGTGTCGTGATTTTTATCAGGACATGCAGAAAAACAGCCATCTCTTTGACACCTCTGATTTCCCCGTGAACCATCCGGCATTCAGTGGTGTTAATAAAAAGAAGATTGGTTGTTTCAAGGATGAACTGAACGCGCAGCCGGGACATGAGTTTGTGGGGCTCAGGTCTAAAATGTACTCACTACTGGCAGTTGGTGGTACAAAAAAGACAGCAAAGGGGGTCTCCCGATCAGTTATCAGTAAGCAACTGAGACATGAAATGTACAAAAGTTGTCTTACTGTTAAAAAAGTTGCACGTCACGTTCAGTATCGCATCGGGAGTGAGTGTCACAAATTATACACTCTGAAACGGTGTAAGGTGTCACTCTCTCCGTACGATGATAAACGTTACATAATGGACGATGGCGTGCATACTTATGCTTACGGCCACCACAGAATTAAAAGTGAAGATCAAAGAAAGAAAGATATAGAGATATAAAAAAAAAAGTAAAAATTGAGAAAAAAAATGAAAAAAAAATATGGGAAAAAAAAAATATATGGAAATAAAAAAAATCCAAGTGCATTGGAAAAAAAAAATATCGAAAGAAGAAAAAAAAATCTATGTATTGTGGAATGATTTTTTTCCACTGTTATAACATTTTTATGTTAAAACATTTTTATGTTAAAACATTTTATGCTAAAACATAATGTATTCATTTTAATGTTTGGTATATAGGCCTGCCAGTATGAAAGTATACTACTTTACATTTAAATTAATTTTTCACTATTTAAAAACAGTTAAGTTTAAATTCTTTATGAAACTTTATCTTGTAAAGTAGAAAATATAAATTTCTGAATTTAAAAATTCAGATTTTTTTTTTTAAACTTTATCTTGTAACATTGCAAGTATCTGAATTAGAAAATTCAGATTTATTTTTTTTAAACTTTGTCTTGTAACATTACAAGTATCTGAATTTAAAAATTTAACTTTACTTATTTTAAAATTCTTTATAAAATTTTATCTTGTAAAATTACAAGCATGTGAATTTAAAAACTTTAAATTTACTTATTTTAAAATGTTTTTAAAAAAAAATAAAGATTAAAATTCTTTATAAAATTTTATCTTGTAAAATTACAAGTATCTGAATTTAAAACTTTAACTTTACTTATTTTAAAATGTTTTTTAAAAACAATAAAGATTAAAATTATTTATAAAATTTTATCTTGTAAAATAAAATTACAATTTAAATTAATAAAAAACCATTTCAGACTGGTGAGGAACGCTGCCCTTAAAGAGCGTAGCGACAGAGTGTGACACCTCATGGGGCTGTCGGAATCACACAAACTTTCTCTTCTTCTACTAACATTTCTCACTTTTTCTAACACTTCTCTTATATGTAGCAGTTCTTAATAACATATATTTTCTACTGGAAACTTTTCTCTTTCTTTTCGGATGGAGCGGAGTGACTAGCTTGTCGCACCATTTTTGAAAATGCCTAAGTACAATGTAGTAATAAATTAATTTTTAAATAGACAACACTTAAAAGGGTTGTTCACTTAATGTTAGCTAATGCGTTTAAATTTTAAATACTCAAAAAGGGATGAATCCTATTCACTTAACACAATTTGTGTGGTCACTGGAAATCCGTATTCAATTTGTTTTTAAACATTTGAAATCATTTCGTTATTATAATAGTCATATACGTTGTTAGATTTATTTTTAAAAAAGGTTTTAACCCAAACTTGCAATAGATTTTAAGCGTGTTGGTGTCCTGTAAAAATAATCGAAACTGTACACTCACTTCTAAGTTCTATAATGGTAGTAAAAATTATACCCTTCACTGTTAAAAAGGTTATATCATATTCGTCGGGTTTTATTTAAACTTAAAGCTAAAATTTTGGGGTGTATCTGTGAAAATTCGTTAGCTTGTTAAATTCTAAACTTCGATATTTCAATTACATCCACCACTATAAAAATGGTCAAATCATATTCAATGCGCAATATCATTAAAATGATGTATATCAGATTATGTGTAGCAAATCAGACCGTTGAAGTATCCAGTTACTAGAAATATATTATTAGAAAAAGTAGGTGGCAACACCTCATACTGCTGACGTCATTATAGATAAGATCTAATTCTTAATAGCGTAATGAGAGTGTGTCACTCATTTGGAGTTTGGATAGCAGCTAGTGAAGATGTCGTTCTGTGAGTTCTAATTTTCATTATTATTTTTATAAAAAGAAAAAAAATCATTTCGTTATTATAATAGTCATATATACTGTTAGATTTATTTTTAAACACATCCACATTGCTATATATATATCACTTAGAATGGTCAAATCTTGTTCACTTCATTTTAACTAAGTATAATACGCTATTTGAAAGCTTGCCAAATATATTTTGTACGTGTATAAATTTGGTTTTAAATACACAACACTTAAAAGGGTCGAATCCTGTTCACGTAACACAATTTTTGTGTTCACTGGAAATCCGTATTCAATTTGTTTTTAACCATTTGAAATCATTTCGTTATTATAATAGTCATATACGTTGTTAGATTTATTTTTAAACACATCCACATTGGTATATATCACTTAATACAATGTCAGCTAAGTATTACATTCATGTTTTTAAGTGTACAACACTTAAAAGGGTTGAATGCTATTCACTTAACACGATTTTGAAAATGTGTAACTATACTTGAGTTTAAACTTGAGTTTATTCAATTCATTTAAAAAAAAATCATAGTGTCCACTGAATACAATTTTTGTGTTCATTGGAAATCCGTATTCAATTTGTTTTAAAAATCACAACACAATTTTATATTCAGTCCGTGACATTCTGTTTTAAAACGCACCGAAATCCCTTTATAAAATACATCACTATTCACCGAGCGAAAAATATTCTATCTCCTGCTTCCTCTGATAAGGTACAGTTCAAAGATAACTTTCTATGGAGCGCGGGTGCTGTGGTCCAGTGGATAAGACGCAGGCACTGTAATCAGATGGTTACAAGTGAGAAATTAAATTCTTTTGGGAAAAAAATGCCGATAGATGGCAGCACTTCATCAAAATTCGACAGAGGCGCTTTAACTACGTCACGCTGATAAGACCGTTCAGTTTGTTCCCAGACAGCAGAGAGGGAGGACGTGTGCTCAGGAGCTCCAAGGCGCGACACGTCATTTCCAGATTGTGTAATACTCAAAGGTCAGTCAGCGATCGCGACATCCATTGAAACCGCATCCTCAGGTCAAGGGTTATCCCCTCTCAAGACAATTCACTCCGAGAGAAGTGAAATTCACTCCGTATGAGTCATCAGGCCTCTTTCGCGATTGCCCTCTTGGCCGAGGCCTCTTTCGAAAGAGGCATCCTCCCAACAGAGGCATTGGGTACTGCGCCCCCAAAAGAGGGGGGCCTCTGAGAGACATCCTCCCAAAGAGGATACTCTCAAATGAGGGGGGTCTGAAGAGAGGCATCCTCCCAAAGAGGATCCTCTCAAAAGAGGGAAGACCCTCTGAGAGGCATCCTCCCGAAAGAGGGAAATTCCCACCCAAAAGAATGCCTCTCCTCCTGGGCCGCCTCCCCGATCTGCCGCAGAACGCCCCTTTTATAACTACTCATTATTATTTTTATTTACATTTAAAAAACTACTGAATAAATTTTACTGAAGTTTTTTTATATATTTTACGTGATAATATGAATATTTCCTAAAACTTTGGAAGCCATTTGTGAATTTTATATTAGCTTAAAAAATGTTTGAAAAATTAGGTCCCATAGGGTTCAATGTATTTCATTTTTTCAACCCAGGTTCAATCCAAAACTAATTGGGTGATGTTATTCATTTATCTTCCCATTCGTCCCGCAGATCGTCTAAGCAACATACTAAAATTTAATTTTGATAAAGTAATTTTTGCGGCAGTTATCGTGCTAACGGACAGACAGACAGAATGAACAAAGTCATAAATACTTTTCAACTTTGTTGTAAAGTGTTAAAAACCATCTCGGTGTATACAAGGTGAAATGGCGCAATGCAATGTGAAGTTGAGTGCAAGGGTTGTTATTTTGTGCAATTAAATTCAATGTAATAAATTGCGAAGGAAAAAGAAAATGTACGAATGACTAGCGCAAGACTTGTACTGCCCACTTAAGATTTTTCATTTTTTAACACTTTACAACATTGTTGAAAAGTGTTTATGACTTTGTTCATTCTGTGTGTCTGTCTGTCCGTTAGCACGATAACTGTCGTAAAAATGATTTAATCAAAATGAAATTTTAGTAAGTTGTTCAGACGGGCTGTGGGACCTATGGGAATATGAATGAATAATATCACCCGATTAGTATTGGATTGAATCCGGGTTGAAAAATGAAATACATTGAGCCCTATGGGATCTAATTTTTCAAACATTTTTTAAGCGAATTTAAAATTCACAAATTGTTTCGAAAATTTTAGGTAATATTCAAATTGTTTCATAAAATATATAAAAAAAATTCTGCGAAATATATTCAGTAGTTTTTTAAATAAAAATTAAAATAATAATTACACCTCTTATATGAAACCATCACGTGACCATGATATGAAAAGATTCACATGACCCACTTCAAAATGATATATGGCATCCATCTTGTTTCAAAATCGTGATTTTTTAAGTTCTTTTTAATTCATATTGAGTATTGCATCCGTCCTAAAATTACTTTATTTTTGCTTAAATTCTCTGCATCTACATACTGAAACAACGCAAATACAATATATTTGAGTTTAAATAATTATCCAAATTTGATTATTTCTACAACGAAGCCTATTTTTCACTTATGTAAAATGTAAACAGCAAAATATGTAGAATGAGTTGTATCAGAATTGCTGTATTTCTTTAACACAAAATAATTTAGCCCATGGAGTCTGCATGGCTGATATGAATGAAATATTAATTGATTTTATAAAGAGAAGGAAGATTTTTTTCGATGAAGTTTTAAGCATAGAGTTTAATTACTTGTAGCTCCATGGTCTTAATTTTTAAATAAAATAATTTATTATAGTATTGTGATGAATGAAATGAATGGGGGGAAGTTATGAATGAAATGCTGTTTTTATAGAGAGATCCAGGCGTGTTATTTTTTCTATGACGCTATTTGAATTAATTTCAGTTGTTTTCGATGAAGTTTTCAAAAATAATAAATTATCGTAGTATTATGATAGTTTTAAAATTACTACCGTGGAATGTATCGCATTTTAGGGATATTTAAACCAGGCAATTTATATTTCAATGTCGTCATTTGAATGAAGTTCATTTTTTTCAATGAAGGTTTAAGTTTTCAAATATAATAAATTAATGTAGTATTGTGATAAGTTTTAAAATATTACCGAGGAATGTGTTGCATTTTAGATTTTTTTAAATAAAATTGCATTGAAGTTGGAAAGTGTTTCATAAACAATGCTTTAAGCATGATTGATCTTTCTTGTTAACACATTACAACATTGTTGAAAAGTGTTTATGACTTTGTTCATTCTGACTGTCTGTCTGTCTGTTAGCAGGATAACTGTCGTAAAAATGACTTCACCAAAAGGAAATTTTAGTATGTTATTCAGACGGTCTGCGGGACATACGGGACTGTAAATGAATAATATCACCCAATTAGTTTTCGATTGAACCCGGGCTGCAAAAATGAAATACATTAAACCCTATGGGACCTACTTTTTCAAACATTTTTTAAGCAAATTTAAAATTCACAAATTGCTTCGAAAGTTTTAGGAAATATACAAAACATCCCATAAAATTATAAAAAAAAATGTCAGCAAAATATAGTCGGTAGTTTTTAAATAAAAATTAAAATAATAATTACATCCATATCATATGAAGCGATCACGTGACCCACTTCAAAATAAAATATGGCACCCATCTTGTGTCAAAATAGTGATTTTGAAGTTCTTTTTAATTTATATTTAGTGTTGTATTCGTCCTAAAACCGCTTAATATTTGCTTAATTTCTGTGCATGTATATTCTGAAACAGCGCAATTATAATATATTTGAGTTTAAATGATTAATGCCATCCATCTTGAGTCAAAATCGTGATTTTTAAAGTTCTTTTTAATTTATACTTAGTGTTGCATCTGTTCTAAAACCGCTTTATTTTTTATTTTTTTCTGTGCATCTGTATACTGCGATAACGCAATTACAATATTTGTGAGTTTAAATGATCATCAAACTTTGATTATTTCTACAACGAAGCCTGATTTTCACGTAAGGAGAATGTAAGCAGATCAAGATGTAAGATGAGTTGCATAAGAATTGCTGAATTTCTTTAACGCAAAATTATCTAGGTCTGAAGTCTGCAATATAGCTGATATGAATGAAATATTGATCGTTTTTACATAGAGAAGCAGTTGATTCTCTTTCCTTTTTCGATGAAGATTTAAGCATGGAATTATACAGTACTTTTACCTCCATGATTTTAAGTTTTTAAGTAAAATAAATTATTGTAGTATTGTGATAATTTTTAAAATATCGCCGCTGAATGAAAGGGATGGAAAAAGTTATGTGCTTGAAATTTTCACTGCTTTTATATAGACAGCCAGGCGATTTATATTTCGATGAAGTAATTTGAATAAAGTTTATTTATTTTTGACGAAGTTTTCGAATATAATAAATTGTAGTATTGCAATCATTTTAAAAAATATCACCGCTGAATGCATCGCGTTTTAGAGATGTTTAAATAAAATTGCATTGCTGTTGGAAAGTGGTTCATAATCAATTCGTTATGCATGATTGATCTTTCTTGATATTACATTGTCGTACATTGAAAAACATTTCTATGATCGTTTTTTGAATAGCTTAATACTAAAAATATTGGAATTTTTTTTTTAATTTGGCAAATAAACTTAAAAAATATTTCAAAAAAAAGAAACTGACTTTTTTATACTTGGAAACTTAAAACATAAAAGCAATGCTATAAGTCAGTCGTCTGTTTCTCTATGTAAAATCAATGAATATTTCGTCTATATCACTTATATTTCAGATTCTGGATCTAAATAATTTTTCTTGAAAAAAATTCAGCAATTCTTATACAACTCACCCTACGGCAGCTTGATTTGTTTACATTCTGCATGTTATAGAAATTAGGTTTTGTTGTAGGAATGATCAAAGTTTAGTGATCATTCAAAATAAAAATATTGTAATTAAGTTGGCATATAATTTAAATACATAGATAATATACAGAATTATAGCGGTTTTATGACGGATGCAACATCAAATATAAATTTGAGAGAGCTTCAAACATCAAGCATGTGCGGATGATTTGTAGGACGATGTAACCGTCCTGGCGGTGCACTTTTTGAGAATTAATATGTATAAATTGTGTTTCTTCAAACAAAGTTTAGAAATTCTAGAGTGAATACAAGTCACTTTTCTTGGAGTCATGAATGCCCCGCCTTTAAGGAGGAGCTTGGAAAATACCAGAGACACATAGACTATGGAGTTTAGACTGTTGAAGCATTTCTTGGAGTATCATTGGTTTACAATATAAAAGTTGAATGTATAAATATATTTTTAGGAGTTATTTTAAAATTACTTTTTAGTTGGGGACGTTCTGGTGCTGTGTTTTTCTCCTGTTCCGTATAATTATGTAGTATACTTTTATCTAAATTGTGGTGTATGGCTGTTTCCGTTATGTGATTAATCTTGTTTTATGATTTCGCTTTAGATTTTTTTTATTAGTTGAAATAAAGTAAACGGCAGAGCATTAGGGTTCAGTATGGGGGTGATCTGGCCCAGGGAAACAATATTATATTTGGATTATTGGTTATTTGATTATCATCTGTTTATCTTCTGGGGGTTTATGGGAGGCGCTTGTTGTTTGTGGTTTTTAGGAGAATCTTTTGTGTGAGTTAAAACAACTTTTTGTAATATTTTCACTTTTTTATGGATTGTACAGTGCATTGTGGACTAATTATGATGCTTAATCCAGTTTTGAGTCTTTTGGGGACTATTGTGAAATTGGGAATGGTTATATTATGGAATTTATCATTTATCTGATTGGATATAGGAGGAAAACTTTTAAGATGTAATTAATTGCTTGGTTGTTATTCCAATTGTATTATATCGATGCCGTGTCACATTTATTATTTAATTACTTTTGGTCAGGACTGGAAGGTCCATTCCTATTGGTTTTGGATTGCCCAATTTTTGTTGCATTTCAGTCCATGTATAGTGCGGGTTAGGGAAGTGTGAGGTGAATTTGTGAAAAGGGAATTTTGATGTATGCGTTTGATTTATATAAATTATTGGCCTTCCTTTTGTGTTGCCTGAAAAAACATTTTTAGTGATCTGATGACATTGATATTTTATTTAGAATATGTTTTGAGTATGAGTTTAGAAATAATTAAGATGCTATATGTTCTATTATATTATTTACAATATTATGTTGTTGTTATTGTAGGCCTTTGTAACAGCCCTGGCCCGGCACAAAAAATTTGTTTGTTAATAAATTTGGGATTCTTTTTCCTGGCCGGGGTTTTTAAGCAGCGATAAGCTTGATTAGGCAAGCCCTCCGGCCTGGGACATCAAAAACAAAACATCACGATTTTTAGACATGGGGGGGGGAGGAAATAATGACGTATTTTATTTTGAAAGTGTTACGTGGTCTCTTCAGATAATATGGGTGTAATTAATATTTCAATTTTTATTTAAAAAAACTGCCTAACACATTTTGCTGAAATTTTGTATACGCATTTTACGTGATATTTGGAATATTTTCTATAATTTTCAAAGCAATTTGGGAATTTTAACTCCGCTAAAAAAATGTTTGAAAAATTAGGTCCCATAGGGTTGAATTTATTTCATTTCTTCAACCCGTGTTAAATCCGAAACTAATTGGGTGATATTATTCACTTTTATTCCCATATGTTCTACAGACCGTCTCAACAACATACTAAAATTTTATTTTGACAAAGTCATTTTTACGGCAGTTATCGTGCGAACGGACAGACAGATAAGATGAACTAAAGTCATAAACACTTTATAACTATGTTGGAAAGTGTTAAAAATGAAGCAATAAATTAACAAATTAAACAAAAACTTAAGTGTTAAAATGGATGCTGCATTATTTCTTACGTGACCGTGATTTATGCCGCAAAAGGAGGAATATATTCGCACTTGGCTTACCAGCCTCAGGTTGTTAATACCTGCTTTGTAATAGCAACTCAAAGATTAGTTTAGATCCTTGAAAACAAAAAGAACGTTTAACACTACAGCCTCACTAAAACTTTTTAATCAGCAATTCCTCATATGTATAACTTTTAAGCAGTTAATTACCATGTTTATCCAGTTTAACTATATTAAATTAACCTTTAGATATATGGGAAAGCTGTAAGTGTTAATTAGTAACACTATCCATTCTGTACATCCAAATATGTTTCTCGATTAGTTCAAAACCCTAAAGGGACAATTTACGCAATTGATCATTCAAGTTGTCATTAGTCTCATGTGGAGCTGTCTAATTAATTAGCTTGGTTCGCAGTTATGATAGCTATTTATGTAATTTGAAATTTAATCTACTGTATACTACGTGTTTTGTGAAGAAACAGATGTCCGCATGGAATTCTACTTTGTCAGGATAATGCACGATTTAATGTTGTAATTTATGCCTGTTTGATGTACTAATATTAAATCGTCCATAAGCCGTATATTAAATCATAAATATACTAAAGCGCTGCAATTAGTATGAAGTGATTAATTTGAGTATATCATGATTAAATTTTTGGTGTTATAAGTCGTCTGAACGGATAGCTATACTTGCGGCAAACCGTATTAGAATATATTGTGAAATCTGAGTTATTTTGCTCAAATTTGGTGTAAATAGCATCTACGTTTGGAGTTTCTCTGGCGGAGAAAAGGAGCATTACGCAATTACGAAATATGTGAACACTTTAAAAGCTTATACTCACGAACTTAATAGATAGAAATGTAAATAATTTTTCTTATTTTGTCGGAAATAGGGTTCAGATTATGAATATATAAAAATAATATCCATGTTTTACTATTTTGTAACTATGTATTCTTTGTTTCGAAAAATGTTTAAAAAGTAGCTCCCCAAGCGAGTGTTTTTTTCATTTTTCTAACTTTCATTCAAAATATATAGCAAACTATGAAATATAGATATAAATAGTAAACGGCAAAAATATGTGCTAGAAAATTTAGTATTACAATCTTAATATAATTAATTTAATCTTAATATAATAATTTCAATGTTTCAATGAAATGGATTCGCATTTGATATTGAAAGTAATTTTTGTTACTATAGAAACATTTTACCAATGTAGCATAATTGAATGTCTGAAGCAAAATTGACTAAAAACAGGTCATAGTGTTGTGTTTAAAATTATAAAAGAAGACATAATATATAGTTCAAAGAAAATTGGTTTATTAAATTGAAACTTCAAATTAATTCAAATAACAAATTACAAAAACCCTGCTCACAGGCAGACAAATCAGGAAGAATTAACAAGTTTAAATTAAATTTATCACAGACATTAGAATTTTAGAATTTATCAGCTTAGTTAAAATTAAAGAATCTGTATAAAAACTTTACTCTAGAAAAATCTATTTAAATCCCATCATACAATATCAACAATAAAATATTAAATTAAAAAAATAAGAATTTTCCCAGGCTCTAATAAATTTAGGAAGGTTTAGAAAATTGCTCTCTCAGAAATAAAGTTTTAGAATTTTAAATTCAAAGAATAAAATTTAAATCATACATTTCAGATATTGAGAAATCATATATTCAGAATTTAAGAAATTAAGAGTTTAAAAACAATATTTATATTCACCCAACCGGGTGATCAGAAAGAATTACAGGGTGGAGATAGCTGGCAAAGTATGAGGACAAGTTCCTGGATCCCATGGAGACAGGAAATATGCAGCATATTTCTTTTAAAAGGAGGATAAAATCAGGAATTTAGACCTCAGCCACATCTGGAACACTTGGATTTTCGTAGTTGACAGCCGGGGCATAACTAAAAAAAAAATCGACATCGTCAGACGCTTCTTTCTCCATAGCAGACGGTAAACCTCAAAGACGCTTTTCCGCAATGATCGTGTGATATTTAAAAGAACAAAAAAAACAAAGAAACTCAATCTAACTAAATTAAGCATTCTAAAAAGAAAACACTTCGCATGGAATGAAAAGTTCTAAAGAAAACATTGCGTGGAACGTAAATTCCACTGTAAATGGAATTTACGTTCCACGCGTGCTCTTTTAGCGCACGCGTGGAACGTGGTGCGCTTTTAGCGCAACTTAAACGAGGGATTTCAACACAAAACTCTAACTAAAAAATTCCGCGAGCGTATTTGTAGGAGTGGAAATCGAGAGAAGTTAAGAAACCCGGCAGCAATTAAAATCAGCTTACCGAAATTAGAATTGCCAAAATTAAAGCTCCGATAGCAAATGATCCGGAAAAACGCGAACCAATTAAAATTATTAACGAATTCCGAAGAGGCGCGAAAATCACTTAGGCGTCGCATCAATCGCGGTAAAAAGCGCGCAAAATCAAGATTCCAAAATGGCCGCAATTGAAAATTTTGAAATTTACTGAACATGGAAAAAACTGGAAACTATGGAACAAACTGAATTTCTAATCAAAATAAGAAAATAATGCATCAAATTAAAGAGAATTTTAAGGGGAATTAAATAAATAATCATTTTTATAAATTTACAAATCAAAAGTAATATTAATTTAGGGGATGGAACATTTTTAATTAAGAATATTATTAAGAAAATTAATTTAGAAGATTAAACATATTCTAATTAACGAATAAATGAAGAAACCAATATATATTATGTAAATATTACCAACTTGAGAATATTGAGCCAGAGAAAAATAAATAAAAGTACATTTCAAACACCCACGTTACATAAATTCTAAAGCAACCGAACACAACATTTTTGTTACTATAGAAACATTTCCCAATGTGGCATAATTGAATGTCTGACACAAAATTGACTAAAAATAGGTCATAGCTCCCCCGATGTATTTAAATTAGCCTTGTATGAAATACAGAATAAAAAGCAAGATTGTGGGACATTTTGACATTTGAGGTAAGGCAAAGTTGAGTTGGCTATGATATTAAGACTGTGTAAGAAAAATAAACCAGAAATTCCAACTACATTTGTAATAAACTGTTAATATATTTTGTTAATAACTAAATAGCATCTACATTACCGCTATTTTAATAAAACAGATGAACAGGTAAAGGAAATTCAGACCATTTTAGCAGACATTAAACTTTCAATAATAACATGAAATTGCCATAGCTATTTGCATATCTACCTATATCTTTCAGACAATTATGTTGTACGTAAATTTTACTCTTTTGCATCGCTCTTGTTGTCAAAATTTTCCATATAATATTTTTATCAACAATTCTGATCGCGAGAATATGACTTTTAAATACTTCTCTGAGACCAAATATGCAATATTTAATTCAGGTAATACACAAGTGAAAATAAGTTGAACAAAGGAGTTAGACGAGTGCACTATGGTTGATGTTTCAGTTTAAAGAAGTTTATGACCCATAAATTCATAAATTAGCGATGGCATCATCAGATGGGAACATCGCGATATCTATATGTGCGTATCCAATGCTTCCGGTCAAGACTGGAACAAGCTCCATCAAAAAGGGGGCGTGGCCCAGTGAGGACCGATCCCATGTTATCATAAAAAGCAAGGCCAATCAAACTCGAGGAAGGCGTGTTTCCTCGAAGCAAGAAATAAATTAAATTACGACTGCCGAACGAGAGGATTACAGCAGTTTGATAAAATTCATCAAGCTATTAAAACTCTGAACAGTTATAAAAATGAAATGCTCTTCGAAATGAAGGACAATAAGATGTTTGCTGCGACGAACTTAAAACTTGTGACATCGAAATCAACTCTATGAATTAGTGCCATATATCCGAAGTAAAGACAGTGATCGTTAATGCAGTGTAAATGCATAAAAAGGTACGTACCAGCTAAATATATTTACAATGAGGTCGAGCATAGATCTCTTTTGATGATTTATTAATTATTGCCAGTCTCACATCGCCTAAGTTTATTTTCAAAAGAAATGAAATTAATGATTATTGCCCAAATTTTTTTAATAATTAAGTGCTACATAAATAAATATATCATGTAAAAGATAAACTTTGTGGTTTATGCTCAATGCTGTACTTTCCATATACGATAAGTTGCCACTCAAGCTTTTGAGGAAATTTTGGAGGGTGATTTTCGGACACATGCAATGTACGTACCTATCACTAATTCCTTTACGCACGAATATATATATGCTTCAAAACCTTTCAAAACCGCCTTCAAATAAAATAAATCTGATGTGGACAGCACATGACTTTCGCTGCAGACTCAAATTCATATGTTTTTTTATTTTTTTAATAATTCATTAGATTGAGTTTAATTGAACCAAATAACACTAAATTTGCATTTTTAATTCAATTTTTGTTTTTATTCGGTAATTGGACATTTTTCCAAAGGCGGCATAACAAAAATGCGAAAAATCTCAAATATCTCGAGAACGGTTAGTCCTAGAGTAGTAGAGTTGTTCTTATTCTTATTCTCATCAAAAATTACTTATAAAACAAGCATTTAATTGATATATATTTGAACATACGTAGCTTTTTTTTTAGATTTTGGCGTTTATTGAGGGCCATTTCGTAAAAAAAGGCTGGTTGTTTTTTTCCGATTAATACCAAAATCTAATCAGCACCAGAGTATCCCACAAGTAACTTATCTACCAAATTTTGTGACATTTGGTCTATTAGTATCTTAGCTAGAACGGATACATGACATTTTTGCGGTACATTTCGTAAAAAAGGCTGTCTGTTCTTTTCCGATTAATACCAGAATCTAATCAGCACAAGAGTATTGTACAAGTAACTTATCTACCAAATTTTGTGAAATTTGGTCAGTTAGTATTTTAGCTAGAGTGGATACATGAAATTTTTACGGGCCATTTCGCAAAAAAAAGGCGAATTCTGTTTTTATGAATCGTACCAAAAACTAATCAGCACCAGGGTCGTACCCAAGTGACTTACCTACCAAATTTTATAAAATTCGGTTCATTAGCTTTTGAGTTAGAGTGGATACATAGATTGCACAGACACACAGACAGACACACACAGAGACGTCACGCTAAAAATAGTTTTTTCGTATTCTAGCGGTCTCTAAACGTGTACATCCGTCGAAAACTCGAGTTGCGATTTTTGGCATGATTCCAATACTTTCCCTATACATTACCATGTATTGCAGGGAAAGTAATAAAGAGTAATAAATTAATTTAAAAATACATTTTATCACCACATTTGGCGCCTTTGAATATAAATTTCACCACAGCTTTTTTAAAGTAAGGAAAATAGGTGATTACAGTCGTTTCAAGGGCGTTCTGCTCTTCAGTTCTTAACATAACCTAAGAAATAAACCCTGCTGTAGTTTTTAGCGCGTGTTGAGAGCATTTACTATTTTTAACTTGAGGTAAAGGAAACCCCTCGAAACAATTGTAGTTACGAAATTAATTAATCAAATACACCTAAAAACAAAACATAAAGAGGGAGTAATCAATTTAACAAGAAAGATTAATCATGCATAAAGCATTGATTATGAAACATTTTCCAGCTGAAATGAAATTTTATTTAAACATCTCTAAAATACAATACATTCAGCTCTGATATATTTTAAATTATCACAGTACTGCAGTAATTTATTCTATTTGAAAACTTAAAATTTCATCGCAAAAAATTAACTTTATTCAAATGACATCATCGAAATATAATTTGCCTGACTCTCTATGTCAAAGCAATGAATGTTTCATTCATATCACTTTTATTCCAGACTTCAGAGCTAAATAATTTTGCATGAAAAAAAATTCAGGAATTCTTATATAAATCATCTTACAGTCACTTTACTACATTCTGCATCCATTAAAATTAGGCTTCGTTCAAGAAATAATCAAAGTTTGATGATCATTTAAACCAAAAAATATTGTAATTGCGTTGGCGCAGAATATAAATGCACAGAAATTAAGCATAAAAAAGCGGTTTTAGGACGGATGTAACACTAAATATAAATTTAAAAAACTTTTGAAATCACGATTTTTACACTGGGAAAAATAAATCGTTGCCATATTTTATTTTGAAGTGGGTCACATGATCTCTATATAATATGGGTGTAATTATTATTTTTATTTTCATTTAAAAAACTACATAAAATATTCTACTGAAATTTTTTTTACATATTTTGTGGGATAAATTGAATATTTCCAGAAATTTTCGAAGTAATTTATGAATTTTGACTTAGCTTAAAAATGTTTGAAAAATTAGGTCAAATAGAGTTCAATGTATTTCATTTTTCAATCCAGGTCCAATCCAAAACTGATTGGGTGATATTATTCATTTATATTCCCGTACGTCCCACAGACCGTCTCAACAACATACTAAAATTTCATTTTAATAAAGCCATCTTTAGAGCAGTTTTCGTGCTTACAGACAGACAGCACAGACAGACAGAATGAACAAAGTCATAAACACATTTCAACTATATTGGAAAGTGTTAAAAATAACTTTATATCACATTTAGTGCATCTAAATTTAAATTAAAGGTTTTTGATTTTTTAATGATTTTTACAAATTTTATTTGAAAATTTAGGGGGGTTCTGAACATTCAATTGCGTATAAAAGCAATAGGCTAGTATTCACGGTTTGTGATTTTTGTACCTAATTTCGTTCGAATCTGTCCATTCAATCGTCAGTTATCGTCCGCACAGACACACACACACACACAGACATCATCTGAAAAATATTCGATTCGTGATCAGGGATTCTTGAAACGTGCTCTCCCGTCGCAAACTTGAATTCGAATTTTCTACCCGTCACAATACTTTCCTTATACATTATTGTACATAAGGAAAGTAATATATTAGCGCTGAATGGTTTTTTTATTTTAATGGCCAGGCACTTGACTTCCATCATTCGCCTATATATCGGCCAGGAACGTGAACCATTTAGCTGTCCTAGGACGTTGCCCCAGGCGCACCAGAGGGGGGCGGAACACTCTACGCCCAACAACACAACATCCATGCCTTACGAGGGACTCGAACCCACACCGCGGCGGTCGAACGACCTCTTGGAAACGCTCGCCTTGACCGCTCGGCCACCGCGTCGGTATGAGCGCTGAATGTATCGCATTTTAGAGATGTTTGAATGCGTTTCAGTTCGAAAGTGTTCCATCCTCAATGCTTTATGCATGATTGATCTTTCTTGTCATACATTAACCCTGTTTATCATTCAACTATTATACTTAGCATATGGTATAAAGAACGATCAATATTTCAGTCATAATTTAAAAAAATATTTTATTTTGCCAATTTTAAAGTATGACTATAGTTGGATCAATTCATGAAAGTTATTGCAATTTAGTTAGTTTTGGCACCAGTGGTAATTAAGTCAATGTCGATGCAAGGAACTTACAAAAAGAAGATATATTTCGAAATTTGCATGTATAATTTATTCAAAAGTAATTATAGTTGCAAAAATTTTGCCACATCATTAATTTTACGACAATATTTTTCTTGAAATGTCTTCTTTCTCAGGATCCACTATATATAGAGTTCAGATAATGACTGATTAGAATTCAGCTTGAATTAGAATGATAGAAGACATTTTCATGAATTATAATTCCCTCGTAAGAACTTTTGAAGAATTTTTACATTTTCATACAAGCTATTTTCACATTTTTAATACAAGACCACTTCAAGATTTTCCAACTTTGTATCCTTTTTCATAGAAGATATTTTGCAGGACATTTTCATGGATTATACTTCCGTTGTAAGAACTTTCAAGCTTTTACAACATTTTTATATAAGTTATTTTGCAAGACATTTTCATGAATTATACTTCCCTCGCAAGAACTTTTGAATAATTTTTACAATTTCATACAAGAACCTTTGAAGAATTTTTATATTTTCATACAAGCTATTTTCAAGAATTTTACTTCCCTCGTAAGAAATTTTACACTTTTTCAAACATTTTTAATACAAGACCACTTCAAGATTTTCCAACTGTGTATCCTTTTTCATAGAAGATATTTTGCAGGACATTTTCATGTATTATATTTCCGTTGTAAGAACTTTCAAGCTTTTACAACATTTTTATATAAGTTGTTTTGCAAGACATTTTCATGAATTATACTTCCCTCGTAAGAACTTTTGAATAATTTTTACAATTTCATACAAGAACTTTTGAAGAATTTTTACATTTTCATACAAGCTATTTTCAAGAATTTTTCTTCCCTCGTAAGAAATTTTACACTTTTTCAAACATTTTTAATACAAGACCCCTTCAAGATTTTCCAACTGTGTATCCTTTTTCATAGAAGATGTTTTGCAGGAAATTTTCATGGATTATACTTCCGTCGTAGGAACTTTTAAATAATTTTTACAATTTCATACAAGAACTTTTGAAGAATTTTTACATTTCCATACAAGCTATTTTCAAGAATTTTACTTCCCTCGTAAGAAATTTTACACTTTTTCAAACATTTTTAATACAAGACCACTTCAAGATTTTCCAACTGTGTATCCTTTTTCATAGAAGATATTTTGCAGGACATTTTCATGGATTATACTTCCGTTGTAAGAACTTTCAAGCTTTTACAACATTTTTATACAAGCTATTTTGCAAGACATTTTCATGAATTATACTTCCCTCGTAAGAGCTTTTGAATAATTTTTCCAATTTCATACAAGGCTTTTTGAAGAATTTTTACATTTTCATACAAGCTATTTCCAAGAATTTTACCTCCCTAGTGAGAAATTTTACACTTTTCAAACATTAAAAAATTCACCTAAAATTACCTAATCCACCTAAAATTAATATATTAAAAAGTCATTTTTACAAAATACTGATTATTTTCATAAAACACATTTCATATCTCCCTTCCCCATTCCACCTTTCAATCACTCATTCATTCATGATATCGAAAATATTTTCCTATTCAGATTTGCACGAAAGACATCCTCCGTTGTTAATATCGCATCAAGTTTTCCTAGTGCAACGGATAGAGCGCTACGCTAGCAATCAACTGGTCTGGCCTGGGTCTGGGTTCTAGCCTCTGTCGTTTTCTAGAGAATATATCCTTTTAAATTCAGAAATTAAGAAAAATCCCGATGATGGCGCCACTCCAATCGGGTTTCAAATATTTTTTCAGATTCCTCATGACACTTCAAAGTTCAAGGTCACCTCATCGTCCAAAGTTCTACTCACTCGGCCAAAAGGACCCACAATCCGAATAACTCTCCAAATATTCCCTCATTTCTTCATCCGTTCAAAATTCAACTCCCTCGCCCAGATTACATTTTTCGTCATCAGATTAACTATTCAAATATTTCCTCATTACGTCATCCGGTCAAAGTTCAACTCACTCGACCAAAAAGTCCCACAATCAGATTAACTATCCAAATATCCTCTCATTACATCCTCCGTTAAAAGTTCACACGATTCCGTTATCACTTCCTCCTCATGACACATGAGGTGGGTGTATGAGTCATCGGCAAGAGGAGCTGCTCCCCCACTCCACCTGCTGCCCGTGAACTGTCAATTCTCTTCTACTTACAGAGAAAGAAATGATTTGAATTTCAGAGCAATTGGATGGTTTATTGTACTGATAGATCTACACAAAATGAACTCGTCAATATGGACTTGGTCCAACTCTGGCCTTGGTCCACCTCTGGCCTTCATACAAGCAGTTACTCGACGTAGCATTGATGCATAAAATTGGCGGATGGTGTTCTGAGGAATGTCGATCTAAATGGCCTCCGAGCTAATCCGTCTACATGCTGGGATAGTCGCAGGTGACGCCCCATTTCTGCCCAAATGTGCTCAACTGGTGAGAGATGTGGGGTTCTGGCTGGCCAAAGAAGTGTGCCATAAGCACGCAGGTAATCAATAGAGAGACATGCCGTGTGTGGTCTGGCATTATCATGCTGAAAAGTTAGCCCGGGGTGTCGCGAAAGGAATGGCAATACAACGGGTCGTAAAATGTCGGCAACGCACCTCTGTGTCGTGATGGTGCTATGAACGACTATCAAAGAGGTCCGACTATCAAACGAAATGGCACTCCAAACCATATCTCCCTGTTGTCGGGCCGTGTGGCGTGTAACAGTAAGAGCAGGATCCTGATGATGTCCGGGCTGTCTCCACGCAGGTCTGCTCTGATCGTCGGGACCCATCACTGAAGGCAATTAGTTCCCAATCCGAACAATTTCACGTTGATCGAGCCAGGCACGATTGCAATCGCTGTTGACGGTGCATACTGGTCAGTAGTAGGCGGAGTAATGGGCGCCGCGAGTATAGATTCCGTCCCCGTAGTTTTCTATTAATGGTCCGGGTGGTCATTTTCGTGTTTGTCTCACGTTGGATGGTTGACAACGACTAATCTCGTGCTGTCACAAGTGCACTGACAATCGCTCTATCTTCCCGTTCTGTCGTCACTTTACGCCGTCCGCTGCCCGTTTGCCACTGCAATTTGCCAGTCTGGATGTTGGTAGGATCCATTCCTGCCAACATCGTTTAATTGCTGCATCGCTTCTAACAAAATGCCGAGCAATTCGTCGGTGTGCCCATCCAGTCTCATGCAGTCCGACCGCACGCCCTCTTTCAAACTCCTTCATATGCCCATAGTGGCCGTGAAATCACCGGAGAGGCATTGTTATAATCAAGGTACGTAAACGCAATAGAAATCCCCTGCACGTTTTGTTATTGAAAGCGATGTTCGCTCCTTATATACACCACCTTGGTGTTCAGTTTCAATGCGCTGTAGTTCTGATTATTCATTCATTGGTTGCGAATTTTTGCTCATTTGCATATTCGGTCGAGAGGTGTTTGCATGTACAGTTTCGTTACTGTCGGATTATTTTTTCGGCGTGCTTCGATTTTTCTTTTGTCTTAGAATGTGTTTTCTGAGAGACATTTCACGCATTTCGAGGATGTTCCTCACACCTCACCAGTTCACATTCCCCAGTTCACATTCCCTAGTTCACATTCCCCAGTTCAGACTTCCCTAGTATTCATCTCACATTTTCCTAGTATTCATCCTTTTCACCTCTCATTGGTGACTGCACCTCACCGGTAATGAATTTTATTATAAATAAGGTACGCCCTTTTATTTTTCCAAATAAATCACAATCGCAACATATAATACTTGATCTAAATGTAATTTATTACAAAACATTTATATTATTTTGGATATTCTATTTATACCCTTGAAAAAGTCATCTATCTTCATCCATATAGAGCTTACAAAGCGTCTTTCTGGATCATAGGGATGTGTCCCCGCAGCAAAAATAAAAATAGCGGGAAGAAATACCGATTTGTGGATATAAAAATAAATTCACGTCACCACATGTGACTCAGAATCTCCCGCCGCTGAATCTTATGTGATATATTTTTCCCCATCGGTCAGAATTTAGCAAAAGTTTTTAAACACCTCAGGGATGTAGCTTCTGAATTTATCAAGTAAAATAAATTCTACTCTAGTCGGCAAAATATTCTTACCTTCCGAATGCATCTATATTATTCTATAAGTAACCATCGATAGAAATACGTTGAATTAAAGTTGTTAATGTTAATATTTAAATTGTAGATATCATATTTCATCATATTAAATTAACACTTACAAGGGAAGGCTTTGCAATAGTTCTCTCGGATTGCAATCTTTCATGTCCTAACTTGTAAAGGACCATGAATAATGATAAAACGCCACGGCTTTCATCTGTTAAGTAATAGAGGGCGCCAAAATAACAATCTGAAGTTGTCATGCAAACGTGCTGCACTGACGTGTATTATTAACATTTTAGTGTGAAAATATTATCCTTTTCAATTATTATTATTATTTTGAAATAAAATGGACAGTAATGGTAAGTAGTAAACGATAAATTTATTACTAATATAATTTATATCTTATTAATTAGCTTAACAACTGCCAAGACATGGTCGTGAAAGTTGATCAAACACAACAAAGACAAATGCTGAAATTTTTGGAAACCAAAACTGAACTAATCAACAAAACTATTGACTGTATTACAATAAAAGTCAAAGCAAATGAAATTTGTAAAATAATGAATGATTTAAATTCTTTGTAAGTTTGAAATTATGAATGGGAATGATCAAATGTATGATCAATACAAATGAAAATGTGCACATTTAAAAAATGCATAATCATTGCAATTTAAAATGAAACAAGTTGCTGAACCAATATTAAATACAGTTGCCATTATTTTGTTAAATTTTGTAATGTATTCTTCAACAGAATATTCAGCTTTTTTCCAAGAATATATTACCATGTCTTGAAATATATAAGCGCCAAGTTAATTGTACACAAATGAATGCATTTTTAAAATAAATAATCTGTCATTTAACTTTCTGCTGGCCTCTTCATCGATGTTGGTTCAAAATTCATTGATGACTTCAATACGGACCCCTTCAATGCATGCAGCTCGAACTTTTATGTAGTCTTCGATACGTTTTACAAATGCCTTATAAGGATTGAAGAAGTAACAGTTTAACGGCTGTGCATATTTTGTTGTTTTTTCAGGTATTATTTAATAATAATAATAACTGAAAAGGATAATATTTTCACACTAAAATGTAAATAATACACGTCAGTAGAGCATGTTTGCATGCCAACTTCAGATTATTATTGTGGCGCCCCCTATCACTTAGCAGATGAAAGCCGTGGCATTTTATCATTATTCATGGTCCTTTACAAGATAGGACATGAAAGATTGCAATCCGAGAGAACTATTGCAAAGAACTATTGCTTCCCTTGTTAGCCTTAAAAAATTTATGAACGAAGCACTAGAATTTTCCCTACACATTCGACGAAAATATGAATCTGTAGGGTAAATGTAGGGCTTTGAGTCTAGATATATAAATTTCAGTTTAATTTCTTATTTAATTCATCGTAGGAACTGAAGTTCGTTGTTGCTTATTGAACAAAAGCTTTGAAAATTTTGCTGGCTGTTCACATTCCTCCTTGCAATTTTGCCGTTCATTCATAGAATCCTGCTATTTATTTCCTCTTTGGGTTTGTACTGTGTATTCAATCCTGCCACTCATTCTTTCTTCCGTGGTTTCAGCTTCTTCTTTTTCTCTTCGCGCGGCTGGCAACCATTTTATAATTCAGTCACTTTTACTATTCTATCGGCAGATGCTGATTTTGATCTGGTGAGTGCATGTCATTTTTACTTTCCCTGCAATACATGGTAATGTATAGGGAAAGTATTGGAATCATGCTGAAAATCACAACTCGAGTTTTCGACGGATCTACACGTTTCGAGACCTCTAGAATACGAAAAAACTATTTTTAGAGTGACGCCTGTATGTGTGTGTCTGTCTGTCTGTGTGTCTGTGCAATGTATGTATCCACTCTAATTCAAAAACTAATGGACAAAAATTTCATAATTTGGTAGGTAAATCACTTGGATGTGATCCTGGTGCTGATTAGTTTTTTATATGATTCGTAAAAGCAAAACCAGCCTTTTTTTGCCAAATGGCCCGCAAAAATTTCATTTATCCGCTTTAGCTAAAATACTAATTGACCAAATTTCACACAATTTGGTAGATAAGTTACTTGTGGGATACTCTGGTGCTGATTGGATTTTGGTACGATTCGGAAAAGAACAACCTGCCTTTTTTTATGAAATGGCCCGCTAAAATCGCCGAAATGTAACAAAAAAGACTAAGAAGTGTATGCTCAAATATATGAATTAAATTCTTGTTTTATGCGCAATTTTTGACGAGGAAAAGATTCTAACACACTCCATTATACTTTAGGACTAACCGTTCTCAAGATATTTGAGATTTCTCACATTTTTGTTACGCCACTATCGGAAAATGTCCAATTACCAAATACAAACAAAAATTGAATTAAAAATGCAAATTTAGTGTTATTTAGTGCAATTAAATTTAAACTAATGAATTATTAAAGAAATAAATAATATCTTAATTTGAGTCTGCAGGGAAAGTCATGTGCGGCCCACATCAGATTTCTCTTGCTAGACGAAAAAGGTGTTTTATGCTTTCGAAACTGATCGAAAAATTTTATTTTGTGTGCTTTATGCTGTTTCATACGAAGTGTTATACTTCGTAGACAACATATCATATTTCAGTGTTCAGCATTCCAACTATGATGCCAAGGTTGACGAACATGGGAAACGTTAGTCTTTTTGACGGGCGTCTGTGTGACTTTTGTTGCTAACATTTGTTTCCTAAAAATATTAATTTTAACTATAAATGTAAGGGAAAAGAAAGTCACAGGGATCTTGTGCAGTTAGAGAGCATTTTGAAATATATTTCAATCAGTTTGAAATTTCAGATCATTACTTTCAAAATTTGAATCATTACTTTCATTATATACATAGATGGTATAGTGCATTAGCAAAGTATTGTGACAGGGACGAAAATTCGAATTCGAGTTTCTTACAGAAGAGTGCGTTTCAAGCAGCTCTGAACTCGAATCAATCGTTTTTGGAGGTGATGTCTGAGTGTGTTTATGTGTCCCCGTGAGTATATGTGGAAATAATATCAAGCGAGCGAATGGAGCTTTTCCGAACGAAATTTGGTACAAAAATTACAATCAATAAATATTGCAAGCCTATTGGTTTTAAATGCAATCGAATGTTCATAAAACGCCGAATTTTCCAATGAAATTTTGAAAAAAATTATCAAAAAATCAGAACATTCTATAATGCTTCTTATATAATCATTTCTTATGTAATTTTTTATTCGAAAACGATTGATACACATTTTAGAACGTCAGCATGAACCGTTCGCGATATATTGCAGTATTTCAAATAAAATTATAAATAAAGACATAAAAATTAAATGAACTATTGTTGTTGTTGAGACCCAGATCGTCCGACCTACTAGAAAGGTAACTGTTTGGATGGACAGGAAGTGCCACCCAATTTAGACCGGAACCCAGTGGGGGAGGCATCCACAGGGACCGTACCCTCCTTCCCCTACCACCAACCTCTCGGAAGGACTTACGGACCCACATATTTAACGTGATCGTACTCCGCATAAACACGGCGGTAGTTGTGGCAGCGTGCAAATGCTGTGCGCAAACCACCGAGCTACGGCGCCCGAAAAGTGCCAACAGCACGTGGTGTTCCCAGGTGGTCACCCACCCAAGTACTAATTGCGCACGATGCTGCCTGACTTCGGTGATCTAACGAGAACCGATGTTTTCAGCACGGTACGGCCGTTACCTTTCTGGTAGGTCGGACGGTCTGGGTCTCAACAACAACAACGGTACGGCCGTTGGCTAAATGAACTATTGTGAAATATGTTCACTTTTTCTTATGTGAAATTTTGCGATAAATTTATTAACAGCTTTCTCGTGGATCTAGTTAGTTACATTTAGGAGAGATGACACTTTGTGTAATGTTTTTGTATTTTGATGCCTAACAATTAACCAAGAGTCATTTAATATAATGCTCTTCTCTCCGTTTATAAGTAACGCTTGGCGATCAATTTGGCGATCTTGGCGACTCAGTCAACAAAATATTGCCCACTTGGAGAAATTTCGGCCCAGATTGGCGGAAATACACTTAAAATTGCAAAAAGTTCACGAAACTGGTGCCCAATTCAGAAATTCATAATTAAAATATTCTAATATATGGGCTGTATTGCTTATTGTGGATGCTATCCATATTGATAATTGCTAATTTGGAAATGTGTAAAATATAAATTAATTGGGTACTTCAAAATAGTTTTACATGTTGACATCCGTATAAACGCCAAATATACAATTCAACATAAAAAAAAAATTGTACCATAGATCTTATACATGATTATTTCAATCTAAAATAAATAACTCCATTTCTTTATGCAGGGGAAGTTATGTGCTGTCCATATCTGATTTTTACTTTGTTGCAACTTAACAGTTAAATATCTGTTCTAAAGTTGAAATATTATATACCCAACGTTTAGTTACATCTTCTTAGGTTATAGGGTTGTTGTCGATAATATACAGGGTGAGTCGAAATTGTTTTTACAAAAGCAGAGGGGTGATAGTACCCCACCAGACGAGCAATAATTAATATGGAACATAGGGTTGCATTGCACTCAGAGAGGCAGAAAAGAGTAAAATTAGAATACGAAACTGCACGTACACCAGTGTTGGGAAAGCGAATGAACGATACCAAACGTTGCACAAACACATTTATTGTGCAGCGACAAACTCACAGCAAGTGCTCAAAGTGGCGACCACGCGTGTCGATGCACCGTTCATACCGGCGAAGGAATGACTGGAGCACCCTCTGGAAGATTTTGGGTGTTGTGTTAATGTGGATTAAAGGTAGGATGACTGGGAATACGACGCGTTGGAAACGCTGCTCGTACAATCTTCCTGCTGCTCGTCCATCCCCTTTGGCTTCACCGTATGTGAAGTGCATGTCGGCCAATTTCTCGTAGGTGTACTCCGCCATAGCATTAACGCAACGTATCGGACGATGTTATCACGGAAATAACTTGCAGCGTTGAAGTTTTGCCGGTTTTTAAAGGGCAACGTATGCTCTGATTGGCTATCGCCGGAACCTACTAGGAGCCAGTTATGCTGATTCTGCTCCCTGGACATTTGCATACGGTAACTGCGTTCGTGTCTGGCATAGGAGATACTACGTAGGCAGGTATACAATGACGTCCGAGGCGCTGACTGCGTCATGCTCGACGCGGTTCGACGTGCCTCTTTTCTGCTTCTCAGAGTGCAATGCGACCCTATGTTCCATGGTAATTATTGCTCGTCTGGTGGGGTACTATCACTCCTCTGCTTTTGTAAAAACAATTCTTACTCACCCTGTATATTTCAGTACACCTCGTTCAGACTGAGGTATGTAGCAATGGATAAGATGAAAGTTTATACTTTCCTTATATACATAGTATAATGTATAAGGAGAGTATCGTGACGGGGTCGAAAATTCGAATTCGAGTTTTCGACGGGAGAGCACGTTTAAAGCATCTTTGAACACGAATCATACGTTTTTGATGTGGTGAGTGTATGTGTTTATGTGTGTGTGTGAGTCTGTGAAGACGATATCTCACGAACGAATGGAGCGATTCGAACGAGACTTGGGTACAAATATTGCAATCCGAGATTACTGGAAGCCTGGTGTTTTTATACGCAATCGAATCTTCAGAACCTGCCTAAATTTTCGAGTGAAATATTGAAAAATTCGTCAAAAAATCAAAACCTTTAATAAACCTTTAATAAAAGTATCAAAAAATCATATAAAATAATAATATGTTAACTATTGTGAAATATGTTCACTTTTCATACGCAATATCATGCGACAAAATTTGGTGACATCATTCTCGTGGATCTAGCTCGTTCCATTAATGAGAAAAAATAGTTTGGGTAATAATTTTGTATTTGGACGCCAAAGTCATTTATCTGTTATAAGAATAACTTATTTCTCCGTCCATAAACTCTTGGCGAAATTTTGGCGACGAATTCAGGAATGTCTCAAACTTGGCGAATTTTTTTAATGTTGCCTAATGAACGAAATTGTCGCCATATTCATAAAAATGACGCTAAATCAATGGAAATGACGACTAATTGATGAAAGTTCAATATCTTGGAAGGAACATAAGAGTAGACTATACGAATAACCAATTCCTCCGTCCGCCCATCCGTCCGTCCATAACGCTTGGTGAGAAATTTAGCGGGACGTCGCCAACTTGGCGACTGTTGTAAATGTTACCTAAGTGACAAAAATGTCGCCAAATTGATAAAAATGACTCCATATGGGAAGTAATGTTTCACGAATTTTGATTTCCGTCTTATGATGGGCATTCTTTCTAGTATATAAGAAATGCTCTTCTCTCCGTTTGTTTGTAACAGTTGGTGATGCATTTTGGTATACTTGGCGAATAATTTTGCAAAGTATCGCCAACTTGGCGATATTTAGCCCCTGATTGACAAAACTATCCTAAAAATGACGCCTAATTGATGAATTAATTAAAATATTTTAATATATGGACTATATCGCTTATTGCGGATGCTATCAATATTGATAATTGCTTATTTAGAGTTGTGCGAAATTTAAGTTAATTGGGTATTTTGAAATAGTTTTACATGTTGTCATCCGTAAAATCGCCACATGTAGAATTCAACGATAAAAACATAGTACCCTGGATCTTATAAATTATTTTTGTAACTGTAAATGTAGTAAATTCATTGCATTATATAAGGAACGTCATGTTCTGCCCACATCAGGTTTTTTTATTCACGTATTAAAATTTCTCAACATTCTGACGAGAACGCTCAGTATATTACTAAAAATATATTTTAATAGCACGTTCTCTATAACTATACAGGCATAAAGTGAATTTCAACATCTCATTTAAGAAATCACGATCCACGGTTTTTGTTTCAAAAAGCATTTTTCAAAACTTTTGAAATGGCTTTATGAAACTTTATTTGAAGATGCAGCGGGGAAAGTTCCGAAGTCACTTTGGAATGTTTACAAGGCAGTTCTTTTATATGAAAAAATCGTGACTTTTATATATTTCTTGCGTATGTATTTGCTTTCATTGAAAAGAAATATTTTACATTTAGGGAATTCGTTGTAAGAATAGGAACACGCTATATATAGAAAGAGTATTCTGTGCTATACCTGTTTAATGGCATTCTATTAGAATGTCTTTTCGTTTTGAAATTATACTGGAACTTCTTCTGAATCGGTGAAGATATTTTTTATATAAAAATTGCGTTGAGTGTTATAATGTTTCCTTAAAAGTGCTATTTCCAAAATTAAAATTAGAAATTGTCCTTTATTTTAGCACAGGAGTACTAATTATTAATCATAACTGAAAATATTCTTAAAAAATCTGATGTGGGCAACACATGACTTTCCTTATATGATGCAATGAATTTACTATTTTTACAGTTAAAAAAATGTTATTCTTATAGTAGATACTTATATTCATTCGAAGATATTGAATTTTCTTCAATGAGTCGTCATTTTCATTGATTTAGCGTCATTTTTATCAATTTGGCGAGATTTTTGTTAATTAGCAACAATTAAAAATGTCGCCAAGTTGGCGACATTCCGCCAAAGTCGTAGTCAAAATCTCGCCAGGCGTTATGGACGGAGAAATAAGTTATTCTTGCAGCAGATAAATGAGCATTGGCGTTCAAATATAGAAGTATTATTCAAAGTATCTTTTTTCATGAATGGAACGAGCTAGATCCACGAGAATTATGTCACCCAATTCATCGCACGGTATTACATATGAAAAGTGAACATGTTTGTCAATAGGAATTTTTTTTTAGATTTATATAACGTTTTGATAATTTTTTTTGAAAAATGTGCAATATCTCAACGGTTCATGTTAGCGTCCTAAAACTTATGTCAATCGTTTTCAAATGAAATATTACATAAGAAATGTCTATTTGCGCAACTTTATTAGCGGTTTTGATTTTTTGACGATTTTTTCAAAATTTCACTCGAAAATTTAGGGGGGGGGGGGGTCTGCACATTCGATTGCGTATAAAAACAATAGGCTTCCAGTGTTGACGGATTGTGATTTTTGTACCAAATTTCTTTCGAATCGGTCCATTCGTTCGTCAGTTATCGTCTCCACAGACTCACTGACACACACAAACACACACACACACACACATACTTTCACACACACACACACACATATACTTTCACACACAAACACACACAGACATCACTTCAAAAGTGTTTGATTCGTGATCAGGGATGATTGAAACGTGCTCTCCCGTCGAAAACACGAATTCGAATTTGCAACCCCGTCATAATACTTTCCTTATACATTTTGTATATAAAGAAAGTAATAAGAATAAGGCCTGTCTTATGGCGAGAATACATAAAGTTGTAGAAGATTGCTTCCTACTGTTTGTAAAACTTGATACATAATAATTTATCCAGACATGCCTTGCGATGATTTTTAGATTGCTGTAAATACTGCTGTATTTACAGCAGAGTTGTAATACTGAAGCTATCGTTGAGACTTACGTAATCGTTGGCACGTGACGTCATGATCAGCGCTGGATTGAGGCTTTAGTAAATAAGTTTGTGTATTATATTCAGCGATCCGTTCAAAAGAGTATTGGAAATATAAAATCTACGTTGTTTGCGGAAGGTAGCCGAATTGTGTTATGGTTTTTAGAAATAGTGCGATCGTTCTAATTGTGCTATGGTTTCTAAAATTGCAATTTTATTTATATCCAATGGATTCACTCGACCTGCTTACACTAAACTTAAACTCACTTTTCTTGATTTGCCACATTTTCATCCGCGCAAGCAAGGGTCGATATATGAGGTGGCAAGAGCTGGGAAAGCTTTTTTTTTGGAATTTTCGTTTTTATCTATCTTAGCGACGCTTGCTCCGATTTCGATGCAATTTTCACTTTGTATTTTCTACTCTACGATGGACTCACTCGAATTAAACACAATCCACTTTTGCTACACTTCGACACACTGTGGTTGCTTCGCGCGAACATAACTTGCTGAAAAACATTGCTAGAAAACTGTTTACTATATTTAGTGACCGCTAGTGAACAAAGGCAGCTAGTTTAAAATGAATCTTCAAATCGATTGCATTTCGTACCAGGAATATTTTTAAGCACTTAAATATTGGTATATATTGAATATCATTCATATAGTTTTAAGTTAATAAGTCGGTTACCTATTTTTTAAGTAGAAGGTATGCCTGTCATATGACGGACATTTCGTACCAGGAATATTTTTAAACACTGAAATATTGGTATATATTGAATAGCATTCATATAGTTTTAAGGTTATAAGTCGGTTACCTATTTTTTAAGTAGAAGGTATGCCTGCCATATGACGGAATTCAAAATCTGCATTTATTTCCTCCCATTTGGCGTTATTTTTATCAATTTTGGCGATGGATTTGAGATTGCTGTAGAGTTTACTCCTCAATTTGCACCCTATATGCTTCGGTCTTTTCTATTTGAATTTTTTCCAAATATTCTTGACTTTGACGTGATCGCCACCTTCTCTCACTCTTTCTCTGTTTAATCGACGTTTCTTTTCTTTTCTATCCTCTCCATTTTCCATTGGCCAATACGTTTGTGAAACAAAGTTTGTTTTGAGTGGCAAAACTGTATTTTTTTTGTTCAATCTTTTTAAATATAAATTCAAATCTACTGACACCACTCAAAGAAAAAATAAGAAGGAAAGAAAAAGAAACAAACCGCGTTCAAGCAAAAATTTAATTAGCTGAGATGAACGCTCAGGTTCTTAATATGAACCCTGAATTCAAGCAGCAGTGAACGTAGAAAGTCAATGAGTGATCGGGAAGATATAGTATTCACCTGGAGGGTTATCAAAATGCTGATGGTCAGGCTAAGTATCTAAATTGCAATGCTTATCCTTGATTGAAGCATGTTTGATAGCATTTTGTAGCAGCGTTACCCAGAGATAGATAAACAGATAGTTAAATCAATGCGTTTATATAATTAATGGGAAGAAAAAACATGGAAAAAGAGCAGATTAACGGATTTAGTATGACCTTGTGAAAGATGTTACACGGTGCTGTTGTTGTTGAAACCCAGACCGTCCGACCTACCAGAAAGGTGTAAGGTAACTGTTTGGACGGTCGGGAAGTGACACCCAATTTAGACCGGAACCCAGTGGGGGAGGCATCCACAGGGACCGTACCCTCCTTCCCCTACCACCAACCTCTCGGAAGGACTTTCGGACCCACATGTTTAACGTGATCGTACTCCGCATGAACACGGCGGCAGTTTTGGCAGTGGCTGGAATAGAAGCCGGGCCTACCGAGTGCAACTCCAGCGCGCTAACCAATGGGCTACCGCGCCCCGATGTTACACGGTGTGAAACTAGGGGTCGGTAGTCCAGTGGTTAGTGTGCAGGAGTTGCAATCGGTAGGGCCGGGTTCGATTCCCTCCGCTGCCAAAACTGCCACCGTGTTCACGCGGAGTAGGATCACGTTAAACATGCGAGTCCGTAAGTTCTTCAGAGAGGTTGGTGGTAGGGGAAGGAGGGTACGGACCCTGTGGATGCCTTTTCCACTGGGTTCCGGTCTAAATTGGGTGGCTCTTTCCTGCCGTCCAAACAGTTACCTTACACCTTTTTGGTAGGTCGGATAGTCTGGGTCTCAACAACAACAAAGGTTTGAACCTTTCGGAAGCGTGTGTCTTTAGAGTGCATGGAGATATCGGAGATGCCGGTTAAACATGCCCTTTATTCAGCGAAACGGTTAAATACACATCTCTGATTATTAGCACGGGATCTCAATAGTCATGTAGATAAGGTATTTTCTGTCAAAATGGTTGTGATATTGTGAAAGCATGTTTCTATCTTCTTAACTGGCGTTGACGTATTAGTGTATCACTGTGACCGAGATGTTACTCAACAGAGAAGTCCAGACACTTGCCTTGGAGGGAGATTCTCACTCAAAAGCACACGTCTTCTTATTAGTCAAGAGTTTCTGCATCTGTAATTAAAACCTTTTTGGAAAAATACGCAGTGTCTTATTTATCAGGAATGTCATGCGGAAATGGGTTTACGGTAAAATATTTATCATGACGTGTCAGTGAAAAATCGAATAAATTAATCAATATCGACTACGAGGACATCAAGAAAACTATTGACTTAGAACTTTATCTGCCAAGCAGAAGTGTCCAGCTAAGAAGGTGCAGAAACAGGTATCCGCTCCTGAGTATCTTGGTCTGTATTGAACCTAATTAAAATTGGAAAAAGATCTATGATCTTTCTCTGCATGGAAGTTAAGATTCAGGCCTTCATATCCAGAAGCTTTAAAATGTGTTTCAACTCCTAGCTGTTTAATCTCAGCTCTGCACCCAGTTTGTAATCTGTACCAAAAATGTTTGTCCTTTGTAAAATGCTGGGTTAATTCATAGTGTGCCTTATCAATCTTACGCGTATAATATGCCTTATTATTCTTCTCTCTCAAATTTGATCATATCTCAGCTTCTAATTACGCTAAAGCTTAAGTTTTTATTAGCGAATATGGAGACTACTTGTGCTCCTTCGATGCAATCCTTCCCAAAAAAGGCGTAAAAAATAGTATTTTAAGGTGTATCATGCCAGGGATTTATTTTTCCAATAGCAACTCTGCCGTATTATAAAATCTTAAGAAATGCATTTAATTAACTCGTTTAAACTCCCGGGTACCGTCACGTATATACTATAGTTATATATAACATTATAATTTATTTAACATTATTAAACATCCTGGCATATTTTATGACTTTTTTAAGGGAATCATTAAAAAATTCTCTGGTCTTTCGAAAGTTTGATCGTTTTTAAAATCAACGAGGTTCCAACATTCATTAACCCATTAAAGACCAGTTCGAATATTTTTTAACTTGAACATTTTTTCGTAGTTAACAAAAAACATTATAACCCATTAACAACTAATTACATATTTTTTAACCTAAACACTTTTAGGATAGTTTTATTTCCACTTTCAATTAGTTAACTAGAAAAATTGAATTTCGATGGTTAATTCTAACAATTTGACCAAATTTTATATAAAACGCTCATTTGTAAGTAGGATATCGCGACCACAAACTCAAAAACTCACGCGCACACACATACACATGGATAACTATACACACAGACATTGCTTCAGAAACTTTTGGTTCCAGTTCAGAGATGCTTAAAACTTCAGAGATGTTAAAAAACGAATCCAAATATTTAATTATGTCTCAACTTTTCTTATACAAATACTATGCATGTTTGAATGGTAACTATTTTCTAAAAGGGTTTTTTGATCTTTTTCCAAAAAATTCTACTCAAAATTAAAATACATACTAATAAAAAAAGGCATCGTTGGCCTACTTTCAACATTCATGTACCTCATTATACAAATTGATTTATGGAAGTTTCATTTTCCACTGATGAGTATAATATCGGTAGAATTTGGAAATTTTACTTAAAAGTTCCTATACTCTTTTAACATTTGTACGGTAATTTTTTATGAGAACTAAAGTTATACTTCGAAAATGTTTCAAGAAATTATTGTATTTTTAACAGAAAGTTTATTTTAGGATTAAGAAAATATCGTTAAAATTGTTACTCTTAGAAAGAAGTATCCCTAAAACTGTCTACACTGAATCAGGAAATATCATTAAAATTGTTTACACTTAGAAATCACCATTAAAATTGTTTACACTTAGAAATCACCATTAAAATTGTTTACACTTAGCTGCTTACACTCATTGTTTACACATATCATTAAAATTGTGTACACTGGATCATGAAATATCATTAAAATTGTTTACACTTAGAAAGTGTCATTAGAACTGTCTAACGGAATCAGGGCATACCATTAAAATTGTTTACATGTTGAACGTATCATTAAAATTGTTTACATGTAGAACGTATCATTAAAACTACCTACACTGAATTAATAAATATCATTAAAACTGTTTACACTTAGGACGTTTCATTAAAACTGTCTAATTAAATCAGGGAATATCGTTAAAATTGTTTACTCTTAGAAAGTATCACTAAAACTGTCTACACTGAATCAAATATCATTAAAATTGTTTACACTTAGAAATCACCATTAAAATTGTTTATAATCAGTTGCTTACACTCATTGTTTACACATATCATTAAAATTGGCTACACTGAATCGGGAAGTATCATTAAAACGGTTTACACTTAGAAAGGGTCATTAGAACTTTCTAACGGAATCAGGGAATATCATTAAAATTGCTTACACGTAGAAAGTATCATTAAAGCTACCTACACTGAATTAAGAAATATCATTAAAACTGTTGACACTTAGAACATTTCATTAAAACTGTCTAATTGAATCAGG
The DNA here is from genome assembly GCA_951213105.1 of Amaurobius ferox. Lineage (NCBI taxonomy): Eukaryota > Metazoa > Arthropoda > Arachnida > Araneae > Amaurobiidae > Amaurobius > Amaurobius ferox. Next base: position 123,105,401 of record OX578135.1, on the reverse strand, counting down.
GAATATCGTTAAAATTGTTTACTCTTAGAAAGTATCACTAAAACTGTCTACACTGAATCAGGGAATGCCATTAAAACTGTTTACACTTAGAAATCATCATTAAAATTATTTGCACTTAGTTGTTTACACTTATATTGTTTACACATATCATTAAAATTGGCTACACTGAATCAGGAAATATCATTAAAATTGTATCATTAAAACTACCTACACAGAATTAAGAAATATCATTAAAACTGTTTACACTTAGAACGTTTAATTAAAACTGTCTAATTGAATCAGGGAATATCATTAAAATTGTTTACACTTAGAAATATTACTAAAACTGTCTACACTGAATCAGGAAATATCATTAAATTTATTTATATTTAGAAAATATTAATAAAACTGTCTACACTGAATCAAAAAATATCATTAAAATCATTTACACGTAGAAAATATCATTAAAACTGTTTACACTGAATTAGGAAATATCATTAAAATTGTCCACACTGAATGACTTTTATGGCAGGGAGTATTTTACATATACATGTATATAATTTTCCGACGTGTATAACATGTTTTGTCTTTCAAAACCTCTAGAAGCCGTCTTCTGACCTAGAAAACTGAATCTTTGCGCAGTTATACTATTGATCATCGGACAGAACCGAACATAATCTGATTTTTGATCTCCCCTCATCGAGGGGCGGAGATTATGGGTTTTATTAAAATGTCTTTTCAGATCTCTCCGGCAGTTTAGAAGGTTATATCTTCGCACAATTATAGTACTGACCACTTATAGTACTGCACACTTACAGTATTGCACACTTATAGTTTTGATTTTTATTTGAGATACCACGCAACTTGAAGTTGTTGTTGAGACCCAGACCGTCCGACATACCAGAAAGGTGTAAGGTAACCGTTTGGACGGCCGGGAAGTGCCACCAAATTTAGACCTGAACCCAGTGGGAGAGGCATCCACAGGATCCGTATCCTTCTTCCCCTACCACCAACCTCTCGGAAGGACTTACGGACGCACATGTTTAACGTGATCGTACTCCGCATGAACAAGGCGGCAGTTGTGTCAACGTGCAAATCCAGCGCGCAAACCACCGGGCTACCGCGCCTGAAATATGCCAACAGCACGCGGTGTTCCCAGGTGGACATCACGCAACTTGAAGTGTCACACTCATTTCGTTAGTATATTTAATATTCAAAATATTTCTAGCTCTTTCCCATCAAATGTAGGAAACATTCTTGCGTGGTTTTGTTTGATAATGATACGGCAGAATGCCTGCGGGTCTCGCTAGTAAATGCGAATGTAACAACTAAGATTATTAATTCATTCCTAATTAATTACCTTAAATAAATTAAGGTAATTGAGATTCAGAGACTTTCTCACAATTATGAGTATCTAATAAAAGTAATTGCTAAAAATAATATATTTGCCAAAATATTGCATGAATAACTTATTTGATACCGCGTAATTTCATTACAAGAATTTGAGTTGCAAAATTTATGCCTGAGAGGAACATGTTTTGATTAGAGTCTTGTTGTCGATGAAACTGCTCTCGAGTGGGAACCACATGAGATGCTTTTGAGTAGATATTAAACTCTACATTCTCAGAAATTGTGCAGTCAGTGTGCAATTTCATTTATTGAAGTAGTCTGCAGTGCAACAGATTTATAATTTTTATTTAGATTATTGATTACTACTGTTTATTTAATATATCCATTGGCGTTCATAACGGTATACTAGAAGCGCCCAAACGCTGGCAGAATTTGATATTCGCGCGTAGTTCTTCAATTACCATTTCCATTTTCGACGAACGCGAACGACAACAGTTCACTGACAAGCATTGTCTGGAAAAACACCTGCTACTTCCTTTTCACATCTCGCGTCACATGTGTCTCTACACCACGGTAAAATGGTTCCCCTCTCCTCCAATCAGGGTTGGAGATATCAGCACAGTCTCCGAACTTTTTGATTCTACCTTGTACATATAACACATGCCTACTTAATACAAGTTATCGACACCTTTTCTGAATATGAAAATTTCTTCAGATTGAAGCACCAAAAGGGCGAATACATTTTATAATTCTATTAACGTGTTAAATCGAAAAAAATAATATTGAATCCAATTTCCGCGTGTGAAAAATGATTTGAATGTTGGTTTTTTCCGATTGGCAGCAAAAGAATGTAAATTTGTGTTTGTGTTACTTCTGACTTATGAATCTGTTGAATGCAACAAAATTACTATAGTTTTATTTAACAATTAGAAGAATTATATCGTGTTACATTTACATAGTTTTTTTTCTCCAGTATTAATTGTTGGCAGCAAAATTATTTCAAATTTTATTTTTATTATTTCTGAGTGACAAAGTCTTGGAAATTTGGTGAAAATCGCTTTGTATTATCACCCCTATGTCTAAATTTTGTGATTTCTTCGTTAATCTGGAAGCTGAGACGAATTAAATGAGATCAAAACTGAGTTTCTGGGTAGTGTGGAAGTACTAAGTAATTTTGATATTTTTTAACATCTCCTCCTACTGTCACCCTTAATTTAATTTCTTTTAAATTTTCGAGTTTTCATTTAGTCTTAAAGCTGATCAGGATAGACCAAGATTCTAGCTTAGTATATATATATATATATATATATATATATATATATATATATAATTCCCATAATAAAAAAACAAGGAGCTTATATTGTATCTAATAGTTTTGAAGTTAAAAAAACGCTGGAAAATGTGACAGATGAAGTTTACTATAAAAGTTACGATTTTTCAGATCTTTTTAACAATATAAACATAAATGACTTTTTCGATATTTTAATGATAATATTTGAAAAATATGATTTACACACTTTTCTGAATTAAAATAAACATCAAAACTTCTTACAAATGGTACTTTTCGAAACAGTTTTGTTTAATGACATGGATTTTTATAAACAACAATTTGGTATACCTATGGGGGGTAGATGCTCTTCTATATTGGCAGATATCTACCTGAATAGCTATGAATCTGGAATACATATCTTAAATGAAATTACATTTATAAGATACGTTGACGATGTGTTGACAGCATGCAAGGAAGAGGATTACACGGTGGATTTTAATTTTTATCCAAGTGGTTTAAATCTGATTAAAAACACCAAAAAGTGATGACGGAGTCGTTAATTTTTTGGATCTTAGTATTGTTAATAATAAACGAGACGGAAAACATCAAAAAACATTTTTTCGTATATATATGATAAAAGCAACGATTTTAAATTTTAAATTAATTATCTTATTCCCTGGACATCTAATCTCAATAAACGAGTGTTTAGAAATGTCATTCGGAATTATCTGATCAGAAGTAGAAGATTGAACACAAAGACAGAAGACCAATATTCGTGTTTGAAAAGAAACTTTGGGGAAGCCCTTAGGGTTGGATATCCCAGGGGATTCCTTTGTGGTATCGCATCGGATTTTTACAATATCGATATACAAGAGTGCAAATTAAGATTAACGGATTTTTAGTTGAATCTGTGGCAACGGTATTCAGTATATAATCGGAGATTCCTCTGTTCTCGGAGTAATTCTGGTGATGAAGGGGATGGGGTAGAGCGTTTGTGTGTTGTGTTCGATGGATATATTGGTGGTGTTGGCGTGAGGTGGATTCGATTGGTTTTACATATAAGGTATTTCTTTTGAATTTTGATTAATTTCTGTGTCTTTATTTTCGGCAATTACTTTAGTCGCAAAGACTTTCTTTGAACGGTGCCGGTTTTCCGGGAGTGTGCCGCGCCACTCAGAGCATGATTTTAATCGGGGAGTGGGGGTCACAACCCCCCCCCCCCACAACCACTTTTTGGTACTGTTCATTCTTTCATTGAGTTTCCTATATATATATATATATATATATATATATATATATATATATATATATATATATATATATATATATATATATATATATATATATATATATATATATATATATATATATATATATATATATATATATATATCCTTCAAATTAATTGAGTGCCCAACGATCTCGATTCACTAATTTAGTTGATCGGTTGGAAACTTAATTTTTTAAGGAAATAAAATTTAAAAAACAGCTTGCAAATAAAATCTCACAAAAATATATATATTATTTTTACTTAATACACAGTATATGATACAATTTGATGTAAACAACATATTATATACGAACTCTTATGTATTATACTTGTCTGTCACTCTTAGCGACATTTTTAACAAAAATTTGGCAACCTTAGCGACAAATTCAGCTATAAATGGCACACAGTATCTCCAAACTGGTGGCTTTTAGAAAATAACCGCAAGTTAAGTTTAATTCAAAAGCTTCGTAAATTAAAATTTTTCTGATAATTCCGGACGCTTTTTAGGAATTATTTTTTGATTCAAAATATAGCTATGTTTCCCCGTGTTTGAAACAGGTGATTTTATATTGACTGGGGTCTAGGGGGGGGGGGTTGAAAAGTAATTACGTATTGTTACAGGGTCGCAAAATAATTGCATTCCTTACGGTGTCGTAAAACAAATGCGTTCTATTGTGGGGTCATAAAGTTAATTGTAAGTTGCTCGGGAAATGTGAAATAAAGTTTTGCTCGGGGATCATATAGTAATTTATAGTATTTATCTTTGGCCGCGTGTGTCCTGTTATTTTAAACCACATGTGCTGTAGACGAATGGAAAAGCGAGAATCATATACTTATGATGCATATTATATAGCATGCTTAAAACCTATACTTGAGGCTAATCCATTTTGACAATAGAGAGGTATAGGAAGAAATTTATGTCTCCGATTAGAAATATAGTTTAATTTGTTTGGCATTTTCAATAATTTAAAATCTATCTATTTTGTATGAATCCGAAAGTTTCAGTTTAAATTAATCAAATTCCAAAATTGCATTTCAAATTATCCTTTTCAAAATTAATGGCCGTTCAAAATTTGAATTCGTTTGTCATTATGTGGTGAATTCAATTGTATGGCAGCCCTATATTCCATACTTAAAAACTCGTTTTTAGAGGATTAATACCGTAATTCCTAAAATTAAAAATATTGCAGAAGATTTAATAAATATTTTTTCTTTATATTTATTATAATTTGCTATTCTACGTCAAAAACAGTTTTCTATAAAATTATTTGTATACATTGGTATGTTTCTCTTAAATACTTTTCTCGTAATTACTTTTCTATAGTGCAGGTTGTAAAGTTAAGATGCATATTGTTACAAAAACGATTTCTGATAAAAAAAAAAAACCTGTATTGTACGATGTTCATTATATTTCGTTTTCCCATTTTCCTTAGATTTTTTACCTCCTCGCCAAATTTCTCGATATATAATTTAATCTAGCAGTCGAGAGCACATGATTTCACTAAATAGAAATATGAATGAATAAAGCTGAGTAAAAATGCTGCTAAAGCTTTCACAATGTATTCAGGTCAGCTTTGGTGAAAGTATATTCTAAGGGAAATGTGTGAGAAGGTTGAATGGAGCTACCCACTCCAAAGGATTTAAATAAGAAGGAATAGAAAGGAAAATAAGCTGAAAGAATTCTTCTGGATACTGTACATGCTTTGTTACTGCAGGAAGGTTGATTTATTTCCAATATGCGCTGCAAGTTTCAGCATTACTTTAACGCGGGGGTTTTACTTGTTCTATTCTTGTCGATACAAATATCTTTCCCAGATGCCGAGGAAAGAGGAGAGAAAATATGGGATGTAATATTGTTTCAGCATTTCTCAGAGGCTAATTCCATTGACATATCTGGCGATAGTGAAAATACACTGCAGATTTGTATATGACAAACCATTTCCTTTTCAAATATTTCATAGCAAGTCCATATACATAATTAGCATGTGGGGACCGATGTTCGGCCAAAAATATCTCGAGAATCGCGTAACGCCTAAGAAGGTGAAATGTGATAGACAATTAGTTCTTACTCCAAAATATAGCGTGAACACCTTAGCTACTAGAGGTTTTCTCGAAAGGGTGTACTACCTCCCTCCTGAGTTCCTCTGTCGGCTAAGAAATATCTCAAATATCATAAGGCAGGGCGGGATAGCTTAGTGGTTAGGGCTCGAAAATTGCACTCGGACGAGCCGAGTTCGATTTCCACCACTTCCCAAACTGTCGTCTTCCCTCAAAAAATGATAATGCTGTGATAACATATATAAAACTTAATAAGTTACTAAAATTTACATAGAAAATGAACAAATATTGATATCAAATGATATGTGCAACTGTGATCAAACGTGGTGCACAGATATTACTGAAAAAAAATTTCAACGGCATAAAACATTTTGGTCGAAAATTTTACCCTATATTTTATAGAAGTTGTATATAGCGTAAAATGTTAGAAAAAGAGAAACGTGAAATATGTGATTATGGCAAACTTCTTTTCCTCTTGGAACTGAATCATTCATATATGCGAAATGTATAATTTTTACTAAAAATGAAGAGCTTCAATAAATGTATATATTTCAGGTGTGGAGCAGCCGAGTGGTTAACTCGCGGGTATTGTACTCACACGGCCCGAGTTCGATTTCTGTCTCTACTTGTCTGTCACTCTTGTCTGTCACTCTTAGCGACATTTTAGACAAGCATTTGGCAACCTTAGCAGCAAATTTAGCTATAAATGGAACACAGTATCTCTAAACTGGTTGCTTTTGGAAAATATCCCCAAATTAAATTTAATTCAAAATCCTCGGAAATTAAAAATTTTCAGATAATTCCTGAAGCTTTGTAGGAATTATTTTTTGATTCAAAATATAGGCATGTTTCCCTGTATGTAAAACGGGTGATTTTATATTGACTGGGGTCTAGTGGGGTTTAAAGTAATTACGTTTTGTTACAGGGTCGCAAAATAATTGCATATCTTTCGGTGTCGTAAAGCAGATGCGTTCTATTGTGGGGTCATAAAGTTAATTGTAAGTTGTTCCGGAAACGTGAAATAAAGTTTTGCTCGGAGATCATATAGTTATTTATAGTATTTATCGTTATCTGCGTGTGTTCTGTAACTTTTTAGCCACATGTGCTGCAGACGGGTGGAAAAGCGAGAATCATATACTTATGATACACGTTATATGGCATGCTTAACACCTGTACTTGAGTCTAATCTACTTTGGCAACAGAGAGGTATAGGAAGCAATAAAAGTATGTCTCCGGTTAGAAATATTGTTTAATTTGTTTGACATTTGCATTAGTTTAAAATCTATCTATTTTGTATGAATCCGAAAGTTTCAGTTTAAATTAATCAATTTCCAAAATTGCATTTCAAATTATCCTTTTCAAAATTAATGGCCGTTCAAAATTTGAATTCGTTTGTCATTATGAGGTGAATTCAATTGTATGGCAGCCCTATTCCATACTTATAAACTCGTTTTTAGAGGATTTATTCCATAATTCCTAAAATTAAAAATATTGCGGAAGATTTAATAAATATTTTTTCTTTATATTTATTATAATTTCCTATTCTACGGCAAAAACAGTTTTCTACAAAATTATCTGTATACATTGGTATGTTTCTCTTAAATACTTTTCTCCTAATTACTTTTCTATAGTGCAGGTTGTAAAGTTAAGATGCATATTGTTACAAAAACGATTTCTGATAAAAAAAAACCTGTATTGTACGATGTTCATTATATTTCGTTTTCCCATTTTCCTTAGATTTTTTACCTCCTCGCCAAATTTCTCGATAGTTAATTTAATCTAGCAGTCGAGAGCACAGGATTTCACTAAATAGAAATATGAATGAATAAAGCTGAGTGAAAATGCTTGCTAAAGCTTCCACAATGTATTCAGCTGAGCTTTGGTGAAAGTATATTGTAACGGAAATGTGTGAGAAGGTCCAGTGGAGCTCCCCACTCGAAAGGATTTAAATAGGAAGGAATAGAAAGGAAAATAAGCTGAAAGAATTCTTCTGGATACTGTGCATGTGTTGTTACTGCAGGAAGGTTGATTTATTTCCCATATGCGCTGCATGTTTCTGCATTACTTTCACACGGGGGTTTTACTCGTTCTATTCCTGTCGATACAAATATCTTTCCCAGATGCCGAGGAAAGAGGAGAGAACATATGGGATGTAATATTGTTTCAGCATTTCTCAGAGGCTATTTCCAGTGACATATCTGACGATAGTGAAAATACACTGCAGATTTGTATATGACAAACCATTTCGTTTTCAAATATTTCATAGCAAGTCCATATATATAATTAGCATGTGGGGCCCGATGTCCGGCCAAAAATATCTCGAGAATCGCGTAACGCCTAAGAAGGCGTAATTTGATAGACAATCAGTTCTTACTCCAAAATGTAGCGTGAACACCTTAGCGACTAGAAGTTTTCTCGAAAGGGTGTACTACCTCCCTCCCGAGTTCCTCTGTCGGCTAAGAAATATCTCAAATATCATAAGGCAGGGCGGGATAGCTTAGTGGTTAGGGCTCGAAAATTGCACTCGGATGAGCCGAGTTCGATTTCCACCACTTCCCAAACTGTCGTCTTCCCTCGAAAAATGATAATCTGAAATAACATATATAAAACTTAATAAGTTACTAAAATTTACATAGAAAATGAACAAATATTGATATCAAATGATATGCGCAACTGTGATCAAACGTGGTGCACAGATATTACAGAAAAAAATTTCAACGGCATCAAAAACATTTTGGTCGAAAATTTTACCCTATATTTTATAGAAGTTGTATGTAGCGTAAAATGTTAGAATAAGAGAAACGTGAAATATGTGATTATGGCAAAACTTCTTTTTCTCGTGGAACTGAATCATTCATATACGCGAAATGTATCATTTTTACTTAAAATGAAGAGCTTCAAGAAATGTATATATTTCAAGTGTGGGGCAGTCGAGTGGTTAACTCGCGGGTATTGTATTCACACGACCCGAGTTCGAATTCTGTCTCTACACAAGCGGTTTCCGTGTTCATATGGAGTACGAATACGATCACGTTAAACATGTGAGTATGTGAGTCCTTCCGTGAGGTTGGTGGTAGGGGCAGGAGGGTATGATTCCTGTGGATGCCTCCCCCACTGAGTTCCGGTCTAAATTGAGTGGTACTTCCCGGCCGCCCAAACGGATACCTTGCACTTTCGGGTAGGTCGGATGGTCTGGGTCGAAGAAGAAGAATTCCAGCTCTGTCAAAACTATCCCCGCAGGTCCCTACTTAGCCTAGCTGAGGCCTGGGGCATACATTTCTCCTGGGTTCACCTCTCAACATATATGCAATAAATAAGTATATTTTGTCAGATACATAATTTCATTCTATAAAAATATATATAACTTAAGTTTTTATATATGTACTATGCCAATTATATATTGCTAATAATTTAATGGCATTTGTATTATTGCCAACTTTCTCATTATGGCATATTTTTTTTCTTCGTGAAACAGTCGTCAATTTTTCGTTGCTGCAATTGTTTATATTAGGGCCATTCTTGCAGGGGGATCCGAAGCAATTGCCCAGTATGCCCATGCTTTTAGTCAGGTCATGTTTAGTCCGGCCTGTCCTCTCCTGGAGCACATTAAATCGGTTGGACCGGAAGTCCTGGGAGGTTAGTGGCAGGATAAGGAGGGTACGGATCCCGTGGATATAGCCTCTACTGGGTTCTTGTCTAAATTGGGTGGAACTATCCTGGCCATCCAAACAGATACCTTACATCTTCGGGTTAATCGGACTGTTGGGGTCGAAAGAAGAAAATACCATAGGGTGTAGGATATATATATACATATATATATATAATACATATATATATATATATATATATATATATTGTAAGAAATTTAATTATTTGTATATTTTAATTACCTGTGACTTATACTGAAAATTATATGGAGAGCACATATAAAATAATAAAAATAAAATAGATACAACGTTTGGATTGAGAATTAATCCCTTTATAAATGTAAAACAGGTACTATATATATACGTATATATATATATATATATATATATATATATATATATATATATATATATATATAAAGAAGTATAAGAATCGCTGTTTTCGCTATATAAAATTATATTCACAGACAGATCTGAAGAACAAAACATCCAGTTCGTTAAATATCAAATTGAATTAATATATGCCAAATGAAAGCGCTATGAAATTGGATCAACATATGGCGAAATGAAAGCGCTAAAACAGTATTGGAAGATATATCTATACCGGTTTTATTTTGTTTCAACAATTAACTAAACTCAATATATGAGTTTGAAAAATCCTTTCAAAAATAAAACAGATGACTTAAGAAATTAAAATTATCAATACTCCTCTCAACTTTTCAACCTAAATAATGAAATAATGTAAGCCAGTCAAAAATTTAATTTTAATAAAATTTATTGTTATATAGATTTCTTAAATGTTCAAATAGGAAAGGATTTCATAAAAATCGTATACAGTATAAACTCATAGGATTTAAATAAGTTTCTCAGCAACATATAATTTTTTTTTTCTGCTGTATAAACTTATTGGGTTTAATTCCGTTGCTTAGCAATGTTATATTATTTTTAACGCTTTCCAACATATTTGAAAAGTGTTTATGACTTTGGGCACCTTGTCTGTCTCTCCGTTCGCACGATAACTGCCGTAAAAGTGACTTTATCGAAATAGAATTTTAGTATGTTGTTGAGACGGTATGTGGGACACATGGGAATGAAAATGAATAATGTCACCCAAATACCTTTACACAAAATACCTGTCAAATTTCGAACTGTGACGGTGGGATGTGGTTCATATTTGGAAATAGCAAACAAAAAACTTTTGGATTTACTCATAATAGTTATGCATGATATTAAAAGACATAACTCTATTATGATAAAAAACGGACAGGAACTGATAAACCGACTAAAGTTTTGTCATAACGATATCAACTTTAAGAGTTACGACTTTCGAGATATTTTTAACAATATTGATTTGGATAATTTACAATTGATTCTGAAAGATCTACATGAAGAATACGATCTAAAGCAATTTATAACTTATAGAAGATACATGGACTTGGTAGAATTGGTATTAAAGGAAAACATACTACACGACGGAAGCAATTTTTACAAACAAATCAAGGGCATACCTATGGGAGGGAGTTGCTCGTCAATACTAGCAGATATATATCTATCTAAATACGAAAGAGGCACTCATATCCTATCGGAAATGCCCTACTTCCGTTATGTCGATGATGTGATAATTGGGGGCTATGAAAACACCCCATGTTTTGACTTTTCATTCTACCCAAGCGAATTGGACCTTATTGAAAATCCAGCGTGTAAGGACGGATCGGTAAAATTCTTGGATTTAGCTATCAAAAAACACAAGAAATATGGAATATACACAGAGTTACACGACAAAAGAGATTCATACAGGATCAAGGTAAATCATATTATCGATTGGAATTCAAACCTTGCAAAGTATGTCTTCAGAAATATAGTAATTGGACATTTTAGAAGAAACCAAAATTATAATACTTTTAGGAAAGACTGCATTTGCAAATGTAAAAAATTTGCAGATGAAGCTATAAAAAGAAATTATCCAGTCAATTTTGTACAACATTATTACAAATCCTTTTTTAAAGAAAATTTGTAATCTGATTGTTGATATAGAGATTTAATATTCATGACTGCGTAACTATTATCCTGATATTTCTCTGCGCATGAGCAACTTTACTTATATAAAGAGACGTTCCATCGGGTTGGACTAGCGGATGTTTCTTCTTCATGGATTCGTTTACTTCTTTGGTTCTGAGTCTGTTCTGGTGCTTTTATTTTCGCACATTTGGGAGGCTGACCATGGAATTATGTTGGTTCCGTGAGCATTACCCGGGTTGTAAAAGCTGCTTTAAGCGGGAAAGGGGTGTCGCAATCCACCCCTACCATTCTTATGTAATTCATATGGTCACTCCCGTTCTTTTCTACTTTCATTCATATATATATATATATATATATATATAAAGAAGTATAAGAATCGCTGTTTTCGCTATATAAAATTATATTCACAGACAGATCTGAAGAACAAAACATCCAGTTTGTTAAATATCAAATTGAATTAATATATGCCAAAATGAAAGCGCTATGAAATTGGATCAACATATGGCGAAATGAAAGCGCTAAAACAGTATTGGAAGATATATCTATACCGGTTTTATTTTGTTTCAACAATTAACTAAACTCAATATATGAGTTTGAAAAATCCTTTCAAAAATAAAACAGATGACTTAAGAAATTAAAATTATCAATACTCCTCTCAACTTTTCAACCTAAATAATGAAATAATGTAAGCCAGTCAAAAATTTAATTTTAATAAAATTTATTGTTATATAGATTTCTTAAATGTTCAAATAGGAAAGGATTTCATAAAAATCGTATACAGTATAAACTCATAGGATTTAAATAAGTTTCTCAGCAACATATAATTTTTTTTTTCTGCTGTATAAACTTATTGGGTTTAATTCCGTTGCTTAGCAATGTTATATTATTTTTAACGCTTTCCAACATATTTGAAAAGTGTTTATGACTTTGGGCACCTTGTCTGTCTCTCCGTTCGCACGATAACTGCCGTAAAAGTGACTTTATCGAAATAGAATTTTAGTATGTTGTTGAGACGGTATGTGGGACACATGGGAATGAAAATGAATAATGTCACCCAATTTGTTTAGGATTTAACTCGTGTTGAAAAATGTGATACATTGAATCCTATGGGACATAATATTTCAAACATTTTTTAAGAGAAGTTATAAAAAAAATGCTTTAGAAATTTTAAGAAATATTCTAATTATCACATATAATGTGTAAAAAAAATTCAACAATGTATGTTGGATAGTTTTTTAAATAGAAATTGAAATAATAATTGCACCCATACTATACGAATAGATCACGTGACTCGTTTCGAAATAAAATATGGCATCCATTTTCAGCTTTGTAAAGATCGTGATGTTTAAACATCGTTTACATTTATATTTAATGTTGCATCCGCTTTATTTTTAAGTATTATTTGTGTATCTAAATTCTATATCAACGCAATTACAATCTTTTTTATTTTAAATGGTCAGTAAATTGTCCTTATTTCTACAACGAGGCCTAATTTTAATACCAAACTACAACATACATAATGTAAACAAATCAAGAGATTGTAAGATGAGTTGTATAAGAATTGCTGAATTTTTTTCTCACGCAAAATTATTTAGCTCTGCAGTCTGGAATATAACTGCTATGAATGATATATTCAAAGATTTCACTGATGTTCAGATGATTTATATTTCGATGACGTCATTTGAATAAAATTCATTTTGTGTAACTAGCATTGTCTTTTTCGTTGAAGTTTAAAGTTTTCATGTAGAAGTACTGTACATGTAGTTTAAAAATTATCATCGCTAAATACATCACATTTTAAAGATGTTTATATAAAATTGCGTTTCAGTGGGGAAGTGTTTTATCATCAATGCTTTATGCATGATTGATATTTATTGTTATTTTTTTCTTATTAATTAGTTTGAAAACCTGGTGGTAGTCTTCTTGTCGTCTAGTCGCTTTCAAAAAATCAAGGTTTATATATACACTGAAGTAATTGTATTACATTATGTACGAAATTCTCCATTTGTTCCGATATATCGCATCCACAGACTCACGTACGTACACGTACACACACAGAGAGATTAATCCAGAAAAGTTGAATTCAAATTCAAGAATGATAAAGACTCGTAAATTGCCAAAAACTAGAATTTAAATTATTGACCCTGCCACAACTTTTCTGCTAATTGTAACTAGCTGCGGCCCTATTCGATGCAGCTTCTTTGATAGGCTGTAGATGTATATCGTATATGGTTTAAACGAATACATTGCTTTTTATAAAACATATTAATAAACTATTATCGGTATCTAATAACGGTCCTAATAAATATTTAATTTTATATTTTTAGCAATCACATCCTCTGTGTTGTGATACCTCTTACCTATTTAGGGCCTAAGCGCCATAAATAAAATAAAATGAAAATTTAGACTGAATATGGCAGAATTAGTGATGCTATGAAACCCACATTGAAAGGTTATTTCAATTTTTGGAATTTTTTTTACTCACTTATTTTACTTACTGAAATAATAATTTGGAAGGAAATCATCTAATTAACAAGAAAGATCAATCATGCATAAGCATTGATTATAAAACACTTTTCAACTGAAATGCAATTTCATTTAAAAATCTCTAATATGTGATACATTCAGTGGTGATATCTTTTACATTATCACTGTGCTACAGTAATTTATTATACTTATTATTTAAAATTGTATCGAAATATAAATCATCTGATTCTCTATGCAAAATCAATGAACATTTCATTCATATAACTTGCATTCCAGACTACGGAGCTAAATATTTTTGTGTGAAAAAAATTCAGCAATTCTTATGTAACTCACCTTACAATCGCTTGAGATATTTGCATTCTGCATAAGTTAAAATTAGGCTTCGTTGAAGAAATAATAAAAGTTTAGGGATCATTTAAAATCACAACTATTGTAATTGCGAATTTAGATACACAGATAATACAGATACACAGATTATATATGTGTGTGCGTATGTATGTATTCAAAGTATTGGAATCGTGCCGAAGATCGGAACTCGAATTTTCGATGGATCTACACGTTTTGGGACTTCCAGAACACGAAAAACTATTTTTAGGAAGACGTCTGTGTGTGTAAGGGTGTATCTGTGTATGTTTCTGTGTGTCTGTGAGGATATTACATCCACTCTAATTGAAAAACTTAATGGACCGAATTTCATAAAATTTGGTAAGTTTTTTGTGGGAAACCCTGATGTTCATTTGATTATATTACGATTCGTAATAAAAGAATCTGCCTTCTTTGCGAAATGGCCGGCAGAAATTGCCTTTATCCACTCTAGCTAAAAACTAATGGGCCAAATTTAACACAATTTGGTGTATAATATTTCAATAACCTACAAGTGATTTATATACCAAATTTAACAAAATTTGGTATATAAATCACTTGTAGGTTATTCTAGCACGATTCGGGAAAAAGGAGCGGGCTGTTTTTGCAAAATAGGCCGCAAAACTCGTTAAATATAAAAATAAAAGACTACGTGTGCTCAATTATATCAATTAAATTCCCATTTAATACTTGATTTTTGACAACGAAAAGAATAAGACTAATCCTATTACTTTAGGACTAGCCGTTCTTGAGATATTTATTTTGATTTGCGTTTTAGCTACGCCACTTTTGACAATAAGTCCATCTATCAAATGAGAACCAAATTTAAGTTTAACGTGCAAATTCAATGTCATTTAAAATACTTATGGATGTTATTTTGTGCAGATAAAATCAAATTATTATTGAAGAAATAAAGAGAACGTGAATATGAGTCTGCAGGGAAAGACATGTGCTGTCCACATCAGAATTTTTAACAATATTACAACAATGATTTATAGAAGTGAACGGGGATTATTTGCAGGCCATTTCGAAAAAAATGTAGGATCTATATTTAAAGATCCACCAAATTGTTGTAGAGTAAAATGTTCTACAAGTTTAGGTCGTGTACCAAATTTTAATTCTAGAACGTAGGAAAGTGCATTAAAAACGCCATCAAATAAGTATATCATGAAAAGTTTTATAAAATTTAAAAAAAAATTGTTATCTACCAAATTTATTTTAAAATGTGAAGCCTCACTCTATACAAAATAATTAGACTGTTGGAAAGATATTTATTATATTATATATATATTTTTTCTTTCTGGAGGATATCGCAAAAGTCAGAATTTAATTGAATTCGTTTTTCTCCCTACATTAAATAATTTTTAATTAAAAAACTACCTAACATATTTTACTGAAATTTTTTTTATATATTTTACGAGATAATGTGAATATTTTTTAAAAATTTCGAGGCAATTTGTGAATTTTAAATGTGCTTAAAAAATGTTTTAAAAATTAGGTCCCATAGGGTTCAATGTATTTCATTTTTTCAACCCGTGTTCAATAAAAAACTAATTGGGTGATATAAATTATTTATATTCCTATAGGTCCCACAGACCGTCTGAAAAGCATACTGAAATTTATTTTTGATAAAGTCATTTTTACGGCAGTTATCGTGCTAACGGACAGACAGACAGACAGACAGACAGACAGACAGACAGACGGACAGACAGACAGACAGGCAGACAGACTGAACAAAGTCATAAACACTTTTCAACTACGTTGTAAAGTGTTAAAAATGTAAACGCTCCTCAATTCCATGTCCATCGAAAATAATCACTATTTCAATACATAAAGAGAAATCCACAGAAGAAAAGTGGGCGTGGCTAAATAACTATTGATCCATGTTAGCCCCGCTTTTTACAATTAAATATCTTTTTTTTTTCCAAATAATCTTGCGGTAAAATTATTGTTTGCATAATGCTATCTCTATGAGAGGTTCGTTTATTAGAAACTAGTACTAAATTTGAAGTCGGGCTGCAGAAACATGGACTAAATTTTAAGTGCGGCAATTTTATGTCTACGTATAAAATTTCATGAATGTAGGTGAAGTCTGTTTCTCCGATATGATTAGACAAACACTCAAAAACACAAATAATACACATATTTTCAAATTTATTTATATAAATAGAAGCGAAGGTAAATATTTGATTATATTTACTTTCCTTATATGCATAGTAGAATGTATAAGGAAAGTATTATGATAGGGTCCAAAATTCAAATTGGAGTTTTGAACGGGAGAGCACGTTTCAAGCATTTCTGAAGGGGAATCAAATGTTTTTGAGGTGATGTGTGTGTGTGTATGTATGTGTGTGAACGAATAAAGCGATTCAAACGAAATTTAGTACAAAAATTACAATCTGTGATTACTGGAAGCTTATTGTTTTTAAATGAAATCGAATGTTCAGAACCACACTAAATTTTCTAGTGAAATTTTAAAAAAATCATCAGAAATACAAAGCCTTTAATAAAGTTACACAAATAGTTATTTCTTATGTATTTTTATATTAGGAATAGATTGCCATCAAATTTAGAACGCTAGTATCAACCGTTTTTGAGATATTGCACATTTTTCAAATAAATTTATCAAAAAATCACATAAAGATATATTAAATATTGTGAAATATGTTCATTTTTCATATGTAACATCATGCGATAAATTTGGTGGCATCATTCTCGTGGATCTAGCACGTTCCATTCATGGGAAAATATACTTTGGGTAATACTTTTGTAGTTGGACGCCAATAGCAAGTTATCTGCTACAATAATAACTTAATTCTCCAACCATAACGCTTGGCAAGATATTGAAGATGAATTTGGCAGAATGTCGCGAACTTGGCGACTTTTTTAAGTATTTCCAAATTAACGAAAATGTCATCAAATCGAAAAAAATGACACTAAATTAATGAAAATGACAAGAATTTGGCGAAAATTCTATATCTTGGAAAAAATGTAAGTAACCTTTGGATAAAATTGTGGTGACAAATTTGTCGGCATATCTCCAACTTAGTGACTTTTTAAACGTTTCCAAATTGACGAAAATGACACCCAATTGCCAAAATGTCGCGAAATCGATAAAAATGACGACAAATGAAAAGTAAAGTTTCGCAAACTCTGATTTCCGTCAGATAACGGGCATACATTCTAGTATATAAGAAATGCTCTTCTCTCCGTTTGTTTGTAACAGTTGGTGATGCATTTTGGTATACTTGGCGAATAATTTTGCAAAGTATCGCCAACTTGGCGATATTTAGCCCCTTATTGACAAAACTATCCTAAAAATGACGCCTAATTTCCGTTTGTCTGTATATTTGGAAAACTTGGCGAATAATCTAGCAAAGTATCACCAACTTGGCGATATTTCGCCCCAGATTAACGAAAATTTCGTCAAAATTGCAAAAATGAAGCTAAAGGAATGTAAATAACGACTAATTGATGAATTAATTATTGAAATATTTTAATATATGGATATATCCCTTATTGAGAATGCTATCAATATTGTTAATCGTTGATTTAAAGTTGTGTGAAATATAAGTTAGTTGGGTACTTTGAAATAGTATGACATGTTGTCATCCGGAAAATCGCCAAATGTACAAATCAACGTTGAAACACAGTACCGTGGATCTTATACATTATTTTTTAACTGTAAAAGGGGTCAATTTACTGCATTATATAAGGAAAGTAACGTGCTACCTACACAGATTTTTTAAGTATTTTACAAAAATGGTTATATCACAATTATTACAAACGAACGGTCACTTAACTACGTAAATGCCAACCAGTAACGTAGAAGACGAAATATTCGCTCTCATATAGTATTGACTACGGGACGGAACATAACAAAGCCGATTTTTAATATCCCGGGGTTAAAGAAAAGGTGGATTCGTGGTTTTATCCATAAGGAGCGACTTGGTGTCACCCCTCTCAATGCCATCAAGAGAAGCGGCCCGCCCGAAGCCAGACTATGCAGGAAGTGCCAGGAGCAGCTAGAGACGCTCCCGCACGTACTGTGCAAATGCAAAACTAATATGACCTGGATCAAGAAGAGGCACGATGACCTACTGAATCGGGTTATCGTTGCTGCCCGTGGCCGCTGGAAGATCCTTTCAATTGACCAGCGCGCTGACGACAGCAGCCTCCAACCTGATTTAGAACTGCGCAAGGGCTCCTCGATCCTGGTCATTGACGTCATCTTTGCTTTCGATAATGGGCCGGACCCCTTCAAGGTGACCAGGGCTAGGAAGGAAGCAAAATACCAAGAAGTGGTGCAATTCTTTAAAAATGAGGGCCTATCGGACGTCAGGGTGGAAGCCATTGTATTGGGCCCACTCGGCTCCTGGGATAAAGCAAATGACAAGGTCATGCTGCGCATATGTTCCAGAAAATATCTCAAACTTCTTCAGAAAACTCGCTGTAAGCGATGCAGTAAGAACCAGCAGGGACATGTGCGTAGAATTCGTGACCGGAATGACACAAATCCCAGGAGGCCACGACCGGAACAAGAGATTCCGCGTAAAGAATGACATTCCCGACCCCGTTGACGAGGATGAACTCGATATTCCAGACGGCGAAGCTGCACGAGAATGCGATACCGACCAGCTGATCTGCCCCCCACATTGAGGAAGCAACCGCGCAGCCGCTGAGGGAGTCTAGCGCACACCCTGCGAACGAGCAAAACACTGCAAATGTGCAGCGACTCGTCAGTGAACTGCTGACTGAAGCTAGAACGGCGGTTGGCCCAGATGATGACAATCGGCTGTCCGACAACTCACTGCTGCCCAGTAAAAGACAAAATGACGTGCTGTATCAGCCTGAATGCGGGCCACAGCTGTGTACAAACCTCATCAGCGAAAGACACCTTCAACCTCAACTTCTGTCTGCCGTTCTACCAATCTGGATCAGCTCCCGTCCCATCACAAACTGTGGTAACGAAAGACGACACTGCTACTCCGAACCTTCAGCCTGCCACAAGTACGAAACAATCCTTATCCCCTGGCAGACCGTTGAATTATGAAATGGATAGCTCTCCAAGCATGGACTCGGCCACTGAATGCGGGACTGAGTGCACCGATCTTGTAAATGCTCCTCGATCTTATTCTGTAAATACTCCTGTAAATATCAACTGCTCAAACTCACTCAGAGACCTGCATTCAACTCTTGTCCACGCTAACTCAACTCCCACAAATCTGAACTCTGTGAACTCTAATAAGCCCCCTTCACTGGCACCCCTGCTAGCAACCCGCCGAGCTGTACATCTGACTGCCTGGACAGCGACGAACTGGCCTCCGAGCCGGTGCGAAAGGAAGATGATGTGCATAAAACTGTAAATATAAATAATGTAAGTAGATCCACTAAGAAATGCACGTCTTCTATTCCCAAGGTCACAACACCTTCAAATACGGACTCTCAGCACCCTAGCACTTCTAGTTCCTTCCCCACGAAGAACTACTCACGCACGGGGAACGACAAGCGGACAAATGTGAAATCCGGAAAGACAACTCCTGTGAACATTGCATGCTGCATCCCAGAGACGAACAGACTATCTATCCTTCACTGGTCTCTTTCCCAGCTCCAAAACCACGGATGTGGACTGTCTCCCGTACACCAGCGCTTCAAGTCGTCACGATGCTGAGTTGTCTGCTGGCGGACACCTGATGGATGATACAGACCTCGACACTGCCGAACCTCATCACGCACCTTCGGTGCAAGATTGTACGCGGAGCCAGCACACTGTTGCTGGCAAGAACTAGCTCCTTTGTCCCTGACAGATGAAGATCATTTTGCAAATACAAGTCCCGGGTGCCCTGATCCTTTGTAAATATATGTAAATACACTTCTCCTGGCACCCGGTAGACGAAAAATGTATGTAACCTTACAAGTAAATAAAGTACTAAATGTACCTGGAAGAACATATGCCTGTACTAGATTTCCCCATGGGGAGTCTATAAACTGGGTTTCAGGCTTATAGTAATATCCACGACCGAAATGAGTTGAGGATCCTGTAAAAAATCTGTTCTTGTAAGGTTAACACCTTGCAGAGAATCTATATGATTCGCTTAGTGTTAAACTAATTTTTGAACAGGGGCGTGTGTCCGGAATTTCCATTCCCGGTTGGAGGACTAGGGAGAAAATGGACGACTATTCGAATCTTTATAGACATTCCAGACTAAGTGACCAAGAAGAGTAAATCTGTGCAAACATATAGCATCGACTACAATGTTCTAACTGAGCGGGATTTTTGTTAAACCGACTACTTACAAAGTTAATTGCTAAGAATTGTGAAACAAAATAACATATAAGAAAATTGCCACTTAATTTAAGAGTATTAGTCCCTGTCTTTGACAGTTTTAAATACTATCGCTATATAGATATACTCTAGAAAAATATAAACAGATGTCCTATAGAAAGCAGAACGTGTTTTTTGTTACATAAAGTATTGAACAAAAAAAAAATCCGTCAATGCCTGTAGCTCTTGTATTTGATTTCACTGGGTTATTTAGCGCTTCGCCATTTTTGCGATAAATAATAGCATGTTTTTATTGTATTATTGGAGTACGATTATAATTTTTATCGGGAGGTTTAGATCATATTTTACTATCAGATATCGCATTGGAATCACTGTTTATTTAAATGTATCTTGGAATTTAGTGAAAAGTGAAAATATATGAACGAAAAAATATATAAAATAAAAAATAAAAAAAAGTATGAACCGAAACTTTAAAACCAAATGTATTATCCTAAAAATTCATATTGCAGCATATTTTGAAATATTGACTAGATATAGAATTGTCACTGAGATGGATTTTTAAAAGGCTTCACAGATATATTTTTAGAATAGGAGAGATGATAGTATCAACAATATTGGGAAAGTATCCAAAAATGTCTTTTCAAATAGAACTTATTCATTCCGTTGCACGTAATGCAGTCCAGTCTCATACCAAAATATATTTATACCAGTGTCAGTAAATAAATGGCATATAGAATTTTCTCTGCTTTGACATTTTGGATTTGGAGCATTGCAAGATTTGCTTAATGTACGATAAAATCAAGCGGAATTAAAATTGCAACACAATGAGTTTTTCCTTTGATTTACCGGAAAATTTGCATACAAGAACGTCACGGCGATGTGAGTTTGCAAATAATTAAAGTTTCATAGCGATTTTTCAAAAGGAGTGGCTGATACAAGGCAGAACTTGGCAAGTTATGACTTCGAACAACTACATTTTGAAAAACAAAATTCAAACAAAATTTATTCCTGAAGTATAGTTAAGTTCATAAGTAAGTAAAAAACACTATGTGGAAAGGATAGGGGGAAATCCAGCATAAACAAAATTATTAAGTCTAACTAAAATAAAAATTCAGCGTACAACTGTTTCAAGGATACATTGAATTATCATCGTCAGTGCTAGATAACCAATATACCCGAAGTCTAAAAGACGAAATGGGCAGAAATAAAAGGAACAGAGGGTATATACATCAAAATTATGGACTGAAAGTTGACGTCAAACAGCCAATTAGAAAGCAGAATGGAGAACTGGCCAGCCAATTTGTAACAAGAACTGACGCAGATAGAGTACTCCAAAACACAACAGGAATGGCCCAAGAAGACAAAATACATCCAAACAAGATTAAATGAGTCCCAACAAGACGAAAAAAACATTCATAATGACGCAGAGTCCAGAAGATTAAATAATATGCACTTAAGTTACCCAGAATGGACGAAACTTGCGTTCTCAAGGAATACACCAAACTAAAGGTCTGAGAGAAACAAATAATTGGAATACACAAAGTTGGGTGGTCAACTCAACGCATAGAGTAACTGGTTGATCGGTATAATACTGCAATTGAGTGAGCGATATATATATAAAAAATAGTTGAAGGTCGTAAAGTCGGAACTACAGCAAGTTGGGTGACAAGTCAACATGGTGGGGAAGCGACAGTCCAGTGGTTAGCACGCGGGAGATGCACTCGGACGGCCCGGATTCGCTTCCCGCCAGTGTCAAAACTTTGTTCACGCGGAGTACGATCACGTTAAACAAGTGAAACCGTAAGTGCTTCCGAGAGGTTAGTGGTAGGAGAAGGAGGGTACGGTCCCTGTGGATGCCTGCCCCATTGAGTCCCGGTCTAAATTGAATGAGACTTCCTGGCCGTCCAAACATATTATACCTTTCTGGTGGGTCGGACGGTCTGAGTAGAAGAAGAAGTCAACATGGTGATTGTATAAATCGCTTACAAGTCCTAGCTACAATCACAGTTACCTATCGGCAGGCAAAAGAGTGGTAATAACTGTTTTCAGCCAACCCATCACACGTCGAATGATTTCCAGATTTCCAATCGTCTTGCAAAAGTGGGGTTGCATATACGTTGCCAATTGAACTACTTACCACGGACCTCAACAAATCATCGACAATGCGTGGATTGGTGCCGTTCTCGATGTACCTGAGATACAGCTGTTTTCAGTAATGAATAATGTTTTTACTTAGATGATGGTCAGATATTAATATAGCGGCGACTTGGAGAAAGGGAGATTTCAGCCAGTTGTGTTGAACGGCACGAAGCCTAAATGCGAGGTAATTACAGTCTGGTATTTATTAAATGCGAGTTATACAAGCATTATCGACTATATGTTGCTGAAATTTAAAAACATGTAGCAATGCACTTCTTAATTAATGCGAGAAACCCCTTATTTTCTCACTATAATGCTCATCTACATAAGAAAAGGCATGTACTTTCAAAATAGGTGGTCACTATCAAATTTGTATTGTATGCTACAGTAGTGGACAAAATTTTGGAAACCTTTTTTGGAAAAAGTGTATTTTTGAGGTTTGATGGCCCATAACACCACTTTTTTTTACCAATATCATAAAATTATATATCAATGGAAAGACAATGTAATCAGGATTGTAATTCAATAACATTTATGAATTATTTTTAATAGAACAAACAGCATTTATAAAGAAGAAAGTGAAATACATACAAAAATTGAGATATATAAAATTTCTCACCATGTCAGTTACTACATAGTTGGGTAACCTTTAAACTTAATTGCGGCCTTACAGCGCTTTCCCATGGAGTGAACCAAGTTTTTTAGTTCTGCAGCTGTTATAATATGAAATCAAAATTGTATTATTGCTTCTGTTAATTCAGTTTTATTGCTGGGTTGCTTCTGGCTAACAAGTTTCTTTAGTCGGCTCCATAGATTATCAATGGGGTCAATGGGCTATTCCCAGGCCATTCCATCAGTTGAATATGATGATTTTGAAGCCACTTTTTGCACACACGAGCAACATGACATGAAACTGAATCCTGTTTATATATAAATGATTCATTATCTTGGGAAAGATCACGTGCAGAAGGCCGCATTTTGGGCTCAAATATTTCATTTATGTATCTTTGGGAATTTATATTCCTATTGAATACGCAAATTCTGCCCACATCTCTTGATGTCATACAACCCCAGATCATAACAATAACTGGGTGTTTCACGGTAGGTGTAATGCAATCAAGATGCAAATATTCTCCGATTCTTCTTCCTACGTATTTTACGTCATTACTATCAAACAGAGATATTTTGGTCTCAGCACTCCTAATTATACTATCCCATTGTTCCGTTGTCAGTTTACATGGGTTTTATCTCAGTTTAATATTTTCAACCCTTGTTTGAGAGATAACAAGAAAGAACAATCATGCTTAAAGCATTGATTATGAAACACTTTCCAACTTCAATGCAATTTTATTTAAAAAAGTCGAAAATGCAATACATTCCTCGGTAATATTTTAAAACTTATCACAATACTACATTGATTTATTATATTTGAAAACTTAAACCTTCATTGAAAAAAATGAACTTCACTCAAATGACGACATTGAAATATAAATTGCCTGGTTTCAATATCTCTAAAATGCAATACATTCCACGGTAATATTTTTAAAACTATCATAATACTACGATAATTTATTATATTTGAAAACTTCATCGAAAACAACTGAAATTAATTCAAATGATGTCATAGAAAAAATAACACGCCTGGATCTCTCTATAAAAGCAGGATTTCATTCATAACTTTCTCCATTTCATTCATCACAATACTATCATAATTTATTTTATTTAAAAATTAAGACCATGGAGCTACAATTCATAAACTTTATGCTTAAAACTTCATCGAAAAAAATCGTCCTTCTGTTTATAAAATCAATTGATATTTCATTCATATCAGCCATGCAGACTCCATGGGCTAAATAATCTTGTGTGAAACAAATACAGCAATTCTAATACAACTCATTCTACATATTTTGCTGTTTACATTTTACATAAGTGAAAAATAAGCTTCGTTGTAGAAATAATCAAATTTGAATGAGAATTTAAACTCAAATATATTGTCATTGTGTTGTTTTAGTATGTAGATGCACAGAATTTAAGCAGAAATAAAGTAGTTTTAGGATGGATACAACACTCAATGTGAATTAAAAAGAACTTTAAAAAATCACGAATTTGAAACAAGATGGATGCCATATATCAATTTGAAGTGGGTCATGTGATCGTTTCATATCATAGTCACGTGATCGTTTCATATAAGATGTGTAATTATTATTTTAATTTTTATTTAAAAAACTACTGAATATATTTAGCTGAATTTTTTTTATATATTTTATGGAACAATTTGACTATTACCTAAAATTTTCGAAGCAATTTGTGAATTTTAAATCCGCTTAAAAAATGTTAGAAAAATTAGGTCCCATAGGGCTCAATGTATTTCATTTTTTCAACTCGGGTTCAATCCAAAACTAATTGTGTGATATTATTCATTTATATTCCCATAGGTCCTACAGACCGTCTGAGCAACATACTAAAATTTCATTTTGATTAAGTCATTTTTACGGCAATTATCGTGCTAACGGACAGACAGACAGACAGACAGACAGACAGACAGACAAACAGACAGACAGACAGACAGACAGACAGACAGAATGAGCAAAGTCATAAACACTTTTCAACTTTGTTGTAAAGTGTTAAAATTGGCTTTTTTCGTGGAGTTCTAGGATTTAGTGTAAATTCATGCAGTCTGCGCCGAACAACCCTTGCACTCAACTTCACATTGCATTGCGCCATTTCACCTTGTATACACCCATACACCGAGATGGTTTTTAACACTTTACAACAAAGTTGAAAAGTATTTATGACTTTGTTCATTCTGTCTGTCTGTCTGCCCGTTAGCACGATAACTGCCGTAAAAATGACTTAATCAAAATGAAATTTTAGTATGTTGTTCAGACGGTCCGTAGGACCTATGGGAATATAAATGAATAATATCACCCAATTAGTTTTGTATTGAACCCGGGTTGAAAAAATAAAATACATTGAAGCTTATGGGACCTAAGTTTTCAAACATTGTTTAAGCGGATTTAAAATTCATAAATTGCTTCGAAAATTTTAGGTAATATTCAAATTATTCCATAAAATATATAAAAAAAAATTCAAAATATATACAGTAGTTTTTTAAATAAAAATTAAAATAGTAATTACACCCTGTTTATGAAGCGATCACGTGATCATGATATGAAAATATCACTTGACCCACTTCAAAATAAAATATGGCATCCATCGTCTCTCAAAATCGGGATTTTTAAAGTTCTTTTTACCTAATATTGAGTGTTGTATTCGTCATAAAACCGCTTTATTTTTGCTTAAATTCTGTGCATCTACATACTAAAACAACGCAATGACAATATATTTGAGTTTAAATGATCATCCAAATTTGATGATTTCTACAACGAAGCCTATTTTTCACTTATGTAAATTGTAAACAGCAAAATATGTAGGATGAGTTGTATAAGAATTGCTGTATTTTTTTAACGCAAAAGTATTTAGCTCATAGAGTCTGCATAGCTGATATGAATGAAATATTCATTGATTTTACAAAGAGAAGGACGATTTTTTTCGATGAAGTTTTAAGCATAGAGTTTAATTACTTATACCTCCATGGTCTTAAGTTTTTGAAATAAATTATTATAGTACTGTGATGAATGAAATGATTGGGAAAATGTTATGAATGAAATGCTGCTTTTATAGAGAGAGCCAGGCGTGTTATTTTTTCTATGACGTCATTTGAATGAATGTCTGTTGTTTTCGATGAAGTTTTCAAATATAATAAATTATTGTAGTATTATGATGATTTTAAAAATATTACCGAGGAAGTATCGCATTTAAAGATGTTTAAACCAGGCAATTTATATTAAAATGCCGTCATTTGTATGAAGTTCATTTTTTTCGATGAAGGTTTAAAATTTTATAATAAATTAATGTAGTATTGTGATAAGTTTTAAAATATTACTTAGGAATGTATTGCATTTTAGAAATGTTTAAATAACATTTCATTGCAGTTGGAATGTGTTTCATAATCAATGCTTTATATAATATATATATATAATATATATATTATATATTATATATATATATATATATATATTATATATATATATATAATATATATATTATATATATATTATATATATATGTATATATATATAATATATACATGATTGATCTTTCTTGTCTTCTTTCACCTAGGCACAGTCTCCTAATTCTTCTATCATCACCTGCTGTTGTGCACCTTTTCCTGCCTTTACCAGTCTGATTTTGTAGCAAATGAGTCTTCTTATACCTCTTCAAAAATTTAGAAATGCCACCTTTGGTTAAGTTTCCTCCAATATTTCTGATAATTTCTTCTTACCTGTAGCCTTGTTCACTTAATAGTACTGTTTTACATCGCTTTCTGGGTGACCAGTCAACTCTTTGCGTCAGTTCTTTAATTTTATTATGTTTTACAAGCTCACTAAATTAAACACCCCTCATCCCTAACCAACTTGATAGCAATCACATAACACACTCTGCTGAATGTTCTGTTAACTGTTGGCACATTGCCAAAACAAGATGACACCTGATTGGCTGTCTAAACACTCATGCTCATTGGTTACATTCAAATGAAGGAAACCTTCTATAGGTGCATAACAGCAAGTGATGATAGAAGAATGAAGAGGCTGTGCCTTGGTAACAGAATAAACCTAAGCAAAGTATTCTTCTTTTTCTGGTTATTTGGTTATAACTTTTGGTAGAATATAGACAATTGAATAAATGTTATTGCATTATAATCTTGATTACAAAATCTTTCCACTGATATATAATTTTATGGTATTGGTACAAGAAAAAAGTCGTGTTATGAGCCACCAAACCTCAAAAGGTTTTCACAATTTTGGCCACTACTGTACTTTAGAAGAAGTTATATTAGTTTTATCACTTTAGCAGTAGTTTGGGTTGTACGTGAACTTTTTTCTTGAAATTTTATACCAAAGACTGCTCTTTGCATGATACTTTTCATTTCTTACACTACATGAAACATTTCCGATAATATCTAATCCTTTTCTATCATCCTAAAACTTAAAAAAAAAAGATTTTTCTGAAAAGCCGTTTGAACTACTTTTTAGATAAAAGCCTATATTCCCGAAATATTTCAGAAGTTTTTTTTTTATGGGATCCATTTTAGTAAATACAAATAAGATGCATGTTTTCTCAATCAAAATTATTTAACTTTGGAGTCTGGAATATAAGTGAATGAAATATAAGTGAATGAACACGGCGGCAGTTCACGCGGAGTACGATCACGTTAAGCATGTGGGTCCGTAAGTCCTCCTGAGAGGTTGATGGTAGGGGGAAGGAGGGTACGATCCCTGTGGATGCCTCCCCCACTGGGTTCCAGTCTAAATTGGGTGGCTCTTCCCGGCCGTCCAAACAGTTACCTTACACCTTTCTGGTAAGTCGGACGGTCTGGGTCTCAACAGCTCCATTATAATTATGACACCATGTACTAAATCCAGAAATAAAAGAACCACTGAGATATATCGCTTGTTTTTTGCATTTTGTTCCTCTTGGAACCAAGAGCGACGAAGTTAGGATTCAATAAACTTCATGAAAGTAAAATTTACACATAGCGAAAGTCAACTTCAAAACTACAATGCTATAATGACCAAAATAATTAAAAAAGCATACATTTCAAATAAATATACCGATACTATAGAATAGTCATGCATCAAAGTAATATTTGTCACATTTGCACATATCTTTTCTATAAAACCTGACTTAAGTACACTTTTCTGATATTCCACTATATCAGCAACGAAGAAGTTAGATATTTTGTATCAAAAGAGAAATATTTATATCCATAGTACTTTGGAAAACATGCATCTTATTTGTATTTGCTGAAATGTATCCCATAAAAAAAGAACTTCTGAAATATTTCTGGAATATAGGCTTTTATCTAAAAAGCAGTTCAAACGGCTTTTCTGATTTTCGATAGATCTTACTTTTTTTTAAAGTTTCAGGATGATAGAAAAGGATTAGATATTAACGGAAATGTTGCACATCGTATCATGCAAGGAGCAGTCAACTACAAAATTTCAAGAAAAAAGTTCACGTATGCAGCCCAAACTACTGCTAAATTCATAAAACTAATGTAACTTCTTTTAAAGTACAGTAGTGGCCAAAATTGGGGAAATCTTATGGAAATTATAATGGTGAGTAAATGTATTCTTTAAGATTATAAATACTTTCTCAAAATCTATATAAATAAAATTGCATGTTTGTAACTGTCGTGTGTATTTGTCTCATGGTCTTCATAAAATTTTGTGACTAGCCTTGGAATACACACAGTAAAAGTTTTGTTCATGTTTCGAGTTTTTAGGACTAAGGATTGTGGAGATATTACAAAATAAAACAAATCTCCCATAGAGATAAAGTTATGTAGATGATATTTTACCCCTAAATTCATTTGAGAAAAGTTGTTGCTAAGCAACGGAATGAAATTTAACGAGTTTACGCAGCAGGCGATTTTTATTATTTTTTTCCCAATTCAAATAATTAATAAATACATATATAACAATAACATTTTATCAAACTAACATTTTGTATCGATTGTATCAGTAACGGCTTTCGGATTGAAAGTTTACGGGAATTATTGATATTTTCTCATTCTTAAGTCAGCTGTTTTATTTTGGCAAATATTTTTCAAACTCACGTATTGAGTTTATCCAATTATTGAAACAGAAAAAAGAATGGCGCGGATATATCTTCTAATACTATTTTATCGCTTTCATTTTGGTATATGTTGATCTACTTTATATTTTTTTTAATTTGTTTACATATGGGACCGGGAGATTTTATTCTTCAAATCTGCCTCAGAAGATAATTTTGTATAGCGAAAATAGATATTCTTATACTTCTTTTCAGGAGAATTAAATATTTTAATATCCTGTTTGTAATAATAATGCCATTTAGAATACTTTAAGAATTTGCACATGCTTGCAAATTCTAAGTTTCTTTATATTATGTATGCCGTGCTAAGAACAGGTATATTGCTAGCAATTAATAAATTTCGCTTTTATCGATTAAATAAAAGCATTCGTTTTTATTTGAGTCTAAACTTTGTTTCAAGAGATACCGGTCCCACAGACTCACAAACAGACTTATAGATACCAGGGCATTATTTAAAATGGCTTGAGTTGCATTCAGGAATTCAGAAAATGTATAATTACACCAAAATCTGAAGGTCGGATTTCTCAAACTATCACAATTCTTGTCCCATTAAATATAGGGTTCTCTTTTAAGTCCTGCTTCCCTTTAATTTTCGATTAAAGTGCTCTAGAGTTGAAGAAGCTAGTAGGAAAATGACTATGTGCTATCGATAGCTGGCAGGTCTTCTACCGGCGAATTGAAAAAGTTAAAATTATTATCTCTAAAACGAAGTAAGATAATTTTCAACCACAAAGTTATAGTGCTTTCTCTATTTACGTGGACGTCTCTATGGAAGTAAGGTTTTCACATACCATCTACACAGATGCTAAAAATGAGCCAAACGGAAAGCGATAATTATGCATCTATCTCATTCATTACAAAAGGGCTTCAAGAAATAAGCGTGGAAAATTAATAATCCGTGCAATAAATTAATTCCGTCGTATTTAGAGTTATACATTTTGTAGAAAACAATAAATGCTTTATAAAACTTTCAGCACAATAATTATTCCTTTCCGTTGACCTCATTTTTATCGTCTGTGTCCAAACCGAGCGTTTTTCCATACTAAATAGAAACTACAACTTCCTAATCGAAAATTTTCCCTTTTCTTGCTTCGTTTTTGAGATAGGAATTCTAACTTGTTCAATTCGTCGCTAGAGGCACTACAAACTTTCTCAATTTACAGCGCATTGTTGCTTTTCTGTTAAAAAATCTTGCAGCTCTGAAACAATTCAATGTGAAGTTAAAGGGACTTAAGACGGAATCATGCATACTCTGTATTGTATAGAGAAAATTAAAAGAAAAGTAAGATTTTATTCCTCAAGTTTTACAGCGAAGACAAACAGCCCTGTGCAGCATATGCTGTAAAGTGTTTCTGATAATACATAATCCCTTTTTATCATTCCTGAACTTTTAAAATATAATATATTTCGAAAATCCGAAAAGCCGTTTGAACTGCTATTTTGATAAGTATGTTCAAAAATGTTTCAGAAGTTTCTTATGGGATACTTTCTACAGCAAATATAAATATGATGCGTGTTTTCCATACTCTGGAAATGGAAACTTATTTTTTGATACAAAATATTCAACTTCTTCGATGCTGATATAGTGAAATATCTGAAAAGTACATTCTAAGTCAGATTTTATAAAACGGATTTGGGCAAAATGGCAAATGTAGCAAAAATTACTTTTATGCATGACTATTAAATAGTTTTAGGGATATTTATTTGAAATTTATGTTTTAAAATTATTTTGATAGTTGCACTAATGTTTTAGTTAATTTTTTTTATGTGTACATTTTTCTTTCAGAAAATTCCTTATGTCCAACTTTATCGGATTTGATTCCGAGCAGTGTTTCTTTCAGGATTTTTTGAACGGGGGGGGGGCGAATGGAATTTTAGAGGGGTCAGTTTTCTATTTAACCTATAAAAATATATCTAAATGTTGTATCATATAAATAGAAACTAGGTTAATAGAACATGTATCCAGGGGGGACGATGTCTCGTCTCTGGGGGAGCTTCGACCCCCCCCCTCCCGGAGGTATGCTTGAAAGAAACATTGGTTCCGAGGCGACCAAAATAAGGCCAGTTTATGGCAAAACACGTGCTACACGTCTTATAATCTTTGTATTTATAGAGTTAGTATATGTCCTTTTAGATTAGGTATATGGTATCATTTTTATATAGAGAGAAGAACTCTGGAGCTTCACGTAACATATGGCATCAAGTATTGAAGGTGAGACCACGATATGAGCTGCCTGTTGCCCACATAATACAATACTATTGTTACACAGTATGCTCTGGATTCGTCAGTGTACTTTCAGGATACAAGAATACGTCCAATGGATAGCTAATACGTTTATTTACAGCGTAACAAGCGTTTACAGCGTATTAAATACATGTTAAACAGGAATAATATGCAGAAAATACCTCGATAACAACCTTGTAAGATCACTAACCAGCTTTTAGGTTAAGTAAAACAGTAATTAAATGCTCTACTACCTTCGCAAAACAACATATATTATTCTCAAAATATCCGCGTATTTCATAATTCAATGTTATTCGTATCACGTCGACTGTCCTCAAAATGAATGATGACTTCTTTTATATACTATCTGTAGAAACTTCTAAAAGTCTCGCGTATCTTGAAGAATATTCGTTATATCGAGAAGGTTCTCGAACATGCAAAAGTCACTAAAAGTCCCCAAATTGGTGATAAATCGGCAAATAGGGCAACCTCATTTGAACTTTATATGTTAACCCTAAATTCACGTCGTGGGAATGGTTGCCTCTAAATGTGTTTTCTCTGTCTGGTTTTCAAATGAGACTCACTCCAGTGGATGCATTTTAAATCTTTCGTAATACTATACTTTTTTCACAGCGCAATTATGATGTAACAGTGGAGCTTTACGTAGTGTATGACACCAGATTAGGGTGCAGGGAAAATTTCTTTTCAGAAATTTAAAAAGCCTGGGTTTGGAAAAGTTTCGTACTATAAAATCAAATAATCCTATGAAATATTTTTAAATTCTATATATATTTCGAAGTGCTCCAAGTTTTCGTTTTTGTATAATATTGTCACATATATAGTAAACATGATAAACCGTAATGTAATCAAAGTAATTTATCTGCTGTAATTCACTGTGCAAGCAAAAAAAGCGTCTCTGAACAGGTCTGGTTGATTACTACTCTAAAAACAGGGAGAGCAGGCTTTTAGATGCCGAGTTCCATTAAGTAAAGGGGGGGAGGGTTTCTCAGTCTCTCTCCCACGTGCTAAATAGCGCCATTTCTCACTTTGCTGTTCGAGTAGTAAGTAGTTTAAAATTTTTATCTCTTACAGATTTAAAATTTTGCTGTGCTTACCAACAGATATTATTAATAAATGTTATTAATTAATAATGAATATTAATTGTGAATAAATGAGTTTGAGTGACCCCTGGCTACTATCAACCTGTTTAAGTGTCTTGTGTTAGTGGTTTATGATAGTGAAAAAAGACTTTTAGCTTCTGATTAATTTCATAATCATGGCTGATAAAACTGAATTACCATCGTCTTCTGCTGAAGTAAAGTCGGTAAGTTCATTTGTCCTGTGTTTGTGAAACCAGTCCTTTTCAAGAAAAATATGCTACTTATCTAGGATGATATGATGAAAGAATATTTATGCGTCAGGCAGGAATTGCAAACTAGTGGTAGAATTGAGAAACCAATACCTTTTGCTGAAATTGCTGAACCAGTGGTAGTTGATATTGAGGATATATGGAAGAAAGCTACAATTCCAATCATATCACACCAACGCATTTTACAACGACTTCGAGATTATCACGAAAAATACAGGAAGTTACTGAAACATAAGAAACGGTACAACAATGATAACTACAAAAAGAAAATCTAAACACTCCAGATCCAAGCTAAAGAACTGTTTAATATAGCCTATTGTAAGTTCGATTTTGCTGTTTGCACTTGTGAAAAGATTAAGAAGGTGCCATTACAAGAGCATTTTTGTCACATCAACGAATGAGAAGAAAAATGATGGTAGGGAACATTGATATTAAAGCAACAAAAGAACTGCAACGAAATGAGAAGCGAAAGCAAGACAGAATCGACCAGTTAAGCAAATTATCAAGAGTTGATAGTGGTAATGATGAAATAGGGGACATCTTGGGCAATCCTCTTGGAAATGGACACATCTTGGAAATGGGAAATCTTCAGATGCAGAACAGGTACAGAACTCAGATACAATTACAGAATCAGATGATCCAGTAGTAATAGACTCTCCAACTGCTACTGAGACAACTACTTCCACATATTTTCGGAAAAAGAACCAAATATGTACAAAATTACCAACGGTAGCACGTGGATGTAACAGATGAGGCATTTCTGATCGCTTAGCGGCTACAATTACTTCAGCTGTTTTGCAAGATATTGGTGTACTCAAGGATAGTGATATAACAAGTGTGATTGATCCAAGCACGATAAGAAGAGAAAGACAGAAGAAAAGACGTAAATTGCTAGTTCAGTCAGATGAAGATAAAATTCTTCAGGGATTGTACTTCGATGGACGAAACGGACGTATCATCCCATTACAGTTTCAGAAGAGCATGTTGTTCTTCTAAAGGAACCAGGATCGGATTACTTAGGACATGTGACTCCTCAATGTAGTACATCAGAAGGCCTTAAAAACAGCATTATTGGATTTCTATGTGACAAAAAAATTAATACAGATAACTTAGTGGTTATAGGATTCGATGGCACTAATGTTAATACTGGGTGTAATGCAGGAGTAATCCTACTGTTAGAAGAACATTTTAAACATTCAGTCCATTGGTTTGTGTGCATGTTACACTTGAATGAACTTCCTTTAAGACATTTACCATTTCATCTAGATGGTATAACACATGGCCCCAACTCATTCTTTGGACCTATTGGAAAAGCAATAAGAGCGTGTGTACTACCTTTAAAACCATTCAAAACGCTTATTGGTAACACTCTGCCTGCTGTTGATGTTACAGATCTTAGTAATAACCAAAGGTATTTGTATGAAATGACCCAAACTGTAATGTTTGGTCATTGCTCTCAAAACTTAATCAATGGTAAACCGGGACCTCTGTCACATTCTCGCTGGTTAACAACTGCAAGTAGAATTATTCGAATACGTTGCAGAAAAAATCCATCAGAAAATCTTAAAACGCGTGTAAAATATATCATTGCGGTTTACGTACCTGTTTGGTTTGAAATAAAGACAGCTTCGTCATGTGCCAATGGTGCTCGTCATCTGTTTAAATTGATATCATACTCAAGATATCTCAATAAAGATCTAAGAGGAATTGTTGACCCAGTAATACAACGAAATGCCTTATTTACCCATTCGGGAAATATACTATTGGCTATGATGACAGATGAGAGAGAACATGTCCGCAAACTGGCTTTCAAAAGAGTGATTTCTGCTAGAGCACAGCAACACAAAATTACATGTGTTATAAAGTTTAGAATACCAAACTTGAATTTTGATGCAGTCGATTACATTGATATGATTCACTGGGTGTTTGAAGATAGGTATGAGCCACGGCTCACCAGATGCATTTACCAAGAAGAGCTGGAACGTTACGTTAGCGCAACTAGTACACCAGCTTTGAAATGTTTAAATTTCCCATGCCACTCACAAGCTGTGGAAAGGTTTGTTCGTTTAGTAACTGAAGCTTCAGAGGCTGTTTGTGAAGAGCAAAGAGACGGCTTTATTCGATCGAGACTTCAGTTACGTTCAGTTATGAAGCATTTCAATACAAAAACTGATTATCGTACTTAAATCTGTAGCATTAACAAACAGTAGTATTTTTTGTGTAACCAGGATTTTATTCACTTTTTTTAAAATTTGGAAATTTGTGTTCTCAGATATAACATAACATACATATTACGTAACTTTCTTATGTTTCACTTTATAAACAAAAATTAGATTTTTGTTTCGATAAAATAATATTGCGATAAAATATACGATATATGTCTATGATTTCAAACCTCTTGGGGCACTTCAAGATTTAAATTTATGGCACAGAAACTTTTTCTTGCTGATAATGGGATACAATAAAAATCTTTAAGCACACTTTAAGGAGAAAAATTATTTGATATTTTACATAATTTTATTATTTTTCAAATTAACGGCTAAAATTGCAACAAAAAGCATATTTTGAAGTTCTTAGGGTACTTCAAGATGACAACATAAATCAAAAGAACTTTTACAGTGTGATTCTGATATGATATGCAACCACAATTTTACAAACTGCTGACCTGTGTGGTCTGGGCCTTCAATACTTTAACACAAACTGCTGCCCGGTTCTCGTTAGATCACCGAAGTCAAGCAGCATCGGGCGCGATTAGTACTTGGGTGGGAGACCATCTGGGAAAACCGCGTGTTGTTGGCACATTTCGGGCGCGGTAGCCCGGTGGTTTGCGCGTTGAATTTGCACGCTACCACAACTACTGCCGCCGTGTTCATGCGGAGTACGATCACGTGAAACATGTGGGTCCGTAAGTCCTTCCGAGAGGTTGGTGGTAGGGGAAGGAGGGTACGGTTCCTGTGGATGCCTCCCCCACTGGGTTCCGGTCTAAATTGGATGGCACTTCCCGGCCGTCCAAACGGTTACCTTACACCTTTCTGGTAGGTCGGATGGTCTGGATCTCAGCAACAACACAAGCTGCTGCACTTTTCTGGTAGGTCGGACGGTCTGAGTCTCAACAACAACAACACAAACTGCTGCTCCGGCGGCCCATCTTGCTGTTTCATGTCTTCGGACGAGCAGGACGGTCTGGGCTTTCGACACAAACTGCTATTCTATGTCTTCGGATGAGCCGGACGGTCTGGACTTTCGACACCAGGCAACATCAAAATATGAAAAAACATATTTTCCATACTTTTTCACTGCACCCTACTCCAGATGCTAAGCGCAAGACTATGATGTTATTTAGTTTTTTAGTATAAGTTTTTATTTGATGTACCACTTCCAGCAAAAGTAGGAAAATTTCTTGTGTGTTTTCTGTTTATTACTTATATTATACGGCAGAATCACCGAGGGGTCTCACTAGTATTGCTAATTATGTAAGACATTATTCATTGAGATTGTAAATACTTTTGCAACATAATCAATAAATTTCTTACGTTTGCCGATTAAGATAATCGGACTCAATTTCATTTGACGTGCAGAATTTTATCTAGATTTACCCACTGTCTCAAAAATAGACACATAGACACAAAAATAGACACATAGACTCAAAAACAGGCTTATAGATACCCGGTCATCATTGAAATACTTGATTCATATTCATGGATGGAGAAAATATGTAAATCCAACAAAATCTGAGAGACAAATTTCTAAATCCTTCACCGTAATATGCAGGATCCCCAAACATGTCTTAACTCACCCCAATAAAATTGTAATCAAAGGTCCATGAGTGTATACGTTAGATTTATATTCGGAGTTCTTAGAAAATACCGTATACTCATATCTTTTAAATCGCATGTTGTAGTGTCTCGGAAGTAATATATACTTATAGTAAAGGGGCCAAGTGTAGCAGATTGAAAGTGCTTGGAGCGCCCTTAGTGGCGAAATGAACCATCAGAGTACGGGTAAACATTTAATATTAATTTTACTGGAAATGGAAAAAGAACATGAAATAGAAATATTTTCATCCTAGCGCCTCAGGAATTTGATTCTGAATCCATATCAGTCATCATCTGAGCTTGAAGAGAAATAGGTGTTTCAACAAATGCATTTTGGTAGAAATAATGGTATTGCAAAGTATTTGCCACTAATCTATATAAATAAAAATGAAAATCTGTCTGTCTGTCTGTCTGTCTGTCTGTCTGTCTGTCTGTTTGTCACACCATCACGGGAGAACGGCTGAACCGAATTTGATGAAATTTTGTGGGTAGCCCAGAAATAGCCCCACTTAAAATTATATCCGTGTTTTGAGTTTTTACGACCAGTGGTTCTCGAGATATTAGTAAAAAACGAAATTTTCGTTTGTCCCATCATCACGGAAAAACGGCTGAACCGAATTTAATGAAATTTGGTGGATAGCCTTGAAATATACCCCCATAAATTTTGTCCAAGTTTCGAGTTTCTAAGACCTGGGGTTGTCGAGATATTAATGAAAAACGGAACTTTTTCCTAGGAGTTCTACTCCCTAACTCCGTGGTTTATCCAAACGAAAAGCTTGAAAATCGTTTGAAAGTGAATTGAAATTTAATCTCTGAGTTTGATGGGAGATTTTTTGCGTTAATTAGTCACTTTCTGAAAACATGAATTGTTTGAAACATGATTTAAAGGGGAAATCTATCTCCATGGTTCATGGTTTATTTAAAACAAGCTTTTACGGAACAATGAGAAGTATAGAGAAATCAAAATCGTTATTTAATTTCGCAGTTTATGTTATAATACATGACATATTTAACATGTTATAAGATTCTATCTTATATCATGTTACTCAGAAACGCAATTAAATTAAATCTGTCTGTTAATTTTAATAATTATTTTTTCGATTTGAATAATAAATAAATGGATATAAAAATATATTTTAGAAAAGAACGATTTGATTTTTCTTATAGCATTTTTGACTGGATAATATCAATTACGGTCTTCAGGTTTAAAAATTATTATTATTTATATATTCGGGGATTATTGATTCAAGGATTATTGATATTTTCAAGTTATTATGCAATTATTTTATTATGACAAAAATTGTTTAAACTCATATATTGTATGTTGTACGAATCTTCTACAAATACACGTGTACATCTTTTAATCTACGAGAATATAAGTAGTACAGGTATATTGACATATGTTTTGATATATATTGGCATATATTGGAATCAATTACGACCTTCTGGTATAAAGAGTACGGATATTATTGATGTTTTCAATTTATTACGTCATCTCTTTTATTTTGGCAAATATTTTTGAGACGCATATTGTAATACGGGTAATCTTCTACTAACACATTGGCATATTTTCTGATCTGCGACAATATAATTAGTACGGGGTTGCATATATTCATTCAATTCCTATTTTTTCTTCTGTAAATTTGCTTACAAAAGGGGGCAGGATGTTTTATTCTTCAGATCTGATTGTGAAGATAATTTTACATAGTGAGAACATATATTCTTAAACTTCTCTTTTGGAGCAATAAATTTAATATTTTAACAGAATTTGCACATGATTGCGAACTTTAAGTTTCTTTAAATTATACACTCCGTACGAATAACGGGTGTGCTGTTAGTGGTTAATAAATTTTAACATTTTAGGAGGATATATCATGTTGCTCGGCATCGCAATTAAATTAAATGTGTTTGTTAATGTTTTTATTATTTTTTTTCGATTTAAATAATAAATAAATGGATAAATGGATATAAAAGTATATCTTATGAATGGACGGTTTGATTTTTCTTTTAATTATATTAATTGCTGACTGCGTACATCAATTTCATTTATTTTGGCAAAGAGTTTTCAAGCTTATATCGCATTTAGCTACTAAACTCATATATTGTGTTTAGCCAATAAATTCATATAGCCGATTGTTGAAACAGAAAAAGAGTAGAGCGAGTATATCTTCTAATACAATTGTAGTGTTTTCATTTAGTATATTGAAACGGGATAAGAATGTTTCATTCAGATCTGCAAATTCAAAGCTACGAATTTGGAGGGATATCGCTAATTTGACAACTTTTCTTAAACTTTGCCAAATTGACGGAAATGTCGCCAAATTGATATAAACGACACACAAACAGCTGCCATAAACCTTCGGGTTGGTCGTGTGGCTTGGGTCTTCTACATATCAATGAAATTTTTTTTTGTTTTGTTAGAAGAGAGTACTGAAATGATGTTTGGTTAGCATTTATCTATCAGACCAACCATCCTACTTAGTAATACATTTAGCGAATTTTTAAAATGTCACCAAATTGATAAAAATGTTTTCAAATCTATAAAAATATCTTGAAATTGATAAAATTGCGCTACATAAATGATATTAATTGTTTTTTGTTAGGGGATAGTATTGTGATGATATTTCGTCAATTTGTCGCAAAGTGGAACTGTCAGTTCTACAGTCCCACTTGGCGATAAATTTGGCGATTTTTTAAAATGTCGCTAATTTGACGAAACTGTCGCCAAATGTTCCATAGAAATATAACTATTTAGACGATATTTTTTCTACCAATTTATTTGAAGCAAATGATATCATGTCGCTTAGCAACGGATTTAAATCCAATGTGTTTATGCGGCAGACGGTTTTTATTAAATCCTTTCCGATTTGAATAATGAAGATATGTATATAAAATAAATTCCATTGCCATTTCATTTTGGACTGGATAATATCAATTATACTCTTCAGGTTTAAACATTATTATTATTGATATTTTCCGGAATTATTGATTCAGGGATTATTGATATTTTTAAGTTATTACGCCATTGTTTTATTGCGGCAAAAATTGCTGACACACGCATATTGTACGTTGTACGAGTAATCTTCTAGGAATGCACGGGTATATCTTCTAACCTACGAGAATATAAGTAGTACAGGTATATTGGCATATATATTGGAATCAAGTGCAGTCTTCTGGTATGAAGATTAAGGGGATTAATTATATATTCAATTTATTACGTCGTCTGTTGTATTTTACCAAAAAACATTTGAGACTCATATTGCAAAACGGGTAATCTTCTACTAATAATCGGACATTATAAGTAGTACGTGTATATCTTCCCATATAATTTTAGCACTTTAATTTTGACATATATTGGAATAAATGACTGTCTTCAGATTTAAAGATTACGGGTTTATTGGTATTTTCAATTTATACATGTAATCTACTAATACAGGTTATATTTTCTAATATTCGCGTATATAATTAGTACGGGTCCCATACAATTTTAACGCTTTTATTTTGCATATATTGATTCAATTCCATATATTTTTTTATATTTGCTTACATAAGGGGTCCAAGATGTTTTATTCTTCAGATATGTCCATGAAGATAATTTTATATAGCGAGAACAGAGATTCTTAAACTTCTTTTTAGGAGCATTATATTAAATATTTTAACAGAATATTTTGATTAAACATGTCATTTAGTATACTATAAGAATTTGGGCATGATTATGAATTTCAAATTTCTTTATATTATATACTCCGTACGAAGAACGGGTATGCTGCTAGTAGTGAATAAAGTCTAACTTATGCATAACATGCTATTACAAGGCACTGTAAAATGATATTAAAGAAAAAAATATGATTTGCTGCCAAAAAATTCTGAATTCGTAAACTTTTAGGAAAACAATAATTTATTAATGTCTTATTGGTTTTCAATATTGAACATATGTTAGTTTATTTTATGTTATATAAATATTTATAATTTGATGGTAATTTTTAACCGATTATTAGAGTCATTCAATGAGATATTTGTGGTGAAAAATTATGACAGCTTAAACAACATTATAAGATGATTAAATTTTCATGCAAACTTTAAAAGTAATTTCTGCTATAAAAATGAAGCTTTTTCTGTCTTAAGTACCTTAGAATGAATTCGCTCCATATTTTCCATTTTTTATCAAATTAAAATAGTATTAAATATTTTAGTTAAAAAATATCCTAATTAGGTTCCTTTTTTTTATAAAATAAGATTTGTCTTCCGATAGTGTAAGAAATTGAAGACTCAAAATGCAAAAATTGATTTTTCTTACGTTGGGGTTTTTTTTTTTTTGCTACTTCAACTTTTTTTATCCAATTTTATACGAGTACGATAGTTTTTTACCACCAAAAGTTAAGTGTCCTCTTTATCAATAAAAAATAATTGCATTTATGAAGGATAAAATCGCCTGCCGAACAACATGTACAAGAAAAGTAAAAATGAAGAACTAGGAAAAAATAGAAAAAAATTAAAGAGAAAGTAAGTGTTTATATATTAGTTTTCTTAGCATAATAATCCTGGTGGATAAAATTAAGCGTGTTAAATATGAGGATTTTGAAATCGTTCAATATAAATTTTATATGTAATATTCGTATTAAAAAAAATAAGGTTTTTGTGGTGCTCCACTTCGTTAAAACATCGGGGATATTTATTTGACATACAGTGCAACTTGGATAAAACGAACGTCCCTAATTCGAAATCGTCGTTAATTCGAAGATTTATCTTGGTCCCTTGAACTTTGTATTAAATCAATGTTAAAAAATCGTGGATAATTCGAAGTTCAACTTCCTTAATTCGAAGTTTTTTATAAAAACTTTCGAGCTGTAACAACTTTTTGGCCTTTCATCGTTAAGAAATTATCGTCGGAATACCTCTACCTGTTCGACACGTGACAGCTGAAACCCCCCTTCCCGCTACCTTTTCGACCGGTTCGAGCGTTCAACCTGCAGAGGGTATTGGTTCAACCGGCTTCAGACGTCATTTGAGCTTCCTACTGTCAGTGCGTCTGTAGCGTTGCGAGAGTTTCGCTAGTGAGCATTCACGATGTTTTTGAGTAAACCACGCGTTCAATACAAGAATTTAACGTTTGCAGGAAAGGTCGCCGTCATTAGCGATGTGGAAAAGGGTGTGAAGAGGAAATGCCAAATCGCCAACGAGTACGGGATAGCGCTGAACACTTTGTATACTTTTTTGAAAAATAAGGACAAAATTCTGAGTAACGCTGCTGCTACGCGTGGAAATGGAAAGGATCGCAAAAGAGCTAGAGAACCGGACAATCCTGAAGTCGACAAGTTCGTGTTCACGAGTATGTGCTCTACAAAACAATCAGACATTGCACAATTTTTTCTAAAATTATAATTTTCTGTATTGAATGTAATACGTACATGTATGTAGCTTACGTAAATCTTATTTTGTTCACATATATATAGT
Source organism: Amaurobius ferox (assembly GCA_951213105.1). NCBI lineage: Eukaryota > Metazoa > Arthropoda > Arachnida > Araneae > Amaurobiidae > Amaurobius > Amaurobius ferox. The sequence goes on along the minus strand of OX578135.1, from coordinate 123,062,972 downwards.
ATTTAAGTCCCTCATACCATGATATTTCTCAATAAATATTTTCTTATTAACAGAATAACCTTTTCAAGCATTCAGTGAACCTAAAACTAAAGTTAAAAGATGTAACTTTTTAAATCAAAGTCTTGGATAATTCAAATTTTTTTAGTGGTCCCTTAAGCTTCGAATTATCCAAGTTGCACTGTATTTACATGGTATACAAGAATACGTCGTATAAGAAATATTGTCTTTTATTTTAACATGATTTAAGTTTATATATTAATGAAGCAAACACAAATAAGTTGCTGCGCAAATAAAATAATATTAAATGCAGATGATTATTTTGAAAACTTAGATTTCTTTCTTCGGTACGGACTACATCTGATTGCCAAATGAGAGCTTACTCATGCTTTACCAGCGCGAAATGACTAAGATAGTTATTCTTAATTTTTCGGTTAGTATATACTGCTTTTTCTAACCGATGAAGGAGTCTTTTGATCCTCTCGAAACAATTGTAGTCACCTAAATTTAGATGTCTACTTCTGTTAAGGAAATGCAAGGAATTTGTATTCTCACAAGCAGCAGTTATGTTATAATTTATTCCCGATTTCGGAAGAGCGTTTTAAACTCAAACCAATAATCAACTCGAGAACTATTAGGGTTATTGTATATATTACTTTCCCTGGAATATATGGTAATGTATAGGGAAAGTATTGGAATCATGTCGAAAATCGTAACTCGAGTTTTCGACGGATCTACACTTTTGAGACCGCTAGAATACGAAAAAACTATTTTTAGCGTGACGTCTGTGTGTGTGTCTGTCTGTGTATCTGTCTGTCTGTGTGTCTGTGCAATGTATTTTTCCACTCTAACTCAAAAACTAATGGATCGAATTTCATAAAATTTGGTAGGTAAGACCCTTGGGTGTGACCCTGGTACTGATTAGTTTTTGGTACAATTCGGAATAAAAGAACCTGCCTTTTTTTGCGAAATGGCCAGTAAAAATCTCATGTATTCACTCTAGCTGAAATACAAATTGATCAAATTTCCCAAAATTTGGTAGATAAATCGCATGTGAGATACTCTGGTTCTGATAAGATTTTGGTACGATTCGGAAAGGAACAACCTGCCTTTTTTTTACGAAATGGCCAGCAAAAATCGCCAATATCTAAAAAAAGACTACGTATGTTCAAATGTATCAATTAAATGCTTGTTTTATACGTAATTTTTGACGAAGAATAGAATAAGAACAACTCTATTACTCTAGGACTAACCGTTTTCGAGATATTTAAGATTTTTCGCGTTTTTTATACCGACTTTGGAAAAATGTCCAATTACCAAATAAAAGCAGAAATTGAATTAAAAATGCAAATTTAGTGTCATTTTGTGCAATTAAACTCAATTTAATGACTTCTTAAAGAAAAAATGAATTTGAGTCTGCAGGGAAAGGCATGTGCTGCCCACATCAAATTTTTTTTATATTGGACAGGCGTATAGGAAACTCCAATGGTGTTGCACGATGAGGCAACTTGGTAAGGGTTCATCTCCTTCTTACAGGGGACGGGGCAATGTCGCTTCCTATTAGATATAGGGATAAATAGCCAATTACAAAACTGAAGATCGTTCTTAAATTAGTACTAGATATTTTTGTCTCACAGCAAATGTTGCAAAGTAACTATTTTTATAACAGTTTAAAAAAAGACCATTTCATTAATTTGCATGTAGCAGTGTAAACGTATCTCCTTTTTAGATGCAGACTCTAGCAGCTGTAATCCTCCCTTGCTTTTGGGAATTCGCGAATCGTTGGCAAGCTCTTCCCCTCTTCTGCTACTAGGCACTGCTCAAGCTCAACGCCCTGAGCCCCTCGGGGCGCACCTAGTCCTCTTTTCCCTCCTAGTTCCCTCCTCCATCCCTCTATTTTACCTTCTCTGTTGGGAACCCGCTTGGGCCCCAACTCCTCCATTTTCTGAAGACTTGGGGAAGGGCATGACCTCGGACCTGCCCCCCCCCCAAGCATCTCTTAGTTCTCAACTACCTCTTAGTTGATTAAATTACCTGTTACTACTTCCTTTTTTATCTGTTTTTCCTTTTAGTCTGGAGTTTAAAGGGAGGAATCCTTCCTCTCCTGGGCACTCCGCTAACCCCGTCCTTGAGTTCAGTGTAAACGTAGAGGTATTGAAAAACACACAGATACTTCTTATATATGTGTACATGCACCCACCGTTTCTGAAGGTGAATATTTTGCTTTTTGTATGTAACATACATTTCATTTTTAGTTTTTGTCGCATTGTCTAAATTTTCATTTTTATTGGGGGGGATGGGGGAGAGATAAAATTGTACAAACGGGTTTGTAGGGTTTCTTTCCGTTTTTGTTGTGTGACGAAAATGCTTAGTACTAATTTTGCAACGGTCTACATGTTTGTAATTAACTTTCCCACTTTCGAACAGGAAGCGAAAACGCCCCCCTCCCCTACCTGCCTAAAACATAGACATTGCGGTCCCCCCTACCTGCCTAAAACATAGACATTGCGGTCCCCCCCCCCCTAAAGTTGTATCACCGCGTAGCGCCATAGGGGTTTCCTGTATACTTGCATAAAAATAAATACGAGAACCCTAATATTTCTCGAGTTATTGGCCTAGCATGTGATTTTCCTTGACACTCTATATAATTCTCTACAAACTATTATATTCTACAGTTTGATAAATGTGCGTATATCTGTTGTTCCATGTTCTTGGGTGAATTGTTGGGTTCCTAATAACGAGAGTTTGTAATATTATGCTCAGCGGTTGGCTTGAAATCAAACGCATTGAAGCAATGTAACTTTATTTAGTTTGAGAACTGTCATTAAATTTTAGTACCAGACTGACAAAATATTTAATTTCTCTTACATCATCACTGATGATGCGTTGAGTATTTAATTGTGTCCACACTATCACGTATAATACTCTGAAATATTTATTTGCGCCCACAATTTCTTAAATAATGCTGTGAAATATTGAATTGTGCTCATATTTTCTCCGATAATGCTGTGAAATATTGAATTGTGCTTATATTTTCTCCGATAATACTATGAAATATTTAATTGTGCTCACATTTTCACTGTTAATGCTGTGGAATGTTAAATTATGCTCAGAGTTTCACTGATAATTCTGTGAAATATGCAATTGCTCTCACATCTTCAAAGGAATCTGCTGTGTAATATTTAATTGTTCTCACGTTTGTGAAAAATTGTGCTCATATTTTCACTGTTAATGCTGTGGAATGTTTAATTGTGCTCAGAGTTTCACTGATAATTCTGTGAAATATGCAATTGCTCTCACATCTTCAAAGGAATATGCTGTGTAATATTTAATTGTTCTCACGTTTTTACTCATAATGCTGTAAAGAATATAATTTTGAAAAGATAGTTCTATGACCGCGAGTCCGATATTATTCCAGCAACAATCTTATATTTTGTATGAATTAAATGTCACGATTCCGCTTGAGAAAAAAAATACCATTATGTTTACCATATCACAGTGTTTTATATACTTTTCTTTTCGTTGCAGTAGCATAATATATGGGGAAGCAGCATGGGATGTTTTGAAACATTTGTATTCCTATCTTCGGCGGATTGATATGTTTTCAACATCCCAGAAATCGAATCGAAAACGTTTCTGAATTGTGTGTATGTTTTTTATGTGTTTTCCGATAACTTCGGAAACAAATTGGCTCGGTTATTCGAGTGCCTGAAGTGAATTATATTTGAGAATGTCAAACAGTTAGAGTAAGGTTTGTCTTTCTCAAAAACAAAAAATCCGATGTGGGCAACACATGACTTTCCTTATATAATGCAATGAATTTACTACTTTTACAGTTAAAAAAAATGTTATTCTTATAGTAGATACTTATATTCTTTCCAAGATATTGAATTTTCTCCAATTAGTCGTCATTTTCATTGATTTGGCGTCATTTTTATCAATTTGGCGAGATTTTTGCTAATTTGGCAAAATTAAAAATGCCGCCAAGTTGGAGACATTTCGCCAAATTCGTCGTCAAAATCTCGCCAAGCGTTATGGACGGAGAAATAAGTTAATCTTACAGCAGATAAATGACTATTGGTGTTCAAATACAAAAGTATTACTCAAAGTATCTTTTTTCATGAATGGAATGAGCTAGATCCACGAGAATGATGTCACCCAATTTATCGCATGGTATTACATATCAAAAGTGAACATGTTTCTCAATAGCAAATATTTTTTTTTTATTTTATATAACTTTTTGATAATTTTTTTTTGAAAATGTGCAATATCTCGAGAATGGTTCATGTTAGCGTTCTAAAATTTATGTCAATCGTTTTCTAATGAAAAATTACATAAGAAATGTCTATTTGCGTAACTTTATTTGCGGTTTTGATTTTTTGACGATTTTTTCAAAATTTCACTCGAAAATTTAGCGGAGTTCTGAACATTCGATTGCGTATTAAAATAGGCTTCCAGTGTTTATAAATTGTGATTTTTGTGCCAAATTTCGTTCGAATCGGTCCATTCGTTCGTCTGTTATCGTCTCCACAGACTCACTGACACACACACACACTTTCACACACACACACATACACTTTCTCACACACACAGACGCACACACAGACATCACTTCAAAAATGTCTGATTCGTGATCAGGGATGCTTGAAACGTGCTCTCCCGTCGAAAATTCGAATTCAAATTTTCGACCCCGTCACAATACTTTCCTTATACATTATGTATATAAGGAAAGTAATATATTAAAAAATAATTTGACAGTCTAACATTACACTATTATCTGAAAGTATAAATATTAACTCAATAAAAACTTTAATACAGAGTAGAGATTAAGAGGGTAGAGAAATTTAAGGGGATTTGACACGATTAAAGTACCAACATTTCACAACATTTTCGATTTTCAGATTTTTATTCTAAAATGTACTACATATCTTTGAGTACGTCTCAACAAGATTTTAAACTAACATCAAAATACAGATATTGTAATAAACATGTGTCATCATTTGCCCTTTTAAATGCCACTCCCATTTCAATGTATACACTTGACATTCAGTTCATTTTCTCTTGCAGTGGCTGAACGTTTTCCTACTTCTTCAACCCAGACCGCTTGACCTATCCGAAGGTATGTGATTGGACGGCCGAGAAGTGATATCTAATTTAGACCGGAACCCCCAGGGGGGGTAGCAACCACATAACAGTACCCTCTTTCCCCTACCACCAACCTTTTGAAAGGACTCACAAACCCACATATTTGAAGTGCCCGTACTTTGCTCTGGGCAGAACCTGGAATCGAACTCGTGTCGTCCGATTGCACTAACCCCTGAATTGTCACACACCGACAGACCGCCTTACTCCTTTTTGGTAGGTCGGACGGTCTGGGTCTCAACAACAACAACACCGACTGACAGGCTTTGAGAATGAAACAGAGAAGGAATGAAATCAGGAGTATATTCTGGGCATTCATGGCCGTTATTAATAATACTTTATTTACATAATTTTCTGGTATTTATTTGTTCGTTTTAGATCTGAATAACGCCTGTTCTGGGATGATTCTGGCTGAAAATGTAAACGATGTGGTTTATATTTCAAATATATTAGATAGAAATGTGAGCAATTTTTATTTGTTTTATCGTAAATAGTGTTCTATTTAAGAATATATAAAACTGATTTGAGTGTTTTAATATTTTGAAATTATGTTTTGAAAAAACTAAATATTTTTTTTTCCGGGTGAGTTCTCACCTGACTTTGCTTAATTTTATTCGAAATATCTTTTGAACTATAAAATATAGATATAAATTGTGAGTGACAGAAACACTCAATGGAAAATACAGTTTCAATGTCAATAATTTGTTTTTACAAAGTTATTATAGTTTTCGAGGAATTGTCTTACCAAATTGAAGAAGATTGAAATTTTCCGTTTTACAAGATTTGTAATGCTTATACCTCAAAAACTACACGATGTAGCTATGAACTGTAAGAAGTAATTTGTAATTCTTTAAAAACCCTATAAAGATATATAATTAGATTTCAGATTATGTTCTTAGTTATTGAAATATAGTGGCTCTAAGTTTGGTATTTTAATATTTTGAACTGTTTTGGAAATGCTTAAAGAAAACAAACCACCTATAAAGAAAGATGTTATCAATGCAAAATTATTTCGTTTCCATCAGACTGATGATAAATGTTTTTTACTTTCCTTATATACATAATGTATAAGGAAAGTATTGTGATGGGGTCGAAAATTCGAATTCGAGTTTTCGACGGGAGAGCACGTTTCAAGCATCCCTGATTACGATTCCTAATTTTTGAGGTGATGTCTGTGTGTGTGTGTGTGTGTCAGTGAGCCTGTGAAGACGATATCTCACGAACGAATGGAGCGATTCAAATGACATTTGGTACAAAAATCACAATCCATGAATACTGGCACCCTATTGTTTTAAAATACAATCGAATGTTCAGAACCCTCCTAAATTTTCGAGTGAAATTTTGAAAAAATCATCAAAAAATAGTTACCTTTAATAAAGTTACGCAAATAGACATTTCTTATGCAATTTTTCCTTCGAAAACGATTGACATAAATTTTAGAACTCTAGCATGAACCGTTCTTGAGATATTGCACATTTTTCAAATAAATTTATCAAAAAGTCTCATAAATAAGAAAAAATATTAACTGTTAAGAAACATGTTCACTTTTCATATGAAATATCATGCTATAAATTTGGTGCCATCATTCTCGTGGATCTAACTCGTTCCATTTACGAGAAAAGATACTTTGAGTATTACTTTTGTATTTGAACGCCAATTGTCATTTATCTGCTGTAAGAATAACTTATTTCTAAGTCCATAACGCTTGACGAAATTTTGACGACGGATTTAGCGGAATGTCGCCAACTTGGCGACATTTTTTAAATGTTGCCAAAAGAACGAAAATCTCGCCAAATGGATAAAAATGACGCTAAATCAATGAAAATGACTAAAATTCAATATCTTGGAAAGAATATAAGTATCTACTACAAGAATAACATTTTTGTAACTGTAAAAGTAGAAAATTCATTGCATTGTATAAGGAAAGTCATGTGTTGCCCACATCAGATTTTTTTTTCAAGTTTCTAATTTTCCTGATAAAAAAATATTTTTTAAAGGTAAAAACTATATTTAATTTTGCAAAACAAATGCTTGATGCAATTTAAGCAAAATATGAAACGAAGATCTTGGAAACTTTAGAGCTTATAAATGTTGTATGTAATACAAGAGAAAATGCTACAAATGAAAAAAAAACATAGTTTTAAACTTAGAAAAAACAATATGCAGTATAAATACACGAAACAATTAATTAAAAAGCTATAGTAAAAAATAACATATTAATAAAAATATCGACTTTGGCACTAGTCCGAGAGAGTCGAAATGGTTTCTACGTGAAATACATCTTCAATTCTAGATGATTTGTCTTTTTCAGGCATTTTCAAAAAAGTTCAAAATACTAAAATATAGAAATTACAACAACTATACTTCGGAAACTAAAAACTTGATCCTATATCGAATAAAATATCCTCATAGGGTTTTTACAAGGCTACAAATAACTTCTTATAGTCCACAGCTGGAGCTTTTATTTTTTGAGCTATAAGCAAATTACAATCTTAAAGAACGCAAAAATTCAATCATCTTGAACCTGACACCACGATACTCAAATTATAGAGCTTTGTAGAAACAAATTATTAATATCCAAATTAGATTTCTCAGTCAACAGTCTTGTTGCTTACTATTTATATCTACATATTATACTTTAAAAGATAGTTCGAGTGACAGCAAGCAAAGAGATGATAAAACTCGCTCCGACAAAAACTTTTAGTTTTTTTGAAAAAAAAAAAAAAAAAAAGAAAGAAAACAGTTTAAAATATTAAAATATTAAAAGTGTTTTTATATACTATTCATAAATTGTAATCTATTTTTGACAAAACAAATAAATTTATTTACATTTTTATCTATCAAGTTTGGAGATATAGGTGTTTAAATTGCTTACATTTTTCGCAACGCTCCGATTTCAACCAGACTGTCTGTGTCTCAATTTCGCCCATTTCATACACTGGCTGACGTTCTCTCAAACACAGATGCTATTCACATCAAAGGAAGAAAGGACTTGTATATACTACGGGATAGTTTCTTTATGCACTCATATTTACTATGTTTAAAAAAAATGTTGTTCAGACAAATTAAGCTAAACCAAACTACAGAAAGTCTGTTTTAATACAATATCAAATATAATTTTTCTTAATTTTTTTATTGCTATAATTTTAAATGTTGTTCGTATTTTTAGTTTTGCCCACCTTATAATAAGTTCATAATCTATATAAACAAGAAAGATCAATCATGCATAAAGCAATGATTATGAAACACTTCCCAACTTGCAATTTATTTAAACATCTCTAAAATGCCATACATTCCTCGGTAATATTTTTAAAATTATCACAATACTACATTCATTTATTATATTTGAAAACTTCATCGAAAACAAATGAAATTTATTCAAATGACGTCATCGAAATATACATCGCCTCTCTTTAAAAGCAGCATTTCATTCATAAATGTTTTTCTATTCCTTTCATTCATCACAATACTATAATAATTTATTTTATTTAAAAACTTAAAACCATGGAAGTACAAGTAATTTAACTCTATGCTTAAAACTTCATCGAAAAAATCGTTTTCTTCTCTGTATAAAATCAAACAATGTTTCATTCATATCAGCTATATTGCAGACTCCATGAGCTAAAGAATTTTGCGTTAAAGAAATGCAGCAATTCTCATGCAACTCATTCTCCATCTTTTAGTGTAATTATTAAAGGGTGTAATTATTATTTTAATTTTTATTTAAAAAACTACTGAGTATATTTTGCTGATTTTTTTTATATATTTTATGGGATAATTTGAATATTTCCTAAAACTGTCGAAGCAATTTGTGAATTTTAAATTCGCTTAAAAAATGTTTGAAAAATTAGGTCCCATAGGGTTCAATGTATTTCATTTTTTCAACCCAGGTTCAATCCAAAACTAATTGGGTGATATTATTCATTTATATTCCCATAGGTCCCACAGACCTTCTGAAAAACATACTAAAATTTCATTTGGATAAAGTCATTTTTAGGGCAGTTATCCTGTTAACGGTCAGACAGACAGACAGAATGAACAAAGTCATAAACACTTTTCAACTGTGTTGTAAAGTGTTAATAAAAGTGAATATGTCTGTTTATTTGTGTATATGTTTGTGTTATCTGTACCGAATTGGATGGAAGATTTGGAATTCAAAATTTTGGAAAGAGTTCATGGTACATTTAGAATAGTCCCACTTAAAATTTAGTCCATGTTTCGAGTTCTTTGGATTAGGAATTATCGAGAATATTAATAAGCAAGAAAGATCAATCATGCATAAAGCACTGATTATGAAACACTTTTCAACTGGATTGCAATTTTTTTAAACATCTCTAAAATGCGATACATTCAGTGGTAATATTTCTGAAATTATCAAAATATTACTATAATTTATTATCTTTGAAAATTTCATCGAGAAATATGAACTGGTTTCAAATGACGTTATTGAAATATAAATCACCTGGCTCTCTATGGAAAAGCAGAAAAAATTTCATTCATGATTTGCTATTCCTTCTATTCTTCTATTCCTTCTATCCTTCTATTCTTCTAAACTTCTACTCTATTTCTTTCATTCGTCACAATACTACAATAATTTATTTTACTTAAAAACTTAAAACCATGAAGCTAAAATAATTTAACTCTGTGCTTAAAACTTCACCGACAAAGTCTGCTATAAAATCGTCTGCTCTCTATATGAAATTAATGACTGTTTCATTTATATCAACTATATTGCAGACTCTAGCGCTAAATAATTTTGCGTTAAAAAAATTCAGTAATTGTTATACAAGTCATCTTGCAGCTGAGTTAACAATCTCAATAGTGAAAATTAGGCTTCGTTGTAGAAATCAAAGTCGAATGATTATTTAAACTCAAGTATATTTAAATTGCGTTGTCTCAGTAGGTAGATGCACATAATTTAAGCAAAAATAAAGCAGTTTTAGGACGGATACAATACTAAATATGAATTAAAAAGAACTATAAAAATTACGATTTTGACACAAGATGGATGCCATATTTTATTTTGAAGTGAGTCACGTGATTTCTTCATATAATGGTCACGTGATCTCTTCATATAAAAGGTGCAATTGTTATTTTAATTTTTATTTAAAAAACTACTGAATATATTTTGCTGAAATTTTTTTATATATTTTATAGAATAATTTGAATATTTCTTAAAACTTTCGAAGCAATTTATGAATTTTAAATCTGTTTAAAAAATGTTTGAAGAATTAGGTCCCATAGGGTTCAATGTATTTCATTTTTCAACCCGGGTTCAATCCAAAACTAATTGAGTGATATTATTCATTTACATTCCCATATGTCCCACAGACCGTCTGAACTGCATACTAAAATTTCATTTTGATAGTCATTTTTACAGCAGTTATCGTGCTAACGGACAGACAGACAGACAGACAATTCTTATACAACTCATTCTGTATCTTTTGGTGTTTACATTATCCATAAGTAAAAGTTAGTCTTCGTTGTAGAAATAATCAAAGTTGTTTAATGATCATTTAAACTCAAATATATTGTAATTGCGTTGCTACACGATGTAGATGCGCAGAATTTAAGCAAAAATAAAGAAGTTTCAGGACGGATACAACACTAAATATGAATTAAAAGGAACTTTAAAAATCACGATATTGACACAAGAAGGATGCAATATTTTATTTTGAAGTGGGTCACGTGATCTCTTAATATAATGGTCACATGATCTCTTCATGTAATGGGTGTAATTATTATTTAAAAAACTACTGAATATATTTTTCTGAAACTTAAATTTTTACTTTCCTTATATACATAATGTATAAGAAAAGTATTGTGACGGGGTCGAAAATTCGAATTCGAGTTTTCGACGGGAGAGCACGTTTCAAGCATCCCTGATCAGGAATCAAACATTTTTAAAGTGATGTCTGTGTGTGTGTATGTGTGTGTGTGTGTGTGTGTGTGTGTGTGTGTGAAAGTATGTGTGTGTGTCAGTAAGTCTGTGGAGACGATAACTGACGAACGAATGTACCGATTCGAACCAAATTTGGTACAAAAATCACAATCCGTAAACACTGGAAGCCTATTGTTTTTATACGCAATCGAATGTTCAGAACCCCCCTAAATTTTCGAATGAAATTTAAAAAAAATCGTCAAAAAATCAAAACCACTAAGAAAGTTACGCAAATAGACATTTCTTATATAATTTTTCATTAGAAAACGATTGGTATAAATTTTAGAACGCTAATATGAACCGTTCTCGAGATATTGCACATTTTTAAAAAAAATTATCAAAAAGTCATAAAATAAAGAAAATAATTTCCTATTGAGAAACATGTTCACTTTTCATATGTAATACCATACGATAAATTGGGTGACATCATTCTCGTGGATCTAGCTCGTTCCATTCATGAAAAAAGATACTTTGAGTAATACGTTTGTATTTGAACGCCAATAGTCATTTGTCTGTTGTAAGAATAACTTATTTCTTCGTCCATAATTCTTGGCGAGATTTTGGCGACGAATTTGGCGGAATGTCGCCAACTTAGCGACTTTTTGAAATGCTGCCAAATTAACGAAAATCTCTCCAAATGAATGAAAATGACTCTAAATCAATGGAAATGACGACTAATACCCGAAAATTCAATATCTTGGAAAGAATATAAATATCTACTATAAGAAAAACCTATTTTTTGTACTGTAAAAGTAGTAAATTCAGTACATTATATAAGGAAAGTCATGTGTTGCCCACATCAGATTTTTTTATTTATTTTATGGGATAACTTGAACATTTGCTACAACTTTCAAAGCAATTTGTGAATTTTAAATTCGCATAAAAAATGTTTGAAAAATTAGGTCCCATTGGGTTCAAAGTATTTTATTTTTTCAACCCGAGTTTAATTCTAAACTAATTGGGTGATATTACTCATTTATATTCCCATAGGTCCTACGGACCGTCTGAACGACATACTAAAATTTCATTTTGATAAAGTCATTTTTACGGCAGTTATCTTGCTGACGGATAGACAGACAGACTAAACAAAGTTTTAAACACTTTTCAACTATGTTGTTATGTGTTAAAAACGCATTATTAAATCTTCCTTTGGATAGCATTATGCAAACGTCTTTTGTTCCGCAAAGTATATTTGAAAAAAAAAACGATATGTGGCTAAACCAACAGAATTAAACACATTGAGTTAATGCGGCGATAAAACTTTTTGATTTTTGTATAAAGGAATGTATATAAATAAATTTTATCGGAATTGTATATTTGATTCGATTATACCCATTATTACTTTCCTTACATACATAATGTATAAGGAAAGTATTGTGACGGTGTCGAAAATTCGAAATCGAGTTTTCGACGGGAGAGCACGTTTCAAGCATGCCTGATCACGAATCAAACATTTTTGAAGTGATGTATGTGTGTGTGTATGTGTGTGTGTGTGTGTGTGTGTGTGTGTGAAAGTATGTGTGTGTGTCAGTGAGCCTGTGGAGACGATAACTGACGAACGAATGGACCGATTTGTACCAAATTTGGTACAAAAATCACAATCCGTAAACACTGGAAGCCTATTGTTTTTATACGTAATCCAATGTTCAGAAACCCCCTAAATTTTCGAATAAAATTTTGAAAAAATCGTCAAAAAATCGAAACCACTAATAAAGTTACGCAAATAGACATTTCTTATGTAATTTTTCATTAGAAAACGATTGACATAAATTTTAGAACGTTAACATGAACCGTTCTCGAGATATTGCACATTTTTCAAAAAAATTATTAAAAAGTCATATAAAATGAAAAAAAAATATTTCCTATTGAGAAGCATGTTCACTTTTCATATGTAATACCATGCGATAAATTGGATGACATTACTCTCGTGGATCTAGCTCGTTCCATTCATGAAAAAAAATACTTTGAGTAATACTTTTGTATTTGAACGCCAATAGTCATTTATCTGCTGTAAGAATAACTTATTTCTTCGTCCATAACGCTTGGCAAAATTTTGGCGACGAATTTGGCGGAATGTCGCCAACTTGGCTACTTTTTGAAATGTTGCCAAATTAACGAAAATCTCGCCAAATGGATAAAATTGGCGCTAATCAATGAAAATGTCGACTAATTGTCGAAAATTCAATATCTTGGACAGAATATTAGTATCTACTATAAGAAAAAACCTATTTTTTTTACTGAAAAGTAGTAAATTCATTACATTATATAAGGAAAGTCATGTGTTGCCCACATCAGATTTTTGCCTTTGGGTTTAAAGATTAAGGGGATTGATATTTTTAAATTCTTAAGTCATGTGTTTTATTTTGATGATAGATATTTTTAAATCCATATATGGTATGTAGTACGGGTATATTTTCTAATACTCGGGTATAATCTTCTATGAAAATATAAGTAATACGGGTATATCTTCTAATCCATGAGAATATCAGCAGTACGGTTATATCTTCTAATGCTATTTTATCACTTTTCTTTCGGCGTACATTGACACAATTTTATATTTTCTGTAAATTTGTTTATAAAGGGGATCAGTATGTTTTATTCTTGAGATCTATCTGTCAGTGAAAATAATTTTGTTTGAATTTCATTTTTTCTGTAAATTTGTTTATAAGCGGGATCAGAATGTCCATTCTTCCGATCTTCCTAAAGATAATTTCGTATAAAGAGATCGGAGATTCTTAAACTTCTTTTTAGGAGCATTAATTTAAACAATTTAATGTAATATTTTGAATAACAATGTCATTTAAATTACTATAGGAATTTGCACAAGCAATTTACTTGTGAATTTGAAGTTCTTTTATAATGTGGAAGAATGAATAATCTGCTAGTTATTACTAAGATAAGGTTATTTGTGTTATTCAGTAAATCTTCATAGTTGTGTATAACTAAGGAAATATTCATAATATATATTAACAAGAAAGATCAATCATGTTTAAAATATTGATTATGAAACACTTTCCAACTTCAATGCAATTTTATTTAAACATCTCTAAAATGCAATATATTTATCGGTAATATTTTAAAACTTATCACAATACTACATTAATTTGTTATACTTGAAAATTTAAACCTTCATCGAAAAAAATTAACTTCATTCAAATGACGGCATTGAAATATAAATTGCCTGGTTTAAACATCTCTAAAATGTGATACATTCCTCGGTAATAATTTTAGAATAATCATAATACTACGATAATTTATTATATTTGAAAACTTCATGGGAAAACAACTGAAATTCATTCAAATGACGTCATAGAAAAAATAACACGCCTGGTTCTCTCTATAAAAGCAAGATTTCATTCATAAATAATTTCCCATGCATGTCATTCATCACAATACTATAATCATTTATATTATTTAAAAATTATGACCATGGAGCTACAAGTAATTAAACTCAATGCTTAAAACTTCATCGAAAAAAATCGTCCATCTCTTTGTAAAATCAGTGAATATTTCATTCATATCTGCTATGCAGACTCCATGGACTAAATGATTTTGTGTTAAAGAAATACAGCAATTCTAATACAACTCATTCTACATATTTCGCTGTTTACATTTTACATAGGTAAAAAATGGGTTTCGTTGTGGAATTAATGAAATTTGGATGAGAATTTAAACTCGAATATATTGTAATTGAGTTGTTTGAGTATGTAGATGCACAGAATTTAAGCAAAAAAAAAGTAGTTTTAGGACCGATACAACACTCAATATGAATTAAAAAGAACTTTAAAAATCACGATTTTGAGACAAGATGGATGCCATATATCATTTTGAAGTGGGTCAGGTGATCGTTTCATATCATGGTCACGTGAACGCTTCATATAAGAGGTGTTATTATTATTTTAATTTTTATTTTAAAAACTACTGAATATATTTCGCTGAATTTTTTTTATATTTTTTATAGAACAATTTGAATATTACCTAAAATTTTCGAAGCAATTTGTGAGTTTTAAATCCGCTTAAAAAATGTTTGAAAAATTAGGTCCCATAGGGCTCAATGTATTTCATTTTTTCAACCCGGGTTCAATCCAAAACTAATTGGATGATATTATTCATTTATATTCCCATAGGTCCTACGGACCGTCTGAACAACATACTAAAATATCATTTTGATTAAGTCAATTTTATGGCAGTTATCGTGCTAACGGACAGACAGATAGACAGACATACAGACAGAATGAACAAAGTCATAAACACTTTTCAACTTTGTTGTAAATTGTTAAAACTTAGGGAGATATTTAAATATGTTGTATCTAAACGGTTCACTGTTTTCCAGATTTTAAATGGCGTCAAAATGCTAAAGCTCTATCCAATATATTTCTGTAATTGTTTGGAATTCTTTTGAATTGTACATTAGACCATACTTAAGAAATTTAAGGATAAATTTTGCAATATTTTGTAATATTTTTTCTTTTTACTTCCCTTATATACACAGTGTAATGTATAAGAAAAATATTGTGACGGGGTCGAAAATTCGAATTCGAATTTTAGATGAACACGTTTCATGCATCCTTGAACACGAATCGAAAATTTCTGAGGTGATGTGTGTGTGTGGAGACGACATCTCACGAACGAATGGAGCTATTCCAAGTGAAATTTGGTACAAAAATTACAATCCATGAATACTGGAAGCCTATTGTCTTTAAACGCAATCGAATGTTCAGACCCCCCCCCCCCCTAAATTTTCGAATGAAATTTAAAAAAAACAACTGAAAATCAAAACAGTTACGCAAACTCATAAAGTTAAGCATTTCTTATGGAATTTTTTAGAAAACGATTGACATAAACTTTAGAACGCTAGCATGAACTATTCTCGATATATTGCACATTTTTCAAATAAATTTATCAAAAAATTACATATATACTAACTGTTGAGAAACATGTTCACTTTTCATGTGTAATACTAAGCAATAAATTTGGTGACATCATTCTCAAGGATCATGTTCGTTCCATTCATGAGAAAAGAGCCTTTGAGTAATACTTTTGTAATTGAGCGACAATAGTTATTTATCTGCTATAAGAATAATTTATTTCTCCGTCCATAACGCTAGGCGAGATTTTGGCAACGAATTTGGTGGAATGTCACCAGCTTGGCGACTTTTTGAAATGTGTTGCTAAATTAACGAAAGTCTCGCCAAATGGATAAAAATAACGCTAAATCAATGAAAATGACGACTAATTGACGAAAATATAATATCTTGGAAAGAATATAAGTATGTACTATAAGAACAACCTATTTTTTTTACTGTAAAAGTAGTAAATTCATTGCATTATGTAAGGAAAGTCATGTGCTGTCCACATCAGATATTTTTAATTGGAATTTAATAAAATTGATGTTTTTTCTATATGTATTTTCTATTGAGAAACATGTTCACTTTTCATATGTAATACCATGCGATAAATTTGGTGACATCATTCTCGTGGATCTAGCTCGTTCCATTCATTAAAAAAGATACTTTGAGTAATACTTTTGTATTTGAACGAAAATAGTTATTTATCTGCTATAAGAATAACTTATTTTTCCGTCCATAATGCTTGGCGAGATTTTGACGACGAATTTGGTGGAATGTCGTCAAATTGGCGACCTTTTAAAATGTTTCTAAATTAACGAATACCTCACCAAATGGATAAAAATGATCAATGGATTAACTGAATCAACAAAAATGACGACTAATTGAAGAAAATTCAATATCTTGGAAATAATATAAGTATCTACTATAAGAATACCATTTTTTTTACTGAAAAAGTAGTAAATTCATTGCATTATGTAAGGAAAGTCATGTGCTGTCCACATCAGATATTTTTAATTGGAATTTAATAAAATTGATGTTTTTTCAATATGCAGATAGTTTTTATTCCCCCCCCCAAAAAAAAAAAATTATGAAAAATATCACTATTGATAATATATAATTATGTGAAAAAATTTATAAGTAGAATAAAACGAGCATTTTAAAATTAGTAGTTAAGTTTAAACATTTAAAAAGGTTTTGAAAAAATAATTTAAATTTGTTTTGCACTGTTTGTTGTTGTTTCTTATGACCTCCTGTTTTCGACGGAGTCGATGCAGGACCAGTGACGCAGGAAGCAGGATAGAACGAAGAAAGACAAGAGAACAAAGTTTATTACAAACAAATATCACTGACGAAGGTCGGAGGGATGCAGCTTCTCATTTGAACGAGAACCCAGAAGACTGACTTTATCCTCGATAAACATCCATGCCTTTCTCGGGATTCGAACCCGAGCCCACCAGACGAAGACGCTATCCACTTCACCGCCTGGGCGGTTTCTTACTGTTTAATTATGGATATTAAGCATTTATACAATAATATCAAAAAATATTTTTAAAAAGTTAGTAATATTTTTATTTTGTTTGCTTGGGAGTGCTGAATCAATCACCTTAAGGATTAAAAATCTAATAAAAATCTCAACAAAGTAAATCACGATATTTTGTTTTTGAACTACCTAACAAAACACATTATGTTTAGTGTATGTATTAAAATGTTTTAAGTGTAAGACTTACAGTATAAGCTTTTTATTATGATGTTCGTATTTTATGTTTAATAATGTATTTATGTTACATTATCTATTCTGTTTTGTAAAAAAAAAAAAAAACTGATGTGGGCAACACATGACTTTCATTATATAATGCAATGGATTTACTAGTTTTGCAATAAAAAAATAATGTACAAGGTCCACAGCGCTGTGTTTTTATCATTGAATTGTATATTGGGCGAATTTCAGAATGACAACATGTAAAACTATTTCAAAACACTCAATTAACTTTTACTTCGCGCAATTCTAAACAATCATCAATATTGATAGCATCTTCAAGAAGCGATAATACATATATTAAAATACTTTAATAATTACTTCATCATTTAGTCGTCATTTTCATTGAGTTAGCGTCAGTTTTATAAATTGGCCGACATTTTCGTTAATTTGGCAACATTTAAAAAAAGTCGCCAAGTTGGCAACATTCCGCCAAAATCTCGCCAACCTTTATGGACGGAGAAAAAAGTTATTCTTGTAGCAGATAACTGACTATTGACGTCCAAATATAAAAGTATTACTTAAAGCATCTTTTCTCATGGATGGAGCTACCTAGATCCACGAAAATGATGTCACCCAATTTATCGCATGATATTACTTATGAAAAGTGACCCTATTTCACAATAGGTAATATTTGATTTTAATTTTATATGAATTTTTGATATTTTTTTTAAAAAATGTACAATATCCCAAGAACGGTTCATGCTAGCGTTCTAAAATTCATTTTAATCGTTTTCTAACGAAAAATTACATGAGAAATGACTATTTACGTAACTTTTTAAAGGTTTTAATTTTTTAATGATTTTTTCAAAATTTCACTCGAAAATTTTGTTGGGGGGGGGGGGGGGGGGTTCTGACCATTCGATTGCGTATAAAAAAATAGGCTTCCAGTATTCATGGATTGTAATTTTTGTACCAAATTTCGTTCGAATCGGTCCATTCGTTCGCCAGTTATCGTCTCCACAGTCTCACTGACACACACACACACACACACAGAGCCATCATCTCAAAAACGTCTGATTCGTGTTCAGGGATGCTTGACACGTGCTTTCCCCGTCGAAAACTCGAATTCGAATTTTCTACCCCGTCACAATGCTTTCCTTATACATTATATGCATATAAGGAAAGTAAAAATATATTGATTAAAAAAATCGGAAAAATCGAAAATTCAAAATTTCACACGAAATTATATCGCTCAGTACCCCTATACTGAAATGTTTGGAAACCGCTAATGTAATACATTTCAAACTATAATATTCCAAAGATGATTGCGAAACACATAATCCATGTTCTACACACTCGAGTTTTCGTAATCCGAGTTTGTAATAATTAATCAGGCGCATAATCAAGCCGTCTTGTACATTAAATTCATATTACTCCTGAGAGCTACTATTTCGATTCTAAGAAAGTATTTAATTTCCGAAATGTCTTTGGGGGAATTTAATTACTTTTGTTTACATTTTCATTGCACAGAGTTCCTAAGAAAGTTCTTAAGTGCTCAAATAACTTTGAAAGAAAATGTCCATGTGTATACACATTCGGCTTATCTAACCCTCATTAGGTCTATAAAGCAGTATTATATCAAATAAATGCCTTCTATTTTATGCACAGTTTTACTGTTGATTCATACTTTTTATCCAATGCAGTACAACTTATGTCTTTGACTTTTATCATCTACCTCACTTTGTTGCTGTGGCATTAAATTTCGAATTCGCAAACTTCATAGAGGGATTGGCAGGGGACAACTGTGGCGACAGACAAATTTATTGCCTACAGGGGGATCTGAATCCCCAGTCAACTTGCCAGGACTTGACCTCGAGCATCTGAGATGGAGAGAGTAGAGGACAATCAACCACCTGTGCTTGAGGCTGACCAATGAGCGCCATAGTAATATGACCAACCAGAGGTTGAGAGCCGAGGTGTAATTTCACTCCCCCCCCCCCCCACAACTGAGGTACTAAAATATTTTTTCGAACAACATTTGTAGGGGAATTTAATTTCTTTTGTTTACATTCTCGGTGCACAGGGTTCCTTAGAAAGTTCCTAAGTACTCACATTACTTTGTAAGAAAATATTCATGTGTGTACACATTCGGCTTATCTAACCTTCATTAGGTCTATAAAACAATATTGCATCAAATAAAAGCCAACTATTTTATGCACTGTTTTACTGTTGAATCATTCTTTTTAGCCAATGCTGCGCCTTTGACTTTTGTCTTCTACCTTGCTTTGTTGCTGTGACATTACATTTCGAATTCATTCGCAAACTACGTACAGGGATTGGCAGGGAACAACTGTGGTGGCAGCCAAATTTATTGCCTACACAGGGGTCAGAATCCCTATTCTACTCGCCAGGACTTGACCTCGAGCGTCTGAGATGGAGCAAGTAGAGGCCAATCAACCAACTGTGTTTGAAGCTGACCAATAGGTGCTATAGTAATATGCCCAACTAAGGGTTGAGAGCTGAGGTGTGATTTCACCCCCTCCCTCCTCAACACGGATACAAAAATCTTTTTTCGAACAAAACTTGTGGAATTATTTTGATATGTGCCTGGAGATGATTTCCCTGATCCAAGGCAAGGAAAAAGTTCTTATACAAATATATGTAAGCTCGCATGCTTAGTTGAGTCAGCAAGTGCAAGGATTATCTTCTCATAGTACAGAGATCACAAAAAGTAATGGCAAGATTACAAATTTCGACTTCTCCTTACTGATTCTTCTTTAGTGTCCCTTGTCTTTCCCCTTTGCAACTTTAACATGTAAATAGAATTATGTATTTAAACCAGAAGACAATTGATTTATTTGTGTGATCGACTGCTTTATTAGAGTATTTAATGTGTTACCGTTCACCGACTTACAGGTAAGTTGAGAATCAACATCACAGTTGCAGATTTTGCTTTCCTAACTATTTAAATGATTTCCTAGGATGCTGAAATCATTTTTATTCGATTGGGCACTTTACTATTGTCATGTCGCAATTCTGCGCCATGAGCCTTTTTGTATTTTCTGCGAGAGAAACATCCTTCTCTCCGTTCGTGCCAGTACAGTGTTTTACTAACACTTGTTTCCATTGAAATTACATTAAAAAGCGCATTTCGTCGAGAAAGCGTTGGTTTGTCTAGACTTAGTGTCGGGCCGTGGAGCGTGACGTTTTGGATGTGTAGTTGCTATGTGAGCGCGCCGTCCAATCAGGAAGAGGCGCATTTTTGCGAAAGAGAACTTGCGTGGGCTCAGAGGACCCTTTTTTCGCTCTCTTGGTGCTGGAACATTTCGACTGAAAGGTCGCATCGAAGGTTTTGTCTAAATTTTAGACAAAAGGCTTTGGCCAAAATGGCTTGCCGTTCATCTGGAGCTGAAGAAGAGGAGCCTGGAACCTTTCATTAATAATCCTGATGCAAATCTATTCTAAATTATAATTTTTTTATTCCAGGAATTATTCCGACGACGACTCTGGAGTTTGAGATGTAGCTGGGCGGCTTGTTTCAATTCGAGGCCTTGTGTACGGAGGTTCGGGTTATAAAGATTTTGGAATCTACGTTGGTTTCGCCCTGTGAACTTTTTGAATTACCAGCTAAAAACCCGTGATATTTTGATGCGAAACGGAGCTCCAAAAATTTGTTAATCTTGTATCAAGGTAAATTTTCTTTTTCCGGAAACAATGTTTCCGAAGTGGCACTGGCATGATGAAATTAAATTTAATAACAAAAATGGCTCATATTAAAATATTTAAAGTTAAATTTGGAAAGATTTAAGATCGTATAATTATAAAGAAAATTGAATACTTGTTATGCAACATATATATTTTTACCAGAGCATTGTTGAATGTGTCTAATAAGTGAAGCTCTGAAGTTTTATTTATAATTGAAAGTTAAAATGCAAATGTTGAATTCTTTGAAAAATCTAAAAATAAATCAATATTTAAGTTTGTGTTAAAATGAGCCTGTTTATTTGTGTCTGCATATTTTACTTTACTCATTGTACATCATTTAGGATTAATTCTCCTAAACTGGGAACTCCTTTAAATCTTGAACCTGGTGTTATTGCTGATACATTTTTGTTGGTAAACATGTTAAATTCATGTCTCTTGGGCATTTTGAAATTAAGTTCACAAGTTGTGGGTGGTGGAGTCAGTAGGTGCTGTTTGTACTGACCCAGCTCCCACAAATTGGTGCCGTATCCCTTCCCAGAGTATTACAGTGAGTGAAGTATAAATTTATGAAAAAGTGCAAATTTTTTTATTGTAATTATATATTGCAGTAATAACATATCGAAGTAAGTGGAAAATTATTTTGTGGTGCAAAATATTTGAGTTTAATGGGCATGAAAATTTTTGTTTATGTGTCATAAAGTTGAAAGTGCAAAAAGCACAGAAGCCCATATGCACCTGATTATATGTGTAATTGAAAAATATTTGTTGCATATATTTCTCAAATTCATATGTCATACACACAAAATTTTATGTGGAAAAAGTAAATTTAAAAATTTCAAGAACACATACATTAACTTAAGTGCACACATATTGGTCTCTTGTTGCTGTGCTAATGCAAATATATTAAAAAGAAAAGGGAAAATTTTTTTTCTTTGACATGTTTCACATACAATTGGTTGCTCACCTATGTTGACAGAGGTGATTAGTCGTCCAACACTAACTTGACTCGACACTGCATTATCAATACAAGCTTGAGTTGACAGATTCACATACACTGATTGTATATCAGAATTACTGGCATTTATCACATACAAATATCATAATCAGTGGCCACAGTCATCAGTGTCTTGGGCTTACTGATAGTTTATAAAAATCAGAGTTGTTGGCACATTCACATACAATATTGTTGTTTTGCCTACTATCACCTGGCTGGACACTGCATTATCACACAAAAATTCAGTGGGTGTTTTCTGACATTATCTTCACATACAAATTATTTTGCTGGTTGCAAAAGTTCTGGCAACTTCACAAATATTGTGTTTCTGACTTGCTCTTCACAAGAACTGTGTTACTCAATGGATCAAGTCAGATTCTCTTGTTGATCACATATTGGTGAAAGTGAAATCATTTTTCCACAATAAACTGTGTTTCGTGATAAATTTGAATCTATTTGGTGAAAAACCTTGTGCAAAAAAATGCCTAAATCTAAAAATACGAGAGCAAGCAGGAGTAGGGACTCCTCTGCACAACCTGGTTCACGAAACCGTGTGCCTTCGGTGTCTCCGCCACGACTTTCTCCAAATTCTGGCAGATCAGCTTCCGCTGTCAGAGACTCTAATAAAGTGAAGGTCGGAATTGGATCACAGTTCCTTGGATCCATTCCAAGTTTTGCTGGCAATGCAAATGAATCTTTTCACGAATTTTTGGAGAAATTTCTTCTGGTTGCTGAACATGCCGAGTGGTCTAATAAAGACAGAATTTTCGTTCTGAAGTTGAAATTATCTGGTCGTGCAGAAAGACTGATTAAATCTATCCCGAAGCTAAACCAAAGCACGAATTTTTCAGAATTAGTGAATACACTCAAGGACAATTTTATGAAAAAAGAAAATATTGCCAAAAATGTCGCTTCCCTGGTAAACTGTAAACAAATGACAGGGGAAAGTGTTCGTGATTATGCAAATCGAATAGAGGCTGAATCGTATATTGCCTTTCCGCAAGATGTTGTGTCTGATAATGAAGATTCCTTGAGAACTGCTATTTTGCTCAACTCTTTTAAAAAGGGGTTAAAAAGCCTTTTTAGAAAAGCCGTCTTATCTGCAAATCCACAGTCATTTGAAGCTGCGAAAGAAATAGCCATTCTGGAAGAAGAAGTACAGAATGAAGAGCTGGAAGAAATGACAGAGGACATAAATACAGTGAGAATTGAAAAAGACACTAAACAGGAAATTGAAGAGTTGAAGAATGAATTAAATTTAAAGAAGAAAGAATTTGAGAAATTAAGAAGAAAATTTAGTGAAAATTCAGAGAAAAGGAAGAAAAGACTGAATGAAATAAGAGAAGATCTGGAAAAGAGCAATTCCAGTTTTGAAGATTCCTTCTTGGATACGCCCTCTACAAGCAGATACAATGAAAATGAATTGGAAGAGGAAGATTGGGAAGATATTCCAGTAAAGAAGAAACATAAACCATCAACATCTTTCAGAACTTCTACACCATCCAAAAGATCTGAAAGTAGAAACCGTTTCAGTCAAAGAAGAATTCCAGTTGCCTCACAGGAAGAAGAGTGGTACGTTAAAAGTCCATATCAAAATTATTCTCCAAGAAAAAATTCCTTATTCTTTAGAAGACCTTTTCGTAACAGTTCATATAGAAATTCAATTTTCCACAGAAGATATTTTTCAAATTTTAGAAATTCCTTTGATAATTATAAATCACAAAACTTCAATAATTTTGGATATAGAAGAAATAACAGATACTTTAATAGTAGATTTGGTAATAGAAGACAATTCGGAAGACAGAAGTTCAGAAGACAAAATTTTCAATCTCCATTAGTTAATAGACGAAATTCTGAAGTTAGTTACATGACTGAAAGCGAGACTCCTTGCCAAAACAATTTTCCTATTATTCAAGTTTTTGTTGAAGATGTCACACTAAATGCCTTAATCGACACTGGAAGTTCTATAAACATTATCTATAGTGATGCTTTACACAAAATCAACCCGAGAAAAGTACAATTAAAACATACATCCACTATTCTAAGAGGAATCGGAAGTCAGAACATTTTGGTTGAGAGAAAAGCTTCTTTTCCCATGATCATTGGAAATGAAAGAGATGTGATTGAATGCTGCATTTTAAATACACCTGCCCCAGGAAGGTACAACATGATTTTAGGAAGTACATTTTTACATGAGAAACAAGTGACAATTACTTATAGACATAAACGTGTAAATTTTTTGTACTGTAGTATTCCCTTTACTGAATTTACCGAATCACAAAGCTTTACTGTGATTTCTGATTATGTACAATTTAAACCAGACGAGAGTTATGCAATAAGCCATGATTTTGACAGAAGAAATTACAATTTTACAAATGATGTAGATTATAGATTCAAAGACACAAATTTTTCAAGAAATTATGAAAATAGATGTAATAATGGATATTTATTTGAACAAAACAATTTTCACAATGAATTTAGAGACGTTGATTTTAGAGATTTTGATGCAAATGGAAATGAAAGGTCAAATTATGAATGCGAAAATGATTTATATGAAAGACAGATGAATGACAATGTATATACAGACAGATTTTTGACAAAAGACAATACCAGTAACAATGAAATATCTCAGACAGATTGTGATAAACATGATGAAGGAAGTTCACAACAAAATCAGGCAATAGGGATTGCCAAAGCTTTCAACAAATGTGTTCTAAAACCATTTTCGGAAACTTTTATTAAATTAAAAAGAAATTACAAAATTGAAAAAGACACGACAATTTTGCTTGAACCTATCAATAATAAAGAATTTTCTGCAAACAAAATTTTTGTAGCCAGAAGTATCCACAAAATTCCTGAAAATGACTTTTTGTATGCTAAAGTTGCAAACCCATCTGAAAAAATTGTTTACATTAACAAAGGAATGAAATTGGGAACTTTCGAAAACATCCATGAATCTGAAATTGACATAAATAATAGAGTTGATATTGAAAACTGTATTGAAGAAAATGAAACATTTGATGCATGGGGAGGAGATTTTGATCTTAAACATATGAACTGTACACAAAAATCTTTGCTTTTAAAATTACTAAGTAAATATAAACATGTCTTTGCTAAAAATATGAAAGAATTGTCTGGATGTGACACTATTTTGCACGAAATTAATCTTGAATCTAACATACCTGTTAGACAGAAGCCATACCGCATTCCACACAATTTACAGAAAGAACTTTCACGCCAGGTAAACGAACTCCTTGATGCAAAAATCATTCAGCGCAGTACATCACCTTACAATACTCCAGTGCTTTTTGTTAAGAAACCTGATGGAAGTTACCGTTTGGTAGCGGATTTTCGAAAGCTCAATAAGATCACTATTGTTGAGAACTTTCCGATTCCAAATATATCGGAATTAATCGATAACTTGTCTGGAGCCTTGTATTTTTCTACCCTGGACCTAACCAGTGGATTTTACCAATTGTGTTTACATCCTGATGATTATCCGAAGACTTCTTTTTCAACACCTGATGGCCACTTTGAATGGACCAGAACCCCATTTGGTCTTAAGAATGCGCCTGCATCCTTTCAGAGACTTATGTCTCTGGTGCTGGCTGGCATATCTGGAATTTACATAGATGATATTATAGTTGCTTCAAGAACATTCGAAGAACATTTGGAAAAACTAGAAGAGATTTTTGTAAGATTAAGTAAACATGGTCTTAAATTGAAACCAAGCAAATGCCATTTTTTCAGAAAAACAATTAAGTATCTTGGATTTTTGGTATCAAATGGAAAAGTACAACCTGATACTCATAATTTGGAAGTTGTAGAGAAATTCAAAATTCCTAAATCAATTAAGAATGTGAGACAATTTCTTGGACTCACTGGATTCTATAGAAAATTCATAAAAGACTATGCAGAACTGACTTTGCCATTAACAGAATTATTGAAAACTAAGAATAATGAAAGCAAAAAGAAATTTATTTGGACTAATGAAGCTCAAAAATCTTTTGAAATTTTAAAGGGAAAACTTTTGTCAAAACCAATTTTGACCCTTCCAGATTTTAGAAAACCATTTATTTTACATACAGACGCATCAAATCACTCTTTAGGTAGCTATTTGTCTCAAGAAGATGAGAATAAAATTTTGCATCCAATATCTTACGCAAGCAGAAAGCTTAGTGAAGCAGAATGTAAATACAGTGTTGTCGAAAGAGAAGCATTAGCTGTTGTTTGGGCTACTAACTATTATAAACATTATTTAATTGGAAAACCTTTCACAATTTTTTGTGACCAGAAGTCACTAACATTCGTATTTAAATTAAAAGATCCTACATCTAGATTGGCTAGATGGATTGCATCCTTATCACAATTTGATTATCAAATAGTACATAAACCAGGAAAAGCAAATGTTGTTGCTGATTATATGTCAAGAAATGTAGATGAATGTACAAATACTATTAACAATATTCCACAAAGATTCGTGTCACAATATAAAGTTATAAATCAAAATGTTAATCAAAATTTTCCAAGTGTAAATCAAAATTCTCAAAGTTCTAATAATGTAAACAATACTAATAGTAGCAATAGAAAAGAATCAGAAATCAATTTGAATCCAGCAAATACAAATGAAGAAAATGAAATTTGTGCTGTTAATAATAATGAAAGTGAAATGCAAAATGAAAATAACATACAAATTGGTCAATTGGAACAGACATTTACTTGTCCTACCTTGCTCATAAGAATTAAGAATGCTCAGAAATCTGACCCAAGGTGCAATAAAATTATAGATCTCTTAGATAAAAATATAAAACCTTACCCACAAACTTTGGTATTTTTTAGAAAAGATGATATTCTATGGTGTACTCACAAACACCCAAAGCGTAGACATCAAGAACAAGAAAGAGTTGTTGTTCCGCAAGAACTTGTGTCTGAAATTTTATGGTTACATCATGACTGCCCCACTTATGCTCATTGTGGATTTAGAAGAACTTTAGCTTCTGTTAGTAGAAAATACTTTTGGCAGGGAATGTATTCCCAAACCCATAATTATGTATCATCATGTGAAATTTGTGTGGTAAATCGTGGCTTTAGAAATAACAAAGCACCCATACAAAGGTTTTCAAAATCCACATATCCATTTGAGCGTATCGCCATGGATTGTGTCGGACCATTACCTATATCAAGATCTGGAAATAAATTCATATTAGTCATAACTGACTATTTTACAAGATGGCCTGAAGCATATCCCTTAGCTTCAATAAAAACTGAAGACATTTTAAGTTGCTTAGAGCACTACATGGCTCAGCATGGTATACCTAAATTCATCGTCTCGGATCAAGGGACGAATTTTGTTTCTAGAACAGCAAGATGTTTTTATAAGAAATTAGGAATAATAAAGAATACTACTACTGCCTACATGCCATCTGTAGACGGTTGTGTTGAAAGATTAAATGGTACTTTGATCAGATCCTTGAAAAATATTGCATATAACGATAAAGATAATTGGGACAATCTGATACATTTTGCTTTATTAGCACATAGAAATGCCATACATGCTTCTACGGGTGAATCGCCTGCGTATTTACTCTATGGTAGAGATTTAACAGTTCCAAATACTTTGATCACTGGATTTAAACCTCCGACATATGAATCAACATATGATTATGGAGAAGACATGAGATTCAGACTTAAAAGAACATATGATGTAGTAAAAAGTAACTTAGAAAAAGCTGAAAATTCACAAATTTTACAACAGCATAAGAAAGCGAAGATGCCCAATATTAAAGTTGGTGATTTAGTGTATCTTTACACTCCCTTTTTACCTCAAGGCCAGTCAAGAAAACTGAGCTCTTTTAATAAAGGTCCTTTTAAAGTGATAAAACAAACATCTGCAGTGAATTTCTTAATCAGACATGTAATGAATCCCAAAAATGAACAACTGGTTCATGTGAACAGACTGACTCTTTTACCTCCAAGAAGAGAGGAATTGCAAAGATTTTCAAAACAAACTCATGAAAGTCAAAAATTGAACTCTAAGACAAATAAACTTACTCCTGTGATCACCGCTGAGAAAGACTCTGTGAAACTAAAATCTTGTTTAACAAGATCTGGAGATAAATCTCAAAACAAAAAAACTGTGAAACGAGTAAGATTTAATTTGCCAAATAAAAGGGTAAATGAAAATGCTGTTCATACTAGATCAAATTGTCGTACAAATCAAAGACAACAATATGTTCAGAGAAATAATTCAAATAACTTTGATAATAGAGGAAATGGAAGAATCATTTACAACAATAACTTTAGAAATAGTTATACACCACACCAAAATCAGTATTACATGACAAACAGAAATACACGTACACCCTATAATCTTAGGAGTCAAAGATTTTCACAATATTAAATTTTGGTTGAGTTCACAATTTTACAGAAATTAAATTTTGCAAGAAAAGATTTCATTTTAAGTTAAAGTTTATACTTGTTTAAGTTATATTTCAATATTGTCTTTTAAAATAGAATTTATGAAAAAATTGTTGTGATTTTAAAATTTATTGGAAATCTTGCATTAAGTTAAAAAAGTAAATAAGTAATTGATTTTGTGAACTATAATTTATGAATATTTATATTATAATTTAAATAATAAGTAATTTTGTTAATTAGTAATTTTGTTAACTGACTCTCCTTGGACTTTAAAATTTTTTCGAGAGTCCTGTCTTGATTGACTTTGATTATATTGATGTGTTGTAATGTAAAAGAATGTTTGATTATTTGTTTAAGTTCATTAATGAAAATAATTAAAATGGTGTTGGTAAATTTGTTGTTCCCCTAAGTAAAAAGGAGGAAAATTTTGAATATTGAAGAAAAAAATATATAAATAAATAATGAAAAGTAAATGATTTATTAAAATAAAATTGAAAGTAAATATGAAGTATATAAAGTAATTGAAATAATTTAAGTAATTTTAAAGTGAAAATGAAAAGTTTGAATTTGAAAATTTAATGAAATTAAAAGTTTTGAAGATCAAAAGTAAATGATCTCTTTTGGAAAAAGTTTTTGAAACTTTGTTGCTGAGAGAGGTGAAATTTTTGGCTGATGTGTTGTTGAAATTCTGTTCTCTTGAAATTCCATTTCACATTGTTGTTTTTTTTTGACCAGCAGTTTTCAAACATCTACACAAATTTCAGTTAGACATCATATTTTTATGCTGCAACCCCTTTTTCTGAAAGCTGGCTGGTGGACGCAAACATGGACATATTCACATTGGATCACAGATGAAGATGCAGCTTAGCAAATTAATTGTCCGAACTTTTGTGGCAGGACTGGAGTCCTGGACGACAACTTGCTCCGAGCCTACCTAGGAGGGTTGTGTTTGGCCAGGTGGGAAACTGGTGAAGCTATGAGGATGATGATGATGAAGAAGATGATGATGATGTTGGGATCAGCGCAAGCTGCCCAAAAATGTTTGATGATATCCGTGCTTCTGAGGCGTGTCCTGGCGTCCTGTTTCTGCTGCAATCGCTTCCTGCACGCGAGTATTTTTTTTCTACACTCCCTTTTCTGTTGGCAACTCGTTAGTTCCCGCCGAGTTTGCTCTTTAGATGTGTTCCTGCTCTTTTACATAACTGACGTGAATTTCAGGAGAAATTTTTCTCCTCTTCTCTCTCTCTCAGTAAACAAATGTATGTAAATGTAAATTTTTCTTTTGTGACATGAAGTTGTCACTTGTTGAGTTATTTCAGAGTGAAAGTTGTTAAAAATAAAGTAAATGAAAATTTTAAGATAAATTAAATAATGTAAATATAAATGAATAATTTAAAGTAATTTATGAAAGTGTGTCAGAATAAGAAAATTCTGAATTGTTTTAATGACAAAATAAGTTGAATTAAAGTTAATGTTAAAATTGTTGAATAAATGATGAAAGGTTGAAAAATTGAAGATAAATGTAATTTAAAGTTAATATGTTGAATTTGAAAGTAATTTAATGTGAAAGTTAAGATTTTAATGAAAGTTTTGAAATGAAAAATTGAAATTGAAAAATGGAAATATTGAAGTGACTTTGTTCTCAAAAAATGAGACAATTTTGAATGAGTGAAGAATCTCATTTCCTGAATATGACAAATTTAATTTAGAAATTAATTTTCAAAATATTTAACCTTTTGATGAAAATTAAAGATAATTGTTTTGTGTCACTTGTGTGTTTGAAAGTGACAAATGTTAAATTTTTGAATTGTTTATATTGTTAAGTTTTGTAAATTCATATCATATCATATTTTATTTTTCATATCATCTGGTTGATCTCAATGTAGATGATTGAGATAGTGTGTTGTCAGGCAAATTGCCTTGACAAATTTTCTTTTGAATTTTAGTGCAATAAATGTGAATTTTTGTAAAGGTTCCTTTAAGATGTGGTGACGCCTTGTCATCCTTTTGGTTTTCTTTTGGACTTTTCCTGTGGTGATGAGTGGCTTGGCCAGTCATTCAGATCTACAGTGTTGTTGCTTTTGAGAGAGGTGAACGATCGCACTTTTCTCGCCCAAAATTTTGTATTAAATTATTTTACACTTACAGGTTCCTAAAACTCCTTGTAAATTTTGTGTTTTTGTGTTTTTGAGTGAGAGAAAAATTTTCCTCACTGTGTTCTGAAAATTTTTGCCTCCCGGAAGGGGAGAGCTGTCATGTCGCAATTCTGCGCCATGAGCCTTTTTGTATTTTCTGCGAGAGAAACATCCTTCTCTCCGTTCGTGCCAGTACAGTGTTTTACTAACACTTGTTTCCATTGAAATTACATTAAAAAGCGCATTTCGTCGAGAAAGCGTTGGTTTGTCTAGACTTAGTGTCGGGCCGTGGAGCGTGACGTTTTGGATGTGTAGTTGCTATGTGAGCGCGCCGTCCAATCAGGAAGAGGCGCATTTTTGCGAAAGAGAACTTGCGTGGGCTCAGAGGACCCTTTTTTCGCTCTCTTGGTGCTGGAACATTTCGACTGAAAGGTCGCATCGAAGGTTTTGTCTAAATTTTAGACAAAAGGCTTTGGCCAAAATGGCTTGCCGTTCATCTGGAGCTGAAGAAGAGGAGCCTGGAACCTTTCATTAATAATCCTGATGCAAATCTATTCTAAATTATAATTTTTTTATTCCAGGAATTATTCCGACGACGACTCTGGAGTTTGAGATGTAGCTGGGCGGCTTGTTTCAATTCGAGGCCTTGTGTACGGAGGTTCGGGTTATAAAGATTTTGGAATCTACGTTGGTTTCGCCCTGTGAACTTTTTGAATTACCAGCTAAAAACCCGTGATATTTTGATGCGAAACGGAGCTCCAAAAATTTGTTAATCTTGTATCAAGGTAAATTTTCTTTTTCCGGAAACAATGTTTCCGAAGTGGCACTGGCATGATGAAATTAAATTTAATAACAAAAATGGCTCATATTAAAATATTTAAAGTTAAATTTGGAAAGATTTAAGATCGTATAATTATAAAGAAAATTGAATACTTGTTATGCAACATATATATTTTTACCAGAGCATTGTTGAATGTGTCTAATAAGTGAAGCTCTGAAGTTTTATTTATAATTGAAAGTTAAAATGCAAATGTTGAATTCTTTGAAAAATCTAAAAATAAATCAATATTTAAGTTTGTGTTAAAATGAGCCTGTTTATTTGTGTCTGCATATTTTACTTTACTCATTGTACATCATTTAGGATTAATTCTCCTAAACTGGGAACTCCTTTAAATCTTGAACCTGGTGTTATTGCTGATACATTTTTGTTGGTAAACATGTTAAATTCATGTCTCTTGGGCATTTTGAAATTAAGTTCACAAGTTGTGGGTGGTGGAGTCAGTAGGTGCTGTTTGTACTGACCCAGCTCCCACACTATAGATAGACTAAACGTGTATAAGCATGGATTTTATGCTATTAACCTATTGGGGGAACTTAATAACTGTCAGAGGGAAATAGTGTATTCAGTACTGTACTTTCATACACAAATGTCTATGATGAGCCATGACATTTTTTCACTAGGAACCCGACCCTTCTTATAGATGTTGTTTACAGCCTATGTACACTGCCTCCAAATATCAATCTCTTTCCTCTTTTAACTCTTCTAAATTCATAGTTTTCCATCTCTAAAATATTTAAAAGGCCTCGATTCCAGAGCCAATTTGCTTATCCAATCAGAATCCAGTATATGACTGCAAGGATTGCTTAACATCATTTTGCAATTGCCAAAAATTGTTA
This sequence comes from Amaurobius ferox, assembly GCA_951213105.1. Lineage (NCBI taxonomy): Eukaryota > Metazoa > Arthropoda > Arachnida > Araneae > Amaurobiidae > Amaurobius > Amaurobius ferox. The sequence continues at coordinate 123,030,415 of OX578135.1, read as the reverse complement.
TTTTCGATGTGGCGATACGAGGGCGATTCCTCAGATGCCCCGAAGTCGAATCACCTTGAACTTTTGATATTTGTTTACAGCACTTTATTTACTTCTCCTGAAATACATTTAGCAATATGTAAAGAAACATGGAGTGGAATCAAAAATTGGAATTTTTGTTACCGTTGGATTTACACCTTTTGAGCACTGCGGGATACTACTAAACTATTTTAGTATGGCATGGATGTTTGCGTCTACGTGTCGTTTTGTGTATCCGTCTGTGCAGCGTACGTAATATGTATTGGTAGAAAATAGAAATTTAAAGAACAGGCAGTCCATTACATCCGAAATATTAATTTACTAACACACAATCCTTATTAATATGAGTTCAATTACAGGACTGGGGGCAATCTGGTATTTTTACCTAATACCTTACAAAATATTCTACTTTTGATGTCAGGACGTTTAATAAAATTACATAGTGAACAATTGAGAAAGCAGCTTATTTCTGCGGTTCTTGAATAAAGAGAGAAATATGCAAATTAAGGATATTTAATAAATTAAGGCGAATTTTGCGTGATACACAGAATTTAATTGGATGGGTTATAAATTTAATCCCTCCAAGGTTTGGTAAGTGCTTTGGAATAAGCATTTTTCATAGAGTTCGTTTACATTTAGAAGACGTATGGTTTATCTGAATATGCATGGCTACGAAGTCAATGGAGTTCAGTCTATGTTGGTGAAAATGGGAGGGAAAGAGGGGGAGGGGGATGGTGATACGATGCAATTTAATAAGGTGGCGATAAGCGTGAGGTATGAGAAAGGAATTTTGAAGATAGTCTAACACGTGCGGGATAGTCTAACACTGTCAGTCACACCTCGCCAAGCAGTGATCGCTTGGCGATGTGTTCGGCCATAGAGTATAAACAGGAAATAACACACACGTCGAAGTGACGATTGTATTTCACTGTCCGTTTTGTCTATGCAAATGGCGCAAAAACATTCTGGTGCAATACAGCCAGAAAATTAATCAAACAGGCCATCATTTTTTGTAATATGCGTAAAACCAAATCACATCTTTGCTTAGAATAATTTAATAAACTCAAATAAAATTATAACATTTATTTTTAACGATACTGCCTGTCCCACGGACGGACATCACCCAACTGAAAAGTTCACTGTCAGTCCCCACGGACTGCCGCCGCCTAAAAGGAAGGTTTACTGTCAGTCCTCACGGACTGCCACCGCCTCAAATGAAAGTTCACTGTCAGCCCCCACGGACTGCCGTCGTCTAAAAGGAAAGTTCACTGTCAGTCCCCGTGGACTGCCGCTGCCTAAAAGGAAAGTTCACTGTCAGTTCCCAAGGACTGACTCCACGCTCAACGTGTTAAGAAAAAAAAGGTTAATTTTGATTGAGGAGATTAAAATTCCTGTATCAGATACGGGGTGAGTCGGAATTGTTTTTACAAAAGCAGAGAGCTGATAGTACCCCACCAGACGATCAATAATTACCATGGAACATATATAGGGTCGCATTGCACTTAGAGAGGCAGAAAAGAGTAAAAGTAGAATACGAACCTGCACGTACACCATTGTTGGGAAAGCGAATGAACGATACCAAACGTTGCGCAAACAGATTTATTGTGCAGCCACAAACTGACAGCAAGTGCTCAAAGTGGCGACCACGCGTTGCGGCGTTGCACCGTTCACACCGGCGAAGGAATGACTGACGCACCCTCTCGAAGATTCCGGGTGTTGTGTTAATGTGGTCTGCGGCAACAACGATGCGCGCGACGAGATCTTCCGCCGAGTCCACAGGCGTCTCGTACACTAAAGATTTCATGTGGCCCCAGAAGAAAAAGGCCAGTGGGTTGAGGTCTGGTGAGCAAGGAGGCCACGCCACAGGTTCGCCACGTCCGATCCAGCGTGCGGGATATGTGGCATTCAAGAAGTTCCGGACCGTGATGGAAAAGTGTGCCGGGGCTCCATCGTGCATAAGCCACATGTCGCTCTGGATAGGGAATGGAACGGCCTGCTTTTAAGTTGTGCCGGTTTTTAAAGGGCAACGTGTGCTGTGATTGGCTATCGCCGGAACCTACATGGAGCCACTTATGCTGATTCTGCTCCCTGGACATTTGCATTCTGTAACTGCGTTCGTGTCTGGCGTAGGAGATACTACGTAGGCAGGTACACAATGACGTCCGAGGCGCTGACTGCGTCATGCTCGACGCGGTTCGACGTGTCTCTCTTCTGCCTCTCAGAGTGCAATGTGACCCTATGTTCCATGGTAATTATTGCTCGTCTGGTGGAGTACTATCACCCCTCTGCTTTTGTAAAAACAATTCCGACTCACCCTGTATATATCCACTCTAACTCGAAAACTCTGAAATTAAAAAAAACTTGACAGTTAAGTCGCTTATGATGCATTCGTTAGTCTTAATTAAAAATTGTCTCAATTAGATTTCGTCCTGCGATATTATAAGCGTGCAAAGTTTCAGCTTTCTAGGTCATCGAATGACTTGGGGTTGAATGAACAGGGTATGGAAATACTTTTCGACACGCCCCCTATATTTAACTGCCCTCAGAAGAGAAATCGAAAATCGGGCACCTTTAGGTTCTGTCATAAAGTCTATACTATAAGTATAAGGAAAATTTGAGCAACGTATTTAAACACATGAAAGACACAATGCAGCATACAGCAGTTTCGAGAATACGCTGGATCCTCTTCGTCAGTGTCTGCGTATCTTCGAAACAGTTATATGCTGCATTTTGTCTTATTTGTCATAATTACGTTGCTCAAGCTTTCCTTATCCTTAACACAAAGTGTTTTACTAATTGATATGCTTAAGTGTTCAAAGATTCAGTTTTCTAACTCACCAAAGAGGCTTCGTAAAGTCCATACAGACTTTTCCGAAGAGACCCCGACAGTTCATAAAGACTTTTCCGAAAATACCCCCATTTTCACCGTCCTCGGAAGGGAAATTAAAAATTCAACTCCGTTACGTTCTGTCCCCAGGACCCGACTTAAACTAACAGACAGACATTTCTCCAGGACCTCCCCCCCCTTTTACTCTCTTGGAATGTGTAGAAATCTACAAAAATATTTTTTCGAAAACATAAATGTATTCCAGAAAAGTGTATACAAAACGAATTTCCCACATATTTGAATGGAATTCAAATGATTAACAACTTTCCCATCACAGCCAGTAAGCCAACAAGCTCTAGATCTCGAATTATTGCTGTAATCTCTATAACATTTTGAGATGAACCTCTGAGAAAATACATGGATTTATATGCATTTGAAAAGTAAATGCTGACATCTGATTTATGCATTTGATTAACAAATGTTTTTTTTTTCCTAATGGCTAGGTACTTGGTACATTTTACAATCGATTGTCCATACATCGGCTGTATATCGTGAAACATTTAGCCATCACAAGACGTTGCCCAGGCGCACCAGTGTGTGGGGGGGGGGGAGCATACTACGCCCAATAGTACAACATCCGTGCCCGCTGGTGGAAATCGAACCCACAATCTTTCTTTCAAAAGAAGCAACCCACAGGAGACGATAATTCGCTCCCACCCCAGAGACATTTTATATTAACTTAGTTTCTATTTATCTTACAGCATTTAGATATATTTATATAGGACAAATAGGAAACTTGCACCCCTTAAAGTCCCCCCCCCCCCCACACACACACGCCCTGGCCGAAAAATCCTGAAAGACTGCTTGGAAACGCTTGCATTGACGTTGAGCCACCGCGTCGGGTGATGAGCAAATGTTGGTTCTCATCAAAGATGTCAGTCAGTACTTAGAAGTGACTCTTTATGCTGCGTAAACTTATCAGGTAAATCATGCTAGCTTTTGAATAGTGCAGTTAAAATTATTTTTTCAGAAAGCTAATTTGGTGCTGCAATTGTTTAATTTGGAGCACGTCTGACGTAGATGATCGCGGTAGACTGACATTGTAGTCTGTACTGCAGTCGATATTGCAAATGTCCAGAGATTAAGTTTTCTAGAACTCTGGGACGTCTGGAAGTTTTGAAAAGACACAAACATGTTGGTGAATTATTATATAGATTCTATTTAAAGGCGAATGATTTTTTCCATAGCCGCTAACAAGCGCTGTTCTTGAGATATTGTATGCTTTTGATCTTATATGAAAATAATTATAAAACCCTTAAATCTCCTCATTATCACCAAGTGATTGGATTATACTATTTACCAGATATAAATGAAAATCACTGATTAGTTACAGCCGTTATTGAGATATTAGAATTTCAACATCTCCATCGGACGTAGTATATCTTTCGCAAACGTTTTTTCATCAAATTTTGTAAAGTTTATTTTAATCGGCAACAACAAAACGAATCATATTTTGATTACGATCGACTCGTAAAGAGTCTCTAATTTTTATTTTTCCATTATCTACATATATAATCCGTATAAATAAAATCTGCTGAAATAAAGTCATGTGTAACATTCTTTATTTCAGTCTAGCGCAAATGTTTCTTCTAAAGACGCAAGGAGGTAGAAGAAATCGATTTCTAATTCACTAATTGCGACATCTTTGGAAATCGATGAAAATACATATGTTCTCTATCACCGCAGTCACAGAAATCGCCATCCAGTCGTATGAGCGATATATAACCTTGTTATCGAAATAGGGTTATAGAAATGTATAGACAGTTTTCCCTTGTTTGGATATTCTTTTGTCTGCTTACAATGTCGCCTTCAGCATACATTTTATTAATACTTAAGTGAACAAAATTGGAACTGGAAACACCCTTGTGACATTTCTAACATGCTGAGATAAGGAAGACACTCCCATTGCCGATAGCAATATACATGGATCGGTTTCGCGCTTATTATGCTCCCATCATTATATACTGATGATATATAGTGATATATATGCGTCTATCATGATATATATACGAATCATGATATATATACGTATATATATATATAAATATATATATATATATATATATATATATATAAATATATATATATATATATATATATATATATATATATGGATTCAAATGAATAAGAAATGAAAGAAGTAAAAACGGATGGGGATGCTTACAAGGAAGTCGAACGGCCAAGGGGGATTACGACCCCTTGTTCCCGGTTGAAGCACGCTTTTAATCCCAGGAAACGTTCCCGGAACCAGACTCGCCTGAAGCAGTCCTCCATATACCAACGCTGGAAAAGCAAAATCCAATCCACTGAAAAAGCAAATCCAATCCATTGAAAAAGCCAAATTCAATCCATTGAAAAACGCACTTGAAAACCCAGATTACCAACATGAAACGATACCAATAGCAAGACTACTTGGATGCCTAATGTCTAAACAACCTATAACATCCATATCAGCACTGACTTTTCATTACGTGCAAGTCCTTGTAAGTCCTTATAACATGTTACGGTTAAGATACATGTCACAGTTAATCTTTTTGCATCCAGCGTGACGTAACTATAATAGTTCATAGAATTTTGCATAAAAGTCCTGATCATACTTTTTGTATGATTTTTCATAATAATGCTTTAGGAAATGTAACGGATATAGCTGTTTTTTCGCTTCACATACCAAATTACGTTCGCATATAATGCGTTCGGTCTTGGTTGTATTTAATCTTTTAATCCTGTTAAGATGATTGAGTATTAAGTTACGTAGTACGCCTATACTCAAGTTGGAATTCCAGCTGATGATATAGTTTATGCTGACATCAAAGGTCTTTCTTTTATCATACATTTTAAAGCAAATACTTTCTTTGTTGTCGTAATAAATGCTTATATCTAAAAACTCTGTTATTTCTTTCTTCACTTGTTTTGTTTCGATCAATTCCAAATTTGCGGGATAAAAGTTGAAGTTAAATTGATAATTACTTTCAAAATTTCCAATAAGCACATCGTCCACAAATCTGAAATAGGGAATTTCATTTAGATAATGAGTTCCGATCTCATACTTATTCAAATAGATATCAGCCAACATGGAGGAACAGCCACCCCCCATGGGAATACCTTGAATTTGTTGATAGAATGAATCTCCGTTGTAAAGTAAGTTTTCATATAAAACGAATTTGATGAGGTTTTCGTAACTATTGATGTTGATAAATAGATGCAAATTGTATTCATGAAATGTTTCGATCATGATCTCAAACAGATCCTTTAAATTTATGTTATTGAATAAATCTTTAAAATCGTAGCTTTTAAGGTGTAATCTCTCTGGTATTTTGCTCAACTTTTCTATGACTTCATTACTATTTGATACCATTACCGTACCACTTGATTTTATTTTCGCCATTGTAGGTCTTAAAATATTCAGCAGGATAGCATTTGCCTTAGTTAAATAAGTTCCACATCCCACAGTCACCGGTCTAAATTTGACGGGTGACTTATGCATTTTAGGTATTAATACCAGGTATGGAAATTTTACTAATTATAAAATGGACAAGAACCGGTTGGAAATATTTCAAAATATGTATGTGATCACTTATATGGACAAAGTTACCTCAAACTATGCATTTACTTGCAAAAAATACTATGTAGAGCAATTAAAAAAATGTTACGACAACGAAACAATGTATAAACTAAATGTTTTGTCTAAAACGGCAAATGAAAACAAAATCACAGCATTGTATAAAAGGATCGGTATTGAAATCACTACAATCAAATTTCCATACCTGGTATTAATACCTAAAATGCATAAGTCACCCGTCAAATTTAGACCGGTGACTGTGGGATGTGGAACTTATTTAACTAAGGCAAATGCTATCCTGCTGAATATTTTAAGACCTACAATGGCGAAAATAAAATCAAGTGGTACGGTAATGGTATCAAATAGTAATGAAGTCATAGAAAAGTTGAGCAAAATACCAGAGAGATTACACCTTAAAAGCTACGATTTTAAAGATTTATTCAATAACATAAATTTAAAGGATCTGTTTGAGATCATGATCGAAACATTTCATGAATACAATTTGCATCTATTTATCAACATCAATAGTTACGAAAACCTCATCAAATTCGTTTTATATGAAAACTTACTTTACAACGGAGATTCATTCTATCAACAAATTCAAGGTATTCCCATGGGGGGTGGCTGTTCCTCCATGTTGGCTGATATCTATTTGAATAAGTATGAGATCGGAACTCATTATCTAAATGAAATTCCCTATTTCAGATTTGTGGACGATGTGCTTATTGGAAATTTTGAAAGTAATTATCAATTTAACTTCAACTTTTATCCCGCAAATTTGGAATTGATCGAAACAAAACAAGTGAAGAAAGAAATAACAGAGTTTTTAGATATAAGCATTTATTACGACAACAAAGAAAGTATTTGCTTTAAAATGTATGATAAAAGAAAGACCTTTGATGTCAGCATAAACTATATCATCAGCTGGAATTCCAACTTGAGTATAGGCGTACTACGTAACTTAATACTCAATCATCTTAACAGGATTAAAAGATTAAATACAACCAAGACCGAACGCATTATATGCGAACGTAATTTGGTATGTGAAGCGAAAAAACAGCTATATCCGTTACATTTCCTAAAGCATTATTATGAAAAATCATACAAAAAGTATGATCAGGACTTTTATGCAAAATTCTATGAACTATTATAGTTACGTCACGCTGGATGCAAAAAGATTAACTGTGACATGTATCTTAACCGTAACATGTTATAAGGACTTACAAGGACTTGCACGTAATGAAAAGTCAGTGCTGATATGGATGTTATAGGTTGTTTAGACATTAGGCATCCAAGTAGTCTTGCTATTGGTATCGTTTCATGTTGGTAATCTGGGTTTTCAAGTGCGTTTTTCAATGGATTGAATTTGGCTTTTTCAATGGATTGGATTTGCTTTTTCAGTGGATTGGATTTTGCTTTTCCAGCGTTGGTATATGGAGGACTGCTTCAGGCGAGTCTGGTTCCGGGAACGTTTCCTGGGATTAAAAGCGTGCTTCAACCGGGAACAAGGGGTCGTAATCCCCCTTGGCCGTTCGACTTCCTTGTAAGCATCCCCATCCGTTTTTACTTCTTTCATTTCTTATTCATTTGAATCCATATTCGTGCTTATATTGTATGTGCTGCAATGCGCCTTATGATAGTATGGGCATATCCCGTTTTAATATTTCTAGTAAAAGTTATATTTTACTTAACATTTGTATTGTATATATATATATATATATATATATATATATATATATATATATATGCGTCCATCATTATATACTGATGATATACTGATATAGTGATATAGTATATACGCCCATCCTTGAGATAAATTTGTTTCTGAGAAAGGGAGAAAGCATTTTACCATACCGACATTCTTAATTTGACGTGGGCTCTGTTTCTTCTTTCGACATATTTGACGGGCCTGTTCTCAGCTTTCAGAACATGAAGAGAGCTGAAATTCTGTGCACAATTTCATCTCCCAGAACATTTGTCAAGATTTCACGATACCACGCTATGTCATTACGCTCCTTAATGTATACGTCATGGCTGTGGATATTACTTTTTCATGCTTTATACTTTGCAAATTACGATATCCTCAAATGAAATGTTCGGTTTCTAATGCGCCGATCGGAGATAAAAATCGGAGATAAAATAATCGGAGATAAAAACTACATACTACATTGAATACACGGTATGAACAAGGTATTCACAATATGTATGAACGTAAAGTATGCTAAAAATGAGAACTGAAAGTAAAAAATAAATAATGATTTTTTTTTTTTGCATTGCTCAATTGTTTCAATTGTCCCTTGCACAACAATGGTTCACAACAAATTAGAATATACCTTTCAATCATATACAAAATTGAAACAAATTGAAGTTTAGATGGATTCAATTCAAAACAACACTATATTAATCTTAGCAACATTCAAAATTGATATTATTCAACATTTTCGAAGAGAAATAAGGGTATTAATTCTCTTCAAAACAATACTGTATACACCTTATCATTACCTAAAATTGACATTATTCAAAATGTCGAAGGGAAATTGAGGGTGTTGATTCTATTCAAAACAATACTGTATGAATTTTAACATTATATAAAATTGACATTATTCAAAATTGTCGAAGTGAAATTCAGTGCTGCTTCTATTCAAAACAGAACGGTAAAAATCTTATTATATAAAATTGACATTATTCAAAATTGCCGAAGAGAAACTGAGGGTATTGATTTTAATCAAAATAATAATGTATATAAAACTTATTGTTAACTAAATTGACATTATTCAAAACTGTCGAAAGAAAATTGAGGGTATTGATTTTAATCAAACTAATAATGTACATAAATATTATCATTATCTAAAATTAACATTAGGAAATATTGTCGAAACTATTTCATCTGTCTACACCCTGATTTGCAATTGTATTTAACATCAGTTTTGAATAATGATAAAATTTGTATTGCATTGTTTTGAATAGAATATGGTTACATTCTACATTTAGATCACTTTTGTGTATGATTAAAATATTTTTCTATATTTCGATGAACCTATATTTCGATTTTTCTATATTTCGATCTGTTTGAGATCATGATCGAAACATTTCATGAATACAATTTGCATCTATTTATCAACATCAATAGTTACGAAAACCTCATCAAATTCGTTTTATATGAAAACTTACTTTACAACGGAGATTCATTCTATCAACAAATTCAAGGTATTCCCATGGGGGGTGGCTGTTCCTCCATGTTGGCTGATATCTATTTGAATAAGTATGAGATCGGAACTCATTATCTAAATGAAATTCCCTATTTCAGATTTGTGGACGATGTGCTTATTGGAAATTTTGAAAGTAATTATCAATTTAACTTCAACTTTTATCCCGCAAATTTGGAATTGATCGAAACAAAACAAGTGAAGAAAGAAATAACAGAGTTTTTAGATATAAGCATTTATTACGACAACAAAGAAAGTATTTGCTTTAAAATGTATGATAAAAGAAAGACCTTTGATGTCAGCATAAACTATATCATCAGCTGGAATTCCAACTTGAGTATAGGCGTACTACGTAACTTAATACTCAATCATCTTAACAGGATTAAAAGATTAAATACAACCAAGACCGAACGCATTATATGCGAACGTAATTTGGTATGTGAAGCGAAAAAACAGCTATATCCGTTACATTTCCTAAAGCATTATTATGAAAAATCATACAAAAAGTATGATCAGGACTTTTATGCAAAATTCTATGAACTATTATAGTTACGTCACGCTGGATGCAAAAAGATTAACTGTGACATGTATCTTAACCGTAACATGTTATAAGGACTTACAAGGACTTGCACGTAATGAAAAGTCAGTGCTGATATGGATGTTATAGGTTGTTTAGACATTAGGCATCCAAGTAGTCTTGCTATTGGTATCGTTTCATGTTGGTAATCTGGGTTTTCAAGTGCGTTTTTCAATGGATTGAATTTGGCTTTTTCAATGGATTGGATTTGCTTTTTCAGTGGATTGGATTTTGCTTTTCCAGCGTTGGTATATGGAGGACTGCTTCAGGCGAGTCTGGTTCCGGGAACGTTTCCTGGGATTAAAAGCGTGCTTCAACCGGGAACAAGGGGTCGTAATCCCCCTTGGCCGTTCGACTTCCTTGTAAGCATCCCCATCCGTTTTTACTTCTTTCATTTCTTATTCATTTGAATCCATATTCGTGCTTATATTGTATGTGCTGCAATGCGCCTTATGATAGTATGGGCATATCCCGTTTTAATATTTCTAGTAAAAGTTATATTTTACTTAACATTTGTATTGTATATATATATATATATATATATATATATATATATATATATATATATGCGTCCATCATTATATACTGATGATATACTGATATAGTGATATAGTATATACGCCCATCCTTGAGATAAATTTGTTTCTGAGAAAGGGAGAAAGCATTTTACCATACCGACATTCTTAATTTGACGTGGGCTCTGTTTCTTCTTTCGACATATTTGACGGGCCTGTTCTCAGCTTTCAGAACATGAAGAGAGCTGAAATTCTGTGCACAATTTCATCTCCCAGAACATTTGTCAAGATTTCACGATACCACGCTATGTCATTACGCTCCTTAATGTATACGTCATGGCTGTGGATATTACTTTTTCATGCTTTATACTTTGCAAATTACGATATCCTCAAATGAAATGTTCGGTTTCTAATGCGCCGATCGGAGATAAAAATCGGAGATAAAATAATCGGAGATAAAAACTACATACTACATTGAATACACGGTATGAACAAGGTATTCACAATATGTATGAACGTAAAGTATGCTAAAAATGAGAACTGAAAGTAAAAAATAAATAATGATTTTTTTTTTTTGCATTGCTCAATTGTTTCAATTGTCCCTTGCACAACAATGGTTCACAACAAATTAGAATATACCTTTCAATCATATACAAAATTGAAACAAATTGAAGTTTAGATGGATTCAATTCAAAACAACACTATATTAATCTTAGCAACATTCAAAATTGATATTATTCAACATTTTCGAAGAGAAATAAGGGTATTAATTCTCTTCAAAACAATACTGTATACACCTTATCATTACCTAAAATTGACATTATTCAAAATGTCGAAGGGAAATTGAGGGTGTTGATTCTATTCAAAACAATACTGTATGAATTTTAACATTATATAAAATTGACATTATTCAAAATTGTCGAAGTGAAATTCAGTGCTGCTTCTATTCAAAACAGAACGGTAAAAATCTTATTATATAAAATTGACATTATTCAAAATTGCCGAAGAGAAACTGAGGGTATTGATTTTAATCAAAATAATAATGTATATAAAACTTATTGTTAACTAAATTGACATTATTCAAAACTGTCGAAAGAAAATTGAGGGTATTGATTTTAATCAAACTAATAATGTACATAAATATTATCATTATCTAAAATTAACATTAGGAAATATTGTCGAAACTATTTCATCTGTCTACACCCTGATTTGCAATTGTATTTAACATCAGTTTTGAATAATGATAAAATTTGTATTGCATTGTTTTGAATAGAATATGGTTACATTCTACATTTAGATCACTTTTGTGTATGATTAAAATATTTTTCTATATTTCGATGAACCACTGTTGCGTAAGTGAAGACACTGAAAATCTTGTTTTTTCTCAGAATTCACTCCACTCTTTTATATACATTCGCAATTCGCATCACAATATAATACAGGTTTACATCAAAGTCACAATTGTCAGACATATTATCCAATTATCTATAATAATAAAATATTATATATGTTTGATTTGTGGTATCGAAATGCGAAATTCGATCAACCCACAGCTGCAAAGCTAATATTAAGCTCCTAATAATTTAAATTCTTGTTCGGTACTGAGATACATCGGAGCGATTTTAATTTAAATAATTTAGATTTTTAGATATTTTATGATGCGCAATTACAACGATATTTACACAAATTGATTCCTCGGAGATCGACAATATTATCACAGCCGTTCTATCTAGACACCAGGGAAAATATGGACGATTGTCCTTGCCAATGAATTTTGTACGAGATGCGTAAAATGATAAATCCATTTTGAAATCATTTTGTTCAATGTGCCACACAAAATGTGATTTAGCAAACATTTTATTTTTGAATTCGTTTATCTGCGAGTTGAAGATTAGCATGATGTTTTTATTTTTTTTGCTTGAATATAGAGAGATATTTTTTCATTCTAATAATAAAAATCTGATGTGGGCAACACATAACTTTCCTTATATAATGTAATGAATTTACTACTTTTACTGTAAAAAAAAATAGGTTTTTCTTAAAGTAGATACTAATATTCTTTCCAAGATATTGAATTTTCGACAATTAGTCGTCATTTTCATTGATTTAGCGTCATTTTTATCCATTTGGCGAGATTTTCGTTAATTTGGCAACATTTCAAAAAGTCGCCAAGTTGGCGACATTCCGCCAAATTCGTCGCTAAAATCTGTCCAAGCGTTATGAACGGAGAAATAAGTTATTCATACAGCAGATAAATGACTATTGGCGTTCAAATACAAAAGTATTACTCAAAGTATCTTTTTTCATGAATTGAGCGAGCTAGATCCACGAGATTGATGTCAGCCAATTTATCGCATGGTATTACATATGAAAAATGAACATGTTTCTCAATAGGAAATATTTGTTTTTTAACTTTTTGATAATTTTTTTGAAAAATGTACAATATCTCGAGAACGGTTCATGTTAGCTTTCTAAAATTTATGTCAATCGTTTTCTAATGAAAAATTACATAAGAAATGTCTATTTGCGTAACTTTATTAGTGGTTTTAATTTTTTGACGATTTTTTCAAAATTTCATTCGAAAATTTAGGGGGGTTCTGAACATTCGAGTGTGTATAAAAACAATAGGCTTCCAGTGTTTACGGATTGTGAATTTTGTACCAAATTTGGTTCAAATCGGTCTATTTGTTCGTCAGTTATCGCCTCCACAGACTCACTGACACACATACACACACACACACACACACACACACACACACATACTTTCACACACACACACAGACATCATTTCAAAAATGTTTGATTCGTGATCAGGGATGCTTGAAACGTGCTCTCCCGTCGAAAACTCGAATTCGAATTTTCGACCCCGTCACAATACTTTCCTTATACATTATGTATATAAGGAAAGTAAAAATTATATTAGTGTGTTTCTGCTATTTTTATTTTAGAAATGTTTAAGTGAATCTATAGAAGTTGGTCCACTTAAAAATATCGATTGCAGATATTACAGTGGTATTTTTTCATTCTAATAAAAAAAATATATGTGTTTCTGCTATTTTTATTTTATAAATATTTAAGTGGATCTATAAAAGTTGGCTCACTTAAAAATATCGATTGTAAATATCATTTATAACAAAGAGGATGTAAATTATTAACTGAAATAGTCAGGATATTTTGGGGGCCAGCTCTATTTTGCTCTAATCATAAGATTCATTTCGATGCAACTTTCTGTATGAGTGTAACTTTTAAGTAAGGATGCCTATTGATCTACTGTAACTAAAATAAGTCAATTTTTCGAATAGTTTTTGAGCGAAAATATTTTTCTTTTTAATATTTAAAACTGTCCAAAAGTTCGATCCTGTTTTTCCATATTTCGTTTTCCATATTTTTATTTTGAATGGACATCAAGTCAGATCGAAGCATGGAGGCATGATTAAAAAATTCAATTTGAATTGCAATATATAGCGCATCCTGCACTCGCTTCCAGGAAAATGAAATATAGATGCACTTGAAAAGGATTTTGTGACATATAATCTTTTGAAAGTGATGAAGCGTAATATCCGGAAAAGACTGGACATTGAAATAGACGTTCTTTAAAATGATCAAAGGCACTTTTTGGATGAAATATATAAAACACAGCATAGATTTGATTTTATTTTCTCATGCTATTGTATAGACGTAAATCACCCCCAAAAATGTCCTTTCCTTTAAATTTCCTTAAAATACATTTCGAGAATTGGTACAAATAAAATTCTTCAAATGATATAGTATGAACGCACAAATAACACAATAATGCAGAATAAAGTTGTTTCGAGGTACATTTGATCCGTTTTGTCAGTTCAAGAGAACCAACAATCCTGAAGTCCAAAAGAGGAATGGATGCAAAAGGAAGAAGCAAGATGGATTATATACCCAAGACCTGGATTAAGGAACAAGTCTTAATCCAGGTCTTGGGTATATAATCCCTCTTCCTTCTTTATTTTCCACCCATCAGACTTTTGGACTTCAGGTTTGTTTGTTCTCTTGCATTGATGAAAGGGATGCAGCATATCTTCGAAACAGCTGCATGCTGCATATTTATGTTATTTGTGCTTTTTTACGTTGCTCAAGTTTTTCTTATCCATTCCACAAAGAGTATTGTGCTTATTGATATAATATACTTTGGGGAAAAAATTGCATTTAAAGTGCTTTTTTCTATATAGAAATATATAAAGAATATTTTTATGAGAAATATATGAATTTTATAATGTTCAAATATGACGAAATTAATGACTGTGATATTGTTAACAAATTTATGGACATTTAAAATTAAAAATCTTTGTAAGTTTAAAACCGTGCAAAGGTCTCGGTGTCCCAGCAGAGAATTGGACAGTGGTCATCAAACTGGCCAGCAGATGCCCTAACTATTAAGGTACTGGAACGAAATTCCAAGTGATTCCCGTCCAAGTGGAACGTATGATCTGCTTGCTCTCAAGTGTGTGTGTGTCAGTGAGCCTGTGGAGACGATAACTGACGAATGAAATGACCGATTCAAACCAAATTTGGTACAAAAATCACAATCCGTAAATACCGGAAGTCTATTGTTTTTATACGCAATCGAATGTTCAGAACCCCCTTAAATTTTCGAATGAAATTTTGAAAAAATCGTCAAGAAATCAAAACCACTAATAAAGTTACGCAAAAGAACATTTCTTATGTAATTTTTCATTAGAAAACGATTGACATAAATTTTAGAACGCTATAATGAACCGTTCTCGAGATATTGCACATTTAAAAAAAAAATTATCAAAAAGTCATATAAAATTAAAAAAAACATTTCCTATTGCGAAACATGTTCACTTTTCATATGTAATATCATACGATAAATCGGGTGACATCATTATCGTGGATCTAGCTCGTTCCATTCATGAAAAAAGATACTTTGAGTAATACTTTTTTATTTGAACGCCAATAGTCATTTATCTGCTGTAAGAATAACTTATCTCTTCGCACATAACGCTTGGCGAGATTTTGGCGACGAATTTGGCGGAATGTTGCCAACTTGGCGACTTTTTGAAATGTTGCCAAATTAACGAAAATCTCTCTAAATGGATAAAAATGACGCTAAATCAATGAAAAAGACGACTAATTATCGAAAATTTAATATCTTGGAAAAAATATTAGTATCTACGAAAAGAAAAACTTATTTTTTACTGTAAAAGTAGTAAATTCATTACATTATATAAGGAAAGTCATGTATTGCCCACATCAGATTTTTTTTCAATTATTTTCATGTCAAATAACCATTTCAGAAATTTAATGGCTTCGATGTCACATTGAAAGAAGAAAATTCGATTGAGAAATTAATTTTGAATTCCGATGTATAGCACTTCCTGGACCTTCAGTCAGGAAAATGAAATATAGACACAACTTCAAAAGAATCTTCGGACATAACATTTTTTTGAAAATGATGAAGCGAATTGTAAGAAAGAACCTGTGCTGTGTGATAGATATTATTTAAAGTGATCAAAGCCGTTTTTTTGGATCGCATGAAACGTATATAAAATTTAACACTGAGATTTAGTATTTAATTTTATATACCATTGTATAGGGAAGATATGTGTTCATATAAATTTCGTTTCTTAAAATTTCACTAAAATGCATTTCAAAAAGTGGAACAGGTTAAATACTGCAAATGACAGTTCGAATTTGAAAAAGGAAAACCGTACATGTTTTTTTCTTAAGAGTTATGTTAGTTTTATAATGTTCCACAAAGTAATGTTCCGTAATTAAAGACGTTAACTTTACATTTAAGTTTCTGGACACTCAAAATTCAAAACATTTATGAATTTGCAACTGTTAAAATGTACTTCCGTTTTCCTTACAATTTCCCAATATTTTCACCTCGAAGGACTGAACTGAAGAGTTAATGGGTTTTAAGTCAAGTTGAAATACGGGTTGGCGAAAATTCCCGTCTGAATTGTGATGTATAACGCTTCGTGTTCTCGCTGCCAGTAAAATGAAATATAGATACACTTCAAAAGAATCTCGTAACATATAATTTTCTGAAAGCGACGGAGCGGAATCTCCGAAAGAAAGTGGACAATGGGATGGGCACGCTTTAACTTGATCAAAGCCACTCTTTGGATTAAATAAAATACGTATATGAAGACCTACTTATTATTTTTTCATACGATTGTATAGGGAAAATATTATTTTTGCTCCCTATAATACACCTCTAAAACTACAACAAATAAAATACTAAAGGAAACGTTTACAAATTTGCCAGTGTTTACAATTCCGTTACACGTAATGAAGTCATGAATAAGGACAACTAGAAGGCACAAGTGTACAATTTTTATATGCCAATATTGGCTATAAATGGCCAGATAATACAGTCCCAATAATATCTAAATATCTACATTTTCATATTAACCTAATATTGTCAAAATATCGTTATTTTCATATTGGTTTAAAATTGGATCTATATTGACTGCTAATATTGACTCAATATTTGCAGGGGTGCAGCATTAAAATATTTTAGCAATGGCGGGCTTCAGCAAATTGGACGTTTTTAAATTCAGATTATCTTCTTTGATGCTTCAGATAAAAATAAAGTTAAAATTCTACTTATAAACAAATATAATATTCTAAACCCAAAACAAAATACAGATAATGTCGTCTTGTGTCACCTGTTTCGGTTTTGAGGTCAATTTGGAAAAATGTTTATCTGTTCGTCACTTTTAATCAGGCTGGCAATTTCAGCAATATTTGGCAACTTACCTTGGTCGGTGAAGAGTGGTTATATTACGCTCCAGAAACCAGCAAAGAATTATTTTCCACATTTTTTGGGGCCATATATAATAAGGTCTTTTTCTGTTTACACACTCTTATTAGTTCTTATGCATACATATACTTATTTTATTAATATTTTTTAAAGTGTTTACGTTTTTTGTATCTATTTTAAGAAATTTTAAACTAAAGATTTAACGTATAGTACATATTTTATTCCCAAATCCTTGTGCTGTTTTTTAAACTTGTAAAGTGTATTTTTCTTTATAGAAATTCAAGTGTCAGGTGGTTCAAATGTGAAGATATTGAATCAGTTGGCCAAGTTAAAATATATGAATTGGTCAATCAGGGTGTTTATATAAAAAAAATTGAAAAATAACTGGTACAATGCAAACAAATTGGCAATCAGGGGGTAAAATTGAAAGAAATTAAGAGTCAGGGGGTACTTGGGAGTAAAAAGTTTGGAAAACTCTATTTTACAGTGACATAGTTGATGACAAAAAAGAAAAACCTTAAAGTTTTAGTCCAAGAGTTATTGTTTGAAATTGATATTGTTCCAACTTTATCCTCTGGAATCGTAGGTGTGTAGGCAAGATACAAAAATTAGTCCTAATTTCTGGATAACTAAACACGTTTATTCACAAGTACAAAGTAAACAGGAACAATATACAATCAAACAGGTCTTAAATTCTCCCCTAATTACACAAAATAAGTGATATTATTCTCAAAATACTGACGAAAATAATTTCAGAAAACAGCTGCTACTGTTCTCAAAACATCTCAAAATATTGACAAAAATCACAGTTCACTGTAACTCGTATCTTGTCGACTTGTTAACAGAGTTCCAACGGAGTGAGGAGTCTTTTTAAAGTCTCTTTATATTAATTTCTGGAAATCTCTACTATCACGTAGGACAATCGTTATTTGGAGATGCTTCTGGAAGGTTCAGAAGTCAGCAAATGCCACCAAATTTGCGATAAATTGCCTAATATGGAAACCCTAGGAACACGTCATGGGCACGTCATGAAAACGTCGGCCAGTGTTTTCTTTGTCGGTCTTGGAAGCAGACGAAAGTAAAGTTAGCAGGGGAAAATACACTCCAGATGAAAGAGAAATTCACGCATTCGCAACAATATGCATACATACAAACACGATCAAACGTGTTTTAAGTGTATTAAGGTAAAGTAAAATCTAAAAAAATCTTTGAAAATGAATTCTGTGATTAGTGGGAATTAACGTCAATTTGTTCTATTTTTTTTTCTGCAAAATGAAGATTATACTGCTGATAATTTAATTTTTACCATATGGTAAAAATTATATTCTGGTACACCACTGGACAATATCTTCATCCAGTGGTGTACCAGAAATTTACGAATCCTTCTTTAGATATTTATTTCGGAAATAAAATGTGTATTTCATATAACACAAAGCGAAATATGGCACAGACAAGATAATATCTTCGCCCAGTGATGAATCAGAAACGCAAAAGGCCTACTTTATATAGATATTTATTTTATTTCAACTTCCATATTACTTAGACAAGATAATATCCTCGTCCAATGGTGTACCAGAAATTTACGAAACCTAATTCAGAGATTTATTTTAGATATAAAATAACTATACCGCTATGTATTTCATCTTACTTGGGCAGTATAATATTTTCGTCCAGTGGTGTATTATAAATTTACGAGACTGGACAATGACAAAGATTCTTCAAAATGATCCACGCTCTCCAAAGCATGTAATATATTTTTAAGTCATGGCGGTATTTTATTTTATATATTTCAATGCAATATTTAGAAGTAAGAAAATATTTTATAGAATTGCATATTTCATTTTTACCACGATTCTTCGTGGCATTTTACTTCCCTTATATGCGTAGTGTACAGGGAAAGGATCGTGACTAGTCGAAAATCCGAATTCGAGTTTTTGTAGAAAGACCACGTTTCAAGCATCTTTGAACACGAATCGAACCTTTTGAAGTGATGTGTGTGTGGATACGATATCTCAAGAACGGACGGAGCGCTTCGATCTATATTTAGTACACATATTATAATAGATGAATATTGGCACTCTATTGACTTTAAACGCAATCAAATGTTCGGAAAAAGAATGGGGGAATTTGCTAACGATTTCCCCTTCCGGTTTCATCCACTTCCGGTTCATGATTTTCCATGAATCATCTATTTCTCAATATCGGCTATAAATATGAGTTCTCCATCGACTTCAAGCAGGGTGCAAGGTGCACTAAGGATTTTCATTTCAAATATGTCACTTCCGGTTTTTCCGAAAATTTCGTATAACTGTACAAAATAAGTATGCAAATAAGTATAAAATCTCTTAAATAGTTCAATCTAAATTGAAGCATATACGCCACTTGCCTCCGTATGAAGGTTCCATCATAAATTTCATGTTCTATTTTATTTTTCGAAAACTGAAGAATTTTCCCTGGATTAAGTTTTACGATAATTAGTTAATTTAGGAAATTTATCGATTGGAAAAATCGTATCAAATATTATATGCCTTGCTTAGTTATTCGAGAGATATTCAGATTAAATGAAATTCCCATTATCACTAGAACGGCTCGTAACGTCTAAACAATAATATCCATTCATTTTGGACTAAAATTAGCTGTAAAGTATTCCTTCGTCTTATAGAAATGAGTTTAATTGATTTGTTACTTATTTTTTTATTTCTTTTTCCATTTTAGATTAGAAACGTCTATCTCGAGAAAGGCCATATTAGTGTCATATAAATGAAGTATCTGTTTTTAATTTAAAACTTACAAATAAATTACCATTTTTGCAAAATCTGCATGTGTAACTAGAACGAATGACCCGGCATTGTCGGGATTCTAAATAAGCGTTCAAGACTTAAATAACACAGATACAGATAACACTACTCAATTTTCAAATCGGCTGTTTTGAACCAAAATAATTCCGTTTTCTTCATACGCAAGCATTCTAGCTAAACAACGCGGGAGTACTACACACTATACAGGGTGTCCAAAAAGTTCCGGAACGGCGCAATATCTCGAGAAGTACACTTCGGATCAAAAAATAAAAAAAAAAGTATTCAATATTTTTAGAAAAGCTATACAATGATACCAAAATTGACCCCCCCGGTCAATTTTGGTGTTAATACGCATATTTGGTTTTTCGGTCTGGCCCGAAGTTTTAAGAGAGAAAAAGATCCCATTACCCAGGAAGTAAAATTCAAAATAGTAATTGCTAGATCAACGAATTTTCATCTGATTGAAATCAAATTTACAATTAACACTTGTAATATTGAAATAATTATATTCCAAACATGAAAAATTATCTTTTAAATTCAAGAAATTAGAAAATAGCAAATGAAAATACATTGAAAGTCTAGATAAACGCCTGATATATAGACTGTTCAGACAACCTGCATCTGGAACTCGCGCAAAGCTGCGAGGATACATTGAACCAAATGCCGGAAAATGGCGATTTTCGGCTTTGAAAATCTTGATCAAGCAGAACAATCAACCTGTAACGATAAGCTAAATAACAATATAAAAAAGCTGATGTGGGTTGCACTTGACTTTCCTTATATAATGCAATCAATTTACTACTTTTACAGTAAAAAAATGGACTGAGAACTAGGTTGTTTTTATAGCAAATAAATGACTATGGGCATTCAAATACAAAACTATTATTCAGATTATCTTTTCTCATGAATGGAACAAGCAAGATCCACGAGAATGATGTCCCTAAATTTTTTGCATGGTATTACATATGAAAAGTGAACATGATTCTCAACAGTTATTTTTTTTTAATATTATTTTTTGATAAATTTATGTGAACAATCTGCAATATCTCGAGAACTGTTCACGCTAGCGTTCTAAATTTTATGTCAATCGTTTTCTAAGGGTAAATTACATAAGGAATTAAGAAATGCTTATTTGGGTAACTTTATTAAAGGTTTTGATATTGTGATGATTTTTCAAAATTTCACTCGAAAATTTAGGGGTGGGGGGTCTAAACATTCGATTGTGTTTAAAAACAATAGGCTTCCAGTATATACTAATTGTAATTTTTGTACCAAATTTCATTCGAATCGCTCCATGCGTTGGAGAGATATCGTCTCCACAGGCTCACTGACACACCACACACAAACACACATCACCTCAAAAATGTTCGATTCGTGATCAGGGATGCTTGAAACGTGCTCTCTCGTCGAAAACTCGAATTCCAATTTTCAACCCCGTCACAATACTTTCCTTATACATCATGCTATGTATATAAGAAAAGAAAAAATAAAATAGGAAAAGAAAGAAAAGCGCAAACAAAGAAACGATGTTAACGCAACCGACATCTGAGCGATCCTCTGCGTATAGTACTCTTCACAGTTCCCCATGTTAAAGCTCGTACATTAAAAAGGCTTAACTTTTAAACCAAGCATTGCACAAACACGAAATAAGATTATTTCAATATGCGTGCTATAGCTACGCTGTATAACTTTGGCATGTTATAGCTTTGCAAGAGCTTTAACATGCCAATTAAAAAGTGTTGAAAATCAAACAAGAAATATATATCTTATTATTATCCAAAATTGAAATTAGGCAAAAATTTTCTAAATGTTTTCACCTTCCCACCCTCCTTTCCCTTCGAAAATTTTATATAATATCGAATTTAGAGAATAAGATTTATCTAGTGTTCATTTTAATTGAATCTAAATACACCATCCATCTCGCTCATTTTTGTGTGCAATTAAGATTTATTTTCTACTTTGTGTTGTGGAAAATATTAAAAATATTGTTTTTTTCCTCTTAATTTATTCCCATCTCGTAAGTGCATAAATAAAACTAAATTCCCAGCAATGCTACATTTAGCTGTTTCCTCTGCTGGAGATAAATGATCACACTTCATTAATATTTATGGGTTACCGTTCTTCAACTTTTGCAATAAATATTTTTACCTGCACCCTTTAACATTTATATATATTCTAAAAATTACAACAGGCACTTTGAATGGGCGCACCGCTTAGGTGGAAAGTTTAACTATGTTAAAAATTTGAAATTAAGTTTTTTGTATCTCGTAAAAATTTTGTAGATTCCTTAGATTCGGTGAAGTTAATTAATATGTCTAGATTATTCAACAGGTTTCTGAAATTTTATTTTAAATGCAGACTCTAAAATCGAAGACAACCAAATAAGTGGTTAAAAAGTCATTTATTAAAATTGCCTTATTATGACGTACATAATCACATAGCCAAAGCTCTTTAGGAAATTATCTTGCCCTTCATCAGTGGCGAAGTAAAATAAAGTGCGAACAAGTGCCTAAATATAGGCCATACAAAATTTACATATATCAACTACATACAAAATTGCATACATCAATTTATACATTTTTAATCTTTAAAAATCAGCGAGATAAAATAAATAATCATAAAAATGCATATTACAATAAAAAATTGTGTTTAATAACCAACATGAATGTCGACAAAATTGAAAAGCAACTGCTATTGAATTTTTAGAAAATCATGTAAAGGCTTGACCCGCAGAGAGTCAAGAACGAGTCGCAAAGCATAAGTAAGGGTCAGAACGGGCTCAAAATTATGATTACCTATGATTATTTATTTTAAGTCGTTGTTTCTTAAAATATTAAAAATATATAAATTGATGCATGTAATTTTGTATGTAGTTGATATATGTAAATTTTGCCTGGAGGGTATGGCCTATATTTAGGCACTTGTTCGCACTTTATTTTACTTCGCCACTGATGAAGGGCATGATAATGTCTGAGAGTGCGTTGGCTATGTGATTGTGTACGTCATAATAAGGCGATTTTAATAAATTACTTTTAACCATTTATTTGGTTGTCTTTGATTTTAGATTTTATTGATTGACTTGTTTACAAAGCTGTTTACATTAACTGTAGATGTTGATATTTTTTTTTAGTTTCGTGCTTTATTCAAAGGTGGCGGACTTTTTTTTGTCAGAAATTTAACGGAAAGCTATTGAATGTCCTTAACAAAGACATATAATATTCTTATTTAATTAATATTTAATTTTTTTAATATTTTCCTCCATTTAGGAACAGTATTAATTGAGGGTTACACTCGAGACATGTAGCCGCTACACCGAGATTTCTTCTCAGTGTGTTTGTATTACTAAGTAGCAGATGTATTCGTATTGCATCCGCATTGCATCCGCGGTCGGAAGTTACTGCAAGGAATCTATTGCAGGTTAAGAACTTCTTAAAAAGCAAACTTGTATGTGGTCGAAGATTTTTAGTATGTTATTAAAGGTATTTGCAAAATAGCGCTCACTTGTCTTCAAATCATCAAATTTGATTTATTTTATGTATTAAAGAACATAATTAATAAGATAAAATATATTTGCAATTAATTCATTGTCATTACGTTATTTTTGTTAGAAACTAATACTGATGCATGTTCCGGTTACTTTATTCCATTCATGATCTTATAACTATGTGTGTGAACGTGGCAAAACCAGTAATCATGTTTACAAAAATGTTAAATGTCGACGTGTAAAATGCATTAACAATCAACACTGAATGTTTGATGACACAATGATGCACGAGGTTAATCAAAGCTATCCTGCTTGGTATCCCATTAATCTGTTCTACTTATTTCAGTCAGCTGCAGCCTTATTAGGAGCAGAGTTCTAGATATAGAAACGAAATGTTTTACATTACTTATGTGTCTGTAAAATCATTTTTATTATAAAAGAAATTCCATTAAAATATTATTGGTACCCATTAACATTATATAAAGTTTTTTAATTTTGTTTAATTTCAAACCGTGTGCAGCAATAGAATAATGCTATCCATATTGTGATTTACAAACAGCTGTTAAAATGGTTCTAGTAATAAAAATCTGATGTGAGCAGCACATGACTTTCTCTGCAGACTCAAATTCATCGTCTCTTTATTTCATTAATAATTCATTAAATTTAGTTTAATTGCACTAAATAAGACATATAAATAGTAGACACAAAATCGGCATAGCAAAAATGCCAAAGAACTAAAATATCTCGTGAACGGCTTGCACAATGGTTTAATTTCATAAAATAACGACCACAAGTATCTAAAATGACATTGAATTGTCACTTTTAATTCCATTTTCGTTCTCAGTTGGTAACTGGAAGTTCTTTCAACGGTGGCGCAGCGTAAATGCGATAAAACTAAATATCTCGAGAACGGCTAGCCCCAATATAATGGGGTTAGTCTTATTCTTTTCATTGTTAAAAAATGTGTGTAAAACAAGCATTTAATTGATATATTTGAGCATACGTAGTATTTTATTTTAAACTTTGATGATTTTTGAGGGCCATTTTGCAAAAAATGCCAGGTTATTTTTTTCCGAATCGTACCAAAATATAATCAGCACCAGGGTGTCTCGCAAATAACTTATGTGCCAAATTTTGTAAAATTTGATCTATTAGTTTTTCAGCTAGAGAGGATAAAGGCAATTTTTGCGGGCCATTTCGCAAAAAAAAGGCGGGTTCTTTTATCCCGAATCATACCAAAACTAATCAGTTCCAGAGTTTCTCAGAAGTGACTTACCTGCCAAATTGTATGAAATTTCGTCCATCGGTTATTGAATTAGAGTGGATAAATACATTACACAGACAGACACGCACACAGAGAGACAGACACACACACATAGAGACAGACGCACACATAGAGGTCACGCTAAAAAATAGTTTTTCGTATTCGAGAGGTCTCGAAACGCGTAAATCCGTCGAAAACTCGAGTTGCGATTTCCGGTAAGATTCCAATACTTTCCCTACACATTACCATGTATTGCAGGGAACGTAAGAAATCTGATGTGGGCAGCACATGACTTTCCCTGCAGACTCAAATTCACGTTCTCTTTATTTCTTCAATAAATCATTATATTGAGTTCAGTGGCACAAAATAACACGCATAACTATTTAAAATGACACTGAATGTGCACTTTTAATTCAATTTTCGTTCTCATTTGGTAGCTTGACTTATTTTCCAAAGTGGTGTAGCGAAAATGCGAAAAATTTAAAATATCTCGAGAACGGCTAGTCCTGGTGCAATGGGGTTTGTCCTATTCTTTTTGTCGTTATACGTATAAAACAAGTATTTAACTAATATATTTGATTATACATATTTTTATTTTAAATTTTGACGATTTTTGAGGGTCATTTGGACTCGGACCATTTTGGATGATTTGCGGGACCATTTTTGCGGACCAAAAGGCAGGTTAATTTCTCCGAATCGTACGAAAATCTAATCAGCACCAGGGTGACCCACAAGCGACTTATCTACCGAATTTTGTGAAATTCGGCCTATTAGTTTTTCAGCTAGAGTGGATAGAAGCACATTTTGCCGGCCATTTCGCAAAAAAAAATATTATTTTATCTCGAATCGTACCAAAAGCTAATCAGCAGCAGGATCACATCTAAGTGAATTATCTACAAAATTTTATGAAATTCGATCAGTTATTTTTGTAGTTAGAGCGGCTACAAAATCTGCACAGACAGACACAGACACACACACACAGACGTCAAGCAAAAAACGGTTTTATCATATTCCAGATGTGTGGAAACGTGTAGATCCGTCGAAAACTCGAGTTGCGATTTTCGTATGATTCCAATACTTTCCCTATACATTACCATATATTGCAGGGAAAGTAGAAATCTGATGTGGGAAGCACATGACTATTCCTGAAGACTCATATTCATATTTTCCTTATTTCTTTAATAATTCGCTAGAGAATTTAAATGCACCAAATAACACTAAATTTGCATTTTTAATTCAAGTTTTGTGTTTATTTGGTAATTGGACATTTTTCCGAAATCGGCGTAACAAAAATGCAATAAATCGCAAATATCTTGAGAATGGTTAGTCCTACAGCATAATGGAGTATGTTATATTCCTTTCCTCGTCAAAAATTGCATATGAAATAAAAATTTAATTGTACATTTGAGCATAGCCTTTTTTTTCTTTTTTAGATTTTGGCGATTTTTTAAAAAAAGGCAGGTTGTTCTTTACCAATATCTGATCAGTACCAGATCATCCTACAAGTAACTTATCTATCAAATTTTGGGAAATTTGGTCAATTAGTATTTTAGCCAGAGTGTAAACATGAAATGTCTAGGGGCCATTTCGCAAAAAATGCCGGTTCTACTTTTAGGAATCCCATCAAAAACTAATCAGCACCAGGGTCTCACCCAAGTAACTTACATACCAAATTTTATGAACTTCGGACTATTAGTTTTTTAGTTCGAGTGGATACATGCATTGCACAGACAGATAGACACACAGACACACACATTGACGTCACGATAAAAATGTTTTTTTCATATTCTAGAGGTCTCGAAACGTGTAGATCCGTCGAAAACTCGAGTTGCGATTTTAGGCATGATTCCAATACTTTCCCTATACATTACCATGTATTGCATGGAAAATAAAAATTGATGTAAACGGCTAATTACGTTTCCTACAGACTAAAATTCACCATTCATTAAATTGAGTTTGATTGCTCAACTTGACACGAATACTTACTTGACATTATATTCTCGTTTTCAGACTTTAAACGTCTTTTTTCATTAGGTTTTTTTTCATTGATTTTACTAGTCACCATCTCCTCAAAATTTTTCAAAATTTAAATATCTCGAAATTGGTAAAACATTACTTGAAAAACAAGTATTTGATGAATGAACACTCTTGTGGTATCGAAATGCGAAATTTGAAAATCCCACAGCTGCAAAGCCAATATTGTATCCCAATATTTTAATATTTTAATTTTTAGTTCCGTCCTGATATATTTCAGAACGATTGTTTTAAAATAATTTAGATTTTTAGGTATTTTATGATGCGCAATTACAGCGATATTTACACAAACTGATTCCTCGAAGATCGACAATATTATCACAGCCGTTCTATCTAGAGACCATCAAAAATATGGAAGAACGATCTTGCCAATGAATTTTGAACGAAATGCGTTAAATGACAAATCCATTTAGAAATAATTTTCTTTAATATACCCCACAAGATGTGATTTAGCAAACATTTTATTTTTGAAATCGCCCATCTATGAATTGAAGATTCGCATTATTTATTTTTTTCTGCTTGAATATAGAGTGGTATTTTTTCATTCTAATAAAAAAAAATTATATTAGTGTGTTTCTGCTATTTTTATTTTATAAATGTTTAAGAGAATCTATAAAAGTTGGTCCACTTAAAAATATCGATTGTAGATATTACTTTTAAAAAGGAGGATGTAAATTGTTACCTGAAATAGTCAGGATATTTTGGGGGCCAGTTCTATTTTGCTCTAATCATAAGATTCATTTCAATGAAACATTCTGTATGACTGTAACTTTTAAATAAGTATGCCTATTGATCTACTGTAACTAAAATAAGTCGATTTTTCGAATAGTTTTTGGGCAAAAACATATATATATATATATATATATATATATATATATATTAATATTTAAAACTATCCAAAAGCAACACCCTTGTTTCCATATTTCGTTTTTCATATTTTTATTTCGAATGGACACCAAGCCAGATAGAAGCATGAAGACATGATTGAAAGAGTCAATTAGAATTTTAATATATTTGCACACATCCTGCATTTGCTCCAGAAAAATGAAATATAGATGCACTTGAAAAGGATCTCCCGACACATAATCTTTTGAAAGTGATGAAGCGTAATATCCGGAAAAAACTTGACAATGAAATAGACGTTCTTTAAAATGATCAAAGGCATTTTTGGATGAAATATATAAAACACAGCAGAGATTTTATTTTATTTTCTCGTGCTATTGTACAGACATAAAACACGGCCAAAAATGTCCGTTCTTTTAAATTTCACTAAAATACATCTTGAGAATTAGAACAAATGAAATTCTTCAAATGATATAATACGTTACGAAAAACTTGAGCAACGTATGAAAGCACAAGAACACAATAATGTAGCATGCAGCTGTTTCGAGGATACGCTGGATCCGTTTCGTCAGTCCAAGAGAACAAATCAACCTGTAGTCCAAAATAGGAATGGGAGCAAAAGAAAGAAGCAGAATGGATTATATACCCAAGTTCTGGATAAAGGAACAAGACTTAATCCAGGTCTTGGGTATATAATCCCTCCTGCTTCTTCCTTTTGCACCCATCCCTCTTTTGGACTTCAGGTTCGTTGGTTCTCTTGCACTGACGAAAAGGATCCAGAGTATCCTCGAAACAGCTGTATACTGGATTTTTATGTTATTTGTGCTTTTATACACGATTCTCAAATTTTTCTTATCCTTCGCACAAAGAGTATTGTGATTATTGATGTAATATGCTTTGGAAAAAAATTGAATTTAAAGTGCTTTTTTTTATATAGAAATATATAAAGAATATTTTTATGAGAAATATATGAATTTTATAATGTTCTAAAATGACGAAATTAATGACTGTGATATTGTTAACACATTTATGGACATTTAAAATTAAAAATCTTTATAAGTCTAAAACTGTGCAAAGGTGTCGGTGCCCCAGCAGCGAATTGGACAGTGGATAATCAAATGGGCCACCAGATGCCCTAACTATTAAGGTACTGGAACGAAATTCCAAGTTATTCTCGTCCAAGTGGAACTTATGATCTGCTTCCACTCAAGTCATACCGACGTGCAATTGCCGATATGACAGACCAATTTCGAATTCCTGTTTTTCTTTAATCCCAGTAAGATACCTTTGTATCGCGATGTTAAACCTGGTGCCATAATTTACAGGGACCACTGAAAACTTTTATTTGGTATGTAAAGAATATTGCTGCCTCAACCAGGGATCGGATCCTGGATCTCCGAACTGACCAACCGACTCTCTACCGTTGAGCTACTGGGACGAAATTGTGAGCTCTTATCGTAGAAGTGGATTCTGCAGGTATTTTTCGGATCATCATTGCATTACATTTAATTTGCAGGGATGATTTGTTCCGACGACATTGTTACTGTCTCATACAGTGAACAAACCGCGGGGTTTCGACTGAATCAACCAATGCTCTAAACAACCATTGAGCTATTGCGCAATATTCCAAGTTCATTTCGTTGAAGTGAACACTATAACTACTAAAACGATCCTCCCCTTTCTATATTTTTCAATTATTTTCATGTCAAATGACCATTTCAGAAACTTAATAGCTTCGATGTCAAATTGAAAAACGGAAACTTGGTTGAGAAATTAATTTTGAATTGCGATGTATAACACTTCCTGGACACATTTTTTGTTTAAGTGATGAAGCGAATTGTAAGAAAGAACCTGTACAGTGTGATAGATATTATTTAAAATGATCAAAGCCGTTTTTTGGATCGCATGAAACGTATAAAATTCAACACTGAGATTCAGTATTTAATTTTTTATATCATTGTAAAGGTAAGGTGTGTTTTCATATAAATTTCGTTTCTTAAAATTTCTCTAAAATGCATTTCAAAAAGTGGAACAGGTCAAATACTACAAATGACTTTTCGTATTTGAAAAAGAAAAAAGAGAGAGAGAGTACATGTTTTTTTTTTCTTTATAACAGTTATGTTAATTTTATAATGTTCTACAGTGATGACGTAATTAATGGCGATGACTTTAATTTCAAGTTTCTGGACACTCACAATTCAAAACATTTAAGAATTTAAAATTGTTAAAATGTTCTTCCATTTCCCTTATATTTTCCCAATATTTTCACCTCGAAGGACTAAACTGAAGAGTAAATGGATTTTAAGTCAAGCAAAATACGAGTTGGTGAAATATCCCGTCTGAATTGTGGTGTATAACGCTTTCTGGACTCGCCGCCAGTAAAATGAAATATAGATACACTTCAAAAGAATCTCGTAACATATAATTTTCTGAAAGCGAAGGAGCGGAATCTCCGAAAGAAACTGGACAATGGGATGGGTACGCTTTAAACTGATCAAAGCTACTCTTTGGATTAAATAAAATACGTATATAAAAATCTACTTTTTATTACTTTCCTTATACATATAATGTATAAGGAAAGTCTTGTGACGGGGTCGAAAATTCGAGTTCGAGTTTTCGACGGGAGAGCACGTCTCAAGCATCCCTGATAACGAATCAAACATTTTTGAGGTGATGTCTGTGTGCGTGTATGTGCGTGTGTGAGTGTGTGTGTGTGTGTATATATGTGTGTGTGTGTGTGCGTGTGCGTGTGCATGTGTGTGTGTGTGTGTGTGCGCGCGCTCGCGCTTGTGTGTGTGTGTGTGTGTGTGTGTGTGTGTGTGTGTATCAGTGAGTCTGTGGAGACGATATCTCAGGAACGAATGGAGCGATTCAAATGAAATTTTGTACAAAAATCACAATCCGTGAATACTGGAAGTCTATTGTTTTCAAACATAATCGACTGTTCAGAACCCCTCTTAATTTTCGAGTGAAATTTTGAAAAAATCATCATAAAATCAAAACATTTAATAAAGTTACGCAAATCAACATTTATATAATTTTTCCTTAGAAAACGATTGACATAAACCTAGTTTGCTAACATGAACTGTTCTCGAGATATTGCACATTTTTAAAATAAATTTATCAAAAAATTCCGTAAATTAAAAAAATATTAACTGTTGAGAAACATGTTCACTTTTCATATGTAATATCATGCGACAAATTTGGTGACATCATTCTCGTGGATCTAGCTCGTTCCATTTATAAGAAAATATGCTTTGAGTAATACTTTTGCATTTGAACGCCAAAAGTTATTTATCTGCTATAAGAACACCTTATTTCTCCGTCCGCTAAGCTTGGCGAAATTTTGGCGACGAATTTGTCGGAATATTGTCAACTTGGTAACTTTTTGAAGTGATGCCAAATTAACGAAAATCTCGCCAAATGGATAAAAATGAAAATGACGACTAATTGTCGAAAATTCAATATCTTGGAAAGAATATAAGTATCTACTATAAGAAAAAACTATTTTTTTACGGTAATCATTGCTTTATATAAGGAAAGTCATGTGTTGCCCACATGAAATTTTTTTCTCATGCTATTATATAGGGAAAATATTATTTTTGCTCCCTAAAATACACGTCGAGAACTACAACAAATAAAATACTAAGGGAAACGTTTACATATTTGCCAGTGTTTACAATTTCGCTATCCGTAATGAAATCACGAATAAGGACAATTAGATGACATAAGTGTACAGCTTGTAGAGAGGAGGAATTTTGGATCACATCATGTCAGCTAAAAAGTGCAATTCGCTATTGAGCAGTAGCTATTTGTGTTGTAAACAATGCAGTCAGTCTTAGTTTTACTCGGTAATTATGTCTTAAAATTTATAAGTCATATATGTAAACGTTAAGGTTAATATGTCTCTGAATTTCATCTCATCTGCTGTATTTAAAACCGTAGTCCTCTTCTTGTTTTATTGCCTGTGTGATAAAATTTGCCCCAAATTACTAACCACATATTACTTAATGGCGTATTAATATGTTCTATTTTGCTTGCAATTTCGCCACTGAAGAGAAATACGCCGTCGGGCGATAATAGATTTCTAATAATATTAAAAGTACGTAGTAAATGTGATTACTGTTCACCATGCCGATCCGGTGGTCGAGCGGTCAGATGCATGCGTTTCCATCTGATCGCTGGATTGTCGGATTGCGGGTTCGAATCCCGCCAGCGGGCATGGATGTTGTCATGTGAAGGCCAAATCAGACTTCAGCCCTTCGAGGAGCCTCTATAAAAGTGAAGTTGCAAATCTCCTCCCCTTCGCCATAGGATTCCTGGGGGGGGGGGGGGTGTCTTGTGGACGTGGTGCATAGGAGCTCCTTCACCACAAGGGATTTAGTTGTAACGAACTGTTCACGATATAGATACTCCTCTTGGTACTGTTAACACCAAAAGTGAAACTTCATGTCGAAGATAGATTTAGTATTCTTCCCGTAAGATTCAACCAGCTAGAAAAACATGAAAACTATAAACAGAGTTAATGCGGCTAAAAAGGTGTGTTTCTATATGCTCCTGCAAATTGAAAGTATTGTAAAACTAAAATGTCATTATTTTCTTTAGAATGTATATTGGTTGTACATTTTTAGTTAATCTTATGTAATTTCGTCACATCATGACGAAGTTGCATACACTATGGATGACAAATTCGCCAGGTATACCATTTATTAATTTCTGTTCTACATTAGTTAAAAATCATGTTCAGGCATTAATTTTTTTGCAAAAGTTAGGTACTGACATGTTACATAGTAAAGATGTTTTTACGGCAGCTATGTATTTTTGTATTTCTTTGTATTTTTCTCTGTGTGTGTGTGTGTGTGTGTGTATGCCTGTATCGTATGTAGCTGGAAATATAAGCGTCATACGATCAGTGAATTTGTTACACATGTACATAAGGACACGCTTGGATAGATTTTAAACACTTTCCACCAAAGTTGTAAAGTATTTATGACTTTGTTCTTTCTTTCTTCCTGTCTGTCTGTCTGTCCGTTCGCACGATAACTGCCGTAAAAATGACTTTATCAAAATTAAATTTTAGTATGTTCTTGAGGCGGTTTATTGTGGGACATATGGGAAAGTAAAAGAATAATATCTGTTACATTGTATAGGGAAAACCAATACAGAGATTACAACCAGTAATGGACAGGACACCAGCAAAGATACATCTACAGCTGACTTGCGATAAGCGACGCTCCATGCCAGATTCAGGATGAGAGGTAGTAACCCACCGACGCAGGGACGTATGCCATCAAAGACTTGCAGGGCCACATCTTGCCTTGCAGCACTTTACAGTAAGTTGAAGTGACAAGATGGAGTTCCATTAACAGCTCCAGATACACACCATTACCACATGTGGACATTACAAAAGGAAGTGAAAAACCATCGGTTACTTTAAGGTCGTATTTGAATTTAGAAATGGTGAAATTTTAAGGATTACATGAGTTCATGCCCTGTTGTGTGATGTACTTTGAGTACAGTGAAGTGAAAACTTTCTTAAATACAGCAGAGACATAAATATAATCTGACCAACCAGTTTCAAAGGCACAAAACAGCCTTTTTCTTCAGGACCAGCCAGAAGTGCGACAGACATTTTATGATTTCGGAAAGGCAACAGTGTACACAGAACTTGCCAGTGCATTGAACATTTGTGATTCTGGGAAATAATTCACGAGGAACTTTATACAACTTAGAACAGGCAAAATCAATGAATTGTGACAGAGATTTTGAAATTTCAAATTTTTGTTCTATAATTGTAGTACTTTTGTGTTGTATGTATGCATATATCGGTATTTTTCAGGTGTACTAGACAGAGGCGGTTTTGCCCCAAAACATTAAGGGAAGGGGGTAAATGTTACATTGGTTAACCCTATACAATGTAACATAGTAGACATAATTCTCATACCTATAAGTATGGTCCCTGTGTTTTTACATACTTTATATAAAGTTCCCCTTTGACCACCTGCAACGGAAACGGTCAGTGGATCCGGACACCAAGCCAGTGGGGGGCCACTATTCAAGATGGAGGAAAACTCAATGGGTGGTGAGTGGTCTTTGGGGCGCAGCCGAGCCCAGGTGGCACGCAGGAGCGTGGGACCTCAGCCAGCTGCAATAATAATTCAGGGGCTTCTGACCAAACCCTCCTGTCAAGGACTGGCCACTGAAAGTGAAGATCCAAATGTCTTCCAATAATATTAAGGGGGCTTAAACCTTGCAGCGAATAAAATTTAAGAGGGAGGAAAGATTGACTTGGAAGTTTTTCGAGAGGGAGAATTTGGAGTCGAGAAGGAGAATCGAGAGTGCCCTTCGAGAGGGAGAATTTGGAAAATCCAGAGTGCCTCTTGCGAGCTGATATAGTGAAGTCGTATAAGATTCACCGGAGCGAGACGATGCTCCGCTGCGCACGGTCTCCGTCACTCGAGCCCTTGCTGAACCCAGAATGGAAAGTAGGCCTTTTGGCATCATGCATTACTCCAATTTAATTATCTCCCTCTCCCCCTTCTTTTAATTACCTCAACCTGAAGTGTTGTAAGACTATTTTAATATTTTGAAGAGTGTGAATAAGAATCTGGTAATTAATGATTAGGGATTTACAATGTATTAATGATTTACGATGTATTACTGATTCACGGTGTACTAATGATACACGATGTATTAATGATTTACAATGTGTTAATGATTTACGATGTGTCAATATTTTAAGGGAGCAAATTATAATATCAAATCTTTTCATGTTTTTTTTTAATGTTAAATATGTAAATAAACTGTTTTTTTTTTTTTTTAAATCTAATCGGTGTCCTCATTTCCTAAACTTTTCATTATTTCTTAATTTTTCAGTGTAAATCTATACAGCTGTACTGATATGGCCGTGTGTGTATCAGTACAACATATGCTTTCGATAGCATACTTCCAACTACGAAGGCATAGTGGGAAAAGCAGCGCAAGTAATGCAGGCGGTCAACACCGGAACAGATCGAAAAAACTATCATCTACGTCGGAGAAACACTTCAGGACTCCGGATACTTCCAATTAGCTGAGGTTGGAACATCGGTGCTTGCTATGGAAAGAACTCATATGGAGAAAGCGGTGGATGAGTGGCATGTTGGCGTGGACGATGAATGACGACATTTGAACTCTTTTAAATCTTCTTTATTAAATAAAATATTTCTCAATCCATATAATTACATCAGGATTTACGATTTTCATATAACTACAATAATGCTCGATAAGTGAGTAAGAGTTTTCATTATACTTGATAACATTTAATTAAGCATAATTGAGAATCGAAATAAGAAATTTATCATACATTCCAAAATTATCGACAACATATAATTTCCTGATTTGACAGCATCTCGCCTTACTATTAAAATACTTTACTCATTCATTTAATTAATATTACTTATAATTTTTCAATAATAAACGTTCCATTTTAAGCCTCGCGGCTAAACTCGTCCTACTGCCTTAAAGATTACATCGCCAAATAAACTATTTACCAAAATCAGACATAAGCGTCTTTAGTATACTTACGCAAGTTCATGACGAAAGAAAAAGAGTTCTCATGTTATAAGATATGAAATGCAAATGCGCGGTGCATGTACAAACGCGCGGGAACAAAACCCTACGCCAAGGTTTACCAAAACTGGCGGGAAATATCCAAAAGGCCGAAATACAGAAATGGCGCTTTATCAATGTGGAATAAATTTTCAAGGACAAGTTTTAGAATAGAAAGTAAAAATAAAATTGCCAAACGATAAATTTAGACAGAAATAATTTATAAACCAAGTATGCATTTCATAACACAGCTATACGACACGGCGGCCTTTAACGTAATGTTTAATGAAATGTGTTTATATTTATCGGGCCCAAATCGGGCGTGTGGGTATTCCCACGCAACAATATCCACCAATTAGTTTTGGAGTTAACCCGCGTTGTAAAAATGAAATACATTGAACCCTATTTTTGACCTAATTTCTCAAACATTTTTTAAGCGGAATTAAAATTCACAAATCGCTTTGAAAGTTTTAGTAAATATTCAACTTGCAAAGTAAAATGTGTGTAAACAATTCCTCAAAATATGTTAAGTAGTTTTTAAATAAAAATTTAGGTAGTGATTACACCCATATTATATGAGGGGATCACGTGACTCGTTGCAAAATAAAATATAGCATCCATTTCTTCTTTTTTTTCGCTTAGTGAAAATCGCGATTTTTAAGGAAAGCTTATATTTATATTTAGTGTTGAATCCGTCCTAAAATCGCTTTTTTTTCATATGATCTCTGCATTTAAATTCTGTGCCTAAGCAATTTAAATATTTGTGATTTTACACGATCACTAAGCTTTGATTATTTCTACAATGAAGACTAATTTTAACGTATGCAGAATGTAAACAAACCAAGCTGTAAGATGAGTTGTATAAGAATTGCTGAATTTTTTTAACGCAAAATTGCTTACCTCTGGAGTCCTGAATATAAGGAATACGAATAAAATATTGATTGATTTTACATAGAGAATCAGATGATTTTATAGCATTGGATGTTTTGATGAAGTTTTAAGCATGGATTTAGAAAGACTTTTACCTCCATGGTTACTTTTACCTCCATTTTTTTAAGTTTCCAAGTAAAATAAATTATTGAATTACTCTGATATTTGAAAAAATATCACCGCTGAATATATCGCATTTTAATGATGTTTAAATAAAATTGCATTTCAGTTGGAAAGTATTTCATAATCAATGTTTTATGCATGATTAACCTTTCTTGTTTAAAATTCGAATTTGTTTCTTAGTTATTTTATGTTTTAGCACCATTTTGAGCCATTTTTATGATCTTCACACAAATTGATTCTTTGGAGACCGAAAACATGATCACAGAGTATCCATTTTAACCCAATCTGAAGGATCGAAGAACGGTCTTTTCAACGATGTTTGAAACGAATCTATAGGGTAAGTCCTTCATGTATATTTCCATAAACACATCTCATTTTACATTTTTAGGTTATCTTATACTTATTTCATCGTAACCAATAAAATAATATTAGCATAATTCTATAGATTGGCAAAAAGTTGTAAGTATATCAAAATCTAGTAAAATGATTTTTCTTGAATTAATGCATAACTTTAACTTCTGAGATTTTTTTAATTAAGCACATAAATAAAACAAATGGATTTTTCGCGGAGGCCTGCGGATTCTACCCGCGTTCTATTTTTTTCTCTGTGGGTTTTTCTGCGCATGCCTATCATGGAAGATTTAAGCCACGCCTTCTCTCCTTATTTATTTGTTTACCACGTTTGCGGAGACCATGCGTGGGAATTTAGTTTGAAACTAGAATAGTGTTTGATGGCGGTTTTGAATATTTACAATTTGAAAAGACGGTTTGAAAATTGAATGCTGTTATCTGGAAATGCTCTATTTAAGTATCGGGCGTTTATTAACGGCACGGGCAACTCTGTAATTTGTGGTAGTTATTTATTAATTGCATTTAGAAAATTCATTAAATTGATATATTAGAAAATTCCAAATCTCAAAAACGAAATTGAGCACAGCTACCTTACAAATAAAATAATTTTCTTTTAAATAAAAAAAATTACAAACATATATCTTATAAAGAAAATGTGTTGTACTGTTGTAGTTGTTGAGACCCAGACCGTCCGACCTACCAGAAAGGTGTAAGGTAACCGCTTTGGACGGCCGGGAAGTGCCACACAATTTAGACGGGAACCCAGTGGGGGAGGCATCCACAGGGACCGTACTCTCCGTCCTCTACCACAAACCTCTCGGAAGGACTTACAGACCCACATGTTTAACGTGATCGTACTGTCCGCATGAACATGGCGGCAGTTGTGGCAGCGTGCAAATCCAGCGCGCAAACAATCGGGCTGCCGTTCCCGAAATGTGCCAACAGTACGCGGTGTTCCCGGGTGGTCACTCACCCAAGTACTAACCGCGCCCGATGCTGCTTGACTTCGGTGATCTAACGAGAACCGGTGTTTTCAGCACGGTAGGGCCGTTGGTCCATGTGTTGTACTGTGAAACAATAAATGGATAAAATTGCACTACTGAATTGCTGCACGAAGAAATTTGTAATTTTAAAGCCTTCTAAATTCAAAACTACCCAAATAATAATTTTTACTTTCATTTTGTTTGTCACGTTTTCAAACTAGATAACCATTGCGAATGCTCAATAGATGTGAAGTCAGATTGAAACACGGTAGTATGAGTGAAATATCCATTTGGTTGTGTAATTCCACCTGTCCCCCTTTTCAGGAAAATGAAATATAGCTGCACTTCAAAAAATCTTCTGATGTTCTGATAGTAACACGAAACTGAACAGTGACATTGTCATTCATTAAAATGTCCAAAACCGCTTTTTGGATCGTGTAAAATATATGAAGCTGGACATGGAATATATATATTTTTTTTTGTGAATATTATTCTACAGATAAATAATTGTTTTACTTAACATACATCTCAAGAATTACAACAAAAAATATAGCATATATAGTAAGCTTCACTTAAAAAAAGAAATTACAGAAAAAATATATTTTTTCGTTATAAGATATCCTTAGTAGCATACTAATATTGTACGTTACACTGGAAATATTTCCAATGTAAAGCCGGTACGAAGGAAACACTGGCCGCCAATATTGGCATTGCAATATTACTTGAATAGTGATGTTACATTTGAAATATTTCCAAAATTTGGAATAATTTGACAACCAGTAATATTGAGTATATATTGTCATGACAATATTGGCTATAAATTGTCAGACTATATAGGCCCAATAATATCAAAATGTCGATATTTTCATATTTTTCCAAAATTGGGTCTATATTGACTGCCAATATCGATTCAATATTTGCAGGGGTGCAGCATTAAAATATTTTAGTAAATGGCCGGCTTCAGCAAAATTGGACGTTTTTAAAGCCAGATTATTTTCTTAGATGCTTCAGACAAAAATAAAGTTAAATTTCTACTTATAACCAAGTCTAATATTCTAAACCTAAAACACAATACAGATGATTCCGACTTTTGTCACCTGTTTCGGTTTCGAGTTCAATTTGGAAAAATGCTTATCTTTTAGTCACTTTTAATCAGGCTTGCAACTTCAGCAATAGTTGGTAACTTACTTTCCTCTGTGATTAGTGCTTATACAGGTATTACGCTCCAGAAACCAGCAAAGAATCATTTTCAACATTTCCTGGCGCCATTTATAATAATGTATTTTTTTGTTTACACACTTTTATTAGTTCTTATGCATACATATACTTATTTTATTAATATTTTTTAAAGTGTTTACGTTTTTTGTATCTATTTTAAAAAATTTCAAACTAAAGATTTAACGTATAGTACATATTTTTTCCCAAATCCTTGTGTTCTTTTTAAAACTTGTAAAGTGTATTTTATTTTATAGAAAATCAAATGTGAGGTGGCTCATATGTGAAGATATATTGAATCAGTGGGTCAAGTTAAAATATATATGGACAGGTCAATAAATGTGTTTATATGAAATATAAGGGGTACAATGAAAACTCTATTTTACAGTGATATATTTGATGACAAAAAAGAAAAACCTTAACATTTTAGTCCAAGAAATATTGTTTGAAATTGATGTTGTTCCAACTGTATCCTTTGGAATCGTAGGTGTGTACGCAAGATACAAGGATTAGTCCTAATTTTTGGATAACTAAACACGTTTTTTCGCAAGTACAAAGTAGACAAGAACAATATACCATCAAACATCATTTAAATTCTCCACTAATTACACGAATTAAGTGATATCCTTCACAAATTACTGACGAAAATAATTTCTAAAAACAACTGCTACTATTTTCAAAACATCTCAAAACATTGACAAAAGTCACACTTCACTGTAGCTCGTATCTTGTCGAATTGTTTACTGAGTTCCAACGAAGTGATTATAGTCTCTCTATATTAATTTCAGGAAATATCTCATCACATAGGATAATCGTTATTTGGAGATGCTACTGCGAGGTTCAGAAGTCAGCAAATGCAGCCAAATTTGCGATAAATCGCCTAATATGGAAACCATGGGACATGTCATGGTCACGTCATGAAAACGTCTGTCAAGTGTTTTCTCCGCCGGCCTTCGAAGCAGACGAAAGTAAAGTAAGGATAGGGAAGATAGACTCGAGTTGAAAGAGAAAATTACTCGTTCGCAACAATATGCACACATACTAACATGATAAAACGTGTTTTTAGTGTACTGAAAGTAAAGTAAAATCTAAAAATACCTTAGAAAATCAATTCTTTGATAAGTGAGAATTAACGTCAATATGTTGTATTTTATTTTACGCAAAATGAAGATTATACTGCTGGTTATTTAAATTTGAAACTTTATAGAATAATTGGGGTATGAGAAATAAACATTTAAAAAC
Organism: Amaurobius ferox; assembly: GCA_951213105.1. NCBI lineage: Eukaryota > Metazoa > Arthropoda > Arachnida > Araneae > Amaurobiidae > Amaurobius > Amaurobius ferox. Next base: position 122,990,030 of record OX578135.1, on the reverse strand, counting down.
GCTTAAACTGAATAAAATTCAGTGACAGTTGTTCAAGAAATACACACACAAATGTATTTCCGGTCGTCCATCCTGTTGCTCCAAGTCCTCTGGACGAGCCGGACGGCCTGGGGCTTTCACACACAAATGTATTTATAATTTGTGAAATAGATGATGAAATACACCACTGGACATATCTTCGTCCAGTGGTGTACCAGAAATCTAGGAAACCTAGTTTAGATATTTATTTCGGAAATACAATGTATATTTCATATATTACAAAGCGAAATGCGGGACAGATAAGATAATATCATCGTCGAGTAATGTATCAGAAACGTACAAGGCCTACTTTATATAGATATTTATTTTATTTCAACTTCCATATTATTTAGATAAGATAATATCTTCTACAAGTGGTGTACCAGAAATTTATAAAACTTAATTTAGTCATTTATTTTAGATATAAAATAACTATATCGTTATGTATTTCATCTTACTTGGACAGAATAATATTTTCATCAAGTGCTGAATCATAAATTTACGAGACCTACTTTAAATAGATATTTATTTCAGAAATAAAATGACTATACCTCTGTGTATTTTATCTTACTTGGACAATATAATATCTTCGTTCAGTGCCGTACCAAAAGTTTACGAAACCTACTTTAGATATTTATTTTAAAAATAAAATGACTATACCGCTGTATATTGCATCTATCATATTACTTGCCACGCATGGCCGTTCACAGAGTTACTTAAAAGAATTCGAAATCAAATCACAGTCGCAAAGAGGGGAAATCAAATCTGGAATATGGACTATGACGAAATGTTTCATGGAGAGGTCGTCACGGAAATGGGAAAGGGTTGCACCTGAAAAGAATCCGAGAAAGAGTTTTCTGAAATTGATAAGGCGTCCGAGGGAAACTGGACAATGAAGTGAAGATACTTCAAAATGATCAACGTTCTCCAAAGCATGGGATATATTTTTAAGTCATGGTGGTATTTTATTTTATATATTTCTGTGCAATATTTGAAGCAAGAAAATATTTTATAGAATTTCATATTTCACTTTTACCACGATTCTTCGTTTACTTTTACATCCCTTATATACGATGTATAATGTACAGGGAAAGAATCGTGACAGGTCGAAAATCCAAATTCGACTTTTTGTCGGAAGAGCATATTTTAATCATCCTTTAACACGAATTGAACCTTTTGAAGTGATGTGTGTGTGTGAATACGATATCTCAAGAACGAACGGAGCGTTTCAATCTAAATTTAGTACAGATATTATAATAGATGAATATTGGCACTCTATTGATTTTAAACGCAATCGGAAAAAGAATGGGGGAATTTGCTAAGAATTCCCCCTTCCGGTTTCATCCACTTCCGGTTTCATTCCCCCTTCCGGTTTCATCCACATGATTTTCCTTGAATTATCTATTTCTCAATATCGGCTATAAATATGAATTCACCATCGACTTCAAGCAGGGTGCAAGGTGCAATAAGGATTTTCCATTTCAAATATGTCACTTCCGGTTTTTCCGAAAATTTCGCATAACTGTACGAAATAAGTATGCAAATAAGTATAAAATCTCTTAAATAGTTCTATTTGAATTGAAGCATATACGCCACTTGCCCCCGTATGAAGGTTCCATCATAAATTTCGTGTTCTATTTTATTTTTCGGAAACTGAAGAATTTCCCCTGGATTAAGCTTTACGATAATTAGTTAAATTATGAAATTTATTGATTGGAAAAATCGTATCAAATGTTATTCGCCTTGCTTAGTTCCTATTAAATTCCCATTATCAACAGAACGGATCGTAACGTCTAAAAGATAATATCCATTCATTTTTGACTAAAATTAGCTGTAAAGTATTCCTTCGTCTTATAGAAATGAGTTTAATTTATTTTTTTATTTATTCTTTCATTTTAGATTAGAAACGTCTATCTCGGAAACGGAGCATATTAGTGTCACAGAAATTAATTATCTTTTTTTAATCTAAAACTTACAAATAAATTTCCATTTTCGCAAAACCTGTATATGTAACTAGAACGAATGACCCGGCATTGCAGGTATTCTAAATAAGCGTTCACGACTTAAATAACACAGATACAGATAACACTACTCAATTTTCAAATCGGCAGTTTTGAACCAAAATTATTCCCGTTTTCCTTTTTCTTCATCCTCAACCATGCTAGTTAAACAACACGGGAGTAATACCCACTATACAGGGTGTCTAGAAAGTTCCGCAACTTCGCAATATCTCGAGAAATACACTTCGGATCAAAAAATAAAAAAAACACGTATTCAATTCAATCTGGACAGCCTGTATAAGCTCTTTTAATATATTCTATATTAGCTTCTTTGATACGTTCTAAATAGTTGCCACGCATACGCATAAATATCTAGTCTGTCGCCCGTGCAGAATGACACAAAAATATAATATACGTATCTTATAAATTCGAGAAATTAGAAACTTATATTCAGGAAGTTAGATTTGGGAATTGTTTAAAATAAGTAGTAAATTATAACACCCGAAGTTTTAAGAGCGAAAAAGATTCCTTTACCCAAGAAATAAAATTCAAAATAGCAATTGCTATCTCAAAGAATTTTTACCTGATTGAAATCAATTTACAGTTAACACTTATAATATTGAAATAATTATATTCAAAACATAAAAAAATTGTCTTTTAAATTCAAGAAATTACAAAATAGCAAATGAAAGTAAATTGAAAGTCTAGATGAACGCCTGAGATATAGTTCTCAGTCCACCTGCATTTAGATACATTGGAACAATAACCGGAAAATGGCGATTTTCGGCTTTGATAATCTTGATCAAGCAGAGCAATCAGCCTGTAACGATAAGCTAAATAACAATATAAAAAAGCTGATGTGGGCAGCACATGACTTTCCTTATATAACGCAATCAATTTACTATTTTACAGGACGGATAACTAGGTTATTCTTATAGCAGATAAATGACTATTGGCATCCAAATACAAAAGTATTACTCAAAGTATCTTTTCTCATGAATGGAACGAGCTAGATCCACGAGAATGAAGTTAAATTTTTCGCATGGTATTACACATGAAAAGTGAACATGTTTCTCAATAGGAAATTTTTTTTTTATTTTATCTGATTTTTTGATATTTTTTTTGAAAAAGGTGCAATATCTCAAGAACGGTTTATGTTGGTGTTCTAAAATTTATGTCAATCGTTTTCTGTGAAAAATTACATAAGAAATGTCTATATGCGTAACTTTATTCGATGTTTTGATTTTATGATGATTTTTTCAAAATTTCACTCGAAAATGTAGGGGGAGTTCTGAACATTCGATTGCGTATAAAAACAATAGTCTTCCAGTGTTTACGGATTGTAATTTTTGTACCAAATTTCATTCGAATCGCTCTATGCGTTTGTGAGATGTCATCTCCACAAACTGACTGACATACCACACACTCACACGTTACCTCAAAAATGTTCGATTCGTGATCTGAAACGTGCTCTCCCGTCGAAAACTCAAATTCGAATTTTAGACCCCGTCACAATATTTTCCTTATACATTATACTATGTATATAAGGAAAGTGAAAATTAAATAACAAAAGAATGAAAAGCGCAAAGAAAGAAACGAAGTTAACGCAACCAACAGCTGAGCGATCCTCTGCGTATAGCACTCTTCACAACTCCCAATGTTAAAGCTCGTTCGTAAAACATGGCTTAACTTTTAAACGAAGCATTGCACAAACACGAAACAAAATTATTTCAATATGCTACGCTGTATAACTTTGGCATGTTATAGCTCTGCAAGAGCTTTAACATGCCAATTAAAAAATGTTGAAAATCAAACAAGAAATATATATCTTATTATATCCCAAAATTGATATTAAGCAAAATTTTTCTAAATTTTTTCATCTTCCCACCCTCCTTTCCCTTCGAGAATTTTATGTAATACCGAATTTAGAGAATAAAATTTATCTAGTATTTATTTTAAATGAATCTAAATACACCATCCATCTCGCTCATTTGTGTGTGCAATTAAAGATTTATTTTCTACGTTTCCGTGCGCCTATATTGTGTTGGAGAAAATATTAAAAATCTTCTTTTTTTCCTCATAATTTATTCCCATCTCGTAAGTACATAAATAAAACTAAATTCGCAGCACTGCTACATTTAGCTGTTTCCTCTGCCGGAGATAAATGATCACACTTCATTTATATTTATGGGTTAGCGTTCTTCAACTTTTGCAATAAATATTTTTACCTGCACACTTTAACATTTATAGACATTTCAAAAATTACAACAGGCACTTTTAATGGGCACACCGTTTAGATGGAAAGTTGAACTAGGTTAAAAATTTGAAATTAAGTTTTTAGCATCTCGTACAAATTTTGTAGATTCCTTAGATTCGGTGATGTTAATTAATATGTCTAGATTATTCAACAAGTTTCTGAAATTTTATTTTAAATGCAGACTCTAAAATGGAAGGCAACCAAATAAGTGGTTAAAAAGTCATTTATTAAAATCGCCTTATTATGACGTACATAATCACATAGCCAAAGCGCTTTCGGACATTAGCATGCTATAATCAGTGGCGAAGTAAAATAAAGTGCGAACAAGTGCCTAAATATAGGCCATACCCTCCAGGCAAAATTTACATATATCAACTACATACAAAATTACATACATCGATTTATATATTTTTAATCTTTTAAAAAACAGCGAGAAAAAACAAATAATCATAAACATGCATATTACAATAAACAAGAAAGATCAATCATGCTTAAAGCATTGATTATGAAACATAATCAATGCTTAAAGCATTGATTATGAAACACTTTCCAACTTCAATGCAATTTTATTTAAACAAGTCTAAAATGCAATACATTCCTCGGTAATATTTTGAAATTTATCACAATACTGCATTAATTTATTATATTTGAAAACTTAAACCTTCATCGAAAAAAATGAACTTCATTCAAATGACGGCATTGAAATATAAATTGCCTGGTTTAAACATCTCTAAAATGTTATACATTCCTCGGTAATAATTTTAGAATTATCATAATACTACGATAATTTATTATATTTGAAAACTTCATCGAAACAACTGAAATTAATTCAAATGACGTCATAGAAAAAATAACACGCCTGGATCTCTCTATAAAAACAGGATTTCATTCATAACTTTCTCCCATTCAATTCATTTATCACAATACTATAATAATTTATTTTATTTAAACATTTTGTTTAAGACCATGGAGCTACAAAAAATTAAACTCTATGCTTGAAACTTCATCGAAAAAAATCGTCCTTCTCTTTATGAAATCACTTAATATTTCATTCATATCAGCCATGCAGACTCCATGGACTAAATTATTTTGTGTTAAAAAAATACAGGAATTCTAATACAACTCATTCTATATATTTTGCTGTTTACATTTTACATAGGTGAAAAATAGGCTGAGTTGTAGAAATAATCAAATTTATATGAGCATTTAAACTCAAATATATTGTCATTGCGTTGTTTCAGAATGTAGATGCACAGAATTTAAGCAAAAATAAAGTAGTTTTAGGACGGATACAACACTCAATATGAATTAAAAAGAACTTAAAAAAATCACGATTTTGAAACAAGATGGATGCCATATATCATTTTGAAGTGGGTCATGTGATCGTTTCATATCATGGTCACGTGATCGTTTCATATAAGAGGTGTAATTAATATTTTAAATTTTATTTAAACAAACTACTGCATATATTTCGCTGAATTTTTTTTTATATATTTTATGGAACAATTTGAATATTACCTAAAATTTTCGAAGCAATTTGTGAATTTCAAATCCGCTTAAAAAATGTTTGAAAAATTAGGTCCCATAGGGCTCAATGTATTTCATTTTTTCGACCCGGGTTCAATCCACAACTAATTGGGTGATATTATTCATTTATGTTCCCATAGGTTCTACAGACCGTCTGAACAACATACTAAAATTTCATTTTGATTCAGTCATTTTTACGGCAGTTATCGTGCTAACGGACAGACAGACAGACAGACAGACAGAATGAACAAAGTCTTAAACACTTTTCAACTTTGTTGTAAAGTGTTAAAAACTGAGTTTAATAACCAACATGATTGTCGATGAAATTGAAAAGCAACTGCGATTGAATTTTTTGAAAATCATGCAAAGCCTTGACCCGCAGAGAGTCACGAACGAGTCGCAAAGCATAAGTAAGGGTCAGAACGGGGTCAAAATTATGATTATCTATGATTATTTATTTTAAGTCGTGGTTTTTTAAAAGATTAAAAATAAATAAATTGATGTATGTAATTTTGTATGTAGTTGATATATGTAAATTTTACCTGGCGGGAATGGTCTACATTTAGACACTTGTTCGCACTTTATTTTGCTTTGCATCTGATGAAGGTCATGATAATGTCTGAAAGCGCTTCGGCTATGTGATTGTGTAAGTCATAATAAGACGATTTTAATAAATGACTTTTTAACCATTTATTTGGCTGTCTTTGATTTTATAGAGTTTATTGGCTGACTTGTTTACCATGCTGTTTATATTAACTGTACATGTTCATTTTTTTCAGTTTCCTGCTTTATTCAAAGGTGATGGACATTTTTTTTTGTCAGAAATTTAACGGAAAGGTATTGAATGTCCTTAAGAAAGTCGTATAATATTCTTATTTAATTAATATTTAATTTTTTTAATATTTTTCTCCAGTTAGAAATATTATTAATAGAGGGTTACACTCGAGACATGTAGCCGCTACACCGAGATCGCTTCTCAGTATGCTTGTATTACTAAGTAGCAGATGTATCGGCATTGCATCCGCATTGCATCCGCGGTAGGAAGTTACTGCAAGGAATCTATTGCAGGTTAAGAGCTTTTTAAAAAGCAAACTTGTATGTGGTCGAAGATTTTTAGTATATTATTAAAGGCATTTGCTAAATAGCGCTCACTTGTCTTCAAATCATCAGATTTAATTTATTTTATGTATTAAAGAACATAATTAATAAAATAAAATATATTTACGATCAATTCATTGTCATTACGTTATTTTTGTTAGAAACTAATACTGATGTATGTTCCGGTTACTTTATTCCATTCATGATTTTATAACTGTGTGTGTGAACGTGGCAACACCAGTAATCATGTTTACAAAAATATTAAACGCATTAGCAATCAACACTGAATTTTTGATGACACAATGATGCACGAGTTTAATCAAAGCCATCCTGCTTGGTATCCCTTTAATCTGTTCTACTTATTTGAGTTAACTGCAGCCTTATTAGGAGCAGAGTTCTGTATTTAATAAGAAATGTTTCACTATTTTAATGTTTCTGTAAAATCATTTTTATTATAAAAAAAATACCATTGTAATATTATTGGTACCCATTAACATTATATAATTTTTTTTTAATTTTGTTTAATTCCAAACCTTCTGCAGCAATAGAATAATGCTATCGATTTTGTGCTTTACGAACAGCTGTTAAAAGGATTCTAGTATTAAAAATCTGATGTGAGCAGCATATGACTTTCTCTGCAGACTCAAATTCATCGTCTCTTTATTTCATTAATAATTCATTATATTTAGTTTAATTGCACTAAATAAGGCACATAAATAGTGGACACAAAATTGACATCGCAAAAATGCCAAGGAACTAAAATATCTCGAGGACGGCTTGCACAATGGTTTAATTTCATAAAATAACGACCACAATTATCAAAAATGACATTGAACTGTCACTTTTAATTCAATTTTCGCTCTGAATTTTTAACTGGAAATTTTTCCAACCGTGGCGCAGCGTAAATGCGATAAAACTAAATATCTCGAGAACGGCTGGCCCCAATATAATGGGGTTAGTCTTATTCTTTTAATTGTTAAAAAATATGCGTAAAACAAGCATCGAATTGGTATATTTGAGCATACGTAGTATTTTATTTTAAATTTTGATGATTTTTGAGGGCCATTTTGCAAAAAAATGGCTGGTAATATATTTCCGAATTATACAAAATTATAATCAGCACCAGGGTGTCTCGCAAGTAACTCATATGCCAAATTTTATAAAATTTGATCAATTAGTTTTTAGACTAGAGAGGATACAGGAAATTTTTGCGGGCCATTTTTCAAATATATATATATATATATATATATATATATATAAAACTATCCGAAAGTCACACCCTTGTTTCCATATTTCGTTTTTCATATTACTTGCCTTATATACATAATATATAAGGAAAGTATTGTGACGGGGTCGAAAATTCGAATTCGAGTTTTCGACTGGAGAGCACGTTTCAAGTATGCCTGATCACGAATCAAACATTTTTGAAGTGATATCTGTGTGTGTGTGTGTGTGTGTGTGTGTGTGTCAGTGAGTCTGTGGAGACGATAACTGACAAACGAATACACCGATTCGAACAAAATTTGGTACAAAAATCACAATCCGTAAACACTGGAAGTCTACTGTTTTTATACGCAATCGAATGTTCGGAACTATAGTTCGGCCAATAGTCATTTATCTGCTGTAAGAATAACATAATTCTTCATCCATAACGCTTGGCGAGATTTTGGCGACGAATTTGGCGGTTGAAATGTTGCCAAATTAACGAAAATCTCGCCAAATGAATAAAAATGACGCTAAATCACTGAAAACGACGACTAATTGTCGAAAATTCAATATTTTGGAAAGAATATTAATATATACTTTAAGAAAAACCTATTTTTGTTATTCTAAAAGTAGTAAATTCATTGCATTATACAAGGAAAGTCATGTGTTGCCCACATCAGATATTTTTTAAATTAAGGATTCCCTAATTATGAGTATAATTAAATAGTATTTTTTTTATACTTGTACGTCAGAGTACAGAATATAGGGATATGAAATTAAATTGAAAGGTAAAATAATTTTGAATGCCTAAGAATATTCTTTATCATTTCAGGTCTAATTTGCATTGCGCTAATGATTTATTTTTACAAAATGGACAGTTTAACCAGCTGTTCCTGAATTATTGTCTCAAACGATATTGGCGTTTGCTTCCTATGAAATTTTAATGCCTCACTTTTACCTCCATGGTTTAATTTTTTTTTTTTTTTGCCGAATGAAAATCATTTTTACTTTCCTTATGTACATAATGTATAAGGAAAGCATTGTGACGGGGTCGAAAATTCGAATTCGAGTTTTTGACGGGAGAGCACGTTTCAGGCATCCCTGATCACGAATCAAACATTTTTGAAGTGATGTCTGTATGTGTGAGTGTGTGTGTGTGTGTGTGTGTGTGTGTGTGTGTGTGTGTGTGTGTGTGTGTGTGTGTGTGTGTGTCAGTGAGTCTGTGGAGACGATATCTCACGAAAGAATGGACCGATTCGAACGAAATTTCGTACAAAAATCACACTCCGTAAACACTGGAAACCTATTGTTTTTATATGCAATCGAATGTTCAGAATCTCCCTAAATTTTCGAGTTAGATTTTGAAAAAAATCGTCAAAAAATCAAAACCGCTAATAAAGTTACGCAAATAAACATTTCTTGTGTAATTTTTCATTAGAAAACGATTGACATAAATTTTAGAACGCTAACATGAACCGTTTTCAAGATATTGCACATTTAAAAAAAAATATCCAAAAGTCACATAAAATAAGAAAAAGTATTTCCTACTGAGAAACATGTTAACTTTTCATATGTAATACCATGCGATAAATTGGAAGACATCATTCTCGTAAATCTAGTTCGTTCCATTCATGAAAAAATATACTTTAAGTAATACTTTTGTATTTGAACGCCAATAGTCATTTATCTGCTATAAGAATAATTTATTTCTCCGTCAGTAAAGCTTGCCGACGAATTTGGCGGAATGTCGCCAACTTTGCGACTTTTTTATTTGTTGCCAAATTAAAAAAAATGACGCTAAATTGATAAAAATGACGCTAAATCAACGAAAATGACGACTAACTAAAGAAAATTTAATATCTTGGAAAGAATATACGTATCTACTATAAGAATAACATTTTTACTTTCCTTATATACATAATGTATAAGGAAAGTATTGTGACGGGGTCGAAAATTCGAATCCGAGTTTTCAACGGGAGAACACGTTTCAAGCATCCCTGATCACGAATCAAACATATTTGAAGGGATGTCTGTGTGTGTGCGTGTGTGTGTGTGTGTGTCAGTGAGTCTGTGGAGACGATAACTGACGAACGAATGCACCGATTCGAACGAAATTTGGTACGAAAATCACAATCCGTAAACACTGGAAGGCTATTGTTTTTAAACGTAATCAAATGTTCAGAATCCCCCTAAATTTTCGAGTGAAATTTTGAAAAAATCTTCAAAAAATCAAAACCGCTAATAAAGTTACGCAAATAGACATTTCTTATGTAATTTTTCATTAGAAAACGATTAACATAAATTTTAGAACGATAACATGAAGCGTTCTTGCGATATTGTACATTTTTCAAAAAAATTATCAAAAAGTCATATAAAATAAAAAAAATATATTTCCTATTGAGAAACATGTTCACTTTTCATATGTAATACCATGCGATAAATTGGGTGACATCATTCTCGTGGATGTAGCTCGTTCCATTCATGAGAAAAGATACTTCGAGTAATACTTTTGTATTTGAACGCCAATAGTCATTTATCTACTATAAGAATAACTTATTTCTCCGCCAGTAAAGCTTGGCGAGATTTTGGCGACAAATTTGGTGAAATGTCGCCAACTGGGCGACTTTTTGAAATGTTGTCAAATTAATGAAAATCTCGCCAAATGGATTAAAATGACGCTAAATCAATGAAAATGACGACTAATTGCCTAAAATTCAATATCTTGGAAAGAATATAAGTATCTACTATTATAAAAACCTATTTTTTTTACTGTAAAAGTAGTAAATTCATTGCATTATATAAGGAAAGTCATGTGTTGCCCACATCAGATTTTTTTTATTTCGAATGGACACCAAGCCAGATAGAAGCATGAAGACATGATTGAAAAACTCAATTTGAATTTTAATATATTTGCACCCATCCTGCACTTGCTTCCAGAAAAATGAAATATAGATTCACTTGAAAAGGATCTCCCGACATATAATCTTTTGAAAGTGATGATGAGTAATATCCGGAAAAGACTTGACATTGAAATAGACGTTCTTTAAAATGATCAAAGGTATTATTGGATGAAACATATAAAACACAACAGAGATTTTATTTTATTTTCTCGTGCTATTGGACAGACATAAAACACGGCCAAAAATGTGTTTCTGCTATTTTTATTTTATAAATGTTTAAGTGAATCTATAAAAGTTGGTCCACTTAAAAATATCGATTGTAGATATTATTTATAAAAAGAAGGATGTAAATTGTTACCTGAAATAGTCAGGATATTGTGGGGGCCAGCTCTATTTTGCTCTAATCATAAGATTCATTTCGATGCAACTTTCTGTATGACTGTACCTTTTAAATAAATATGCCTATTGAACTACTGTAACTAAAATAAGTCGATTTTTCGAATAGTTTTTGAGCAAAAACATATATATATATATATATATATATATATATATATAGTGTATTATGAGCTACTACATACATACTAACTTTGGATTTACTAATTTATATTTATATATATATATATATTAATATTTAAAACTATCCAAAAGTCACACCCTTTTTTCCATATTTCGTTTTTCATATTTTTATTTCGAATGGACACCAAGACAGATAGAAGCATGAAGACATGATTGAAAAACTCAATTTGAATTTTAATATATTTGCACCCATCCTGCACTTGCTTCCAGAAAAATGAAATATAGATTCACTTGAAAAGGATCTCCCGACACATAATCTTTTGAAAGTGATGAAGCGTAATGACGAAGGAAATGACTTGACATTGAAATAGACGTTCTTTAAAATGATCAAAGGTATTATTGGATGAAATATATAAAACACAACAGAGATTTTATTTTATTTTCTCATGCTATTGTACAGACGTAAAACACGTCCAAAAATGTCCGTTGTTTTAAATTTCACTAAAATACATCTTAAGATTTAGAACAAATAAAATTCTTCAAATGATATAGTATGTTATGAAAAACTTGAGCAACGTATGAAAGCACAAGTAACACAATAATGCAGCATGCAGCTGTTTCGAGGATACGCTGGATCCGTTTCGTCAGTCCAAGAGAACCAACCAACCTGAAGCCCAAAATAGGAATGGGCGCAAAAGAAAGAAGCAGAATGGATTATATACCCAAGTTCTGGATAAAGGAACAAGACTTAATCCAGGTCTTGGGTATATAATCCCTCCTGCTCCTTCCTTTTACACCCATATCTCTTTTGGATTTCAGGTTTGCTGGCTCCCTTGCACTGAAAGGGATGCAGAGTATCCTCGAAACAGCTGCATTCTGCATTTTTACATTATTTGTGCTTTTATACACGTTGCTCAAATTTTTCTTATCCTTCGCACAAAGAGTATTACGTGCTTATTGATGTAATATGCTTTGGGAAAAAATTGCATTTAAAGTGCTTTTTTTTATTTAGAAATATATAAAAAATATTTTTATGAGACATATATGAATTTTATAATCTTCTAAAATGACGAAATTAATGATTGTGATATTGTTAACAAATTTATGGACATTTAAAATTAAAAATATTTATAAGTCTAAAACCGTGCGAAGGTGTGGGTGTCCCTGCAGAGAATTGGACAGTGGATAATCAAATGGGCCACCAGATGCCCTAACTATTAAGGTACTGGAACAAAATTCCAAGTTATTCTCGTCGAAGTGAAACTTATGATCTGCTTCCACTCAAGTCATACCGACGTGCAACTGCCGATAAGACAGACCAATTTCGAATTCTCTGTTTTTCTTTAATCCGAGTTAATTTCCTCTGTATCGCGATGTTAAAACTGGTGCCGTAATTCACAGGGAAAACTGAAAACTTTTATTGGGTATGTAAAGAACATTGCTGCCGAAACCAGGGATCGGATCCTGGATCTCCGAACTGACCAGCCGACTCTCTACCGTTGAGCTACTGGGACGAAATTGTAAGCTCTTATCGTATAGAAGTGGATTCTGCAGGTATTTTTCGGATCCTCATTGAATTGCATCTAATTCGCAGGGATGATTCGTTCCAACGACATTGTTACTGTCTCATATGGGGATCAAACTGAGGGTTTTCGATCAATAAACAATTGCTCTAACCAACCATTGAGATTTTGTACAAGATTCTAAGTAAATTTCGTTGAAGTGAACACTATAACTACTAAAACGATCCTCCCCTTTCTATATTTTTCAATTATTTTCATGTCAAATGACCATTTCAGAAACTTAATGGCTTCGAAGTCAAATTGAAAGACGGAAACTCGGTTGAGAAATTAATTTTGAAGTGCGATGTATAACACTTCCTGGACCTCCAGTCAGGAAAATGAAATATAGACGCAACTTCAAAAGAATCTCGGAATATAACATTTTTTGTTTAAGTGATGAAGCGAATTGTAAGAAAGAACCTGTTCAGTGTGATAGATATTATTTAAAATGATCAAAGCCGTTTTTTCGATCGTATGAAACGTATAAAATTCAACACTGAGATTTCGTATTTAATTTTTTATACCATTGTATAGGGAAGGTGTGTTTTCATATAAATTTCGTTTCTTAAAATTTTACTAAAATGCATTTCAAAAAGTGAAACAGGTTAAATACTACAAATGACAGTTCGGATTTGAAAAAGAAAAAACGTACATGTTTTTTTCTTTATAAGAGTTATGTTAATTTTATAATGTTCTACAGTGATGGCGTAATTAATGACGGTGACTTTACTTTTAAGTTTCTGAACACAATTCAAAACATTTATGAATTTAAAACTGTTAAAATGTTCTTCCATTTCCTTTACATTTTCCCAAGATTTTCACCTCGAAGGACTAAACTGAAGAGTTAATGGATTTTAAGTCAAGTGAAATATGGGTTGGTGAAAAATCCCGATTGAATTGCAATGTATAACGCTTTCTGGACTCGCTGCCACTAAAATGAAATATAGATACAAGTCAAAAGAATCTCGTAACATATAATTTTCTGAAAGCGAAGGAGCGGAATCTCCGAAGGAAACTGGACAATGGGATGGGCACGCTTTAAACTGATCAAATCTATTCTTTGAATTAAATAAAATGCGTATATAAAAATCTACTATTTATTACTTTCCTTATATATATAATGTATAACGAATGTCTTGTGACGGGGTTGAAAATTCGAATTCGAGTTTTCGACGGGAGAACACGTCTCAAGCATCTCTGATAACGAATCAAATATTTTTGAGGTGATGTCTGTGTGCGTGTGAGTGTTTGTGTGCGCGTGTGTGTGTGTATGTGTGTGTGTGCGTGTGTGTGCGTGCGACACACGACATGCACGAAGATTGAAGATACGGAAAAGTACATTGCAAATGTCATACACAAGGTTCGAAATAAAATCTCTCATAACCCAGGAGTACTTACGGTCTGGAGACATCAGTCCACAAATGGGTAGAAGTAACGACATGAAATAGGGTGTGCAAGAAGTCAACACAATTAAATTTAACACTCATATTTATTAAAGTACAAACTATTAAAAATGGGATTATATTCCATATATGTAAAGTATACAACAATCATATCAAATTTTATGTCTTTCAGAATCCAACATAGATCTTATAAAATTTATAAACTACAATATATCTCTCTAATTATATCAACTGAGAACATCTTATTTATGTAATTAAATTTTTCTGCAAAAATCATTAACAATTCTGACATAAGAATCCTTATTTAATTAGTCAATTAATCAGATCTATTTATACAAGGTCAACTGTAAATGGATTCGATTTCATATTCATATTTTAATCAATGAAGTTATGTAATCAGTTATTTATTCAAAGGATCATTAGTTCTGAAATGCCATCTGATGATCTCAATGTTCCTGAATTATATCTTTCGATTTTAAAAGTTTAACCTCAAAGTTTCTGCTTCACGCCAAACCGCTTTAAATCCGAAAACATCAGTTAAATTGTAATTAAAATTTCTGGGTGAATTTCTCAGCAAGGCATGCCCAAAAGAAAAGTCTTTTACCGATCGGAAAGATCAAATCAATCGTCAATGACCACACCCCAGCAAGCGTGACTTCGGTCGATCCAGAATCAATTTCCTAAAATAGAAAAATAGATATAATATTTTGAAAATTTTGCCGGACCCGGAAATTTCTTCCTCTGGTATCTTCCAGGATTAGATTTTGGGAAAATAAATAATCCCCAGCAGTATAGGGACCACTGGCCCTATTCCTTTGTTCTTCTCTCCTTCACCGGATATCATATATCCGAATTTAATTAAATCCAACCATCAAAAGCCCCCGGACAAGGCCGCATTCTCTCAACGACAGCCAAGTCGCTCTCCCATTGGCTGAGAGAGGATCAAAACTCCAAAAAGTTCATTTTCGAACTCCACATCACACACCGACGGAGCGGGGGGGGGGGGGGACAAGAAAAAGAACAGTAGACACATCAAATTCGCATCTCAAAACAAAACCAGACTTTTACATATAAGACAATCTAAACGAGGCTTAACACAATACAGGCGTTGAAAAAGAGAGTTTTTCAAACCGCGTTTTCACAAACTGTCGAATCGAACAAACAGGCGATACGACATTGGTAACTTACTTTTCTCTGTGAATAGTGCTTATACAAGTATTACGCTCCAGAAACCAGCAAAGAATCATTTTCAACATTTCTTGGTTGTCTTTGGTTGTCTTTGATTTTAGAGTTTATTGGCTGACTTGTTTGCCATGCTGTTTATATTAACTGTATATGTTGATTTTTTTTTAGTTTCGTGCTTTATTCAAAGGGGATGGACTTCTTTTGTCAGAAATTTAACGGAAAGCTATTGAATGTCCTTAACAAAGTCGTATAATATTCTTATTTAATTAAAAAATTTTATATTTTTTTTTGATATTTTTCTCCAGTTAGAAACATTATTAATTGAGGGTTACACTCGAGACATGTAGCCGCTACACCGAGATTGCTTCTCAGTATGCTTGTATTACTAAGTAGCAGATGTATCCGCATTGCATCCGCATTTTATCCGTGGTCGGAAGTTACTGCAAGGAATCTATTGCAGATTAAGAGCTTTTTAAAAAGCAAACTTGTATGTGGTCGAAGATTTTTTGTATATTATTAAAGGTATTTGCTAAATAGCGCTCACTTGTCTTCAAATCATCAGATTTAATTTATTTTATGTATTAAAGAACATAATTAATAAGATAAAATATATTTGCGATTAATTCATTGTCATTACGTTATTTTTGTTAGAAACTAATATTGATGCATGTTCCGGTTACTTGATTCCCTTAATGATTTTATAACTGTGTGTGTGAACGTGGCAAAACCAGTAATCATGTTTACAAAAATGTTAAATGTCAACGTGTAAAATGCATTAGCAATCAACACTGAATGTTTGATAACACAATGATGCACGAGTTTAATCGAAGCCATCCTGCTTGGTATCCCATTAATCTGTTCTACTTATTTCAGCCAGCTGCAGCCTTATTAGGAGCAGAGTTCTGGTTATTGCAGTGAAATATGTCTTACAATAATTGTTTCTGCAAAATCATTTTTATTATAAAAAAAATACCATTATAATATTATTGGTACCCATTAACATTATATGATTTTTTTTTATTTCAAATCTTGTGCAGCATTAGAATAATACTATCCATTTTGTGTTTTACGAACAGCTGTTAAAATGGTTCTAGTAATAAAAATCTGATGTGAGCAGCACATTACTTTCTCTGCAGACTCAAATTCATCGTCTCTTTATTTCATTAATAATTCATTAAATTTAGTTTAACTGCACTAAATAACACATATAAACAGTGGACACAAAATAGGCATAGCAAGAATGCGAAAGTACTAAAATATCTCGAGAACGGCTTGCACAATCGCTTAATTTCATAAAATAACGACCACAATTATCTAAAATGACATTGAATTGTCGCTTTTAATTCAATTTCTTTCTCAGTTGGTAACAGGACGTTTTCTCAAGAGTGGCGCAGCGTAAATGCGAAAAGACTAAATATCTCGAGAACGGCCAGCATCCATATAATGGGGCTAGTCTTACTCTTTTCATTATTTAAAAAATATGTGTATAACAAGCATTTAATTGATATATTTGAGCATGCGCAGTATTTTATTTTAAATTTTGATGATTTTTAAGTGCCATTTTGCAAAATAAGGCAGGTTATTTTTTTCTGAATCGTACCAAAATGTAATCAGCACCAGGGTAACTCGCAAGTAACTTATGTGCCAAATTTTGTAAAATTTGATCTATTAATTTTTCAGCTAGAATTGATACAGGCAATTTTTGCGGGCCATTTCGCAAAAAAAGGCGGGTTCTTTTATCCCGAATCATACCCAAACTAATCAGTACCAGGGTCTCTCAGAAGTGACTTACCTGCCAAATTTTATGAAATTTGGTCCATCGGTTTTTGAATTAGAGTGGATAAATACATTACACAGACAGACACACACACAGAGAGACAGACGCACACACAGACGTCACGCAAAAATAGTTTTTCGTATTCTAGAAGTCTCGAAACGCGTAGATCCGTCGGAAACTCGAGTTGCGATTTTCGGTATGATTCCAATACTTTCCCTATACATTACCATGTATTGCAGGGAAAGTAAGAAATCTGATGTGGGCAGCACATGACTTTCTCTGCAGACTCATATTCACGTTCTCTTTATTTCTTCAATAAATCATTATATTGGGTTAACGGCTAGTCCTGGTGCAATGAGTTTGGTCTTATTCTTTTTGTCGTTATACATTACGTATAAAACAAGCATTTAACTAACATATTTGAATATACGTAGTTTTTATTTTAAATTTTGACGATTTTTGGGGGGCATTTTGGCCGATTTGCGCGGGACGATTTTTGCGGTCCAAGAAGTAGGTTAATTTTTCCGAATCGTACCAAAATCTAATCAGCACCAGGGATGCCTACAAGCGACATATCTACCGAATTTTGTAAAATTAGGTCTATTAGTTTTTCAGCTAGATTGGATTTTGGCAATTTTTGATGGCCATTTCGCAAAAAAGGCGGGTTCTTTTATCCCGAATCCTACCAACAGCTAATCAGCACCAGTATCATATCCAGGTGACTTACCTACCAAATTTTCTGAAATTCGGTCAGCTAGTTTTTTAGTTAAAGCGGATACAAAATCTGCACAGACAGACGCAGACACACGCACAGACGTCACGCTAAAAATGGTTTTATCTTATTCCAGAGGTGTCGAAACGTGTAGATCCGTCGAAAACTCGAGTTGCGATTTTCGGCATGATTACAATACGTTCCCTATACATTACTAAGTATTGCAGGGGAAGAAGAAATCTGATCTGGGAAGCACACGGCTTTCCCTGCAGACTCAAATTCATATTTTCCTTATTTCTTTAATAATTCGCTGGAGAGTTTAATTGCACCACGTAACACTAAATTTGCATTTTTAATTCAAGTTTTGTGTTTATTTGATAATTGGACATTTTCCAGAAATCGGCGTAACAAAAATGCAAGATAACTCAAATATCTTGTGAACGATTAATCCTAAAGCATAATTGAGTGTTGAAGACCCAGACCGACCGACTCGTCGACAAGGACATGAGTAGCCGTTTGGTCGGCCGGGCATAATTGAGTGTGTTATATTCCTTTCTCCTTTAAAAATTGCGTATAAAATAAGAATTTAATTGATACATTTGAGCATACGTAATCTTTATTTTTTTTTAGTTCTTGTCGATTTTTTAAATAAAGGCAGGTTGTTCCAAAATCTGATCAGCACCAGATCATCCTACAAGTAACTTATCTATCAAATTTTGTGAAATTTGGTCAATTAGTATTCTAGCTAGAGTGGATGCATGAAATCTTTATGGGCCATTTCGTAAAAAAAGCGGGTTCTGTTTTTACGAATCCTACCAAAGACCAATCAGCACCAGGGTCTCATCCAAGTGACGTACATACCAAATTTTGTGAAATTCGGTCTATTAGTTTTTTAGTTAGAGTGGATACATACATTGCACAGAGAGATAGACACACACACACACAGACACACAGACAACACGCTAAAAATAGTGCTTTCGTATTCTAGAGGTTTTGAAACGTGTAGATCAGTCGAAAACTCGAGTTGCGATTTTCGGCATGATTCCAATATTTTCCTTATATATATTACCATGTATTGCAGGGAAAGTAAAAATTGATGTAGACCGCAACTTACTTTTCCTACAGACTCAAATTGAGAATTCATTAAATTGAGTTCAATTGCTCAACTTGACACGAATCTTTACTTGACATTATATTCATTTTTCAGCCTTTAAACGTCTTTTTTCATTAGGCCTTTTTTTCTTTTTCATTAATTTTAAGAGTCACCATCTCCTCAAAATTTCTCAAAATTTAATATCTCGAAAATGGTAAAACATTACTTAAAAAACAAGTATTTAATGAATGAACACATTTAAGAATGAACACATTTTCCTTTATTTCAGATTTTGGCAGTTTTTCCAACAATGTTGCAATAATAATGTGAAGTTATATTCTTTCGAATCCTATCAAAATCTAAACAGCACCAGGGTAATCCATCAAGTTACTTACCTACCAAAGTTTTTGAAATTTTATGGAAAAGTTTTTTAACTGCAGTGAAAAACATCGTCAGCTCATCAAAATTAAAAAAAAAAACCTAAATATCTCGAGATTGGCCCATTCTAGAGCACGACGGGTGGCCTTATGCATTTTGTCGTTAAAATTATGTATAGGACTAACATTCAATGAATACACTTCAGGATATTCTGTCTTATGTTTAAGATGTTTTTAATTTTTGTGAACCATTTCGAAAAATAAGACAGGTTTTATTTTTCTGAATCGTCCCAAAATGTAATCAGCATTAGGGTAATCATCAAATGCATCTTGTATACTAAATTTTGCAAAATATCGGCGGGCAGTTTTTGAGTTAGAGTGGATACATACATTGCACAGACACACAAACAGACATGTCGATTGACCACATGCAGATAGACAGACCGACGGATAGCTAGGCACACACGGATATGTCACGCTAAAAATATATTTTCGTGCTTAAGAGTGTAAATCCGTCAAAAATTCGAATTCCTATTTTTGGCAGGATTCTAATACTTTTCCTAGACATTACTTGTATTATAAGAGACGTAAAAGAAAAAACTCTTATTTAGTGTTGATTGGATTAGACATACATTGATGACACATGCATTAGTGGCTTGAAAATACGTGTAAATGCATTTTGATGGAATTAAAACTTTCTGAGAGTGATGCATTAATGGCATTTCTCGCCATCCATGAATTATATTTTTTGAAGCATAATTGCAGCATAATGCCAAGCTTTTTACAATAGAAAAGTGAATCTCTGTAAAAATAAAAGAGCGCAACGATTAAAATTCCGTCAAAAATTCGAATTCCTATTTTTGGCAGGATTCCAATACTTTTCCTAGACATTACTTCTATTATAAGAGACGTAAAAGAAAAAACTCTTATTTAGTGTTGGTTGGATTAGACATACATTGATGACACATGCATTAGTGACTTGAAAATACGTGTAAATGCATTTTGATGGAATTAAAACTTTCTGAGAGTGATGCATTAATGGCATTTCTCGCCATCCATGAATTATATGTTTTGGAGCATAATTGCAGCATAATGCCAAGCTTTTTACAATAGAAAAGTGAATCTCTGTAAAAATAAAAGAGCGCAACGATTGAAACTATAATTTTAAGGAACAATTCATATAACTTGGCTATGTATAAAAAAGTAATTCGTTTTTGTTTAATAAAAAGGTGGAATAAAAATTTGGTTTTTGCAGATAACTAAAAGTATAAGTGCAAATCCTTATCACATTTCGTGCGTTTGCGTCACATCGCGTGATTAAAACATCTTTGAATTGACTACGCATTATTTTTTTTCAATGTCTCTACTACCAATACAAAATAGATTTTAAAATTTTAAAATTTATTTGAAATGACAAAGATTGCAATCTATACAATATCGTGTTTCTGCGTATCGTTGTTTCCAGGAGCGTAAGCAAGGAGGGGGGCAAAGAGGGGGTGAGGCCTTTCCGTCCGTAAAGGGCTTACCCTGATAAAAAATATTTAAGTAGTGATATGAAATGTCATTGAACATGTCATTCAAATTTTGCATGAAAAATGGCTTTTTAAGAATTTTTGATAATTTCCTTAGTTTGGTATAGTATCGAAATAAGATATTTTTGTTTAGCTGAATTTATGGTTTTAGTGATGGTCATTAATTTATTTACATATTTAATTAAAAAATATGTAAAAGATTTAAATAGTAAATGAAGACAATAGTATTTAGGTCATTTTTGTATAATAGCCGGTACTGTTATACATTATAGGGTCAAAATCAAATAATGAGTAGTTTGAGATTTAATATTATGTGTTAACTCGTATTAATTTTTATAAATTTTCACAAACTAACCTTCTATACCAGTTAACGCTTATATTAAAATCCATTCAAATTATTTTATGTAACATTGATGTATAGTATAGGATAGGATGGATTTTTACAATCAACTATTAAACAAATATAGCTACATGATGTTAACTACTTGTGAATAATTTATAGCGATTAAAATATATAACTGTTAGAATTTACAGACGCTAATTATTAATAGACAGCAGTACATAAATTTTAACTCAATATCACATAATAATAGAAATAGATCATAAAGTGAAAAGCACTTTTTGCAAAGGATAATGAACTTAGCGCTGTATTTAAGCACAAATAAGATAATAAAGCAGCATGCAGGTGTTTCGATTATACGCTGGATCCCATTCATCAGAGCAAGAGAACCAATAAACTCGAAGACGAAATGGCACAAATATAAGAGCATAGGGGTTTATATACCCAAGACCTGGATTAAGAGTTCAACTGAGAGAGGATAATTCTTAATCTAGGTGAACACTCTAGGTGCATTTAGGTAGTCTTCCGCTTTCTCGAAGGTGAAATCTTAATCTAAGTCTTTGGTATATAAATCCCTCTGTTTCATCTATTTAATCACATTTCGTGGTTCTGACTTTGTTTGTCGGTTCTCTTGCAGTGACAAAGGGTATTCAGCGTATTCCGGAAACATCTTAATGCTGCATTATTGTCTTATTTGTGCTCATATATGTTGCTCAAGTTTCTAATAAAAATAGACCCCTAATAATAAAATGTACAGTATATAGTCATAATTATTTAAAATAATTTTTAATAAAGCAATTTATTTAAAGTCTGAAATTTAATATTTTAGTGCATATCCCCGAACAATTAACCCTTCATGGAATTTGTTTCCAACTACGAACCTGATAATGCCCTAAGCATTAGACTGTTTAAAATTTCATTATAATGCGGGCTTCTTTATTTGAGAATTTGATTGCAAATTCAACATTTCGGGAAAGAGAGGTGTTCTAAATAGATCCTAAATACAGCATTTATTTACATTAATTTCACGGTTTCAAGAGTAAAAGTTTGAATTGAGGTTCTCAAAAGCAAACAGTTGAGAAACGCACTTCATAAGATATTTCGAATCTTAAACAGTGATAATTAAAAGTCGCTTAATCATTTTAGGGTGTGGTGTTTTGTAACCAAAATAGTGGCGGTTGATATATTGTGATCGTGCTAATGAATAATTGTTAAAACAGTTACTAGAAATCGATTTCTCATGTTTGCATATAATTATTACACATTTATTTTTAGGAAATATATTGATTAACTAGCACACTTACAAGATTAAGTTGCATCTTTTGACTTTCCCTATATACATAATACAATGAATAGAATAAAAGTACTGAGAAGGGATTATTAAAGAATCGAACTCGAAATTTCAAAGAAAGTGTACACTTTAAATATTTCTGAACTCGTATCCAACGTTTTAGAAGTGATCTCTCTCTCTATCTCTATCTCTACTTATCTATCTATCTCTATCCCTCTAGCTCTCTATCTATCTGCATCTGTCTGTTTGTCTGTCTCTCTATTTGTCTGTCTTTGTCTGTCTGTCTGCATGTCTCTCCCTGTCTGTCTGCACGTCTCTCTCTGTCTCTCTCTCTCTGTGTCTGTTTCTCTCTCTGTGTGTCTCTCTCTCTGGCTGTCTGTCTGCCTGTCTCTCTCTCTCTGTCTGACTCTGTCTGTCTGTTTGTCTCTGTCTGCCTTCCTGTCTGTCTCTTTCCGTCTGTCTGTCTCTCTGTCTGTCTGTCTGTCTGTCTGTCTGTATGTATTCTCTGTCTGTCTATATGTATGTCTCTCTCTCCAACTGTCTATCTCTCTGTCTGTCTGTCTGTCTCTCTATCTGTCTGCCTGCCTGTCTGTATATCTGTCTGTCTGTATGTATATCTGTCTGTCTGTCTGTATGTCTCTCTCTCTCTGTCCTTCTGTCTCTCTCTGTCTGTCTGTGTCGCTGTGTCTCTCTGTCTGTCTGTGTCTGTCTGTCTTTGCCTATCTGCCTGTCTGTCTCTCTGTCTCTCTCTGTCTCTGTCTCTCTCTCTCTCTTTCTGCCCCTCTCTGTCCCTATCTCTCTCTCTGTCTCTCTCTCTCTCTCTGTCTGTCTCTCTCTCTCTCTCTGTCTCTGCCTGTCTGTCTCTCTCTCTGTCTCTGTCTGTCTGTCTCTCTATCTCTGTTTCTGTCTGTCTGCCTGTATCTTTCTCTGTGCGTGTGTGTCTCTCTGGAAAACTTTTTAATTTGATCACACCATTAAGAAGTTAAAATTAATTACATAAAAATTGGAGCACCTTCAGAGATTTACCGTCCATCATCAGTCTCAATACACAAAAGGAGAAGAATGCATGAGTTCTTATACACAGTCAGAAACCGCGCATAAAAAGTGCATATGGATAGATAGATTACCCAAGTTAAGGAATGAATGAAAACATTTAATTGCAAAATTCACACAGCAGGAACTAAATACAAATAACAGATTTTTAGAAGTTAAAAATTTGCATTAAAAGAAAAATAAACACAACTGCGCATCTAAAAATTCAGACAAAGATTCAACCCGAAGGGAGCGGAGAATGAGACCTCAAGCAAACTGGGGTTTAGACAGGATCGAAATTATAAATTGAGTCACGATAAATGTAAATGAAAAGGGATTCGAAAAGCAGAATATTACGAGGAATATTACTATTAGTTAGTCGAAAAATTTATCAAAGACAGGGATAAATTCATCATCACCTCTCTAAAAGCGCTGTCAAGGGCGTATTCATAGAGGAGGTCCGGTGGGTTCGCCCCCCCCCCCCCCGAAATGAAATTTGCAACATATGCATTGTCAACATTTTTTAGTGTTTCTGACTTGCGTTTTACTCAAAAAAATTTTTTTTTCAATATTTTCCTAGTTTTACTTGCGTAATCATATTTTTTTAAATATTTTTTTCATTATACCTGTGCATTTTTGCAGTGTGGCCTTTGACTATACAACAATAAGTTCTAGAGACGCCACATATTATATTTGAATCACTATCATGACAGTATTTTCGATAAGTTAAATAAAAACAAGAAAGACCAATCATGCTCAAAGTATTGATTATGAAACACTTTTCAAATTCTATGCAATTTTATTTAAACATGTCTAAAATGCAATACATTCCTTGGTAATATTTTAATATTTATCACAATACTACATTAATTTATTATATTTGAAAACTTAAATCTTCATCGAAAAAAATGAACTTCATTCAAATGACGGCATTGAAATATAAATTGCCTGGTTTAAACATCTCTAAAATGCGATACATTCCTAGGTAATAATTTTCGAATTATCATAATACTACGATAATTTATTATATTTGAAAACTTCATCGAAAACAACTGAAATTCATTCAAATGACGTCATAGAAAAAATAACACGCCTGGCTCTCTCTATAAAAGCAGCATTTCATTCATAAACAATTTCCCACTCATGTCATTCATCACAATACTATAATAATTTATTTTATTTAAAAATTAAGACCATGGAGCTACAAGTAATTAAACTCTATGCTTAAAACTTCATCGAAAAAAATCGTCCTTCTCTTTGTAAAATCAACGAATATTTCATTCATATCAGCTATGCAAACTCCATGAGTTAAATAATTTTGTGTTAAAGAAATACAGCAATTCTAATACAACTGATTCTACATATTTTGCTGTTTACATTTTACATAAGTGAAAAATAGGCTTCGTTGTAGAAATAATATATTTCGCTGAATTTTTTCATATACATTTTATGGAACAATTTGAATATTACTTAAAATTTTCGAAGCAATTTTTAAATTTTAAATCCGCTTAAAAAATGTTTGAAAAATTA
The DNA here is from genome assembly GCA_951213105.1 of Amaurobius ferox. NCBI lineage: Eukaryota > Metazoa > Arthropoda > Arachnida > Araneae > Amaurobiidae > Amaurobius > Amaurobius ferox. The sequence continues at coordinate 122,964,674 of OX578135.1, read as the reverse complement.
GGCTCCATGTATTTCATATTTTCAACCCGGGTTCAATTCAAAATTAATTGGGTGATATTATTCATTTATATTACCATAGGTCCTACAGGCCGTCTGAACAACATACTAAAATTTCATTTTGATTAAGTCATTTTTACGGCAGTTATCGTGCTAACGGACAGACAGACAGACAGACAGATAGAATGAACAAAGTCATAAACACTTTTCAACTTTGTTGCAAAGTGTTAACAAAGTCATAAACACTTTTCAACTTTCTTGTAAAGTGTTAAAAATGCGCATTACTTAACACTATTTCCTTGCCGAACTGTTTCAAAAATTGACCAGTAGATGGCGGGCATCGGGTTAGAATCGCGGATTGTAATATTACTTCAAAATTGCATCATCCCTGTGCTATCGTGTTTTCTCGTTCAATTATGATCCAGTATCAATGTAGTATTCGACATTCGTGTAAATGTAATAAGCTTATATATTCGCATATGATACTAAGTGCAACATTAATTATATAAGTCTAATATTAGTTACATAAATAATCATGAAACGAAGCCGAATTGATAATTTTTTCAAGCCGATATGTGGAACATCGTGTCAGGACTATACGCCCTGTTCTAGCAGCAGTAAAAGAAAGAAAATTCCTGTCGCTGAAGAAATCAAATTCGTCACTTCAGATCCTTCAAACGAAGCTGGCACCACATCACCAGGTAGCAGTTTTGAGTCTTCGCAAACCGTTAAGGGTATCGGAGACATAGCAAATGATTTTTTTTTCAACGAATTGCGATACAAAAGAATTAAGAATGCAGTTCTTACACAACATATTCGTTCCTACTGAAAGCCACATATTCCCTGTGCTTGAAATTAATAAAAAGAATCTAAGATTTCAGCATCAATGGTTAAAAAATGGAAATGGCTGGCATATTCCAAAACGGTGCATTATGACGGTGCATTTTGTAAATATTGTGTATTTTTTTTGTGGAGAAGCTGTAGTGAAAAAGATCGCATCAAAGTATTAGCTCTCTTGTTTTGCTAATCCTTTCATAAAATGGAAAGATGCTATTCAAAAGTTTAATGAGCATCAAAGTGCCTCTTATCACAAAAAATGTGAAATTATAGCTGAAAATTTTTCAAGCATTATGGCAAGAGAGAAAGAAGATATTGCGAGCACAATTGATTATAATCGCAAAAAAAGAAATTGTAAAAATTAGAGGTGCTATAATGCCAATAATTCAGTTGCTAATATTTTGTGGACAACAAAAGATTGCAATTTGTGGGGATGAAGACAATGGTCCTCTTACTTTGGAAAAACTGGAAAATAATGATGGAAATTTTAGCAAATTCGGGAGATGAAACATTAAAATAGCATATATTAAATTGCAAAAAAAAATGCATCCTATATTAGTCCTATTATTCAAAACGAAACACTTGAAATTTGTGGAAATATCATTCAAAAAAGCATTGTCGACGAAGTCAACAATTCAGGGTATTTTAGCATTTTAGCTGACGAAACCTTATATATCTCTGGTGTTGAACAATTTTCATTGTGTGTTAGGTACGTGAACGTAACTAATATATTATGCGATCATTTTTTTATCTTCGTTCCAGTGTTCGATGTATCTGCAAAGGGACTGACAAAGACTCTTTTAAATCAGTGCCAACATCCGGGACTTGAAATGAGCAAACTTGTCGGGGCAAGGTTATGATGGAGCGGCCAATGTGAGAGGAGAAATGAATGGCGTTCAGGCAAATGTAAAAAAAAATGTATCCTAAAGCTATGTACGTTCATTGTACCAATCACCGTTTGAATATTGCTTTCAATCTTGCTTTCTTCATTTCTATCAATTCCATTTATTAGAAATTGCAATGGTACTATAAGCGAAATGTGCAATTTATTTCGAAATAAAACTTACGCAGGCAATATTTTTAAAAATAACATTAACTGTCTTCTTCCAGACAGTAGAAAAGGTCGGTTAGTTAAATTATGTGAAACACGATTTGTGGAAAGACACGACGCGATTATTGTTTTCGTCGAATTATTCGACGCAATTGTTCCTAGTTTACAAAAAATAGCCGAATCAAATAAAAGTGTTTCAACTACTGCAGAACGCTTACTTTCAGCAATTGAAAAAGGCTCATTTTTAATTTCTCTTTTGGTATGCGAAAAGCTTCTTAGCTTTAATTTGCCTTTGTCACTTTATCTTAAAAATCCCTCTCACGATCTATCATCGGGTTTAAATTATGCAAAAAGTGTTACGCAAAAACTGCAAAATATAAGAAACAAATCCTTTGACAGTTATTTCACTGAAATATTTAAAGCATCATCCGTTAGAATCAGTAAGCTTTTTGATTCTGAGATAGGAGTTCCAAGGATTGTTTAAAAGCAAACTGCTTGAGATAATCACCAGAACAGTACTACAGACCTGCGATACTTTTACCATGTTTGAATGAACTAAGTTCGCAATTACAAATCCGATTTGATGAAAAAATGACAAAATTTTTTTATTTATTGAAATTATTATACCAAAACACGCAACGCTAAAAAAAGTTGATCTACTGGATAACTTAAAAATATACTTTGATGATATTACTTCAGATTCTGCAATAAAAGCCGATTACTTGCTGTGGTGTTAAAAATGGGAATGCGTTTAAAAAAAGGTGAGGCCAAAATGTGCAATGAACGCTCCTGTGTCGGGTGATGATAATATTTTCCCTAATATATACAAACTTATTAAAATGTTGTGTACTTTACCAGTTTCCACTGCAAGTGTTGAACGATGGTTTTCAACCAGGCAAAACATTCCTTCGCAATAGAATTAACTGGTCATGAGAGGTTGACAAATTTCGCATTAGAAGCATGAGTATAAATGCAGGCGAAGTTTTGAACAAGATGACTTTAAAAGCCAGAAAAATTAATCTATTATTATGAAACAGTAGATATGTGTTAAATTACTTAACTTTAAAAATGTCTCCCAGTAACAAAGAGAGAAAATACATATTGTATACTGTATATGCGTGCTTACTAGTTATGTAACTTTGGTGTTCGATTATGATGCGATTTGCGATACATAAGTATAAGTGCAATATATAAGAGACTTTGTGGAAAAAATTAAAGAATATGTCATGATGTTAAAACTAAATAATTAACGTTCGAATTTTTCTGAATCGTTTTTCTTTTTATTCTACATGCGTAATGTACTGTATACAGTGAAAAATCGTAAATTCGGATGCCTGAAAACCGAAATGATCTATAATTCGGAAATTTTTTAAAGGTGAACGATTCCGATTAATCGTTACAATTTTTGATAATTTCCAGAAAAAGCGATACGATTATCGATAACTGTCCAGAAAATTTTCAGTACCTATGTGTTTTCAAATTCTCTAAATGAATTTCCACTATATTTCTGCAAGGACACGATGTTTATTTACATTTTCGCATTTTTCGCTTATGATTTCAATAAAAAGTATTTTTCCTGTTTAAAAAAACATGACGCATAATCCTGTAAAAAAACATGACGCATAATCCGGTATGTCAGAGCATCGAATGCAACCCAAAGGGCTGAAAAAATCCATGTTTACTAGTCAGACCATTCTGAATTCAAATCTGATCAAATTACCTCTTGGATCTGGATAAAGTTTAAGTCAATCCGAAAGCTTTGTCACAACATAATGCAATTTCATGGTCGTGAGACTTAAAGGAAAATTGTGTTCATCTCATGGAGTTAGAGATGAGACTACCTCCATGATTCAGCTGAACTCCAAAGCTAATATAGAGCGGTCATCCCAATTTAAAAATTTAGAACCATGGAGTTAAGAAGACTTACTTCCTCATTCATCTTCAAATTCATGTTTTAAACAATGCAATTAACGTTATCAGATAGTTTAGTTGGTACTGAATTATATGACCCATGGAGTTAGAGGGACATAGCCCATTGTATGACCAGAAATTAAAAACTTGAAATAAATAGCGTGATGTATAAACTTGAAACTTGCGTTTGTTGGAGGATCTAGAGGAGCGTAAATTAATTGCGTTATATTAGGGGATAGTATAATATCTATCTTTAGACAGAGAGTCGTAAAAGAAATAGTTATACTCGTATTGAATGAGAGGGGGTGTATGGATCGCATGTGTCTGTGGATATTAGGATCGGATGGGAGTGTCGACGGGAGTGGATGACTGTTTTGATGACCGGTTTCTCTTTCACATGCATGGCCGCGGTGTACTTGGATGGGCATAGCGATTGAAGAGGACGGGCTTTGCTGTCTCATAACAATTTGGGAAATAGCAGTGGAAAGTTTATGATGTTTAATATCCCGCGCGTATTAGAAAAATCTAATTCCAACACTGTGTTTAATTCTGCCAATATAAAGTGTGTAAGAAGCCTTGCTGTTCCAATCGATAATCGAACCCTTTATCTCCGAACTGGCCCGCCGACACTCTACCGTTGACCAACTGGGACGAAATTGCAAGTTCCTATCGACGGAGTGGACTCTGCATTATCTTTCCTCTAATATTAGATTGGCGGGTAACTCCCAAACTAACTGACCACCTCCTGCTATTTTTATTCCAGGTTAGCCATCTGGTACTACTATTTTTACCCAGATTAGTATCCTGTGCGGACATTATCCTCTTAATTTTGAAGTCGGCGCTCAATTTTCCAGAGTTCACTGAATCCGTACTAGTCATACTAGGACAACTCTGACATCTTTGCACTTACCAACAAGGCTGATTAGTTTGGGCGCCATTGTAAAGAGCCTTGCTGTCCCAACCGGGAATCGAATGCTGAAACTCCGAACTGGCTAGCCGACGCTCTACCGTTGAGCTACTGGGACGAAATTGCAAACTCTTATCGTAGAAGTTGACTCCGCAAGTTTATACTGATTTTCAGAGGATAAGAAGGTTTTGTCATGTAAACCCTCAACAGAGAAATATTCTTTTTAGAAAAAAATGGGCTGAAAAAATTACAGGGCTAAAAGTTTGCTAGTATTTATGTAAACATTCCTAGTTAATTTAATTTGCATGATTTTCCTTCTGCTGCTGAGACTTGGGCAATGACAGAAAAAGTTAAAGATATCATTTCTGTTTTTGAGAGAAAAATCTTGAGAGGTATTTTTGGTGACCTAAATTGTAACAACATCTGGAGAAGAAGAACTAACTCTGAACTTTCTTTTAAAGAACCAGATATAGTCAATTACATCACGATTCAGAGAATTAAATGGGTGGGTCACCTGTGCAGGATGGCCGAAAGCCGTACAACAAAAAAGATCTTCTCGGCCAGACCATTCGGCACCCGTAAAAGAGGAAGACCTAAATTCAGATGGCTTCACTGTGTGGAAAAGGACTTTAAAATTTTAAAAGTTTTGAACTGGAGGTCTTTGGCCTGGGATAGGGGAGCCTGGAGTTCTATACTGCGGAAGGCAAGGGCCCATCCTGGGCTGTCAGGCCACTGAAGAAGAAGAAGAAGATTTTCCTTCTGAATAACTTAAATCTAATATCGCAAATCAAAAATTTGGTCTACTGTCAGTAATTAATTTAAAATTGTGTTATTAAGTGTTTCTGACATTTTAAGCCTTAAAATATGCTAAAAGATCTATTTAAGAGAAAGTCATTATTGCATAAAATAAAATGTGCTACTAATTTAATGCCGTTAATCTTATAAAATACCTTGAGGTGTTTTATAAAGTAAATAAGTGTTTATCTGACCTTCTTTTTGTCTAAGTGCCTACAGTTTATAGGATTTTTGAAAACATACCTTAATTAAACAAGAATAATTATCAAGCGTGAATATAAAGTAAAGTTCTTTATTGTGGGATTTTAATCAGGAAAAAATTTCATGAGCAACATTTTTTTCTACACCTTTTTAAAAATTTTATGCTTAATGAAATATTCTTTGCTATATTTTACATTTTAGATTTTTTTTTCGAACATTATTTTTTTTTATTCAGAAACTAGCAATTAGTTTTTAATAAGATAATTTAAATTAGCATTTATGAAATACTCTTGTTCTTTATGTAGTTTTTAATACAATTATTTATTTAATTAAAGTTTGCACGTATTACCATGTTTACAGTTTTTTTATTAAAAACTTTGTTTTCTAACACAATATTTTATACTTAACCAAAACGATAGAAAATTTGATATATAATGTAATATAATATTATAATTTTCTTTTTACAATTTGAAACATTGTTTCAAGGGTTTTATTCTAATTTTTTATTTAAAAGCGTTATGGTATCAACAAAGAACATGAAAATATTAATTAATTTTGACAACAGTTTGAGTGACATTTTTAAGGCTGTTTATTTTCCGTTTATTTAGTTTAGCACTTTAGGCGAAATTTTTTTTATATGTACTAGTATATTATTATATTTGACTTTGAATTGGTTAATTTTAAAAATCAGCGTTCATAATAGATAAAAACTGCAACAACAATCTCATGCTAGTTGCAACAAACCATCAGTCAAGATAATATTTTCTGGTGTGATGGCTTCATGGTCTGGGCTCTTGGCCTCACACTACATATTCAGGGTTTCCTCACTAGTACTTGCAGCATGAGCGTTTTATCAATCAATCATCTTAATGCTGCTCTTCATGTATTCAAGCGCTTTTTTTGCAAACTTCTTCGAAGAAACAACTGTGCAAATATAACTCATAGTCAAACAATTTCTGCAAACTTATTTGATAGAAAAAAATTTATAAGCGCACTTCGAACACGTAATTCGGAAATCACGGGAATTGTAATTATCGAAAAATTCCAGTTTCAGTAAATTCCTGTTGTGTTAGAAAGTATCTGAAATTACAAATTCAATACGAAACTGAGAAATATTAAACTTTTCCATTGAAAAGACGCTAATGGCTGAAGGACTTCAATCAGTATTTTTCACCACGTGATTTTGTTATTTAGTAACACAGTAAATATGGTAATAATTAAATACTATCAAAGAGGAAAGTTCAAAAGTTGAATATAAATTGTTTTTCAGGAAAACTGAAATACAATGCAATGCTGAACACGTATATCTCAGTATTTTATTATATTGTGCAAAAGTACAAATTGATGCTCTGCAACTCTCAGTTATAAAGTTGATGGTGAGTCAGTCAAGCAGATGATTGATATAAACTTAGGCTTGAGATTATTTTAAATCTTCTTTTTGACTAAATATTAAATAAGAAAAATAAAAAGAGTATCAAAAAAGCATCAAAATTATTATTTTAATTATTGAAACGAAATTAAAAATACTTGAAGTATGAACCTTAACTCCACTTACTCGCGTATTCACAAGAAAGAAAAATGTCAATTGGAAATTCTCACAATCAGTAGATGATTGATATAAACTTAGGCTTGAGATTATTTTAAATCTTCTTTTTGACTAAATATTAAATAAGAAAAATAAAAAGAGCATATAAAAGCATCAAACATTATTCTTTTAATTATTGAAACGAAATTGAAAATACTTGAAGTATGAACCTTAACTCGACTTACTCGCGCATTCACAAGAAAGAAAAATGTCAATTGAATATTCTCACAATCAGTAGATGATTGATATAAACTTAGGCTTGAGATTATTTTAAATCTGCTTTTTGATTAAATATTAGATAAGAAAAATAAAAAGAGCATCAAAAAAGCATCAAATATTATTATTTTAATTACTGAAACGAAATTGAAAATACTTGAAGTATGAACCTTAACTCCACTTACTCGCGTATTCACAAGAAAGAAAAATGTCAATTGGAAATTCTCACAATCAGTAGATGATTGATATAAACTTAGGCTTGAGATTATTTTAAATCTTCTTTTTGACTAAATATTAAATAAGAAAAATAAAAAGAGCATATAAAAGCATCAAACATTATTCTTTTAATTATTGAAACGAAATTAAAAATACTTGAAGTATGAACCTTAACTCCACTTACTCGCGCATTCACAAGAAAGAAAAATGTCAATTGAATATTCTCACAATCAGTAGATGATTGATATAAACTTAGGCTTGAGATTATTTTAAATCTTCTTTTTGACTAAATGTTAAATAAGAAAAATAAAAAGAGCATCAAAAAAGCATCAAACATTATTCTTTTAATTATTGAAACGAAATTAAAAATACTTGAAGTATGAACCTTAACTCCACTTACTCGCGCATTCACGAGAAAGAAAAATGTCAATTGAATATTCTCACAATCAGTAGATGATTGATATAAACTTAGGCTTGAGATTATTTTAAATCTTCTTTTTGACTAAATTTTAAATAAGAAAAATAAAAAGAGCATCAAAAAAAGCATCAAACATTATTCTTTTAATTATTGAAACGAAATTGAAAATACTTAAAATATGAACCTTAACTCGACTTACTCGCGCATTCACAAGAAAGAAAAATGTCAATTGGCTATTCTCACAATCAGTAGATGATTGATATAAACTTAGGCTTGAGATTACTTTAAATCTGCTTTTTGATTAAATATTAGATAAGAAAAATAAAAAGAGCATCAAAAAAGCGTCAAACATTATTCTTTTAATTATTGAAAAGAAATTGAAAATACTTGAAGTATGAACCTTAACTCGACTTACTCGCTCATTCACAAGAAAGAAAAATGTCAATTGGATATTCTCACAATCAGTAGATGATTGATAAAAACTTAGGCTTGAGATTATTTTAAATCTTCTTTTTGACTAAATGATAAATAAGAAAAATAAAAAGAGCATCAAAAATCATCAAATATTATTCTTTTAATTATTGAAACGAAATTAAAAATACTTGAAGTATGAACATTAAGTCGACTTACTCGCGCATTCACAAGAAAGAAAAATGTCAATTGGATATTCTCACAATCAATAAAACAATTCCTTTCTTATTTTCATATCAGAATTTGGCAGTAAACAATACTTTCTCCGAAAATCGAAGAAACAAAGTTATTCTTTTTACGGCTATGCCACATATACTGAAATTCTACATAGAAGTTGAATTCGATCTACAAAGAAAGAGAGGGACACCCTTTTCAGCTTCGTTTATCTTCTGGGCACGTACAATGATATGTTTTGAAGAGAAGACTACGATGTATTTATTTTTTTCACATATGGTATCTTTCTGGATCATTGAGCAACTTTTCAATTTGAAGAAACAAGAAGCAACAAAGTAAAGATTCCATTACAGACGTGATCAGAATTGGAAGACCTCAACACAAAGGTGGTAGGTTAATAAAGGGGTGAATACGAATTCTATCAAACTGTTAGTTTGTGTTAAAGGTATACAGTGCACATAAGAAAGTCCGTCGGAACCCCAAAAACTTGGCGAAGAAAGGTCTATGAGTGTACATGTTAAATCTATTTATAGTAGGTCTATGATATAATAGGTCTTCCAGTGGCTCTATCGGAGAATTTTAAAAGTTTGGATAATTAACTCAAGAACAAAGTGAGATAGAAGAACGTAGCCATTTTGCTATTAGTGAAAGTATTGTCGAGTATAGTCTAATTAGTTGAAATCTGCAGCAGCAACGAAAGAATAACGCTAAAATGAGTCACGTAATCTCTTCATATAATATGGGAGCAATTATTTTTTCACTTTTTGCATACTGACTGGTCAAGGTAACGCCCAGTTGCTCTCAGTTGACTGCGGAATCTTGGCTAAGTTGGATGGGAAGTACAAGTTAGTTGAAAGAGGAAAACGTCGACGCAAATTTAGCTCCAAAGGCAGATCTAGACCCAGAAAGCCTTCCAGTGGACGAAGGCGTCGAAAACATTCTAGTAACAGAAAACGGAAGTGTTTTAGTGGGGAAGACGAAAGCGTTCTAGTGAAGACGAAAGCGTTTTAGTGGAGAAGACGAAAGCGTTCTACGTCTAAACGACAACGTTCGAAAAAGAAGCACAAACAATATGTGAAAGGAGATGATTGTTAATGGCTCTGAAGGGGGTTGGGGAGACGGGGCTGGTTGTAATACTTTTAACATCCCAATTTTTTTATGTCATGTAAATTGAGAATTAAGAAAAACAAATACACCACTAAATAGAGTATGTCATTTCCTCTTTACCAGTAATAATACAAACATGATTTAAATAATAGTATTGCTTTAAAAAAATTATTCTGAAAGATTGGAAATGTTACAACCAACCCCTTTATTGGGATAGGTTGTAACACATTGCTGGGTTGGTTGTAACAGTGGGCATAGTAACAGTTAACATAGTAACAGTGGGCATAGTTAGCACTTCACAAAGGGCATAGTTTAAGCCACGGTTATGTTTTCTGAAATCTTAGGGACTAGCCTTCTAATAGTTACTTTACTCGTCAGCTGAGTCACTAGAGTTACAGTTACGACAAATGCAGAAAACATTTCCTTCTGTGCATTTTTCATTTGGCCCCATTTCTTACATTCAGTGCACTGAATCCATTTCTCGCCACTACGACGGTTGTTGTAGTCTTCCAAACACACGAAGCAGTAAAACCGTTCTTCTGAATCTGAATAACTATTAGAGGTTGAGATTGGGACAGATATATCTGGCTTCTGAAACTTGATTTTTTTTTTACATAGCTTCTTCACGACTTTTTGTTTAGGCTTCAGTGGTGCCTTAGACTTGCCTTCCCCAGCGTCTGCTGTTTTCTTTGTTTCCATCAGTGTTTTTTTTGGCGTATCTGTTAGTATTTCTGCATATATTTTCTTTCTACCCTTTGTCACAACTTTTCTAGCACCAGCCTTAGGCAAAGTTTGGAAAACCTTCGGCGGAAAGGCCAATGTTGTTGCAGATGTTAGTTGCGGATCATTTTGACCGGATGTTGATGGTTTTGGATTAATGCCATGTGATGTTGATGTTCTGGATCAATGCTGTGTGATGTTGATAGTTCTGGATCAATACCATGTGATGTTGATGGTTCTGGATCAATGCCATGTGATGTTGATTGTGAAAAAGACCGAGAAAGTGGTACCCGTCATTTTTATATAACCTATGATATTATTCAACTTCTGATAAAATAGTAATATTATCTCTTAGACAGAGAGAGAGATAAAGAATAAATTTCCTTCCCCAAATTTTGATGGGGTTCTTAGAAAACATATAAAAATAAAATAATTTTAAATTTCACATCTTTCGAATTTTAACTCTACAACTAGTGCCATTAAAATTTACAATTTAGGTTACAATCGATATACGAAAATTATGCGAAGACAAATTTAAGGAAAGTACTTTAGGGACATATACTGAAAATACTAAAGTGCTTGTCAAATAGTTTTGAATTTACTTCAATTGAAGGAATTTCAAAACGTTATCTTCAAAAAACTAAAGTCGAAGAAATGCATTCAATGTTTTCAACTACTCCTATTCAAGCCTCATAGGGGGGATTTTGCTATCCTGGGGATTTAGGAGATATAGACGGAAAACAAAAACATAATTTTTTCAGAACAGTCTGAAATATTTTTTCATTGTATATAAAAAAAAATAAAAAATAAACCCGAACAAACTACGATTTATTGACCCCAAAGTGGTACCAGATCCACAATTTTTTCATTATTGCTATATGGACGGGGCAGGTTGTTACATAGTTACAACCTGCCTCATCTTGCGCCATGGTGGATAGGAATGTTCCACCGAAGTTAGGCGTGGCCGACTTCCGTGATAATAGGCGTGTTTGCAGCATTATGATGTATATTATAACGTGGTTACAACACAGTAATAACACTTAACAACTGAAATACACATACAACAACTTTTGAACAATCATGGATTTTTACTTACCTCGCTTTTAAAATTCTTTGCTGAACTACACGTGTTGCGTTTGACAGAACCGTATCAAAATATAACAGCACCTGCTGGTATAGGGAAGCACCTGCTGGTATATGGAAGCACCTGCTGGTATATGGCAGCATCTGCTGGTATATGGCAGCACTTGATGGTATATGGCAGCATCTGCTGGGAATGGTTCCACCAAGCTTCGAGATTTTTACGTGATCCAGGAAGGAGTAATCGCAAGTGTTACAACCAACCCGTGTTACAACCAGCCCCGGCCTCCCCTACACGATATCAGATTCAACATTCGAAGTGAGCGAGATTTTTGAATAATTAGTTAATTCAAAGATAACAGAAACGCTGAATTAGCGGAAACAACTAAGTTATTAAAGGATATCCCAAAATTCTATGGAAAGATGAACTAAGTAATTATAAAATTGTAAATTACTTTCTGATATACTAAATTAATTGAGCTTTAAACTTAATATTAATTTTTTATAATATGTGCAATGTTGGAATGTTGGAAACCCAGACCACACGACAGACCCGAAGGTTTACTGTAGCTAAGTGTGTGGCCGGGTAATATGTGCAATGTGGTTCATTTCAGTATAATTTACGTTTTCTAATTTTTAGCTTTTTTAATGTCAATAATGTCCTTTATGATGCCATTGATCTCTTTGGAACTTAATTTTAAATTTGCTCTTTATATTTATGTAATAATGTGTCGTCATATTGAATGTTTTTACTGTAATGTTTTCCTGTCAATGTTACTCGCATCCGTGACATAGCTTAAGCCACGCGTGCCTCCTGGGTGGTGCTATATGAGTAACGGCTAATGGCTATGGTACCTCTCATTAATTTGCAATATTATTGTTTTGTGTTTAGTCAGTTTTTTATGTTTTGTATTTCTGCCTTTGTTATCTTAGCGGGATGTCAGTACTGCAGTGGATTGATTTCCAATAAAGCCATATGCAAGAGCATTGTATCAATTTTTATGTAAACTACCCAACAAATTTTGCTGAACATTTTTTATACATTTTATGATATAATATGAATATTTCGTAACATTTTTGAGGCAATTTTTGAATTTTAACTTCGTCTAAAATATGCTTGAAAAATTAATTCCCAAAGGGGTTCAATGTATTTCATGCTTTCAACTCGGATTAAATCCGAAAATAATTGTGCGATATTATTCGTTTTCATTCCCATTGTCCCACAGACCGTCTCAACAACATACTAAAATTTCATTTCGATAAAGTAATTTTTACGGCAGTTATCGTGCGAGCGAACTGACAGACAGAATGAGCAAAGTCATAAATACTTTTCAACTATGTTGTAAAGTGATAAAAAAGCCTGTAATGGAGGCAATAAATATATGTGAAAATGTCGTTTCATCAAGACTTGTAACACGGCAATACTGGTCAAAGTATGCGTATTTATTCCTGAATTCAAATATTCATTGTTACTATTGGAGGGCATTTTGAACAGGCTGTTCATTATAGTTTTGTACATGCAAGTGCTGTTTATTTTCGCATTCCTTGATGATACAGAAATTCACCGTCAACCACATTGTGTCAAATTAATGACTCTTCTAACCGTTTTTAAAATTATTTCTTACTCATTCTTCCCACTCCTCTTAAAAGATATAATCTTTCAAATAAATTTCGAAATTTCACTTTAATTTAAAAAAAGTCTATCTCGTACTAGATTTTTTAAATAAAACAGCCTGATATAAAATTTAGTGAAAATTTATAATATAAACACCTTGATTTATCTGTTTGTTTATCTATCTATCTCTCGGTAAATCTTATCGAATTGGTGTCGAAATTGGCAGAATATCGCCGACTTATCGAGATGTTTTAAATGTTGCCTAATTGACGAAAATATCGCCAAATTGATAAAAATGTCGCTAAATTGATAAAATGTAGGCAGATTGGTAAAAATGACGGATAATTGATGAAAATTCAATATCTTGGAAAAATATAAGGATCTACTATAAGAACAACCTATTTCTCCGTCTGTAACGCTTGACGAAGTTCTGGTGACGAATTTGAGCGGTATATCGCCAACCTGGCGAGTCTGTTTAAATGCTGCTAAATCGACGAAAATTTCGCCAACTTGATAAAATTGACTTTAAATCAATGTGAATGACGACTAATTGATGAACATTCAATATCTTGGAAATAACATAACAAATGACTATGTGAATAACCCATTTCTCCCTGCCCGTCCGTAATGCTTGGTGAAAAATTTGGCGGGATGTCGCAACTTGGCGACTTTTTAAATATTATCAAATTGACGAAAATGTCGCCAAATTGATAGAAATGTCACTAAATTGATAAAAAAAGAACACTAAATGGGAGGCAATGCTTTGCAAATTTTTAATTCCGTCATATGACGGGCATACCTTCTAGTCCATTAATATTTGTGACCGGTATCGTGTGCACAAGACATCGACCACAGACAGACAGGCAGACGGACATCACTCCAAGCAGAGTCAGCACGTGTTCAGGAGGTCTTAAAACATGTATTTGCATAAAATAATCGAATTCGATCATTTTCGTGAAAACACTACTTACTCTATACTATATTACTCGTGCATAGTATGAGAAAGTGAAAATAAAAACACAAAATAAATAATTTATGACATAGCAAGCAACCATTAATGAAGAAACAATATAAAGTTTAATGAACAAAAAAATAATATTTTTTTTAAAGTTGGGTATATTATCATTTTAGTAATAATTTTATATTCTTCTGTATAAATCTGAATATGTCATCTGAATAAAAAATAATGATAATCTGAAAATATGAAATTGAAAATCTGAATAAAATACATTCTGTTGTATTTGCGTTTTTATATTTTAGTATCTTAATTAGAACAATGTATTTCCCGAGACAACATCTTCAAGAATGGTGTCTCAAATAAATATTAAATGAAACGTGTATGTTTGTAAGATGATTATATGTTATACTACTCTGTCCAATTAGTAAAACTCCAATTAGACGAACATTTATTTCACCACTATATTTTTAAAAATCTATTTTAGATGTTAGACGGCTAAATATTTATATTTCTTGAAAATTTACGAGAAGCGTTCGAGTACTTTTTTTGACTGGCCGTACATTGTTATTCCGCTGTGAAGGAATTAATGTATTTGCATTATTTAGCGAAAATCACGTGCTCCCCATATCAGAGTATCTCAATAATAATTTTCTTCTGTTACTTTCCTTCCCTATATACATTATATAGTGTATAAAGGAAGTACTGTGACGGGGTCGAAAATTCGAATGCGAGTTTTCGACGGAAGAGCACCTTTCAAGCATTCCTGAATTCGAATTAATCGGTTTCGAGGTGATGTGTGTTTGCGGAAAAATCCCAATTTATTTACAGAAATTTTAAAAAATCCTCAAAAAATCACAATCTTCGTTAATGTTAAGTATAAAAAGCATACCGTATGCAATATTTCATTGGAAAATGATTGGCGCAAATTTTAGAACGCTAGTCATGAATTGTTCTTGCGATATTGCACTTTTTTCAAAAACATTATAAAATAAACGCATAAATTAAAAATAGCATTAACTAAATTTTTTGAATATGTTCACGTTGCATATGTAATATTATGCTATAAATGTGTTAACATCATTCTCTTTCCATTCAAGAGAGAAAGTATTTTGTGTAATAGTTTTGCATTTTGGCGTTTAACAATTCGCCAACCAACATTTATATATAAGAAATGCGTGTTTCTCCATTTTTCTTGATGATTAATTTGGCGAAATTGGTGATTCGTTTATGGAAGTGTCGCCAATTTAGGGATATTTTACCTCAGATTGACGAAATTATCGATAACATTGCAAAAATGACGCCAAATTGATGAATTAATTATTAAAATATTTTAGCATATAGACTCCAATGCTTATTTCGGAGGATATCAATATTCTTCTTCTTTGACCCATACCGTCCGACCTTCCCGATGGCGTAAAGGTATCTGTTTGGACGGCTAGGGCAGTGCCACCAAATTTAGACCGGAACGTAGTGGGGGAATGGTATATACAAGAACCGTGCCCTCCTTCCCCTATCACCAACCTGTCGGAAGGACTTACGGAACCACAAATTTAATGTGCCCATACTTAGCGTGAACGTAGAGCTATCAGCATTGATAATTGTCAATTTGAAGTTGCGTGAAATCTAAGTCAATTGTGTACTTCGAAATAGTTTTGCATATTGTCATCCGACAATATGCAAAATGTACAGTTCACCATTTAAGTCAGTGTGCCGAAGATCTTATAAATATTTTTACTGTCATTATATACAATAATGTATAAGGAAAGTATTGTGACAGGGTCGAAAACTCGAATTCGAGTTTTCGACGGGAGAGCACGTTTCAAGCATCCCTGAACACGAATAGAACATTTTTAGGTGATGTCTGTCTGTCTGTGTGTGTGTGTGTGTGTGTGTGTGTCAGTGAGTCTGTGGAGACGATAACTGACGAATGAATGAACCGATTCGAACAAAATTTGGTAAAAAAATTACTATCCGCGAATACTGGACGCCTGCAGCTTTTATACGCAATCGAATGTTCAGAACCCCCTGAATTTTCGAGTGAAATTTTGAAAAAAATTATAAAATCAAAACATCTAATAAAGTTACGCAAATAGGCATTTCTTATGTAATATTTCATTGGAAAATGATTAACATAAATTTTAGAGCGCTAGCATAAACCGTTCTCGAGATATTGCACATTTTTCAAAAAAAATTATGAAAGAATTATATAAATTAAAAAGAAAATATTTCCTATTGAGAAACATGTTCACTTTTCATATGTAATATCATGCCAGAAATTTAGTGACATCATTCTCGGGGATCTAGCTCGTTCCATTCATGAAAAAATATACTTTGAGTAATACTTTTGTATTTGAACTCCAATAGTCATTTATCTGCTATAATAAATTATTTCTCCGTCCATAACGTCCATAGATTTTGGGGACGAATTTGGCTGAATGTCGCCAACTTCAGGACTTTTTTATATGTTACCAAATCAAAGAATATCTCGCCAAATGGATAAAAATGCCGCTAAATCAATGAAAATAACGACTATTTGACGAAAATTTAATATCTTGGAAAAATATAAGTATATACTATAAGAATAACCTATTTCGTTTTTACTGTAAAAATAGTAAATACATTGCATTATATAAGGAAAGTCATGTGCTGCACCACATCAGATTTTTTTCACTGTGAAAAAAATAAATCCATTGCATTATATAAGGGAAATCATATGTTGCCCACATCAGATTATTTTAGGTAGTATAAGATAAACTGAATATTTCAACACTTGATCTCTTACGCGTCTGTCATTTTTTCCCCAGCTCTGTACAGTAAACAAGACAGTCCGCAAAGCACATAGACTAAGTAATTGCTTTTATGACTGTCCCACACAATAAGACGTAACATAAAAGTTGGAAGACGGTGCCAGCTCTCAGACTCATTTATCTTCTCTACACGTAGAGTGGTGGAAATCGTAAATGCATTCCACTCCAATGTTTTTCTCTCTTTTGTCAAGGGAGAAGGAAAATATATGATGAACTACTTTAAATACAGATTTTCTGATTCCATTCTTATTTAAAAAACCTGATGTGGGCAGCACATGACTTTCCCTATATAATGCAATGAATTTACTACTTTTACAGTAAAAATATAGATTATAATTATAGTAGATATTTCTACAATTTCCACAATGAGTCATAGATTTAGCGTCATTTTTATCCATTTAGCGAGTTTTTCGTTAATTTAGCAACATTGATAAAATTCGCCAAGTTGGCGACATCCCACCAAATTCGTCGCTAAAATCTCGTCAAGCGTTATGGACGGAGAAATAAGTTATTTTTACAGCAGATAAATGACTATTGGCGTTCAAATACAAAATTATTACTCAAAGTATCATTTTTCATGAATGGAACGAGCTAGATCCACGAGAACGATGGCACAAATTTATCGCATGGTATTACATATGAAAAGTGAACATGTTTCTCAATAGGATTTTTTTTATTTTATATGATTTTTTGATAATTTTTTTGAAAAAGTGCAATATCTCGAGAACGATTCATGTTGGTTTTCTAAAATTTATGTCAATCGTTTTCTAATGAAAAATTACATAAGAAATGTCTATATGCGTAACTTTATTAGATGTTTTGATTTTATGACGATTTTTTCAAAATTTCACTCGAAAATTTAGAGGGGTTCTGAGCATTCGATTGCGTGTAAAAACAATAGGCTTCCAGTGTTTACGAAATGTAATTTTTGTACCAAATTTTATTTGAATTAGTCCATTCGTTCGTCAGTTATCGTCTCCACAGGCTCACTGACACACACACACGCACACATACACACACACACACACACACACACACACACACACAAACACACACACACACATACTTTCACACACACACACACATACATCACTTCAAAAATGTTCGATTAATGATAAGAGGTGCTTGAGACGTGCTCTTCCGTCGAAAACTCGAAATCGAATTTTCGACCACGTCACAATGCACTCCTTATGCATTATTGTATATAAGGAAAGTAAAAACGCGTAATCACGAGGTAAATATTGTCATTATTTACGTGACCAGAATATTTTTATTCATTGGTGTACTGTAAATAGTTTGATTAAAGGGAAAATGCCACATCAGAGTTGCATGCCATATGCAGAGAGTACAAATGCGCTTTAATCCTAGAATCAAGTAAAATAATTTAACCAATTTCATAAAATTTGGAATATTTACAGTAATTAAGAAGAGCTAAAATCCTCTAGATTTTCACTGAGGTTTGTTTATAAAAAATGTCTGATGTGGGCAGCACATGACTTTCCTTATAGAATGCAATGAATTTACTACTTTTACAGTAAAAAAATAGATTATTCTTATACTATATATCTATATTTTTTCCAAGATATTGAATTTTCATCAATTAGTAGTCATTTTCATTGATGTAACACATCATTTTTATCCATTTGGCGTGTTTTTCGTTAATTTAGCAACATTTAAAAAGTCGCCAAGTTGGCGAGATTCCGCCAAATTTGTCGTCAAAATCTCGCCAAGAGTTATGTACGGAGAAATAAGTTATCCTTACAGCAGATAAATGACTATAGACATTCAAATACAAAAGTATTACTCAAAGTATATTTTTTGATGAATGGAACGAGCTCGATCCACGATAATGGTGTCACCAAATTTATCGCATAGTATTACATATGAAAAGTGAATGTATTTCTCAATAAGAAATATTTTATTTTTATTTTATACGTTTTTTGTTAATTTTTTTGAAAAAATTGCAATTTCTTGAGAACAGTTCATATTAGCGTTTTAAAATGTATGTCAATCGTTTTTTAATAAAAAATTACATAAGAAATGTCTATTTGCGTAACTTTACTAGAGTTTTTGATTTTTTGATGATTTTTTCAAAATTTCACTCGAAAATTTAGGGGGTTTTGAGCATTCGATTGCGTATGAAAACAATATGCTTCCAGTATTCACGAATTGTAATTTTTGTACCAAATTTCATTCGAATCCATTCATTCGTTCGGCAGTTACCGTCTCCACAGGCTCACTGACACACATACATACTTTCACACATACACACACACACACGCACACACACACACACACACACACACATAGACATGACCTCAAAAATGTTCGATTCGTGATCAGGGATGCTTGAAACGTGCTCTGCCGTCGAAAACTCGCATTCACCAAGTCACAATACTTTCATTATTCCATTATACATTATTGTATATACGGAAAGTAATAAAGATTAAAATGCTTTATTGCTCCCCATAATATCTAAATTTTTTAGACAGCAAAGAAAATCATGTGTTGGACAGAACAGATTATTGCAGAATGATCCTTTTCTCTATATTAAAAAATCTGATGTTGGCAGCACATGACTTTCTTTATATAATGTAATGAATATACTTTTTTAACGGTGAAGAAGTGATGAAATGTACACGGCACAGTGTGATAACATGTAAAACTATCTCGTACCCTATTAACTTATATTTTACTCAACTCTAAATTAGCAATTATCCCTATTGATATCATCCAAAGCCATATACTCCATATATAAATATTTTAATAATAAATTCATCAATTAGGCGTCATTTTCATTAACTTGGAGTCATTTTTGCTATTTTCGTCAATGTGAGGCTAAATATCGCCAAGTTGGCGGCATTTAGAAGAGCATTTTTTATATATTAAAAGGTATGCCGGTAAATATTTAGAAGATCATTTCTTATATAATAAAATGTATGACGGAATTAAAAATTCACAGAACATTGCATTACTGTTGGCTCTTTTTTATCAATTTAATAACATTTTTATCAATTTGGTAACATTTTAAAAAGTCGCCAATTGGCAATATACCGCAGAAATTCGTCGCCAAAGTTTCGCCAAGCGTTACAGAAAAAGGTTATTTTTTTCCAAAATATTGAATGTTCATCAATTAGTTGTCATTTTCATTGATTCAGCATTTTTATTAATTTGTTAACATTTTTATCAATTTGACTAAATTTTCATTAATTTAGCGACATTTAAAAACTCACCAAGTAGGCGATATTCCGCCAAATTCGTCGCCAAATTTTGTCAAGCATTATGGTTGGAGAAATAGGTTATTCTTAAAGTAGATAAACGACTAATGGCATCCAAATACAAAACTATTACCCAAGGTATATTTTCTTATAATAGATTCTTATATTCTTTCAAGATATTGAATTGTCATCAATTAGTCTTCATTTTCATTGATTTAGCGTCATTTTAATCAATTTGACGACATTTTTATCAATTTGCAATATTTTAATCAATTTGACAACATTTAAAAAACTCGCCAAGTTGGCGATATTTTGCCAAATTCGTCGCCAAACATTGTGGATGCAGAAATAGGTTATTCTTATAGTAGATAAACAACTAATGGCGTCAAATTAGAATGTTATTACCCAAAGTGTCTTCTCCCGTGAATGAAACGAGCTAGATCTACGAGAATGATGATATTATATTTATCGCATAATATTATGTATGAAAAGTGAACAAATTTCACAGTAGTTAATACTTTTAAGAATTTTATATGATCTGTGATAAATGTATTTGAAAAATGTGTAATATCTCGAAAAAGGGTCATGCTAGCGTTCTAAAGTTTTTGTCAATTGCTTTTTAATAAAAAATTACATAAGAAATGATTATTTACGTAACTATATTGAAAGTTTTAATTTTTTGATGATTTTTAAAAAATTCATTTCAAAACATAGGTGGATTCTGAACATTCGATTGCATGCAAAAACTATAGGCTTCCAATACTCACTCATTGTGATTTTTTACCAAATTTTGTTCGAATTGCTTAATTCGTTCGTGAGATATTGTCTCCACAGGCTCACTGACACACACACGTACACACATAGACATCATCTCAAAAACTTCTGATTCATGTTCAGGGATGCTTGAAACGTACTCTCCCGTCGAAAACTAATTGTCGACCCCGTCACAATACTTTCTTTATACATTATATGCATATAAGGAAAGTAAAAATGTACCTAACGCCGTCGTCGACGCTGTTTGACAAAGTTCGCATCCTTCATGTTTCTCTGCCATATACGCAAAATCTGAAGCATACAAATATATGAAATGTGGTATATTTGTAGAGAAATGTTAAGAGAAACATGTTGAAATATACATTTTTACTTTCCTTATATACATAATGTATAAGGAAAGTATCGTGAGGGGTCGAAAATTCGAATCCGAGTTTTCGACGAGAGAGCACGTTTAAAGCATCCCTGATCACGAATCGAACATTTTTGAGGTGATGTCTCTGTGTGTGTGTGTGACTCTGTGAACATATGTGTGTGTGTGTGTGTGTGTGTGTGTGTGTGTGTGTGTGTGTGTGTGTGTGTGTCAGTGAGTCTGTGGTGACAATATCTCAGGAACAAATGGAGCTATTCGAATGAAATTTGGTACAAAACTCACTATCCGTGAATACTGGAAGCTTATTGTTTTAAACACAATCGAATGTTCAGAACCCCCAAAATTTTCGAGTGAAATTATGAAAAAATCATCAAAATATGAAAACATTTAATAAAGTTACGCAAATAGACATTTCTTATGTAATTTTTCCTTAGAAAACGATTGACATAAACTGCAGGACGATGATTCGTGTCCGTTCTCGTGAGTCTCTGGAGTCCGTTCTCCATTAACCGTTCTCGAGATATTGGACATTTTAAAAATAAATTTATAAAGAAATAAAGTAAAATATAGAAATATATAATCTTAAGAAACATGTTCACTTTTCAAATGTAATATCATGTGATAAATTTGGTGATATCATTCTCGTGGATCTAACTCGTTCCATTCACGAGAAAAGATACTTTGCGTAATACTTTTGTATTTTAACGCCAATAGTCATTTATCTGCTGTAAGAATAACTTATTTCTCCGTCCATAACAATTGGCGATATTTTGGCGACGACTTTGGCGGAATGTCGCAGACTTGGTGACTTTATCAAATGTTGCCAAATGGATAAAAATGACGCTACATCAATGTAAATGTGACTAATTGAAGAAAATTCTATATCTTGGAAAGAATATAAGTATCTACTATAAGAATAACATTTTTTAAACTGTAAAGGTAGTAAATTCATTGCATTATATAAGGAAAGTCATGTGCTGGCCACATCAGATTTTTTCAATTTAAATTTTAGCTTAATAAATATTTGATGTTAAAGTCAAAGGAATAATTTTTTAAGGCCGGAACGAATCAAAAATCACCCAAAGCGAGCTTCGGAGGTTGGCGAGTTCCCAGACCTGGAAAGGAGCTAATGTGTCTAATGTGTCTAGGTGGCACGAAAAAGCTCGCGAAGCGATTTCATTGAGTTCCAGGGCGTTGGTGATGATATACTCCGATTGGAAGATCGAGTTTTGGGAGTTGGGGATCGTTTTCGATCAACAGGTGGACTTCTTTAATGTCTATATTGTAAAAATGGGATGTGGGCAGTATATGACTTTCCTTATACAATACAATAGATTTACTACTTATACAGTATAAAAATAGGTTATTTTCTTATAGTAGATACTTAAATTATTTTCAAGATATTGAATTTTCATCAAATAGTCGCCATTTTCAAACATTTAGCATCATTTTTATCCATTTGGAGATATTTTCGTTAATTTGGCAACATATAAAACTCACCAAGTTGGCGACATACCACCAAATTCGTCACCAAAATCTCGCCAAGCGTTATGGACGGAGAAATAAATTATTCTTATAGCAGATAAAATGACTATTGGTGTTCAAATACAAAAGTATTATTCAAAGTATATTTTCTCATGAATGGAACGAGATAGATCCACGAGAATGATTTCACCAAATTTATCACATGATATTACATATGAAAAGTGAACATGTTTCTCAACAGTTAATATTTTTTTTTAATTTATGGGATTTTTTGATAAATTTATTTGAAAAATGTGCAATATCTCGAGAACGGTTCATGCTAGCGTTCTAAAGTTTTACGTCAACCGTTTTCTAAGAAAAAATTACACAAGAAAAGTCTATTTGGGTAACTTTATTAAAGGTTTTGATTTCTTGATGATTTTTTCAAAATTTCACTAAAAAATTTACGGATTCTGAACATTCGATTGTGTTTAAAAACAATAGGCTTCCAGTATTCACGACTTGTAATTTTTGTACCAAATTTCATTCAAACCGCTACATTCGTTCGTGGGATATCGTCTCCACAGACTCACTGACACACACACACACACACACACACACACAGACACCACTTCAAAAATGTTTGATTCGTGATCAGGGATGCTTGAAACGTACTCTCCCGTCGAAAACTCGAATACGAATTCTAGACCCTGTCACATTACTTTCTTTATACATTATACTGTGTATATAAGGGAAAATAGAAAACAATACACCGTCTCATATATATAAAAAATCTGATGCGAGCCGCAGGTGACATTCCTTATATAATGCAATGAATTTACTAGTTTTATAATAAAAAATAATGTATAAGATCCATGGCGCTGTGTTTCTACCGTTGAATTGTATATCGGTCGATTTTCAGGATGACAACATGTAAAACTATTTCAAAATATTCAATTACCTTATACTTCGCGCAACTAAACACAATCATCAATATTGAAAGCCTCCTCAATAAGCGATATAATCAATATATTAAGACACTTTAACAATTACATCATCATATAGTCGTCATTTTCATTGATTTAGCATCACTTTTATCAATTCGGCGACATTTTCGCTAATTTGGCAACATTTAAAAAAGTTGCCAAGTTGGCGACATTCCGCCAAAATCTCGCCAAGCGTTATGGACGGAAAAATAAGTTATACTTGTAGCAAATAAATGAAAATTGGTGTCCAAATACGAAAGTATTACCTAAAGTATATTTTCTCATGGAAACTAGCTATGTTCACGAGAATGATGTCACCAAATGTATCGCATGATGTTACTTATGAAAATTGAATATATTTCACAATAGGTAATATTTTTTTTCAATTTTATATGATTTTTTGATAATTTTTTTTAAAAATGTGCAATATCTCGAGAACGGTGCATGCTAGTGTTCTAAAATTTATGTCAGTCATTTTTTAATGAACAATTACATAAGAAATGACTATTAACTTTATTAAAGGCTTTATTTTTCTTATGATTTTTTCAAAATTTCACTCGAAAATTTAGGGGGGTTCTGAACATCCGATTACATATAAAAACAATAGGCTTGCAGTATTCATGGATTTTTGCACCAAATTTGATTCGAATCGGTCCATTCTTTCGTTAGTTATCGTCTCCACAGACTCACTGACACACACACACACACACATACTTTCACACACGCACACACACACACACACACACACACACACACACACACACATACACACACACACACAGACATCACTTCAAAAATCCCTGATTCGTGTTCAGGGATGCCTGAAACGTGCTCTTCCGTCGAAAACTCCAATTCAAATTTTCGACCCCGTCCCAATACTTTCCCTATACACTATATGTACATAAGGAAAGTGAAAAGTCGATGGCGCTACTGGCTGTTTAACAAATTGTGCGTTCTTCGGGTTTCTCTGCCTCGTTCCTCAAAAACTATAAAATAATATAAAAAAATCTGATATGGGCAACCCATGACTATCCTTATATAATGCAATGAATTACTACTTTTACAATAAAAAATAGGTTTATCTTATAGTAGATATTTATAGTCTTTCCAAAATATTGAATTTTCGTCAATGAGTCGTCATTTTCATTGATTTAGTGTCATTTTTATCCATTTGGCGAGATTTTTCGTTAATTTGGTAGCATTTAAAAAATTCGCCAAGTTGGCAACATTCCGCCAAATTCGGCGCCAAAATCTCGTCAAGTGTTATGGACGGAGAAATAAGTTATTCTTATAGCAGGTAAATAACTATTGGCGTTCAAATACAATGTATTACTCAAAGTATATTTTCTCATGAATGGATAGAACTAGATCCACGAGAATGATGTCGCCAAATGTATCACATGATATTACATATGAAAAGTGAACATGTTTCTCAACAGTTAATATATTTGTTTTTAATTTATGCAATTTTTTGATGAATTTATTTAAAAAATGTGTAATATCTCGAGAACGGTTCATGCTAACGTTCTAAAATTTATGTTAATCGTTTTCTAAGGAAAAATTACATATGTAATGTCAATTTGCGTAACTTCATTAAAGGTTTTGATTTTTTAATGATTTTTTCAAAATTTCACTCGAAAATTCAGGGGGGTTCTGAATATTCGATTACGTTAAAAAACAATAAGCTTCCAGCATTCACGGATTGTGATTTTTATACCAAATATCATTCGGAACGCTCTATTTGTTCGTGAGATATCGTCTCCGCAGTCTCTCTCTCTCACACACACACACACAAGCACACATACTTTCTCTCTCTCTCTCTCTCTCTCTCTCTCACACACACACACACATACTTTCACATCTTTTCGGATATACTTGAAACGTGCTCTTCTGTAGAAAACTCGAATTCGAATTTTCGACCCCGTCAAAATACTTCTCTTATGCATTATATACATAAGGTAAGTAATATGAAATTTGGCGTATTTATAGAGGAGTGCAAGGAGGATACGCTGAAATTAATCGTTGTTTTATTGAAACTTTAGTTTAAGAAATATTTAATGTCAAAATGAAGAAAACTTATTTGAGTTGCGAGTTTTCTTGTTGGACAGACTAGTAGTAGCAAAACCACGAATTTTTGTAGTCATGTACCTACATATATGAATTTTTCTAAAATTGTGCACTTTTATAAATCTCGATTTAGCTTATTATTTTTAGTTATTATTTTTTTATACAATTTTGAAAGGAAAATGTCTCTTCAGTATGGACAAAGATTTGATTGGTCGTGCCGAAATTCAACTTCTATGTGATTGGTTGCTGGCCGAAACGTCACAAAGATGGCCGAGGATTGAGATGAAGCACTGAAAACATTAAAAGTATATGCATTTAAATCTAAACTAAAGTAAAACGTTAGTTAGTACACTTGGAAGAATGCGGCCTTATTATTAATTTTTATAAATAAAGCTTTTCACAATCTTGCTGTCTTAAATGATTACGAAATAATGGAGTTAGTAATTCACTTAGCAATTGTATGTCTTTTTGTTGATTCTTATTGTTAGAACTTTAGCTTACTTTCTATCTGACTGTTTCAAAAAACTTCAAAATGTAACATTCCGAGGGAGCGTTTCCTTTTATTTTTTTAACTTTTACTCAAAGTATATAATAACCTGTAAAAGGTAGATGTAAATGGTTAACGACAAAAATGTGTACTAGAAAATTTTGTTTTAATATCTGTATTACCGAAATAAACGCTTATAGTTTCCAAGTAATCGTTTTGTCAAATTAAAGAAAATTGACTATTTTCCGTTTTTCAAGTTTATAATGCTCAGTAAGTTTATAATACCTCAAACACTAAAAATGCTAACATTGAACAATAAGTAAAAATGTGTAACTCTTTAAAAGTCCTGTGCTGTTGTGACTTATCCCCCGCGGTGAGGAGCGGCTAGCACCACGTCCACTAGAACCCTGGTCCCATGGCGAAGGGGAGAATATGCAGCTTCACTTTTTATTGAGGCTCCCCAAGGGCAGAAATCTGACTTTGCCTCGACTACACAACATCCATGCCCGCTGGCGGGATTCGAACCCACAACCCGGCAATCCAGCGATCAGACGGAAACGCATGCTCCTGACCGCTCGATCAGCTTAAAAGCCCCTACAAGTGTATATAATTGGATTTCAATCAAGATCTAAATGGAACGCGTTTTTACACTTTTATTAGAAAAAATGTCAAAACTATGAAATATAGACATAAATAGTAAGCGGCAAAAATATGTATGAGTAAATTTAGTTTCTAACTATATATTTATCTATAAAGAACGCTCCTAGTTTTCGGGTAATCATCTTGGCAAGTAGAAGAAGTATGAAAATTTTACGTTTTTCAAGTTTGTAATGTTTATATCTTAAAAACTAAAAGCGATTGCTAAAAACAATAAGTAATAATTTGTAGCTCCTTGAAAGCCAAAAAACAAAAACAAAATGTTACAAAATGTTATTCACCTAAAACTATTTCAGCTCCATCGGACTTTTAATAGAAATTTTAATAGGATTTTTAATAGGATTTAAACTATTAAATTTATTATTCAGAGCTAAATTGCTGAAGCTATAGTTGAGACTTTCGTTATCTTAGGGTATCGTTATAATTAGATTTTAAATATGTACTACAGGGTGGTTAAAAAAATTTAGGCCAAACTCTACGAGGTGGCATTACACACCAAACCAAGCATTTTTCGTCTTAATTTACCGGGTCGGAAAGGAAACGTAAAGACGTTTTAGGGCGCTTGCTCTATAACGCCTACTTAAAAGCGTTATTCTGGTTTTTATTTTCTGGTTGAAGAAGAAATCCACGTATGCAAATTTCATATGGGGAATAATAAAAACTCATGCAAATTTTCGTAACACCGAATGTACGGCCGCCTTATCAGTTTGCAGCAGTTAGTTATCCGCAGTTCTCACTTTTGAGACGATGGAGGATATTACAAATAGGGGCAAAGCTGATATGCATTTCATCTATGGATCTTCCTTTTGTGGGGATATCTCAAGAGTCTCGGCTATGACACTCCCCTTGAATCCCTTTGGCTACGACACTCCCCTTGACATTCCCTTTGAAGAAAAAATCATCGCCAGAATGTCAGCCTCTTATGACTAATGTTGTTATTACACAGGACAAATTTTATTGCCGAACTTCGGCAATTCCGCCGGTCAATCATACTTTAGGCCCCTCCTCTTTAACAGACCCCTTCTTTCTAATGCCGCCGATTTCATTCCAGAAAGCGTTCTTTGGTGTGTTTTTCGTATAATATGAATCTTTTACATCCCAAAGGTGTCTGTAATTTGTTAAAAGTTCTATTATTATTTTTCCATTTTCAGACTTCAGCAATTCCTCCCTACAATGATACCTTACGCCCTTCCTTTCAAACATGCCCCACCTCTCTAATGTCGCCGATTTCATTCCAAGAATAATTCTTTAGTATGTTTTTTTCGTATAATTTGGATCTTTTATACTTGACAGATGTCTGTCATTTGATAAAAATTATATTATTGTTATTCAATCTCCAGACTTCAGCAATTCCCCTTGGCAATGATACTTTAGGCCCCGCCTTTCTAACAGGCCCTTCGTCACTAATGCCGCCGATTTCAGGAAGCATTTTTTAGTGTGTTTTATCGTAAAATTTGGATCTTTTATATCCCACAGACGTCTGTAATTTGGTAGAAGGTCTATCATTTTTTCCATCTCTAGATTCTAACGCAATTGAGCTGCTTCGATATGCTTGAATTACAGTCGTCATCGCCATCTTGAATGCAAATGAGGAGAGGAAAGTGGAACGGAGTGACGTCGAATTTTATCCCCCTCTGATTGGTTAGCAACTCAGAAATTGAGCAAATTTTTATTGTCGAGTACGAACGAATTGAGGCAATACGGCGGCAAGATTTCTTCCCATTGAAATGTACGGTGTTGCTGAAAAATTTCTGGAAGGAATTTCTCCGTGTAATAACACCATTAGTGGGCGGCATTAGTTTGGACCATTTTTTTAATCATGCCAAATTTTTGTAAAACACACGCATTTTGAAACACCGGAATCAAGGATTGTTGACCGCAGCGAACAGAGGGACCTTTGTCGTACCCCTAGAGTTGTAAGTTTTGTAATACTCGGAAATGAAAAAACAAATGTAATTGCTTTTCCGATTCCCTCGAACAATAAAATGTTACGTGAAGGTTAAACGCAATGTATAAAGAGAGTGCAAGCTTTCAGACTTTAATTTATTTTCAGAACACGTATTTTCAGGCCACGGCAGTGTAACGGAAATCGAAAGTGTGTTCTTAGAGACAACTTTTCTTTCTGTCCTTTGTTTACAATATCCACAGGTTTTGGAGGTTCCTTTCCATTTAATGAAACGGAAAAAAACACACGGGAAAGATCGCGTTATTGGCGTGACCAGAATATTTGAATTATCAATACGTAGCTAATAGTTTGATTAAATGGACTGTTACATGCCCGAAGTAAACTATCCGTTTGAAATAGTATTTCTTATAAACAGAACTTTTTGGCAGACATATTATCACATTCATAATCCCAAATCATGCTTGGAAGGGGCTATCCAACAGTATGAAAGACGCTATTAATGCAGATACCAGCATCCATGG
Source organism: Amaurobius ferox (assembly GCA_951213105.1). Taxonomy (NCBI): domain Eukaryota; kingdom Metazoa; phylum Arthropoda; class Arachnida; order Araneae; family Amaurobiidae; genus Amaurobius; species Amaurobius ferox. The sequence continues at coordinate 122,935,158 of OX578135.1, read as the reverse complement.
ATTGGATATTATGATATCGTTAGCATGGAATAGCCGATATCTGCAAGGAGGGGAGGTCGCCGAGGTGGGGAGTTTGGGGGTCATAATCTCCAGAGAAATCCATCTAACCCATTGAATTTCGTAAAAATGTTATATATATATATACTATATATATTCATTCTCTGATTCTATCGTTTATTTTTTTCTCCTCCTTCTCCCGGATGCATATCAACTTTTTTCATTGAGTTACAACTGCTCACCTTCACTGCACGTGTATACATGGTTCCTGCATCATGGTTCATGGTAATACTTGATTTCTTAATAATTTTTCAATTCTTCCTTTATTAATGTTTGTAGTCTTAATTATGACATTTATAGTAACTTGCTATTGCCATGTCTGAAACAAGCATGTGTTTGTGTTAATTAGGGTTAGATGATCGGACCTGATGAAGAATCTAGTCTAATGAACCTCCAAGTTAAGCCAGTGCTGTTCATTTCTGTTTTCGGCATGATAGCCGTGGTATAACGGCTTTGGTGATTTTATTGCTTTAATGTTTCGTAATTAAGTGACATTGGTTATTATTATATTTTTCTAATACATATATATATATATATATATATATATATATATATATATATATATATATATATATATATATATATATATATATATATATATATATATATATATATATATATATATATATGTAGATATTGTAACACTACTGTCCTATAAGTACAATTTTGAAAACTTTCAAACTTGCAATTTTCGCAAGCGTCCATGAGAACTGACAATTTTAGTCATTCCACGTAGCGGATATCAAATCGACATATAATTTAGTTCGGGCGTTACATGAGGCTGTAAAGGGTCAAGTTCATAACAACGAAACCCGCCGGTAGGGAGCGTTCCCAAAAGTTCGGAAGATATGCCCATTGAAAACGGTTTCGTGCGCCTATTAACGAGGTTTTAGCCTTTTAAAAGTCTACATATAATTTAAAAACATTCAAAACAACAGTCAGAGCAAAAATTGTGTTATTACCTACATAGATAAAATATATAATAATCATGTAATTACAAACTGTATCCGCGCAAAGTATTTGTGCCATGGACAGCGATTAATTACTTTCTCACACGTAGTACTGGTAAAGTATTGTTTTAATGAAAATTTTCATTTTCGAGATTTTGATGTCAATATATATTCTAAGACCTACTAAGAGCGTTTTGACTATTTTGATAATCATGCATAAAATGGTTTATTTGTTATGGTTCGTGACGTCATTAGCTCCCCTCGGGGGGAAGTTACCCGCCCCCCCGGGGGTACATTGTCAAGTATGGTATTAATTAAAATATTTTATCAAGTGTTTTAAAGTGAAGGGTAAAACTCTATAATTGTAATATTTGGATCCATGATAACAATTTTTCTAAATGTTTCTTGTAAAATTTGAGAAAAAAAATGCTAATAAAAATGGATTCCGATATAAGAAAGTCGAGTTGAACCACACTGCAGTTAATTTTATTAAAGATAGAACCAATTAAATTTTTATTTTCAGAGTATAAAGTGTTCATTTCTTCTTTATCTGAGATTTATTTCAATGTTTTCTTCGGTAAAACGAAATCTATCAGCTTCATTTTTCATTCAATAGTTTCATCAACAGTTTCATAGGCACTTCATGTCCTTTTACGTGCATTATAACAAACTACGTTAGTACAATCAATTTGGCTTTAATTACATATATCTACAAAAACAAGCCATTAGTTACACAAAAAACCGTTCTGCATAACTAAATTTTCTTTATGTTGTTGGATCTGCTGAATATGAAAATTTTCGTTAAAGCAAAAGATTAGCTCTTGCTTGTCTTCTTTTAATCGGAGTCCGTCTGGTGCGAATATAACATGGTAAATATGTAACATTGTAAGTTTTGGATGGATCGCAACCTATAAAGATGGTCCATGTATTACTTTTACAATAAATATATATTTCCCCAGAAGGACACCTGTAAAGGAAGTGAGAACAACGCTTTTTCGTCTTGGTTAACGGAGACGTCTCAATTACAGAGGGGCTCACAGTGGAGCGCCTTGGGAAGAGGTGACCTCTTGACCGCCACTGGTCACACGTGCGCCCGGGGTCGTGAGAACTTTCGGCCAGCTGACACATATTAATTTTTCGGTGCTAACCAAACCTCCGAAATGACAGCACCCAATAACAGATATGTAACCGTATGCTGTCCAATTGAAATAACAGGGGCTACAGTGTCAGGCCAATGACAACCAGGAGATTAGTTTTTTTGTAGGAGGTGACAATTTTCTGAGGTTCGAGAGAGAGAGGAAGATTTTGAGAGAAGTCAACATACTTGATTTTGTGAATTTGGAGAGATAAGTGTCCTAAAACAACTGCAGAGTTGATGGGCATCCGACGCCTTCTAACCTGATGACGGGCCACGCAACGAAGTATCGAGGTACGCCATGCATGTCTTTTTATATACATTTTGATGGCACGATTTTCAAGCTCTCTCTCGACATTTGATTGGCCTTCATATTTGATATAATTGTTCCTTTTGTAAATTAGTTTAACTGTATTTTAAGGCGATATATGTTTGGGTACGAATTAACTTTAATCTTACTGCAATTTAAACGTGATGGAATTTACTTATGTTTTAAATATGTGTAACTTTGAGAGACGTTCTTGTGGAACGCAACAAATATTATTGCAATGAAATTAGATGTAAATACCACTAAGGTTGTATTAGTTAGAGTAATTTTGCGGAGATAGTATTGAGAATAATCATGTTAGAATGTCAATGGAATATTTTCTTATTATTTTAATCATGTGTAAATAAATTTGTTATTGTTACTTTCCTTATATACATAATGTATAAGGAAAGTATTGTGACGGGGTCGAAAATTCGAATTCGAGTTTTCGACGGGAGAGCACGTTTCAAGCATCCCTGATCACGAATCAAACATTTTTGAAGTGATATCTGTGCGTGTGCGTGTGTGTGTGTGTGTGTGTGTGTGTGTGAAAGTATGTGTGTGTGTGTGTGTGTCAGTGAGTCTGTGGAGACGATAACTGACGAACGAATAGACCGATCCGAACCAAATTTGGTACAAAAATCACAATCCGTAAACACTGGAAGCCTATTGTTTTTATACGCAATCGAATGTTCAGAACCCCCCTAAATTTTCGAATGAAATTTTGAAAAAATCGTCAAAAAATCAAAACCACTAATAAAGTTACGCAAATAGACATTTCTTATGTAAGTTTTCATTAGAAAACGATTGACATAAATTTCAGAACGCTAACATGAACTCAAGATATTGTACATTTTTCAAAAAAATTATCAAAAAGTCATATAAAATAAAAAAAAAATCCTATTGGAAAACATTTTCACTTTTCATATGTAATACCATGCGATAAATTGTATGACATCATTCTCGTGGATCTAACTCGTTCCATTCATGAAAAAAGATACTTTGAATAATACTTTTGTATTTGAACGCCAATAGTCATTTATCTGTTGCAAGAATAACTTATTTCTTAGTGCATAACGCTTGGCGAGATTTTGGCGACGAAATTGGCGGAATGTCGCCAACTTGGCGACTTTTTTGAAATGTTGCCAAATTGATGAATATCTCGTCAAATGGATAAAAATGACGCTAAATCAATGAAAATGACGAGTAATTGTCGAAAATTCAATATCTTGGAAAGAATATTAGTATCTACTATAAGAAAAACCAATTTTTTTTACTGTAAAAGTAGTAAATTCATTATATTATATAAGGAAAGTCATGTGTTGCCCACATCAGATTTTTTTATATTGTATTCGCTGTCCTCATTGTCCACTTATATTATTTTAGAATTTATTTATATGTGTTTATATTCGACACGGCCAATATCGAAGTTGACTTTAATGGGGAAAATTAATAATACTGGTGTCCTGACCGGACATGTAGTTAAGATCCAGTTGCATTGAGACAATCCCGTTTCCTTGAAAACTATTCTATAAAATACAAATTTTGGAACAAAGTTTGGCTTCTACTCAAAGCACAATATATGAGATAGGGGGGAGAAGCCAGTCGGGCAAAATGTTTGCAAAAGTCATCTGCACACAACACCATTTGTATTGCAAAATATGGTAAACTACTCAAACGACTGAGAGGAAATTTTACACAGCATATTATATGCGAGTGAACCCTATGTCGAGATTATATTCTGCTTCGAGATTATATAGAGATAGGATATTAAATGTGATTACCTCAGTTGTATTTTTTTATAGAAGTAAAAATAGTTCAGATGCAATGGGAAACCGCAGGTATGTAATGGCAGTTTTTGCTATGAGGGAAATTTTCCAAGAAACTACATCTAATGCTCCTCACATGGCCATCGCACAACCTAGAGAAATCCCTCTGGGAAAGAGCATTTCTTTGCAAGATCGTGTACGTAGAACAAGGTTAAGCACTTTACATTTTTGATTTTAGTTGCTCTAAGATTTCTACTACTGTCTTATTTAATCGCGTTTTTGACCCATAGTTTACCCTGTATTTTTTCAACTCACACTAAATTAAACATACTTAAATGTTTTGATATAAACTATGCAATACATACTTATACTTTAATTAAGACATATAACGCTTTGTTTTCACCAAAAGTACAGAAACTGCAAACGGACGATTAATCAGCCGATAGGAAGTAACAACACGCGGGAATAAGTTGTATTCTTTTCAACGCTAGCAGAACTCTCAAGCGCGCTTTGCTTTTCCATTGACTAATCGATACCACTTCAGTGCTTTTCGTCTCTAGTGGAAACGCATCTTTAGTGTAACACGAATGCATCATGCTTAAACTGCACATTTAAAACTCAAATTTGTGTTCGTACGGACGTCGAAATGCGAGTAAAACAACTTTGAACAACTCTTTAAAAAATTGTGGTGTCTGCCTGAACGGGTTAAATAATATTTAACTTGAGGATAAATATGGAAAATATTTGAATAAATTCCAATGGAATCTGGAATTTCCGTTCAAAATCAAAATCCCTCTTCTTTAACTGTGCATTTGATAAACAGATGAAATATATGCGCGAGGCAATCAAATAACTCTTCCATAAAAGTAATTTTTTCACTCTCAAGTACAACATATCTGCGGCACGTCAAACGACTCCTAAACTTTTTAACACGGAAGATTATCAGAAATTCAAAACATATTTTTCAGATAAAACTTTCAGATACTGTCAAGAACTAGGGGATATATATATTTATAGTGGTATTACAAAATACATTTTTTTATTTCGTATATTTACAGAAAAAGAAAGACATATTCATTTTCTAAATAAACATATTGATTTCCCTTCAATATTTAATATATGTCAAAGGAAAATACTGCGACAGCTTAAAAAAATCTGAAGTGTAAAGAGTCGAATAGAGAAAAGAATCAAAGATATAAATAATCAGGACAGCACTTACGTTTCCTAGAGATTCCTTCGTTTTTTACAAGCTTTTCTACAACTCAAATTCGTTTTTTACAACCTTTATAACACTTTCCAAATGTTATGACTTTTATTCATTCTATCTGTCCGTTCGTACTATAACGGCCGTAAAAATGACTTTATCAAAATGAAATTTTAGTATATTGTTGAAACGTTATGTGAAATATACGGGAATGGAAATGAATAATTTCACCCAATAAGTTTCGGATTTAACCTGGGATGAAGAAATGACATACATTGCACCCTATGGCACTTAATTCTTCAAACATTTTTTAAGCGAAGTTAAAATTCACAAATTCCTTCGAAAATTTTTGGAAATATTCAAATTATCACATAAAATGTGGAAAAACATTTTCAGCAAAATATGTTAGGTAGTTTTTTAAATAAAAATTGAAATAATAATTACACACATATTATATGAAGATATCACACGACTCATTGCAAAATAAAATATGGTGTCCATTTTTCTTTTCACTTAGTGAAAATCGTAATTGTTAACGAAATCTTATATTTAGTGTTGCATCCGTCCAAAAACCGCTTTATTTTTGCATATTACCTGTGTAGCTAAATTCTGTGCTTACGTAATTATTATTTTTTATTTTAAATGATCACTTAACTCTGATTAGTCTTACAATGAAGTCCAATTTCTGTAGTAGACGGCATGTAAACAAATCAAGCGATTCTAAGATGAGTTGTATAAAAATTGCTGAATTTATATCACGTAAAATTATTTTGCTTTGGAGTCTGGAATATAAGTGATATGAATGAAATATTCATTGAGTTTACGTAGAGAAGCAGACGATTTATAGCATTGCCTTTTTTGATGAAGTTTTAAGTTGCCAAGTATAATACGTAATTGTAGTACTGTAATAATTTTTAAAATACCACCTCTGAATGTATCGCATTTTAGATATGTTTAAATAAAGTTGTATTTCAGTTTTAAAGTGTTTCATAATCAATGCTTTATGCATGATTGATTTTTGTTGTTGTCACTAACGCGGGATGACCTACCGAATCTCATGGCGAAACCAGCAATCCCGATAACTACCTATAATCTGTAGATTTTTTTACTGATTTTGCAGATGAGTGCCCCTCTCCTTGGGGTTCAAAACTTGCAAAGTTGGGCATCAAGATGAAGTTTAAGTTGCCCGACCGTTTAAGTTGTTGTACATATCAAACTTGAGTTTGTCCCCACTGACGTCAGTGGTTTGCCTTCTCCTGGTAAAATTTATATAAACCATATAACCCATATACTGCTGAATAAGATATGCTCCATTTCAGAAAACAGAATCTATTAACCATGGATACTGTGCATTATGTTAGGTTCCTAGTGTTATGTTATGCAAAAATTCTCAACTCCAGTTCAGAAGACGCCCACTCTCATGATTGGCCAGATCTATATAATGACAGATATTTTAAAATTTCTAGGCATCTGCCCTTCCGCTACGTTCATCATGGAGTTCGGTTTGACTAGGTGAAGACACGTATATTGCTGAAATGAAAATACGTGTAAGTATCGATGTGAATATACAGTCGGGTAACGTTTAATTTGTTGAATGTATGGTACCCAAAAAACCCCAAAAAATCTGAATTTTTTTATTGTTTAAAAAAAATTATAATTTTCTGAATCCAATGACACCAAACTCATCTTGCTACGTTAAATAGAACCGATTATATTGCATTGTTAAAAATTGAACTGCTGGAGTTGCCAGCAGCCACGCCCATTTTCGTCTGCTACTGTAACATAGGCAAACGAAAGTGAAACCTCTACATATCTATTTCTCTCAGTAGAAAAAACGTTTCTTTTTGTTGGATGGAAGAAGCGAAGTGAAATATATTAGCTAACACTTCTTTGAACTGAAGTGAAGTAATAGTATCTTTTGGCTTGCTTATTTTGAATGTAAATTGTTTTTCAAAAAGCTGCCTTTAAGCCCCCTTCGCGAAGGTGAAGGAAAAAAGAAAGAAAGAAAGAATGTAAATTGGATATTTGATGTCGAAAGCCCAGGTCGTCCGACTCGTCCGAGGACACATGGAGCAGCAAAATGGGCGGTCGGATGGATATTTGATGAGAAAAATTTGACGTTTATTTCGATTTCGAAAACTGCTATTGTTGAATGTGCTATTAAATATATTTTGTTGTTAATACATCTATATTTTATATGATAATATAATTTTAATTGATTTGTTTACACAAGTTTGAGCTGTGATAGAAAATATGGGACGAAAGCGGAAATTTCAAGTAAGAAAAGCTGAGCTGATTAAAAAAACGATGCAAATTGACTGTTATAAATGCAGATATTTCCAGAAAAATCGCCATTGTGACAAGAACAGAAGCATTGCAAAAACAAAAGCAGACATTTCTTCAGATAATTCGAATGAATATATTTTAATCAAGTTGAAATGCTTGCAACAGATTGAAGATCTTTGCAAATGTTCACATTGCAACAAGAATAACCCGTCTGTGATATTGGCGAAAACTATGGATTTGCACAACATACTATCGTAACGTGCGCATGTAATTTTAAAACTACAGTGAATTCTTCGGAGAAATTGTCTACTGCAAATAACTGTAAATCTTTTGAAGTAAATCGCAGAATCTGTGCATGCATTTGTTGCATTGGGAATTGCATTTGATGAATTTTTCTTATCTTTTTTTCAATTTTTAAAATTTATTTTTTGTACATATATTAACATTTTGTTAAAATTTAAACTTGGATTATATGTCTTGTGTTGAAGACCCAGACCGTCCGGCTCGCCCTGAGGACTTGAGCAACCATTTGGACGGCCGTATATGTCTTGTGTAGAAGACCCAGACCGTCCGACTCGTCCAGAGGACTAAGAGCAACTATTTGGACGTCCGGGAAGGTATATGTCTTGTGTGAAAGCCCCAGGCCGTCCGGCTCAATATTTCAAAGTTATGTGTCTTGTGTGCAAAAGTTTACTGAATTTTTTTTTCAGATGAATATCTTCATAAACAGCTATTTTACATAATTTTTAAAATTTATTGCCCTTTTTCTCAAAGACGTGATTTTCGACATTTTTATAAATTTAAATTGATATAAGTCAAATTTTACTGCACCGATATGAATGAAATCTGGAACAATTGTTATATATATACTTTTCTTTAATTTGCCTTCAGCAATTGCTGAAATATGTGTTTGTATTTTTATTACGATTTTCAAAAACAATATTTGTGATGGAAAATCATGTTTTCATACATTATTTTTTATTAATTTTTTTCTGACTCATATTTACAAAAACTATGAAGACAATTTATTTCTTACATATTTTTATGTTAAAAGATGTTCAAATTAAAATTTTGGAAAATTTATTTTTCTACTTATATCAAAAGGAAAACCTGTCAAATTTTTGAAATTTTAATTTAAATTTTTTTTTTTTTAATTTTTAAAATTTTGAATATCACATTTTGTTTACTATACTTAAAATCTACCTGAATACAAAAACTTACAACTATAACTTCAAAGTTGCAGATTTCAGCAATTTGCTTACCGTACTCCCCCCCCCCCTGATAATCATTATGACAGAAATGTATGTACGCATCTGTATATCGGATAGCTTTGAATGTTTAAGTTTCCTGTATGTCTACCATGTATAGCCTATTCAAATTTTGCAGTAAGGAACTGGTTTAATAAATGATTTTACAGAAATACTGTTATGGTACTATCTGTAATCGTGGAAGTTGGGTTTATAGATTTTTACAGTGTAGCGGAAACTTATGTTTCAGAATAAAATAAGCATTTCAGTGTTTGTGAATGAGAATGTCCTGTTACAGGTATCATTTGTAGTATATATATATATATAAATATATATATATATATATATATGTATGTATAAATGTATATAAATGTATATATATATATATATACACACACACATATATATATATATATATATACTATAATCTCTCTGCATTTCTAATGTACTGCTATGAACTATAATGCATGAATGTCAATGGATAAATTAAACAAATAGCAGTAATCAATAATACAAATGAAGACTAGCATCTCATTGCACTACAGAGTACTTCTTTAAATGAAATTGCACACTGACTGTACAATTTCCGAGAATCTGGTGTTTAATCTCAACTCAAAAACATGTGGCTCTCACGGGAGAACAGTTTCATCGATAACTGAATTCTAATTAAAACCTATTCCTTCAGGCATAAATAGTGACTCAAATTTTTGGAATGAAATAATGCTGCATCAGATGAGTTATTCATGCAATAATTTGGCAAATATATTGCTTTTAGTAATTACTTTTATTATTTAGTCATATTCATCAGACAATTTTAGAGTTAATTGCCTTATTTCAATTAATTTATTTAAGGTAATTAATCACGAATGAATTGATTACCTTAATTTTTATATCCAGTACATTTACTAGTGAGACCACAGACATTCTTCCCTAACATTATTAAACAAAACTACGCAAGAATGTTACCTACTTCTGTTGCATACACAGTTTATTATATATATATATATATATCTGTAACACAATTTACAGTAATGCACACAGAAACGTAGAATCAGCATTAACGAAACATGTATGGCCCTTGATAACGTACATGGTTTCGGAATTTCTTTCAACTTTATTCATTTTATTCATTTTCTAATTTCATTTTTGGGAGCTAAAAAATGCCTAGCTCATCGTGCAAAACAATGTTTCTGTTTTGTAACTTTTCATGTAATATAAAATGGATGATGATTTTAAAATGAATGTGATATAAATGGATGATATTTCATGATTTATAAAAATACTTTCGTCTAAATATGTAGTTAAAAAATTTTTATTTCACCCATCTTTACCATATGCAATTCTTATTCCATTCCTTAACTTATATATGGAACAGGGAAAAGGGGTATTTTATACCAATTTAGTACCTGTTTTATTTATAATGTTTTATTATCATTTTCTTTTTAAAATATATTCAACAGCTTGTAGTATATAGTTTTTTTGATATCACATATACATTTCTGTCCATCTTCCTTTCACTTTTGCTATATAGAACATTTTCTATTAATGATCCATCTCAGGTATATATAATACATGCAAGTAAAATAAAAATTATTCAATTATATATATATATATATATATATATATATATATATATATATATATATATATATATATATATATATATATATATTTTGGACATCTGTTTAACAAGTTTAAACATTTATTGCCTATTGGTGATTTATTTGTTTCAAAGATATTCAAATACAATAAGCCTATTGGTAGGTCTATATTTAATTATAATGAAGTTTCACAATCGCTCTCTATTGATCATTCTTCTCAGTCAATTGTAGATAGTGAATGTATTTGTAAATTAAATAAATTTGCTAAATTTCTAAATCCTGACTTGGGGCACATAGTTACAGGAGATTTAGACCTTGTTAGTGACAATGTGTTAAGAACCATTATGTCATTTGGCACTAAATTTAGGATACCTTCTTGTAATAATTCTTTTAAAGTCTTAAAATCAATTAATCTTGATCTTGATAAATATATATATAAATTAGCTTGTAAATACGCTCTGCCATTAGAGGCATTTAATATGTGGAAATTTAATATATTAGAATCAATTAAAAATGCTATTAGAGATATTAAATTGTCTAGATCTTTATATAATATTGATAATATTAAACATTCCATTAATGATTTACAAAGATCCTTTGTTATCACCTATGTTGATAAAGCCTCTAATAATTATGCTATTATCTGTAAAAAATTTTATATTCAATTTCTGTTAGATTATTTAAAAAATAATAGTCTTTTTAAACCTGATTTACATTCCATCAATAGTATTAAATTGAAAATTATCAATATGTATAATGATTTAAATATTAAATATAAATATCTTAAATTTCCTTATATAGTGCTTATTCCAAAATTTCATAAAAATCCTATTAAATTTAGAACAGTTACTAGTGGCCATAATACTTACTCTACTACTGCGAGTAAATTATTACTAAATTCTTTAAATCTAATAAATAATAGTTTAAGCCAGACTAGCAATAACTACCATATTCTAAATAATAGTAAAGAATTAAAGAATAAATTAACATCTCTTAGAAAAATAATAGGATTTCAAACTTTTGATTTTAAAGATCTTTTTAATAATATTAAGATATCTGATCTATATGATGTAATTTTAGCTCTATATAATGCTTATATTACACCTCTTTCAAATCAAATTAAATTTAAAAATTTTCCTAAACTTCTTCACTTTGTTATTTTCAATAATTATATTTTTCAAGGAAATAAATTATACTTACAAGTCTCAGGAGTTCCACAGGGTGGCTGTAGTAGCAGTATGCTAGCTAATTTATACCTTTATCATTATGAAATGTCATTTACTTCAATAGATTATACTTTTTAACACTTTACAACAAAGTTGAAAAGTGTTTATGACTTTGTTCATTCTGTCTGTCTGTCTGTCTGTCTGTCTGTCCGTTAGCACGATAACTGCCGTAAAAATGAGTTTATCAAAATGAAATTTTAGTATGTTGTTCAGACGGTCTGTAGGACCTATGGGAATATAAATAAATAATATCATCCAATTAGTTTTTTATTGAACCCGGGTTGAAAAAATGAAATACATTGAACCCTATGGGACCTAATTTTTCAAACATTTTTTAAGTAAATTTAAAATTCACGAATTGCTTCGAAATTTTTAGGAAATATTCACATTATCCCATAGAATATATAAAAAAAAATTCAGTAAAATATGTTAAGTAGTTTTTTAATTAAAAAAATTATTTAATATAGGGAAAAAAACAAATTCAATTAAATTCTGACTTTGGGATATCTTCCAGAAAGAAAAGAGAGAGATATTATATAATAAATATCTCTCCATTTGTTTAAACGTTTGCATATGGGAGTGGCTTCATATTTTAAAATAAATTTGGTAGATAACAATTTTTCATTTTTTTTAAATTTTATATAACTCTTCATGATAAATTTAATTGATGGCATTTTAAATGCACTTTCCTACGTCCTAGAGAGTTAAAATTTGGTACACAGCTTAAATTTGTTGAACATTTTATTCGACAAAAATTTGATGGATCTTTAAATATAGATCATACATTTTTTTCGAAATGGCCTGAAAATAATCCCCGTTCACTTCTATAAATCATTGGTGTAATATTGTTAAAAATTTTGATGTGGACAGCACATGTCTTTCTCTGCAGACTCATATTCGTTCTCTTTATTTATTCAATGATAATTTGAGTTTATCTGCACAACATAAGTATTTTAAATGACATTGAATTTTCACGTTAAACTTAAATTTGGTTCTCATTTGATAGCTGGACTTATTGTCAAAGGTGGCGTAGCGAAAACGCGAAAAAACAAGAATATCTCAAGAACGGCTAGTCCTAGAGTAATGTGGTTAGTCTTATTCTTTTTGTTGTCAAAAATCACATATAAAATAGGAATTTAATTGATATAATTGAGCACACGTAGTCTTTTATTTTTATATATAACGATTTTTGCTGGCCATTTCGCAAAAATAGCCCGTTCCTTTTTCCCGAATCGTAGTAGAATAACCTACAAATGATTTATATACAAAATTTTGTTAAATTTGGTATATAAATCACTTGTAGGTTATTGAAATATTATACTCCAAATTTTGTTAAATTTGGTTCATTAGTTTTTAGCTAGAGTGGATAAAGGCAATTTCTGCGGCCATTTCGCAAAGAAGGCAGATTCTTTTATTACGAATCGTACTATAATCTAATGAACATCAGGATTTCCCACAAAAAACATACCTACCAAATTGTATGAAATTCGGTCCATTAGTTTTTCAATTAGAGTGGTTGTAATATCCACACAGACACACAGAAACATACACAGATACACCCTTACACACACAGACGTCTTCCTAAAAGTAGTTTTTTCGTGTTCTAGAAGTCCCAAAACGTGTAGATCCTTTGAAAATTCGAGTTCCGATCTTCGGCACGATTCCAATACTTTGAGTACATACACATACACATATATATTATCTGTGTATTATCTGTGTATCTAAATTCCGTGCCTATGCAATTACAATAGTTGTGATTTTAAATGATCCCTAAACTTTTATTATTTCTTCAAGGAAGCCTAATTTTAACATATGCAGAATGCAAATATCTCAAGCGATTGTAAGATGAATTACATAAGAATTGCTGAATTTTTTTCACACAAAATTATTTAGCTCTGGAGTCTGGAATACAAGTTATATGAATGAAATATTCATTGATTTTGCATAAAGAATCAGATGATTTATATTTCGATACAGTTTTAAATATTTAAGTATAATAAATTACTGTAGTACTGTGATAATGTAAAAGATATTACCACTGAATGAATCACATTTTAGAAATTTTTAAATGAAATTACATTTCAGTTGGAAAGTGTTTCATAATCAATGCTTATGCATGATTGATCTTTCTTGTTACAGATATGTTGATGATCTGATTTGCTTAGTACATACAGAAAATTATCTCATAGATATAGATTACTATCCAGACAATTTGGAATTAATACCTAATGAAGCTACTATTAATAAAAATGTTAATTTTTTGGATTTAAATCTTTTTATTGATCCTTCTAATAGAATTGTTACAAATTTATATGATAAAAAAGACTTTTATAATTTTAATATTAATAAAATCTTACCTTTTAATTCCTGTAACTCGATTCAATTGTTTAGAAATATTATACTCAATCAGCTTTTTAGAATTTATAGATTATCTGATAAAAAATTTCATGCTATGCATATCAATAATCTCAAAATTACTAGTAATTTATATAAATATCCCACTTATTTAGTAAATAGTATTGTTAAAAAATTTAAAATAGCTGGATTTTTATAATTCTTTCCATAGTATCATATAATTCTATTCATAGTATCGTATATTAGCCAGTCATCTCCATTTTTTTTTTTTTTTTTTTTTTTTTTTTTTTTTTTTTCCCCATTCACTTCCCACTTCAGCATTACCTTTATTTGCCCCTCTTTTTAGTAGCTCTTTTTGTATATTAATACTTTTTCTTTACATTTCGCTTCACAGTTTTTCAATTCTTATGAATGGCAACAGTAAATGGTTCTTATTTTTTCTTTACGAATGGCAACACTGGTCTCTTCTATCAGTGTTCCCTCGATCCCTGTAATGAATCGTCTGTACACATGCTGTGCTTTTTCCAGGTATTCATTTTTTCTTTTTTATTCCATCTTTATGTATGTCGTCCAAGTAGAAATAGTTCATAGATTTAATCTATCTATTTCTTCAGAAACATACATTTTTGAGTTTGCTTCTACAAAAAACTTGGACATGATTAGATTTTTGTAGAGGTTAACAATTCATGATTTAGGCTTAGAGCCTCGTCCACGTGTAAGGCGTTTGTGCTTGATTTCGTTTGTTATACTTATTTCGATTCCATACCTTTGTATTATATTTTTCATTGACTTGTTGATTCGATATTAATTTTTTTATTTTTTCCATATGCTTGAGGATTAATTGATTTTTACATTTGTTTTGTACGCCAGTTAGATAGTTGAATTTAGTTTAAGTTTTTCTTTTTTTGTTTCCATACCTTTTAATTTGGTTGATTTTCTGTAACTTGATAGCTAGTGTTTTGTATTTTTAATCCATTTGATTGATGATTTGCTGTATTATATTTTATTCTGTGGGTGTTTTTAAAAAGTTAGGTTTATCGTGTTACATCTTCTTACTTTTCGTTCATTGGATTTTCAAACTTCTATTATTATTATATATATATATATATATATGCATCTTTATACGTGTCTAACTTATATTTTAAGTAATGATTATATGAGTTACAACTTATCACTAATCTATTATTGGAATTTCATATAATATATATATATATATATATATACGAATTACCCGGTGTCGCCCGGGTTCTTAATATGCACCCAGTAATAAATAATACGAATACCGAAACCCATTTTGACATCTCATGCAAATTCGAAAAAGAAAGCAGCATGCATGATACGAAATCATATCTAAATGTACACCTAGTCTATATCTAAATGTACGCCTCAGCAAAGATACAGACTGCCACGAAAAGTCTCCCAATCGTGGGAATTGGCTTTCATAAATACAACAGCTCCAGAAAAGAGAAGGATTCCCTCAGGGGAGATATCCGTTTGCCTGCTAGCGGCCTGATAAAATTATGTCTCGAATGGCAATGCCTCGGACATGCCTGGGATGAAACATTTATAATTAATCAACAGATGAGTTTATGAAATTATTTATTTTCTGGAGTAGTCTGTGATATTGTAAGCAAATGTTGATAAAAATGAACGATGCCAATTTCGGAATATCATAATATAAAAATCGAAGTGGTTTAAAATACACGAAAAGTACATTTTTTTATAAAATTACTAAAAATTGTCTAATAATCACACAGTTTGTTTTGTTTTAACAGTTTGTTGTTCACAGTTTGTTTTAAAGACCATTTTTCGAATTTTCCGGTGGCGTTCAGATGGAAACTCTGTCGTAATATTTTAGGTCAGTAATGAATCGATTTGCACAAATATCGGTAAAAATCGTTCTAAATTGGGCTAAAACATGAAATAATTAAAAATCTAATCGAAAAATTAAAAAAAAATTAAACGCCGAGGCGCATCTATTTAGATATTGAAGTACCTGTGTACCAAATTTCGCTTATATTACCCACTACAGACTGCAAAGACAGATAACGCTCTTTAAGTAATGTATATGTTATATAATTCCTATGAAATGTGAATTCGTCCAATTTTACATTTCAGAAATTTAAAATATCTGCGTAATCAATAAAATAAAATATAATCAGTAAAAAATGTATTCTGAGTATTTTTCTGAAACAGTAGAGTGTTTCTTCACAATGCGTTGATAGAGTTTATAAACTATAAAAATTGTTTCTTTTTCAGCCTCAAATATTCTTTTAATATTTATACTTTTATTATGATCAAATAATAAGAACAAAAATTTGTAAATTGCATTTACCTTCTCATTACAATTCAAAGAACATAGTAATTTTCTCACTTTGTCTGCAGTGGTCAACTGCGCATAGTGTCTTTCTAGCAATCGCAGCAATCTGCATCAATTTGAGCTTGAAAACGTTGCACGAAATGGCCAATAAATACATCAATCGCATGAAACTTTCTATTTCTTGCAATTCTAAAGTACAATTTAATTTTCTTAAAATTGAATGTAAAAACGGAAATGTACGTGCAATATATTAAATTACTACTTATAAATGTATCCTTGAAAAATCACTGGTACATTTTTATTCACTGAAACTAAACAAATGTAAAAGATTTTTGAGTTTGACTTTTATATGTCAAAAGCATTTGCAAAAAGAAAATTTTTACTTTGAAGGAGAACCTTCAGTGAACATAGTGAACGTTACTCTAGTTTAAGATTTAATTAATCGGCTGAAAGTTATAAAATAAGACAAAAATATTGTGTATAAAGTCTTATTATTGCAAAAAAGTGTTTTAAAATAACGTAATTTCTTACTTTATTAAAATTGAATAAAGTAAGCAAATCCAAATTGACGAACATGTGGGTATGCTTATTGCCATTCCCCAAACGTTAATAACGTGCATAAATTACTCACACTCAAATTTATCTCATTTATATGTTTATTTGCATTCGGCAAATGATAATAATCACACATAAAGTTATCTTGTTTTATACTAAATAAATTTTAAAATAATAAATTATACTAAATTAAACCATACTATTATACAGAGTTCCCAGAAAAGTATTTAAGTATCTAAATAGCTTTGTAAGGAAAGGCCCATGCATGTGCACGTTACACTATCTATATCAAAGAGACCGTGCCCACTCAAATAAAAGTGATTATAACGCCCTCAGTGAAGAACTAAAGAGATTATGAGCACGGACACGACTCTGAAGCGAGATAGAAGCAAACTATCAATTACGAGGTTGTAGGGAATTGTTTATTCAGTAGAAACTGACACTGAAATTCTTACAGAAATCACTTATGACACAATGGGGTTGATAGTTAATTTCTTACTTATTAAGGAATGCTAAAATAAACAATATTTCCATGCACAGGTATATCATGTACAGCTTGTTCAAAATGCCTTTTGCCAGCAACAATTGTAGAGTTCTGAACGTGGATTGGGCTCCATTGTGAAGCAATCAACCTTGGTTAGAGTTCTATTGTAAGAAGATGTGGTGCGGAATTACCTACCTTAAACACATTTAGATCTGTCATGCAAAAGTGATCTAACTCTAAACTTAAGTAATGGATGCACGCAAGACCTTGCGGCCAGGGATAATAACAACCAGATGAAATAAGTTAAATTAAAATGCATGTATTTTGTTCTTACTCAAAATACGGCAGCTGGACTGCTTAATTAAATAGAGACAAATACCAAACAGCAGCATTGCTCTTTGGTATTTGCCTTTGGTACCATTGCTCTTTGGTACCCATTATGGAATACAGCAGAACATTCAATGCACTTTGATGGGCCTGGGGTAATCCATTAGTTAAACATGAGACATTTCAATTCTTCCACTGAGTATTTAAATACTCAATGGAAGATTGGGCTGCCTATGCTGCTTACCCAATTCCTTCCTCGTGCCTATAAAGTCTGTCTTGGTCAACCAGAGATACTAGACGCTTGTGGTCATAATGGAATCGATTCTAGTGTTGGTTCCACGGATTTGCTCGTTCGTTCTTTCCTACGCACACAGCGACTTTAAATCTCTTGATTCACTTCACCAGCCTTCATTTCACCCAGCTTCAGCTTCCTCTACAACTCACTCGCGATCTGAAACTTATCCTGTTGCCGAACCAGGATCACATATGTTACTTGGCTCTATGATTGGTCTACTTAACCGAACCAGTCAGAAGTTGCTAATGCAAAGTAAACATAAATTATAACTCAACTGAGAGAAATATTAACTGAAGGCTATTAAGACATCACACAATGCTCTTTAAATTCGAGAAAGAACATTATTACTTCGTACTTTGACAAGCATTGCAGGCGTCACTGTGTCACGGTCCCTGATGACGACGACGACTCCGTGACATGCGTTTATTACTTTCTATATAAGCTTTTTGTGCTTTCCTGTTCTCTATAGCTACTCAGTAGACAATCCTCAACAACAGAGATTCTCTACCTCTTCAGAAATGCGTACCACCAAAACCGAAATTCGCAAATTTCAATACCACCAACAAAATGCTTTTTAAATGAAATGAAAGTATGTACCAATAACTTAATCATGTGCCCAGTCTTAATTTCTTATTTGTCTACCAAATAGGAAATTAAGACTGGGCACATGATTAAGTTATTGATAAATAATGTTATTTCGTTTCTAATAAGAAAAGTTGAACAAAATTAATAAACATTTGCATGTACTATTAACAGTATGAGTAACAAACGATATGGTTATTGATTAAAAAATGTTTCAACCTGATAATTGAGATTGTGTAACATATTTTAGTTTCTTTATGTCTGATTCTATTTTAGTTAATTTTAAACGTAATTATGGCTGCAAGTCATTTACATTCTATATTAGCTTTTGAATACAGCATTTAAGAAAACCATGTTCATATATGTACAAAATGGTATTAAAATATAATTGCTCTTTTTTCAATTTCTTAAAATTATCTTATTTAATCCATATATATATACTTATCCCCCACTTCGAGGCTAGTTTTTAGCAACCATGCATGCTAACATTTGAAATAAATATTATTGAAAATAAACACTACTTTTGTATAACGAAATTTTATAATGCATAAGTGCTTAAATTATCCATGTACCACCAGTCATCTCTTCGCGTACCAGCAGAGGTACGCGTACCACTGGTTGAGAACTGCTGCTCTACAACTATGCGATTAGCATGTTTATTTCATCTCGTTGTTTTTTTTTTTTTTTTGCACAGTTCGTATTTTTTGATTTTTATTTTCTCATACTAATGTATAGAATAAAAAAGTATTGCTTTCACGAAAATTTTCTTATCTGAGATTTTGATGTCAATATATGTCTTAGGACCTCCTGACTACATTTTGACTATTTTTAGAGTGATTTCCGTCTGTCGATATCCCTGTGGTCAATTTCATGTGTATACAAATATTAATGGATTGCGGACACAAATATTAATGGATTTTTACGACATTTTTATCCATTGTTATAAAAAAATCTAGAACTAGATAGTTTTTTTTTTAAGTCCTAGAGATAACTTTGAAATGTATTCGGAAATTTATATTTCTTTAACATAACATCATAGGTCAAAATGTGACACAATCACGCATAAAAGGATATAATTATGGCTCCGTGTTCACGAGACTTAATAGTTTCAATCATTGTTGTGTGAAAAAAAGCTACGATGCAATTTTTGTGTTCGTGACATCAGTAGTCTTCTCGGGGGACAAGTCCCCCCCGGAGGTTACATTGCCAAGTATGGTATAAATCGAAGTATTTTGAAGCCCTTTAAAGTGAAGGGTAATAAGCTATAATTGTAATTATTTGGATCCACAATAACGATTTTTCAAAAAAAAATTCAAAAATTTGAAATAAGAAACTGTTAAAAATGGATTCCGGTATGAGAAAGTCGGAATTTCTTTGCAAAGTTATTAGGGTATTTAAGAACTTTATTAGGGACGTTGTACTTTAAATATGATTGAATAAACTTTTTTACTTTCCTTATATACATAATGTATAAGGAAAGTATTGTGACGGGGTCGAAAATTCGAATTCGAGTTTTCGACGGGAGAGCACGTTTCAAGCATCCCTGATCGCGAATCAAACATTTTTGAAGTTATGTCTGTGTATGTGTGTGTGTGTGTGTGTGTGTGTGTGTGTGTGTGATAGTATGTGTGTGTGTCAGTGAGTCTGTGGAGACAATAACAGACGAACGAATGGACCGAATCGAACGAAATTTGGTACAAAAATCACAATCCGTAAACCCTGCAAGCCTATTGTTTTTATACGCAATCGAATGTTCAGAACCCCCTTAAATTTTTGAGTGAAATTTTGAAAAATTCGTCAAAAAATCAAAATCGCTAATAAAGTTACGCAAATAGACATTTCTTATGTAATTTTTCATTAGAAAACGATTGACATAAATTTTAGAACGCTAACATGAACCGTTCTCGAGATATTGTACATTTTTCAAAAAAATTAATAAAAGTCATAAAATAAAAAAAAAATATTTCCTATTGGGAAGCATGTTCACTTTTCATGAGTAACACCATGCGATAAATTGGGTGACATCATTCTCGTGGATCTAGCTCGTTTCATTCATGGAGAAAGATACTTTGAGAAATACTTTTGTATTTGAATGCCAATAGATATTTATCTGCTGTAACAATAACTTATTTCTTCGTCCATAACGCTTGGCGAAATTTTGGCGACAAATTTGGCTAAATGTCGCCAACTTGGCGACTTTTTTAATTGTTGCCAAATTAACAAAAATCTCGCCAAATGGATAAAAATTACGCTAAATCAATCAAAATGACAACTAATTGAAGAAAATTCAATATCTTGGAAAGAATATAAGTTTCTACTATAAGAATAACATTTTTTTAACTGTGAAAGTAGTAAATTCATTGCATTATATAAGGAAAGTCATGTGTTGCCCACATCAGATTTTTTTAATTAAAAATGGCAGAGCATAAGACATACATTATATACAAACAGAATAAATATCTCGAACATATAACATGAACAGTCAATATCTCCTAAACAATGGCCAAAGCCGTGAACCTGTTAGCCGTCACATGACGTTGCCCCAGCGCACCAGTGGGGGTCGGAACACACCGGCTCAACATCACAGCATCCATGTCCGCAGGTGGGACTCGAACCCACAACCCGGCAACCGAGCGATCACAAGTAAACGCCTGCCCTATACTCATATAAGCAGTTAAGAACGTAATTTAAATACCAAAATCAGATAATAAAATGATTTATACAATAATTTTCCTTTCTTGTAGAAAACAAAACTACCCTCTATGAGGATAAAAACCAACGCCTTTCGTCTACATAATCTGAAGCTTATATGTTTAGAAGCCTCCACAGCTATAAACGGAAATACATCCAGTCTTCATATTAAAGGAAACAAAAACATTTATTTTAATGTCGTTAAATGTTGGCTTTCCTAGGCAGGGCTACGTTTTTTGAATCTAGGAAGGAGCACGTTTTTTGAAAATACCTGGAAATACAAGATTCATTAAACAGATAGAGAAGGTGTTTCTGGATTATTTTACTTTCCTTATATACAATAATATAAAGTATTGTGACGGGGTCGAAAATTCGAATTCGAGTTTTCGACGGGAGAGTACGTTTCAAGCATCCCTGATCACGAATCGAACATTTTCGAGCCGATGTCTGTGTATGTGTGTGTGTCTTTGTATGTGTGAAAGTGTGTGTGTGTGAAAGTATGTGTGTGTGTGCGTGTGTGTATGTGTGTGCGTGTGTGTGTATCAGTGTGTCTGTGGAGATGATACCTCACGAACGAACGGAGCGATTCGAATGAAATTTGGTACAAAAATTACAATCGATGAATACTGGAAACCTATTGTTTTCAAACACAATCGAATGTTCAGAACCTCCTAAATTTTCGAGTGAAATTTTGGAAAAATCATCAAAAAATAAAACCTTTATTAAAGTTACGCAAATAGACATTTCTTATGTAAGTTTTCCTTAGAAAACGATTGACATAAACATTAGAACGCTAGCATGAACCGTTCTCGAGATATTTCCCATTTTTCAAATAAATTTATCAAAAAATACCATAAATTAAAAAAAAATATTAACTGTTGAAAAACATGTTTACTTTTCATATGTAATATCATGCCATAAATTTGATGTGGACATCATTCGCATTGATCTAACTCGTTCCATTCATGAGAAAAGATACTTTGAGTAATACTTTTGCATTTGAATGTCATTAGTCATTTATCTGCTGTACGAATAACTTATTTCTCCGTCCATAACGCTTAGCGTGATTCTGGCGATAAATTTGGCGGGATGTCGCCAACTCGGCGACTTTTTTAAATGTTGCCAAATTAACGAAAATCTTGCCAAATGGATAAAAATGACGCTAAATCGCATAAAATGACGACTAATTGACGAAAATTCAAATTTTGGAAATAATATAAGCATCTACTATAAGAATAACCTATTTTTTTACTGTAAAAGAAGTAAATTTATAACATTATATAAGGAAAGTCATGTGGTGCCTACATCAGATTTTTTTAATAACGTTAACTAGAAGGTATGCGTGTCATATGACGGAATTAAAAATTTGCAAATCATTGTCTCCCCATTGGTCATTTTCGTCAATTTGACAATATTTCCAAAAGTTGTCAAATTTGCGACATCCCGCCAAATTCTTCGCCTAGCGTTTATGGACAGGCGGAGAAATGGGTTATTCATGTAGTCGTTATTATATAATTTTCAAGATATTGAATATTCATCAAAGAGTCGTCATTTTCATTGATTTAGCGTCAGTTTTATTCATTTGGCGATATTGTCGACAATTTAGCAGCATTTAAAAAGACAAAATAACCGTCAAAATTCGTCGTTAGAGTTTCGCCATGCGTTACAGACTGAGAAATAGGTTATTCTTATAGTAGATTCTTATAATTTTCCAAGATATTGCATTTTCATCAATTAGTCGTCATTTTTATCAATTTGGCGACATTTTTGTCAATTTGGCAACATTTAAAAGATCTCGCCAAGTTGGCGATATTCCGCCAATTTCGTCACCAAAATTTCGCCAAGCGTTACCCAGAGATATATAGATAATCAGACAGATAAATCAAGGTGTTTATATTATAAATTAACTAAAATGTGGCTCAACTTGACTTTGTTATACCACAATTCATTTGTAATAATTTTTTTTTTTTCAAATTTTACAAGAAATTTTTTGAAAAATCGGTATTATGGGTTCAAATGGTTACATTTATAGTGTGTTATCCTTCACTTTAAAGGGCTTGAAAGAATCTTTCGATTAACACCATACTTGACAATGTACCCCCGAGGGAGCGGAAAACTTCCCCATTGATGGGGGCTTATGAGTCTTATGACATCAAAACAGAAAATTGTAATCTTTCAAAAAATCTCAAAAAAATAATCAAAAAATCTTTCACAATGATTGAAACTATAATGTCTCATGTTCATTTAGAGATAAATAAACCCTTTTATTCATGATTATATCAAATTTTGTAATATGCTGCCATGTTAAAAAAAATATAAAATGTCAAATAAATTTCGAAGTTTTCGCTCGAATTTAAAAAAATTCCATCTATAGATTATTGGTAACAAAGCCGGATCTAAAGTTTCGTGAAAATCCATTAATATTTGTGGCCGCTATGCCGTACACAAGAAATCGACCACAGACACATATACAGACAGACAGCAGGACATCACTCCAAAAATAGTCTAAATGTGTTTAGGAGGTCTTAAAACATTAGCATCAAAATCTCGAAATCGAAAATCTTTGTAAAAACAATACTTTTTCAATACTACGAATGAGAAAGTAAGAGTGGTGGGTTCAGTATCCGTGGATAGGTTTCGCATTTTTTAGCGTTTACCAGCAAACTTCTGTGTTCTGTGTATAGTGGTATCACCCCTCAATGGGAAGGAGCCATTGCTTCATTCGATTTGACTTTACAAAGCTGGTTGTATTTGATTTAATGGGCTAATGCTGCAATATTTTTGTTTTGCACGTATATAAATTAATAAAGCAGATATGAGGATGAAATTCAAATATGTCGTATGTTAAAAAATAGTCTATTGCTACATGGAAACTTTGCACGTAAATTTACGTCACTTTGCAGAGACACGTAGGTCTTCCTATTTCAAACATATTTTTCACGGTTGATATTGCAAAACGACAGAATTGAAAAATGCGTTTTTTACACGGTTTTATTCAGGATGGTTTCTCTGTCTGGATCAAATTTTGAAATAAATTTTTGACTCACTTCTACCGAGTCGCTTTTCATGAAATTTAACCCCAGTGGAATTGCACTCGGTAGTGGATTTGCGCGCGGGAATTGCACTCGGTAGGCATGGGTTCGATACCCACTACTGCCAAAATGCCTCCTTGTTCACGCTGAGTACGATCACGTTAAACATGTGGGTCCGTAAGTCCTTCCGAGAGGTTGGTTGTAGGGGAAGGAGGGTATGGCCACTGTGGATGCCTCCCCCACTGGGTTCTAGTCTGAATTGTGTGGCACTTTCCGGCCTTTCAGACCGATACCTTACACCTTTCTGGTAGGTCGGATGATCTGGCTCTTCACCACCACACATACGTATTTGCGATAACAATACAATATGTCATTAAATTTGAGTTGAACCCTTCCCCCCCATCTCGGATTCATGCCCAGAATGGACCGTAAGATCCCATTGTTGTATGTTAGTTAAAAACAAATTAACACATGATATTGCTAATGATGTTTTTACATATAAAGAACCTCTGCAAATGTTTCACTAAAAATCTGATGTGGGCAACACATGACTTTCGCTGCTAACTCATATTCACGTTCTCTTTATTTCTTCAATGATTCATTAAATGGAGTTGAATTGCACAAAATAACACCCATAATTATTTTAAATTACACTGTATTTGCACTTTTAATTCCGTTTGCGTTTTCATTTGGTAATTGGACTTATTTTTAAAGGTGGCGAAGCGAAACTGCGAAAAACTAAAATATCTGGAGAAAGGCTAGTCCTAGTGTAATAAGGTTGGTCTTATACTTTTTACCATAAAAAATTACGAATAAATCAAGCATTTAATGGATGTATTTCAGTATGCGTAGTCTTTTATTACTTTCCTTATATACATAATGTATAAGGAAAGTATTGTGACGGGGTCGAAAATTCGAATTCGAGTTTTCGACAGGAGAGCACGTTTCAAGCATTTCTGATCACGAATCAAACATTTTTGAATTGATGTCTGTCTGTGTGTGTGTGTGTGTGTGTGTGTCAGTGGGTCTGTGGAGACGATAACTGACGAACGAATGGACCGATTCGAACGAAATTTGATACAAAAATCACAATCCGTAAACACTGGAAGTCTATTGTTTTTAAGCGTAATCGAATGTTCAGAACCCTCCTAAATTTTCGAGTGAAATTTTGAAAAAATCGTCAAAAAATCAAAACCGCTAATAAAATTACGCAAATAGACATTTCTTATGTAATTTTTATTAGAAAACGATTAACATAAAATTTAGAACGCTAACATGAACCGTTCTGGAGATATTTTACATTTTTCAAAAAAATTATCAAACAGTTATATAAAATTAAAAAAATATATATTTCCTATTGAGAAACATGTTCACTTTTCATATGTAATACCATGCGATAAATTGAGTGACATCATTCTCGTGGATCTAGCTCGTTCCATTCATGAGAAAATATACTTTGAGTATTTATTCTTTTGTATTTGAACGCTAATAGTCATTTATCTGTTATAAGAATAACTTATTTCTCAGTCAGTAAAGCTTGGCGAGATTTTGGCGACGAATTTGGCGGAATGTCGCCAACTTGGCGACTTTTTGAAATGTTGTCAAATTAACGAAAATCTTGCCAAATGGATTAAAATGACGCTAAATCAATGAAAATGATGACTAATTGTCGAAAATTCAATATCTTGGAAGGAATAAAAGTATCTACTATAAGAAAAACCTATTTTTTTTACTGTAAAAGTAGTAAATTCATTGCATTATATAAGGAAAGTCATGTGTTGCCCACATCAGATTTTTTTAGATTTTGACGATATTTGCCGGCCATTTGGCAAAAATGGCAATTTATTTTTTTCCGAATCGTACCAAAATCTAATGAGCACAGAGTAGCCCACAAGTGACTTGTTTACTAAATTTCGTAAAATTTGGTCTATTAGTTTTTCAGCTAGAGTGGATAGAGTTAATTTTTGCGGGCCACTTCACAAAACAAAGACGGGTTCGTTTATCCCGAATCATACCAAAATCTAATTAGCACCAGGGTCACTCACAAGGGATTTGCCTGCCAAATTTTATAAAATGAGGTCAGTTAGTTTTCCAGTTAGAATGGATACATACATTTCACAGACATACAGACACACAGACGTCAAGCTAAAAATGGTTTTTTCGTATTCCGGCATTGCCTAAACTATCTACGAGCATGTTAAATTTGTGGATACGAAAGTCCAAGCGAGAGGTTGGTGGTAGGGGAAGTATGGTATGGTTGCCACTCCCACTGGAGTCCTATCTAAATTGGTTGCCACTGCTTCAGCCGTCAAAACAGATAGATACCTTACACTTTCGGATAGGTTGATGATCTGGGATAGAAGTAATAAAGATTGCAAATTCACACAAAAGACCAAAAAGTATAAAATAAAATATATATTGTTACGAAAGCGTACAACTTATTGTTACGAATGTATATTGTTACGAACGTGTGTCTCTTTTATAAATCATTTGGAGAAAACACTCATATATACAACCTTTCCTATAACGTGAATCAAGGATTTTCAAATGCTGAAGTTCGGAAGAGGGTAGCCACATTTGGCGATTTATCGTCAATTAGGCGACTTTTCGAAGATTCGATAAACACCTCGAAATAACCAATGTTCTACGAGATATGAGATATTTCTAGAAGTTTCTATAGAATCCATAAAGTGGTCATCACTCAGTTAGACAGCAATTGACGTGATATGAGCAACATTGAACTGTGATATTCGTTCATCTTTTGAGAATAGTACTTGCTGCTTTGTGAAATAAAGTACGTCAATGTTTCGAGAACAGTATCGACTGTTTTGAGAAATTAGGGGAACATTTAAGTGCTGTTTTGCTGAACATTGTTCCTGTTTAAGCTGTGCTTGTGAACAAACGTATTAGTTATCCAGAAAATTAGACTCATTCTTGTACCACGATTGCAGAGCAAACGTCGTAACAATATATAAAGATTTTTAAGCTGCACGGTTTTGGCAAAATATACTCAAAAGTAAAAAATAATTTTTAGATATCACAACATTCTTGATCATATGAGTAAAACTAAAAGTAGTGTCACTCCCATAAAATAATTATATTTGAACATTAACATAATTTTAAGGAACACAAGAGAGTGATAACTTTGAAATGACATATATAAGAATGACGGATTTTTAAATTAAAATTGTCAAAGAGCAATTTAAATAAATTGAACATGCCATTTCGACGTTATCCTTTTCTACTGTTCCTAAAATTCTATTAATATCTAAATAAAGTTATTTTATGAGGGCCCCATTTAGTTTTAAGTCACATATGACCAATAATGTTGTGATAGCTAATATTATATTTTACTTTTTACTGCATGTAATTAAAACTGTGTTAATTAAAAAAGTATTATATATATATTTTATTCTTAATTTTTACTTTCCATTTATACATAATGTGTAAGGAAAGTATTGTGAAGGGGTCGAAAATTCGAATTCGAATTTTCGACGGGAGAGCACGTTTCAAGCATCCGTGATCACGAATCAAACATTTTTGAAGTGATGTCTCTCTGTGTGTGTGTGTGTGTGTCAGTGAGTCTGTGGAGACGATAACTGACGAACGAATGGGCCGATTCGAACCAAATTTAGTACAAAAATCACAATCCGTAAACACTGGAAGTCTATTGTTTTTATACGCAATCGAATGTTCAGAACTATCCTAAATTTCCCGAATGAAATTAAAAAAAAAATCGTCAAAAAATCAAAACCACTAATAAAGTTACGCAAATAGACATTTCTTATGTAATTTTTCATTATAAAACGATTGACATGAATTTTAGAACGCTAACATGAACTGTTCTTGAGATATTGCACATTTTTCAAAAATATTATCAGAAAGTCATATAAAATAAAAAAAAATATTTCCTATTGAGAGACATGTTCACTTTTCATATGTAATACCATGCTATAAATTGGGTGACATCATTCTCGTGGATCGAGCTCGTTCCATTCATGAAAAAAGATACTTTGAGTAATACTTTTGTATTTGAACGCCAATAGTCATTTATCTGCTGTAAGAATAACTTATTTCTTCATCCAAAACGTTTGGCGAGATTTTAACGACGAATTTGGCGGAATGTTGCCAACTTGGGCACTTTTTGAAATGTTGCCAAATTAACGAAAATCTCGCCAAATGGATAAAAATGACGCTAAATCAATGAAAATGACGAGCAATTGTCGAAAATTCAATATCTTGGAAAGAATATTAGTATCTACTATAAGAAAAACCTATTTTTTTTTACTGTAAAAGTAGTAAATTCATTACATTATATAAGGAAAGTCATGTGTTGCCCACATCAGATTTTTTTTTCACAATTGTTATGGCAAAGCGACTCAGTTCAGAAATATGATATATTTTACTTTCCTTATATAATGTCCTTATATATTCCTTATATAATGTCCTTATATATTCCTTATATAATGTCCTTATATATTCCTTATATAATGTCCTTATATATTCCTTATATAATGTCCTTATATATTCCTTATATAATGTCCTTATATATTCCTTATATAATGTAAAGTATTGTGACGGGCTCGAAAATTCGAATTCGAGTTTTCGACGGGAGAGCACGTTTCAAGCATCCCTGACCACGAATCGAACATTTTTTGGGTAATCTTCGTGTGTGTGTGTGTCAGTGAGTCTGTGGAGACAATATCTCACGAACGAATGGAGCGATTCGAATGACATTTGGTACAAAAATTACAATCCATGAATACTGGAAGCCTATTGTTTCAAAACACAATCGAATGTTCAGAACCCCCCTTAGTTGTCGAGTGATATTTCGAAGAAATCATCTTAAAATCAAAACCTTTAAAAAGTTACGCAAATAGACATTTTATGTAATTTTTCCTTAAAAAACGATTGACATAAACTTTAGAACGCTAGCATGAACCGTTCTCGAGATATTGCACATTTTTCAAATGAATTTTTTAAAAAATCCCACAAATTAAAAAAAAGTTAACTGTTGAGAAACATGTTCACCTTTCATATGTAATATCATGCGATAAAATTGGTGACATCATTCTCGTGGATCTAGCTCGTTTCATTCATAAGAAAATATACTTTGAGTAATACTTTTGTATTTGAAGGCCAATAGTCATTTATCTGCTATTAAGAATAACTTATTTTTATGTTCATAACGCTTTGCGAGACTTTGGCGACGAATTTGGCGGAATGTCGCCAACCTGGCGAATTTTTTAAATGTTGCCAAATTAACGAAAATCTCGCCAAATGGATAAAAATGCCGCTAAATCAATGAAAATGACGACTAATTGATGAAAATTCAATATCGTAAAAAGACTATAAGTATCTACTATAACTTATTTTTTTACTGTAAGTGTAGTAAATCCATTGCATTATATAAGGAAAGCCATATGCTGCCCACATCAGATTTTTGTTTGTAAATATCGACTCATTTAATATTGTAAAATTTTGTTAGTAAAAAATTTGCGTAAATTGTCTCTCTATATTAAAAAAAAAATAGCTGCCGCAACCGCCGCCGCTGTTTGACAAATTTCTCGTTTCTCGAGATTCTTTGCTTCGTACCGCAAAAAACTATTACATATAAAAATATGCAATTTGGTAAACTTGTAAAAAAAGCTTTGGGGAATACGCGGATATAAACCGTTTTTAACACTTTACCCCATACCACGTTATCTGTTTTTTTAACACTTCACAACATATTTGAAAAGTGTTTATGACTTTGCTCATTCTGTCTGTCTGTCTGTCTGTCTGTTAGCACGATAACTGCCGTGAAAATAACTTTATCAAAATGAAATTTTAGTTTGTTGTTCAGACAGTCTGTGGAACCTATGCGAATGTAAATATATAATATCACCTAATTAGTTTTAGATTGAACCCGGGTTGAAAAAAATGAAATACATTGAACCCTATGGAATGTAATTTTTCACAGTTTTTAAGCGGATTTAAAATTCACAAATTGCTTCGAAAGTTTTTGGAAATATTCAAATTATCCCATAAAATATATAAAAAATTGTCAGTAAAATATATTTAGTAGTTTTTTAAATAAAACTTAAAATAATAATTACACCTTTTATAAGAGGTTACGTAACCATTATATGAAGAGATCACGTGACCCACGACAAAATAAAATATGGCATCCATCTTGTGTCAAAATAGTGATTTTTAAAGTTCTTTTTAATTCATATTTAGTGTTGTATCCGTCCTAAAACCGCTTTATTTTTGCTTAAATTACGTGCATCTACATACTGAAACAACACAATTACCATATATTTGAGTTTAAATGATCATCCAAATTTGATTATTTCTACAACGAAGCTTTATTTTCACGTATGGAGAATGTAAATACCAAGAGATGTAGAATGAGTTGTATAAGAATTGCTGCATTTCTTTAACGCAAAATTATTTTGCTCATGGAGTCTGCAATATATCTGATATGAATGAAATACACAGAGATGTAGGCGATTTTTTCGATGTAGTTTTAAGCATAGATTTTAATTACTTGTACCTCCATGGTCTTAAGTCTTTAAATAAAATAAATTTTTATAGTATTGTGATGAATGAAATGAATGGAAAAAAGTTAATGAATGAAATGCTGCGTTTATGGAGAGAGCCAGGCGTGTTATATTTCGATGACGCCATTTGAGTAAATGTCATTGGCTTTCGATGAAGTTTTCAAACATAATAAATTATTGAAGTATTATGATAATTTTATAAATATTACCGAGGAATGTATCGCATTTTAGAGATGTTTATACCAGGCAATTTATATTTCAATACCGTCATTTGAATGAAGTTCATTTTATTCGATAAAGTTTTAAGTTTTCAAATATAATAAATTAATGTAGTATTGTGATAATTTAAAAAATATTACCGAGGAATGTATCGCATTTTAAAGATATTGAAATAAAATTGCATTGAAGTTGGAAAGTGTTTCATAATCAATGCTTTATGCATGATTGATTTTTGTTGTTTGATATATTGTAGTTTAAGAAATATTTAATGTGAAATTCAAAGACAAAATATTTGAGCTGCGAGTTCGCATCCTGGATAAACTAATAGCAAGATCACGAATTTTTGCAGGCAAGTACCTACATGGGTGATTTTTTGCAGGACGGACCCCTTTTTTCTTATTTCGGTGTAGTTTTTGAGATATTTTTTTTTATGAACTTCTGAAGTGAACTTTTTGTTAGTATCGACACGTCTATCGATTTCTCTGTCTCGTACCGTAAAAACTACATACAAAAATATAAAATTTGGTACATTTATAGAGAAATAATAGAGTAATACGATGAAATAAACCGTTTCTCGATTTTAACTTTAGTTTGGCATGAAATAGCTTGCGAATCAAGCTTATGATTAAGGAATTCAGTTTTTGGATTCCCTGGGCTAAGAATAATCCCTGATTTTCCCTCTTGCGGAAAATAAGCAGGGATAGAAAATAGATTTCTGAAAGTAGAATGCATAATAGCTTAAAAGTCGCTAGTTACACAAAATGAACTTTATTTAAGTGACGTCATCGAAACATATCGTCTGCTTCTGTTTGAAAAATCAATGAATATTTCATATATAACTTATATTCCTAATTCCAGAGTAAATAATTTTGTGCGAAAAATTATTAAGCAATTCTTATAGGACTCATCTTATAATCGCTTGATTTGTTTACATACTGCATGTTCATTAAATTTAGACTTCGTTGTAAGAATAATCGAAGGTTATTGATCATTTAAAATCAAAAATATTAAAATTGAGTTGGCACAGAATTTAGATACACAGATAATACACGAAAATAAAGCGGTTTTGGGATGGATGCATCACTAAATATAAATTTTAAAGATCTTAAAACACCACGATCATTACACAGTGGAGAAAAATATATGTCATATTTCATTTCGCAATGAATCACGTGATCTCTTCATATATCATGTGTGTAATTATAATTTCAAATTCTATTTAAAAATCTACCCAACATATTTTGCTGAAATATTTTTACACGTTTTATGTGATAATTACAATATTTTCTGTAATTTAAAAGCAATATGTGAATTTTAACTTTGCGTAAAAAATATTTGAAGAATTAAGTCCAATAAGGTTCAATGTACTTCATTTTTTTTATCCCGGGTAAAATGCGAAAATAATTGGGTGATATTATTCATTTTCATTCCCATATGTCCCACAAACCGTCTCAACAATATACTAAAATTTTCTTCTGATAAAGTCATTTTTACGGCAGTCGTGCAAACGAACAGACAGACAGACCCAATAACCAAAGTCATAAGCACTTTTCAAACAACAAAAACACTTTTTTTTTCTCAGAATGGTGTTTCTCAATATACGCCGTTTTGCCATTACAAAGTGGCGCAGCAGGAAGTAGGCGACTACTGTCCTGCCAGCAAAAGTCTTGTTATGTATTGTAATTTTGAAAAACTTATGTGACCACCAAAAGAAGGCCTGACATGCAGAAGGTTTCAAATTTAAAAGAGTTTGAGCTCAAACTTCACGTGCATTCAATGGAGGGGAAAGCTCTCAAAACAGAAAGTAAAATATTGATGGGCATATTTGGACTTTTCAGGACTCTGAACTTGACATTGCAGCGTCGCCAAGCCTTGGCCATTAAACTTGCCTAGTGTATGAGCTAAATCTTCTTTAAACGTAAATAAAATGGTTTCATCTATGGCTGCTCACATTTTGAGGGCCCCTAAATTTGTTTCGGCTCCATAAATATTAACTATGGTTATGTAAAATAAAAGCATTTAAGAACATTTTTTTAATTTGGTGTGTGTGTGGGGGGGGGGGGGTCATATCCCAGCTCGCTCTGGGACCCTATGTTTATTGGGCCTTATAATCTCTGATTAGTCGAGTTTAATGGCACATCTATATATATAAAGAAGAAAAGTATGTATGTATGATCCAATGGATCTGATTGGCCAAAGAGTGGCTAATCAGATCCATTTTTTTTCCTTACATAATGCAATGAATTTACTTCTTTCCCAGTGAAAAAATAATGTATAAAATTTACGGCCCTATATGTTCGGGTGTAAATTTTATCAGAATTTTGCATCGTAAATCTCGAGCAAAGCTGGTTAATCGCTGCTAGTAATTAATAAAAGCAATAACAGAATCATTCAAGAAAATTCTTTTATTTACGACGTCCATTTTTTGGACCTTCTCTCAAAATATTAGTTTTAATAGCATTTAAGAACTTTTAGGGACCATTTTCCCGCAAATATCCTAGTTCGCTCTGACCCCCCCCCCCCCTACGTTTTCTTTGTTTTTCGCGCCGATTAACCGCACTTAATACTAGTTTCGCCACTGAACACCACTTACCAATATTGCAATAATGAAGGCTGATGACTGTCATTATGGCACATTAACCAACACAGTAAAAACTAATAATGTCTGAGCATGTCGAGTGGAGCCTCTTACTCCACAGTTTTGCACTCTCTACCAAAGAGGTCTATTTAAAAATAAAAACAAACATTCTCAAGCTATGTAATCTCAACCCTATATCTTCAAAAGCCTCCAGAGCAATAAACTTTGACAAACAGAGTCTGAGGGGAAAATTATTTATTTTAAGATGACATTAAACTTGATTTTTCCGATAACAGAAGGGCACGTTTTTGAAAACAACCCGAGAAAGAAAGGTTCAGTAAACAGATTTCCGCTTCGAAAAGAGAAGATTGGGCTCATCGGATGTGGGTTTAAGATGTTCTAACGATGTTTCGAGTATGTTCTTTTTTCAAATTCGGTTCAATCGTTTCAAATAAACATCCATTTTTCATAACGTGATACGGTCTACTTTTTTGAATAAACACTGTATCTTTTACAAATTGGGTAATTTTATTTATTACTTATATGTTTGTGGCAACAGAGATTGCATTTGTTGCATTTGAATTCATATAATTCATGCCAACCCCCGTGGCGATCGATTAGGTTTACGTCGCATGACCTTGGGAAGGTAGAGGGTGGCTAAAAACAACCAGGCGAGGCCATTGCCAAGCCAGCGAGGTCAACGAAATCATTCACCGGAATTGGTACGAAGAGTCTCGACTCCAGTCGCCGACGAATCTGGAAACAGACCACACAGGCACAGTTCCTCTCCGCCACATGGAAGAGTTTGCTTCATGAGGTCCGAGACTCACCCGTTGTCTATCCACAGATTAGTTTACCACTTATGTGTGCTGGGTCTGAGGCTATAAAAGCCAATGCCTTTCCGATATACGGCGTCACCCCTAGTGGGAGCATTTGAATTCAGATTAAACGCGATGAGTATAATAAATGGATTGGTCCTTACGTTTATCCGGCTCAGCGTCTGCTCCTGCTCGGCCTAATACTCACCTAGCGTGATCGTAAATTTGGCCGGATAAACGTAAGGCCGGTTAAATCAATAATGTCAAAGAATTAGCAACACGTGAAATCAAAAAACAATTAATGAAATTACGAATATTATTTCAATAATAATGACGTTAAAGGAGGGGTTTGATCTTTTGAAAAATGAATAATTAGTTACATAATGAACAATTAGAAAATCACTATAACATACTTCCTTAGATTTAAATTTGCTTGGAAATATAAAAATTAGAAAATATAATGTTTTTAACTTGAGGTGATCAAAAAGCCAGTCAGTTATAGCAAAACTATTGTTGGATGCAAAAAATGTTTAATTACTATTGTTTATATCAACATTTATTGATGCATCAAATTCTAAGGATGTAAGATGCCGACTGATATGGATAATGCAGCAAATTTTGGAGGAGATGGTGATTCACTAACGATTTCCACCTTCAATTTAGCCGTTCCGGTGGTAGATCGGTCAGGGGCATGCGTTTCCGTCTGATCGCTGGATTGCCTGGTTGTGGGTTCGAATCCCGCCAGCGGCATGGATGTTTTCATGTCGAGGCCAAGTCAGACTTTCACCCTTCGGGGGGCCTCTATAAAGTGAAGCTGTATATCTCCTCCCTTTCGCCATGGGACACCCTGGGGGGTCTTATGGTCGTGGTGCATAGGCGTGCCTTCACCATGGGGGAATTAGTACACACTTCCAATTAACTTCCCGGTCGTCCAATTTGTTGCTATAAGTCCTCTGGATGAGTCGGACGGCCTGGGGTTTCCACACTTCCAATTAAAAACATATCCATTTTCCTTTAAATATTTTTACAGGTCTTACACACTGAAAGAGGATGTTTATGTGTGTATGTGTACTACGTGTGTGTGTGTGTTTTCAGTCTGTAGCGGGAAATCTAAGCCGAGGAATTTGGTACACAGTAACTTCATTCGAATTAGTTTCAAATTAACGACTTTTTAAAATCTAGAATCAACTAATCGCCAGCTACATATATAATCTAACATCGCCGCGATTCAACAAATATCGATACTCAGCTTGATTCACGCCCGTATATCGTATTGGAAGCTGGACTAAACAGCTACCTGATCGATCTACGGGCGTATAGTTAACCATACTCAGATCACACTTTTCCGTTGAAACGTTGCTATTCAAGTTTGTGGTGAGGGGAATGAAACGTGCTTGAGCTGATTTCACATTTCGTGAAGATTTAGATTGAAAGTGACGGGGTATAGAACTGATTCAGAAAGTGAGCATTCTTTCCTTTTCGTGCCTTAAATTATTAAATTAATTTCTGCTTTAATTCCCGGGCAACAGTGTTCAAGTTTGCTATAAATCAGATTTAGATGATGAATGATATAAATGTAGCATTAAATTACGAAGAGGTTACAGATTTAGCGCAGTGGACGGAATTGGCTGGTATACGTAAATCTGACCTAATGAACTTCATTCTAATCATTTTAATTCACAGAGTCTTTATTCGGATAATTAATTTTTACATTCCACCCCTCATTTTTAACATTCCAACCAATTAAAACAGAATTATATTTAATAAATAATCTACTTTAGAAAAATTTACGGTAGATAAAATAAATTTCATTTTTCATTTATAATGATATGAACTTTGAAGGCTTTGGTATGGATGGTATGAATGGTATGATGGCTTTTAGCTCTTTTAAATATAATTGAAAAAATAAGTAAATATGGCGCACCATTGTAATGAAATCTAGAATTTTATAATCCTAAATTCTAAAATAATATAAGAGATTATTAGTCATATTGTTTAATACAGCGCGTGGAAGAATTTTAACAATAGACTTCCACAGAAGAAATTATGTAGAAAATACGGTTCAGTTGATTCATAGAAATTGACCAACGCTAGTTAAGTTATCTATACGTAATATCAATAAAATACTATACAAAATAAAATATTGTTCTGTGAACTTATTAAAATTAATATTATAATAATCGTCGTTGTTAAGAGTATCGCAGGTCTCGCGATAGTGTACGTGAACAATTGGGTACAGAAAACAAATTGTGCGCTACTGCAGATTAAAAAATCTGATGTGAGCAGCACATGACTTTCCTTATATAATGCAATGAATTTACAACGTTTTACAATTAAAAAAATAGATTATTATTATAGTAGATACTTATACTCTTTCCAAGATATTGAATTTTCATCAATGAGTCGTCACTTTCAGTGATTTAGCGTCATTTTTATCCGTTTGGCGAGATTTTCATTAATTTGACAACATTTAAAAAAGTCACGAAGTTGACGACATTCCGCCAAATTCGTCACGAAAATCACCAAGCGTTATGGACGGAGAAATAAGTTATTCTTAAAGCAGATAAATGATTATTGGCTTTTAAATACAAAAGTATTACTCAAAGTATCCTTTTTCATGAATGGAACGAGCTAGATCCACGAGAATGATGTCACCAAATTTATCGCATGATATTACATATGAAAAGTGAACATGTTTCTCTACAATTAATACATTTTTTTAATTTATGGGAAATTTTAATAAATTTATTTGAAAAATGTGCAATATCTCGAGAACAGCTCATGCTAACGTTCTAAAGTTTATATCAATCGCTTTCTAAGGAAAAATTACGTAAGAAATGTCTATTTGCGTAACTTTATTAATGGTTTTGATTTTTGATGATTTTTTTCAGAATATCACTCGAAAATTTAAGGGGATTCTGAACATTCGATTACGTCTAAAAACAATAGGCTTCCAGTATTCCCGGATTGTAATTTTTGTACCGAATTTCGTTCGAATCGATCCATTCGTTCGTCAGTTGTCGTCTCCACACACACACACAGGGACATCACCTCAAATACGTATGATTCGTGTTTAGGGATGCTTGAAACGTGCTCTCCGGTCGAAATCTCGAATTCTAATGTTCGACCCCATTACAATA
Source organism: Amaurobius ferox (assembly GCA_951213105.1). Classification (NCBI taxonomy): domain Eukaryota; kingdom Metazoa; phylum Arthropoda; class Arachnida; order Araneae; family Amaurobiidae; genus Amaurobius; species Amaurobius ferox. Next base: position 122,897,435 of record OX578135.1, on the reverse strand, counting down.
CTTTCCTAATACATTACATGTATATAAGGAAAGTAAAAACCTGAATAATATGTTTTTATTTGATATGATTAGTTAATATTTTTCAAACTTGACTCGTATGCATCATATTTAGCTTTAAAGAAATTAAAAAAAAATGTTCCATGAATTAAAAAAAAAATATTCTATTTTTTCTGCTGGAATACAGGCATTTCGAGCCAAATTTAAAAATAATTCCATATCCACCCTATAAAACGAAAATTTCCAAAGAATTTTGTAATGTATTCTGAATTATACGATTGATCTCAATGATACTTTCTCAGATAATGCAGCTGGAGTACAGAGAATATTCTGGAATGAAAACGAAATATATCCTGATTTATGCGAGCGATTGATTTTGACGACACTTGTTTTCGAAAATTCATCTGAGTCTAGAGAATATTCTGATATACATTTTATTTTCACACAACTTTACCAGGAAATAACGAGAATGAAAGAAAATGATTCTATGCATCTGTATTGACACCTGATAACTCAAATATGGCTCGAACGAATTTCATAATATTTGTTATTAGTTTGTTAAGCTTTACGAGGAGCAAATTTATGGCTAAAATTTTTTCCAATTTTTTCTTGCATTAATATATCAAAGATGCTTTTATGACAACATTTCTTGAAATTCAAGATGAATTTTATTGAAACTCTTTTCAGGCAATGAGGCACAATACAACGAAAAGTCTAATGTAGTTTTTGGATATAATTTCATTAATTTTTTGATAATATATATTTTAGTTTAAAAATGTTTGAAACATTCAGGGAATTTTCCTAGCCTGACCTCTCTGAAAATCACAAGCCTTTTGAGGTTATGGATTATATTATAATAATCGTACCAATTTCCGAGTGATTTTCCGAATTTGTCCGGATCTCGTTGTCTCCGCAACAGTGGCACAGCGCCCATTGAGGCTCAGAAGCTGAGCCTTCCCCGTTTAAAATCAAATTTAAAGATATTTTTATTTATTATATTTTTTAATATAACTTTGCCAATATATATGTATTTTTTCAGAAAACTGTTACACCTGACTTACTTAAATTGAGACGTTTCAAAGTATTTTTCCCATTAAAACGCATATCTAGAAGCTGAAATCATCTAGCTTTTACGATTCATTAAAAGAAGTGTGGTATTAGCCCCGCTCACCTGTTAAACTCCGCCCTGGCTGGTGAACCAGAACTTTAACGTGGCTATTTCTTCCCCTTTTTCAACCCTTTATAAACAACGTAATAACAGACAATGATTGGATATAGGACGTCACATTTCATGAATGCACATTTCTTGAACAAGAGGAATGGATCCGCCATTTTGGGTCAAACATGGTTCCATTAATAAATCTTCTCAGAAAAAAGTCATATGTAATACTAAAAAATTTGATGTGGGCAACACATGACTTTCCTTATATAATGTTATGAATTTACTACTTTTACAGTAAAAAAGTAGGTTTTTCTTACAGTAGATACTTATATTCTTTCCAAGATATTGAATTTTCGACAATTAATCGTAATTTTTATTGATTTAACGTCATTTTTATCCATTTGCGAGATTTTCGTTAATTTGGCAACATTTAAAAAAAATCGCCAAGTTGGCGACATTTTGCCATATTCGTCGCGAAATCCTCGCCAAGCGTTATGGACAGAGAAATAAGTTATTTTTATAGCAGATAAATGACTATTGGCGTTCAAATGCAAAAGTATTACTCGAAGTATCTTTTCTCATGAATGGAAAGAGCTAGGTTCACGAGAATGATGTCATTAAATTTAACGCATTGCATTACAATAAAAATGAACAAGTTTCTCAACAATTACTATTTTTTTTAATTTAAGGGACTTTCGATAAATTTCTCTACTTCCATAGGTCTTTTCTTCCATATTCCATATTCACTTTCAATAGTTTTTAGTTCCACTTGTATCACAACCATTATTTAAACGATAAAAGTTATGCATCTTTTCAATTTTAATGCTACTATATATGAAATGAAAGGAAGTGAACATATTAATAAAAATTATCTCTTTGGATTGAGATGAATTATTAATTATCATCATTATTGCCCGTAAATTGTATATTCGTACATTGCATTGTTGCCGCATTAACCCACCATAAATTTCTTTGTGCGAGCTCCTAAAATATAAGTATTAATTAATACACTACACAATTGACTTCCACACTTTTAAATTTTAAAATAAACATTATTCATTAATCATCTTATAATTACGATTAACTTACATTGCTTTTATATATATATATAAGGAGGAGATTCAATCAGGGCGAGACCAGGCTTAATATATTCGCCCAAAATTATCTATTCGACTTTTTATAGACCTTCAGATTGGCACATTCCTCTGTTTGTTACGGACCTTGAAACACTCGACGCTAATCTGTACATTCTGGACTCCAATGTACACAAACGCCTCTTCGACAGTTATTGCTTCAATTCTATGAAGCACACTCTTTACCATGTTGGACTGCTATTCTTGTCACATGCTATCGAGCCGTCATTCTTAATTAACTCATTGTAAAGCACAACATTCTCAATTGACTGTGACATCATCTCTGAATACCTAAATATTGACTGCATATGTTCATCTTTCAATACAGACTGCTTCTATAGTAATATAATTTTAAAATAAATTAGCACACATCTGTTGGGTTGCTTTAGAATTTAGGTAATTTGGAGGTTTGAAAATTTACTTTTATTTCTTTTTCCCTGGCTCAATATTCTTAATTTGGTAATATTTAAATAATATTTATTGGCTTTTTCATTTATTCTTCAATTCGAATATTTTTAATCTTCTAAATTAATTTGCTTTATAATATTCTTAGTTAAAAATGTTCCATTCCTTAAATTAATATTACTTTTGATTTGCAAATTTTAAAAATTATTTATTTATTTGATTCCCCTTAAAATTCCCTTTAATTTGATATCCCATTTTCCCATTTTGGTTAGAAATTCCGTTTGTTCTACAGTTTCAAGTTATTTCCATGTCTCACTGGAATTCAAAAATTTCAGTTGCGGCCATTTTCGGAATTCTGTTTTGCGGGCCTTTTACTGCGATTAAATGCGCCACCTAAGCGTTTTCGCGCCTCTGGAATTCGTGATTTATTTTAATTGGTTCGCGTTTTTACGGATCGTCTGCTCTCGGAATTATGAGTATTATTTTGGCAATTCTAATTTCGGTAAGCGAATTTTAATTGCTGCCGTTTATCTAAACTCCGTGTTTTTGCCGCACATATAATTACGCGCGTAGAACTTTTCAGTTTCAGTTTTTTGTTGAAATCCTTCGTCGGTGTTAGCGCGAGAAGCGCGTTGTTTATTTTCGAATGGAACTTATGTTCCACGCGAGCCTTTTTATGGAACGTTAAGTTCCTCGCGTTATATTTTTTTTACATTGTTGCTTTAATTTAAATGATGGGTTTTTTCGAGCTTTTATCGCGAAATTCACGAAGTAACTCACGGAAAGATGTGTTGTGAAAATTTATTACGTGTGCTACGAGAATGAAGCGCCTCTAGAAACTTCGTCCGGTAGTTTTAAGAAGATCCGAGTGTACCAGAAGTAGCTGTTAGGTCTGATCTCCTGAGTTTACAATCTTTTTCAGGAAAATGCTGAATCCTCTCCTGACTAAAGTTTGTTGAGATCCTGATCCCAAGAAAACCAGTTTTTCCAAAATCTGTGCAGCTCCAATGCTTGGAACTTTCCCCCTGTCTGGCGGCCCATCCGGGTGAATACTGATGTTTTATTTAAACCCTTAATTTCTTTAATTCTGAATATGATTTCTCAATATTTTTTTAATGTATTTAATTAAATTTTATTCTGTAAAATTAAAATTCTAAAACTTTATTCTGAGAGCAAATTTCTAAACCTTCATAAATTTTTAAGAGCCTGGGTAAAATTCTAAAATTCTTTAAATTTAATATTTTTGTTAATGATTTTTGATGAAATTTAAATAGATTGTTTTGAGTTAAGTTTTTATGCTAATTCCTTAATTTTAACTAAGTTGATAAAATTCTAATGTCTAAAATTCTAATGTTAATTCTTCCTGAGTTGCCTGCCTGTGAGCAGTGTTTTTGTATTTGTTAATTTGAATTAATTTGAAGTACTATTTAATAAACTAATTTTCTTTAAACTAAATATTATGTCTTCATTTATCTTTTTTAAACACAGCAGGTTTTATTCTATCTGTCAAACACAACAGTAGTTTTGGTGCCGTGACCAGGATAGAAATTGCTCTCATGTTTTATAATATTTATTAGTAGTATTAAACTTTCAATTGTATTGCAATTATGGATGATGTTAGAGAAAATAACTGTATGTATATTTCTGTATTTGGGTCAGACGAAACTGGAGATGGCTCTAAAGATAAGCCTTTTGAAACTTTATTATATGCAATGTTCTCTGTTGGTAAAGAGTCATTTCCTTCATTTCTCACAAATTCAAACGATGGTAAAGATTGGGATTTAATTCCCAGAAGTCAGGTTGCTAGTACCAAGAAAACTTGGTTATCCTTATTGGAAAGAAATTTACCCTCTAAAATAAACATTGAGGCAACCTCTGATAATGTAAATTCTGTTTGTAACAAAAATATTGATTCAAATGTTAATAGTAAACAAAATGACTTAATTGAACAGGGATTAAAAATAGATTCTTCTAAATGTAATGTAATGAGTAATTTTAAAACAGTCTTTTCAATAGGAGACTTTTTAGATTCAATCCCAGTATTTTCAGGAGAGGAATCTGGCCTCCCATTGGAGGATTTCATAGATAGAATTAAAATGTTAGCTGACCATGCAAATTGGTCTGAGTTAGACAAGGTCTTGGTTTTAAAGTTAAAACTGTCAGGCATAGCTGCAAGATTTATTAGAGATAATCCTAAATTAAAAGAAGAGAAATCTTTCTCTCAAATTCTTAAAGCTTTACGCGACAGATTTTCCTCAATAGAATGTTTACACAGTAACTTGAGAGCATTTTTGCAAAGTTATCAGAGACCAAATGAATCTGTGCGTCAGTTTGCTGCCAGAGTTGGGGCTTCCTCATATAAAACTGTTTCACCTGCCTTACTGAATGACAGAGTGGCAAACCAGCAAAGACTTGATGTCTTGTGCTCGGTTTTCATTGAAGGCTTGAAGCCTCATTTCAAACGGCTAATCCTACCTCAAAACCACAAGAGTTTTGACTCTGCAAAAAGGCATGCTGTGGCAGAGGAAGAGGTGTGGAGCAAGCAACATGGGGATGACCCCCAATATGTAATGAGTCTTGGAGAATCTGAAAATAAGCAGCTCCATGATGACCTTAAGAGAAATAAAATGGAGGTAGAGAACCTCACTAAAAGGCTTGCTGAGTTGCAAACTCAGATTAACACCAAACCACAGCTGCCTCAAACTAGAGTGACAAAGGATAGCCGAAGGTGTTTTTTGTGGTGAGGTGGAATTTACACATAAATACAATAAACTTAAACACACAAATACATTAAAGATACTCACCAAATAGTTCCACCAGGCTCAAGCGCGTTAAAGTATAGTGGGGTCCGATTGGACCAAAGTACACTGCGTTTAGTTGAAATAATTAATCACTCCCTTTTTGTGGCCAAATAACAATATTTATTTATAGAACACATGAAATCTCAAATTTAAACATTAATATACAAAATACACAATTACAAAAGAGTTCCCAAATTACCTAAACTTGACCTCGGGGTGTACAATTTATTTTGCATGAATTTGCATATTTATAAAATCCAAATTTGTAATTAATTACTTTTTGTTAAGAACACAATATGTATATTCAATTTTTGCTAAAACTCCCATTTATCATAACCCTGCCCTTACACTATTGGATTACATCAGTTACTTAAACATTCATGTACACATTTTAAAATCAATATATAATTTCCATACCTTCATACATAGGACTCTCACTGAGTGCTGTAGCTGACCTCTGCACGTAGGAAAGGGTTGCACAATTAAATTGAATGTTTATTAGTTCATTTATTTCGATGGTTCGTGGAAAACACTACCCGTCCGGGAAACACTAGGTTGCATATCATCAGGTCATAAGTTATTGCCAAGTATTTTTTTGGGAGATGGGCACACCGTCCACTTTCCTTCTCCTCCTCTTAATATCTGCCTCAGTCCCAGCGGCTCTTGAGTGAGCATGCGTACAGGCTTTGCCAAATATATACGTTTTCGTAGAGGCTTGTCTGCTGCTTAGGATCCCGGAATTGCGGCTCCGCAAACAGTCCTTACACGCAGTGTTACAGTTACCACGGCTTAATGCAGCTAAAGGAGCAAGGTCCTACACCGCGCCGTTTTAGTGGTAGAGCTGTGTTGCACTGCAACTAACAAAAACAAATGACGATGGGCATACTGCTCACTTTCCTTCTCCTCCTCTTAATGCGGCTTAGACCCAGCGGCTCTTGAGTGAGCATGCGTACAGGTCCTTGCCTAAAGAGTGGAGATCAGATACTTTATTTGTAGAGATTGACTGCTGCTTAGGAGCCCTGGATTGATGCTCCGCAATATTCCGTGCACACAGTATTTACGTAACCACGGCTTAAATGCAGCTAAAGGAGCAAAGGTCCTATACTGCGCCGTTTTGGTGGTAGAGCTGTGCGTACTGCAACCAATTAACACATGACGACCTTCTTCCATTTTCTGGTCGAACTGCCCGAAGAAAATGCGCCCTCGCTCTGAGTTAGGCTCGGCTCGATTTGGCTACGAGTCGCCTTCTATACCGGACCCACCACGTCGGTTCCTCGGCAAGGCATTGCCGCCCGAGATAGGAATCGCGGATGCCGGCTCAGAGATGCATCAAAAATACATGCCGGGTCGGGCTACACCGAAATACAAGTGCCCCGCACTTGGAGTGCTCTCTACTCGAGCTCAGAAAAGCAACTGACTATTTTTTACATTTCTTAAAAAATCCAAACTTTACAAACAAGGGGAACGACACAAAACAGGGAGGAAATCCCCCCAACTCTCATTCGCTGTTCCCAAACGCTATAAAAAAGGAGGAGGTCCAAAAATGCTTCACCATTGGTGTCAGAAGCGACGCTTATTTTATATGCGTTCCACTAAAATACAAGAACCAGAGGGCATACAAAACCAGGGTGGTCCAAAAGACCGGACACCGACTCGCGCCACACCTGACAGGGCTATAAATTTTCAAAGATTTGTAGCTCAACTTTGACATTTTGCTGCAATTAAATCTCTGAATATTTACAATCCATGTCAGTGCGCATACAAGCCAAAGGCGCCAAAAAATCCCAATTCCGTCTGTGCAAAGGCCTAGCTATAAACATAAATCACAAAACATAGTATACATTTCAATATATTTACACCATTCCCTTTTTTCCCAGGGTTATGTATCAAAATATGTGAAAATATTGTCACATATTCTCACCCTCCTGAACAGAAAAGAAGTCAAGCTAGGTTTACAAAATATTATATAGTACACTTTACATCATCATTATTTGTTTACAGATTTTCCCTCACTTTTTCTCACAGTTCACAATTTTTTTGTTTACAGTTCGAATCATACATTTACACACAACAAGTACTATCTGATCTACATTTGTATAATTTCACAATTTTACTTTACACATTTTAATTTACAACGCAATACGACCACAACAAAACAACTGTCAGTCCAGCCGTTTCTCTGTTTACGAGTAAACATCTGCTCGTTGCCAGGCAACCCCCCAAAACCCTTCTCCGAATTCTCTCGAAGACCGGAAATCCGAACTCGCGCCTTGCGTAGCTCGATTCAGAGCAGAAGCGCGGCTGGCTATTTGCATCGCCATTCACATCATATTTTTTCATCTTGCCAAGCACCAAAGAGCAGGTAAGTATCTTAGCATGTTTTTAGCATGTTCTTTAGCAATGTCATCTCTGATAATTTACACACACGTGAGTTATTTGATGTGGAAATGAAATTTGGCTGTCTAATTGTACAAGTCAGATTCATTTTCTTTGTCATCTGACCATCGTGCTACATTGGCGGGAAATCCAAATCGTCACCTACACTGATACTGTGTCACAATAATCCCTGATCTCTCTTTCAAAATGTTATTATTACTTATTTTTAATCTAAATTTACGTCTATTTTACTGTGATTTGAATTTTTATTTTATGTTTTATTTTTTGCGCATTTTGATGTATTCACGAGTTAACCCAATTTTTTTTTTTTTGAATAACATCTATAGATTTACCTAGGACACCTTTTATAATTTTAATGTTTAGTATTTAAATTGAACGACCCGCGTTTTAAATACCTGTATTGGTTCACTACCATGAATCATGCTTCTAACGCAGCTATATGTTTTATTTATTTATTTATATTTTTATTCTTAATTTATCTTTTATTGTCATTCACTTACATTTATATTAAAATCTGTATATTGTTATTCCTCTGTGATTCTCTAATCTTGTACATATTTATTCATTTTTACTATGAGTTCATCACTTCGTATTACTGTATTTGCTCCATGCCTATTTGTGAACATATGCTAAGCTTCCCCCGCGTTGAAGAGAATGACCTTGAATTTCCGCCTGCATACTTTGTCTCGGAACCAGTTTTTCTTACCGAAAGCGTCCGACCTTTTTGGAGTATGTAAAGCACTGGCTTTTTCGATCAGCCGGCCGTCAGCTTTTTTTTTTTTGTAAGCGGAGCTGCTCTTATTTTTTTAAAGCTTGTTTACATTTCCTTTCGAATTTTTTTTTTTTTATTTATTTATTTATTTTGATTGTATACCTTTGAATATAAACCTTTTAAAACATCCGTTGTCATGATTTTAAAATATTTTGCAGCGATATCAACGATCTGAATACCCTAATTCAAATGCCTGTCATCAAGGCCGCCCGGTTTGTATATGGTGGAGTATTTATTTGTTGTTATTGTGCTATACATATATGTCTTTTACTTTATTTACTTATTTTGTTATTTTGATTACTGATTCTTTTTATTTTTTGTTATTTAAAATTTACTTGCAAGTTAGTCCCCCCCCCTTTTTTTTTTTGAAGTTGCAACTGGCCGACTGCCATTCACTACTCTTATGTATATCATTATATCTGTGTATATCTGTTTTGGCTATATATTATCAGATTCATATAAATTTTCTAGCGATACCTTCTGCCATATATGATGTCCAAATGGACGCTCTTCACCTGAGGACTCTGCCACCCCGCTTTGAAAACAGGTCGTATTTTTTTTTTTTTTTTACTATTTTCTTTCACTTCAAAATTTTCCGAGTCTCCGTTTTATTTTGTTCTCAAATATTTTAATTTCCTGAAATTATCATTGTATTACATATTATTTATACTTCAGATATCTACTATTTTTACGTCCACTGAATTATTTACTTTACTTATATTTTCTAAGATTAAATTTATTTATTTTACTTATATTTTCATATAAATTATTTATCTTTTATCATTGTCCGTTCATTTATTTATATGTTTACTTGCATAAATGGGACGGGAATCTAGAACTTTTTAATTTTGCTGTACTGCTACTTAATGAAACGCTGATAATTTTAATAAAATGGCTGGCGCTAAGACTTTTGCGTTGTACTGCGTTGATACTCATTTATACGCTGCTGATACCGTTGATACTTCCATATTGTTCCGTTTTTTTTTTTTTGTTGTTGTTGTTGCATAAATTTAATAATTTAAATATTTCTATCCGCTGGACTTGCCTTCCTCCAGACAAATTTTCCCGAAGTTTTATTTTATTTTGCGATTTTGTTGACTACCGTGCATTTTGGATAACTATCATGCCTATCCTCACACTAATTCTTAAAATACTACACTTTTTTCCTCAATACTACAGTTTATACAATATACAATACATAATATACAATACACAATACATACAATACTAATCAATATTTTTTGCTGCCCTATGTTTTGCACATATTGCGGCAATATGCTATTTGTAATACACTTGTGCTGTATATCTTATTTTCTTACTTAATTTTAACTAGTTGCTCTATCTACATAAATTTTCTATTATTATAATTATATTCATTTTCTTTACATTAACCAAAAAATATCTATTTGTAGACTACCTTCCACTTAATTTTTACATTTACTGTATACTACCAAAATTATTTCAATATGCTTTCCAATTTTTTTTTTAAAATCATAGCAGGATATTAAAATCTTTCACAATACTATCTAAGTTATTTTTAAAATCATTGTAGACTGCTACACATATTGTAGAATGCTTTCCACTTAATTTTAATTTTATTGTAGAATCGTAAAAACAAATTATTGCAGAACACTTCTAAAATATTCAATAACTATTGTAGACTACTCAAAAAAATTATTTTGCAGAATATCATTTGAATTAATTTTAACATTATTGTATAATATTACACCTACTGTAAAACTTTTCCACATTTTATTTTTAAATTCACTGGCTCTACACCTTATGCTGCATTTATTTGCATACACTTACTATTTATTTCTGCTTTATAATATTTTAATTTTTCCACTTAATTTAGCAGACAATTTTAATTTTTTACTTTTTTATATTATTTTATTTCACTTAACTAATCACTGAACTTGCTAGTCCAATTTCTGTACATAATGAATCAGCTTAAGTTAATCCTTATTTTTTGTTGATCTAAATTTTGTAATTTTAAAATATTACAGAGAGTTATAGCATTACGCTTTTTACAACATGATTTAAAATTTGCACACACATAATATACTTTTTATGCACAATATTTCCAAAGACGAAAACACACTCTTTGCCACAGTTATTCATATACTTTGTACATCCTATCTCTGTATATATTTTTATACAGCATTTATTTTACTTAACTTCTATTTTTTTTTTATTTACTTGCGTTGATAATTTATTTAAGTACACCCCGTCTATCATTTACACACTAACAGTATCTATTTAAAACTCAACTTCAGTATTGGCCCGCAATTTTGGCTAAGCCTCCCAAACTACAGTTATTCTCTAGCAAAAGCCCGTGGTTCGTTTCCGAACGACACGGCACCAAGTACGTGTATCGGTGGTCTATGTGGTGAGGTGGAATTTACACATAAATACAATAAACTTAAACACACAAATACATTAAAGATACTCACCAAATAGTTCCACCAGGCTCAAGCGCGTTAAAGTATAGTGGGGTCCGATTGGACCAAAGTACACTGCGTTTAGTTGAAATAATTAATCACTCCCTTTTTGTGGCCAAATAACAATATTTATTTATAGAACACATGAAATCTCAAATTTAAACATTAATATACAAAATACACAATTACAAAAGAGTTCCCAAATTACCTAAACTTGACCTCGGGGTGTACAATTTATTTTGCATGAATTTGCATATTTATAAAATCCAAATTTGTAATTAATTACTTTTTGTTAAGAACACAATATGTATATTCAATTTTTGCTAAAACTCCCATTTATCATAACCCTGCCCTTACACTATTGGATTACATCAGTTACTTAAACATTCATGTACACATTTTAAAATCAATATATAATTTCCATACCTTCATACATAGGACTCTCACTGAGTGCTGTAGCTGACCTCTGCACGTAGGAAAGGGTTGCACAATTAAATTGAATGTTTATTAGTTCATTTATTTCGATGGTTCGTGGAAAACACTACCCGTCCGGGAAACACTAGGTTGCATATCATCAGGTCATAAGTTATTGCCAAGTATTTTTTTGGGAGATGGGCACACCGTCCACTTTCCTTCTCCTCCTCTTAATATCTGCCTCAGTCCCAGCGGCTCTTGAGTGAGCATGCGTACAGGCTTTGCCAAATATATACGTTTTCGTAGAGGCTTGTCTGCTGCTTAGGATCCCGGAATTGCGGCTCCGCAAACAGTCCTTACACGCAGTGTTACAGTTACCACGGCTTAATGCAGCTAAAGGAGCAAGGTCCTACACCGCGCCGTTTTAGTGGTAGAGCTGTGTTGCACTGCAACTAACAAAAACAAATGACGATGGGCATACTGCTCACTTTCCTTCTCCTCCTCTTAATGCGGCTTAGACCCAGCGGCTCTTGAGTGAGCATGCGTACAGGTCCTTGCCTAAAGAGTGGAGATCAGATACTTTATTTGTAGAGATTGACTGCTGCTTAGGAGCCCTGGATTGATGCTCCGCAATATTCCGTGCACACAGTATTTACGTAACCACGGCTTAAATGCAGCTAAAGGAGCAAAGGTCCTATACTGCGCCGTTTTGGTGGTAGAGCTGTGCGTACTGCAACCAATTAACACATGACGACCTTCTTCCATTTTCTGGTCGAACTGCCCGAAGAAAATGCGCCCTCGCTCTGAGTTAGGCTCGGCTCGATTTGGCTACGAGTCGCCTTCTATACCGGACCCACCACGTCGGTTCCTCGGCAAGGCATTGCCGCCCGAGATAGGAATCGCGGATGCCGGCTCAGAGATGCATCAAAAATACATGCCGGGTCGGGCTACACCGAAATACAAGTGCCCCGCACTTGGAGTGCTCTCTACTCGAGTTCAGAAAAGCAACTGACTATTTTTTACATTTCTTAAAAAATCCAAACTTTACAAACAAGGGGAACGACACAAAACAGGGAGGAAATCCCCCCAACTCTCATTCGCTGTTCCCAAACGCTATAAAAAAGGAGGAGGTCCAAAAATGCTTCACCATTGGTGTCAGAAGCGACGCTTATTTTATATGCGTTCCACTAAAATACAAGAACCAGAGGGCATACAAAACCAGGGTGGTCCAAAAGACCGGACACCGACTCGCGCCACACCTGACAGGGCTATAAATTTTCAAAGATTTGTAGCTCAACTTTGACATTTTGCTGCAATTAAATCTCTGAATATTTACAATCCATGTCAGTGCGCATACAAGCCAAAGGCGCCAAAAAATCCCAATTCCGTCTGTGCAAAGGCCTAGCTATAAACATAAATCACAAAACATAGTATACATTTCAATATATTTACACCATTCCCTTTTTTCCCAGGGTTATGTATCAAAATATGTGAAAATATTGTCACATAGCCGAAGGTGTTTTTCATGTGGTCTATTAGGTCACATAAGTGTGGATTGTAGGAAATTTCCTCAATCACACAGGTTCAACAGAAATTCTAGGTCTCTGCCTACTCGAATGTATCAACAACCTTTTTCTTTTCCACAACGTACACAAATCAATCCATATAATTTTCCACAACAAATGCAAGGATTTCAACAACCTACTCAATTTTTTTACCATCAGCCAAATCAAAACTTTCAGCCTGACATAAATGAAACTAAACCTAAAATGAGTTACAACACTTTTTATACACCTAGGGGTGATAAAAATGACAACGACAAACAAAATTTAAACTAAGTAAGGGTGAAGGGAGTTTTGCACTCCAACTTACCTTCTGAAGCCCTTGGGTGTTACCTGTGGTGCAAAATTCAAATCTGATTTCATTTCAGAATTTGTCCCTACCAGTGATTTCTGGTATGATAAATAATGTTGATATTCCTATACTTATTGATTCTGGTGCTTCTATTAATGTGTTGTTTACAAATGTATTATCTCATTTAAATATACCTGACAGTCAATTAACTAAATGTAATATAAATTTAAAAGGCATCTCTAGTGATATTATAAAAGTTTCCAAAAAATTGAATATTAATTTAAATTTAAATAACAAAATATTTAATGTTGATTTTTATATTATGGACTGTGATTCTTGTAATTATTCAACAATACTTGGTGTGAAATTTTTAAAGGGTTATAAGATGTCAATAGATTTTAGTAATAATGTTTTATACAATAATATTGTAACTGTGCCTTTTGCAATTAAGGATGAATCTGTACCATTTTCATTATCTAATGCAACTCAATTCTTTAATAATTATGAAATTAACAGAGAAAATACTTTGAATTCTGAGATATATAAGGATAATTTGTGCTATGCACTTAAGAAATACACAATTCCTCCTCTATCAGAGGCTTTCATACAACTAAAATTAAAAGAGATTGTTAAATTTAATTCACCTACTGTGATGATTGAGCCTTTAAATAACAGTAAAATTCTGATTGCTAGATCAGTAAATAATGTATCTAGATCTAATATATATAATGTAAAAGTATTGAATTTGTCAACTGATGAGTTGCACATAAATAAGCATTCAAATTTAGCAAAAATTGTTCCTATCACAGTAGTATCTTCCTTTTCAGTTAACAATATTACTGAGTCAAGTGCAGAGAGTGGTGATAATTTTGATGTTTGGGGAGGAAATTTTGATCTTTCACACTTAGACTATAATGAAAAAAGACAAATAGAGAGTTTAATTAATGATTATAAACATATTTTTGCTAATTCTATTCCAGATTTAAAGGGGTGTGATACAGTTTTTCATAACATTAACTTAGAAGATGATATTCCTGTTAAACAGAAACCTTATAGAGTTCCTTATCATGTAAGAGATGAATTAGATAGACAAATTAATGAGCTTCTTGAAAATGACATTATACAAGAAAGTGATTCACCATTCTCCGCACCTGTACTGTTTGTTAAAAAGGCAGATGGAACATTAAGATTAGCAACAGATTTTAGAAAATTAAATGATAAAACTATTGATGATATTTTTCCACTGCCAAATATCACTGAATTGATTGATAGTTTAAGTGGTGCGAAATATTTTTCTACATTAGACTTAACATCTGGATTTTATCAAATGAAATTGCACCCAGACGACACACACAAATATGGCTTTTCTACACCTTTTGGCCACTATGAATGGAAAAGAGTCCCTTTTGGTTTGAAAAATGCCCCCAGCTCCTTTCAACGACTTATGTCCATCGTCCTAGCTAAACTTTTCCCTTTACAAATTTCTATTTACATAGATGATATTGTTATTGCATCTAGAACCTTTGAGGAACACTTAATGAAATTAAAGGTAGTATTTGATAGATTATCTCAACATAAATTATGTTTAAAGCCAAGTAAATGCAATTTTTTTAAATCTTCAATAAATTATTTGGGTTTTCAAGTTTCTGAAGGTATTGTCCAGCTTGACCCCTCAAATTTAAAAACTGTTAAAAATTTTCAAAAACCCACCTCTAAAAAACAAATTCGCCAATTTTTAGGATTAACTGGTTTCTACAGAAAATTTATTGAAAATTACTCCTTAAAAGCTCTTCCCTTAACTAATTTAACTAAGCAAAATATTAAATTCTCTTGGACCCCTGAAGCAGAAAATTCTTATCAAACCTTAAAATCCGAATTACTTAAAGAACACATTTTACATCTCCCTGATTTTTCAAAACCGTTTTCGGTATGTACCGATGCATCAAATCTTGCTCTTGGATCAGTTCTCTGTCAAGAAGGAAAGGATGGATTTTTGCACCCTATTGCTTATGCTAGTAAAAAACTAAAAGATGCAGAAATAAACTATAGCACAGTCGAGAAAGAGACTTTAGGAGTTGTCTGGGCAACATCCTATTTTAAGCAATACCTTTTGGGAAAACATTTTACTGTTTATTGTAATCAGGCCTCCCTTTCAAATGTTTTAAAATTAAAAGACCCCACTTCTAGGATAGCACGATGGATAATGTCCATGACCCAGTTTAATTACAAAATTATTCATAAACCTGGTCGCCTAAATTTAATAGCTGATTATCTATCTAGATGTGTAAATAATGTAACAGTAAACACTATAGACTTGGATGTTGATACAAACCTTCTTTTAAGAGTACGTAATTCTCAAAATTCTGACCCTAATTGTATAAGAATTGGCTCATGCTTAGATAAAAATATTGACCCATTCCCTAAAAATTTAATGTTTTTCTTAAAAGATGATGTATTATATTGTACTAATAGAAAACCTAAATTAAAATATCAAAGAAAAGAGCGTATTGTTGTTCCACAAAATTTGATCTCTGATATTCTAAATTATTGTCATGATTCGATCACTGCAGGACATGGTGGTTTTAGAAGGACTTTGAGGAAAATTCAGCAACACTTTTATTGGCCTAGGATGTATGTTCAAATTTTAAATTATGTTAAGAGTTGTCCTGATTGTTTACAGAAAAGAGGATTTAAACAAAAACAAAAAGCTCCTTTACAGAGGTTTCCAAATTCTACTTACCCTATGGAAAGAATAGCTATGGATTGTATTGGCCTCTAACTTACTCTGGCAATAAGTACATACTGGTGATTACGGACTATTTTACTCGTTGGCCAGAAGCTTATGCTATCCCCAATATTAAATCTGAAACTATTTTAAATTGTTTAGAAAACTTCTTTTCTCTTCATGGTGTGCCAAAACACATTATCACTGACAAAGGATCTAATTTCATTTCGAATGCTGCCATGAAGTTGTATGAAAAATTAGGTATTGAAAAACATACCACTACTAGCTATCACCCACAATCAGATGGAGTTTGCGAGCGTTTAAACAGTAAAATAATTAACACACTTAGTCATTTAGTGTCTGAAACACAAGAGGATTGGGATCGACATTTATCTTTTGCCTTGCTGGCCCACCGAACTTCAATCCATTCCTCGACTGGTGAGTCTCCAGCTAATCTTCTCTATGGTAGAGAATTAATTTTGCCACATCATCTTCTTTTTAATTTAAATGAACAAAATTTTACCACTGTTAGTGATTATAGTCAGTATTTGGCAATTCGTATGAAAAAATCTTTTGAAATAGTAAAGAAGAACTTACTTAAAGCAGCTAAAACACAAGAGACATACAGAAATAAGTCTGCTGTTATAAAAGATATAAAAGTTGGAGATTTAGTATATTTATACATTCCTGTTTTTCCAAGAGGACATTGTAAGAAACTCTCCAAACTTAATAAAGGTCCTTTTAAAGTTATACAAAAAACATCTAATGTAAACTTTAAAATTCAACATGTAAATGACACACAAAATATTCAGTTGGTGCACATTGACAGATTAACAAAAATTCCAGAAAGAGATTCTGTGTTCTTTTCTTGTGCACAATCTGATAATTCAGCAAGTAATACATCTCATGAGAATGATATAATTCCAACACAAAGATATAATTTACGACAAAGGAAAAACTAGAATGACATTTTTTTTTATTGTTGCGCAACATAATTTTTTTTAAGTGTATAATTTTTATATGTGTGTATTTGTTATTGATACATTGCAGAATGCTGCAAACTGGATTTAATTGATATTGATTTTAGGATAAAATTTGTTATTGTTATTGATATTGCAGATTACTGCAGGATTTAGATAGTGATTGAGAAAAGATTAATTTGGATTATATGAATTGATTATATTTATAGATAGAGATATATTGTTACTTATTTGTTGTTATTGAGAGTGCAGATTTCTGCAAATATTTAATTACGTGGTCCATGACGTAAGTTCTGATCACATATGTTGATATTTTTTTTGGTATATATTTGATGTTGGTAAAAGTATTAGAGTTCTGCAAAGATAAAAGGGCAGTGTGTATAAGATAACTTCAGAATACAGATGATATTGTTTGGTTTTGAATGGACATGAATAGATACTTGTGTCTTTGAAATTTTAGTATATTATTGTTACTTATTGATAATAATTGTTATTGTATCAATTGTCATTTGACACTTCTATTGAAATTTTATTTATTTCATACAACTTATGTACATTGTTTTATTTTTTTTAGATCACTCTATTTACACATTTTTTTTTTCTTTCCAGCTGGTATTTATATTTTGTAGTGGAAGTGAGAGTTGTTTCTCATTGGTTATTCAAGGTACCTTTTCAAAATTCAATGTTTCGATTCTTTGAAAACTATTTGGCTGGTCCAATGTTTTCGTAAAATTTTTTATTTTTATTTATAGCTAATGAGAATCAATGTCAAATCCTCTACCTTTACTTTTGTCTACTCAAATTTAATAATCTGATGTACAAAAATCTATTCATTGTTATATAATTCTTGTTTTAGTTTATAGTTTGTTAACAAATTGCTTATTCTGAAATAGAAGTTGATTTCGGATAAATATTGCTATGCTTAAATTGGTAACTTCTGATAGATATTTTATTTTATTATCAAAAATTTTTCATTTTTCAAATGAAAAATTTTTGGGGGATAGGTGGAAGGAATGTGTTGGGTTGCTTTAGAATTTAGGTAATTTGGAGGTTTGAAAATTTACTTTTATTTCTTTTTCCCTGGCTCAATATTCTTAATTTGGTAATATTTAAATAATATTTATTGGCTTTTTCATTTATTCTTTAATTCGAATATTTTTAATCTTCTAAATTAATTTGCTTTATAATATTCTTAGTTAAAAATGTTCCATTCCTTAAATTAATATTACTTTTGATTTGCAAATTTTAAAAATTATTTATTTATTTGATTCCCCTTAAAATTCCCTTTAATTTGATATCCCATTTTCCCATTTTGGTTAGAAATTCCGTTTGTTCTACAATTTCAAGTTATTTCCATGTCTCACTGCAATTCAAAAATTTCAGTTGCGGCCATTTTCGGAATTCTCTTTTGCGGGCCTTTTACTGCGATTAAATGCGCCACCCGCCTCTGGAATTCGTGATTTATTTTAATTGGTTCGCGTTTTTACGGATCGTCTGCTCTCGGAATTATGAGTATTATTTTGGCAATTCTAATTTCGGTAAGCGAATTTTAATTGCTGCCGTTTATCTAAACTCCGTGTTTTTACCGCACATATAAATACGCGCGTAGAACTTTTCAGTTTCAGTTTTTTGTTGAAATCCTTCGTCGGTGTTAGCGCGAGAAGCGCGTTGTTTATTTTCGAATGGAACTTATGTTCCACGCGAGCCTTTTTATGGAACGTTAAGTTCCTCGCGTTATATTTTTTTTACATTGTTGCTTTAATTTAAATGATGGGTTTTTTCGAGCTTTTATCGCGAAATTCACGAAGTAACTCACGGAAAGATGTGTTGTGAAAATTTATTACGTGTGCTACGAGAATGAAGCGCCTCTAGAAACTTCGTCCGGTAGTTTTAAGAAGATCCGAGTGTACCAGAAGTAGCTGTTAGGTCTGATCTCCTGAGTTTACAATCTTTTTCAAGAAAATGCTGAATCCTCTCCTGACTAAAGTTTGTTGAGATCCTGATCCCAAGAAAACCAGTTTTTCCAGAATCTGTGCAGCTCCAATGATTGGAACTTTCCCCCTGTCTGGCGGCCCATCCGGGTGAATACTGATGTTTTATTTAAACCCTTAATTTCTTTAATTCTGAATATGATTTCTCAATATTTTTTTTAATGTATTTAATTAAATTTTATTCTGTAAAATTAAAATTCTAAAACTTTATTCTGAGAGCAAATTTCTAAACCTTCATAAATTTTTAAGAGCCTGGGTAAAATTCTAAAATTCTATAAATTTAATATTTTTGTTAATGATTTTTGATGAAATTTAAATAGATTGTTTTGAGTTAAGTTTTTATGCTAATTCCTTAATTTTAACTAAGTTGATAAAATTCTAATGTCTAAAATTCTAATGTTAATTCTTCCTGAGTTGCCTGCCTGTGAGCAGTGTTTTTGTATTTGTTAATTTGAATTAATTTGAAGTACTATTTAATAAACTAATTTTCTTTAAACTAAATATTATGTCTTCATTTATCTTTTTTAAACACAGCAGGTTTTATTCTATCTGTCAAACACAACACATCCAGAAAATTGAATCTTTTACTGAGTAATTGTATGTAATGTTACTGTTCCGGTAAAATAATTCATTTTTGCATACGATTCATTTTTTAATCTCTGGAAGAGCTTATCAGCTAGAAGGCACACCATGGACCCCAAGTCTATCATTGTCACAGCGGCACATGTACTAAAATGCACACACACTCTAGGTAAAAATGTACCCTGCATATTTTCTATTTCATTTATATTTTGCCTGTAATCTTGCCTTTTGCGTCGCGTGCGAACTTTCCCTTTATTTTCATAAACTTCTTTATTCATTTGCCTTATTACCGTGCTCGTATGTATTTTTATCTTGCTCGTGATTGCGAGATTTCTTAACTTGCGTTCACAATTTTCGGCTATTTGTACTAAAGCTGCGATCACAATTTTCCGTTATTCGTACTGAAGCTGCGTTCACAATTTTCCGCTATTCGTATTAAAGCTCTGTTCCCTTTGTTGTCGTTTAAACCTTTATGGTCCTCAATTTACATTACGTCCATTATTTCTTTCCTGATTTATTTCTCTAAATCCGTTATTTTGATTACCTCTAAATACATTTATTTTATTTTCATACTTATTTTGATGTACTCCATAATTTTTCCGTGCGTTTTGGTTGTACCAATATGTAGCGAAATACGAGTAGTGGCCTTGGTTTTCGAATCCTATGCAATATTTCATTTCAGTTTTTGGGTTCCCCCGTTTTTCATTTTTAAACTGCTGAATTTCACTTTTTTTAATTTCGCTATTTGCTTTCCTATTTCTATATCATTTACTTCCTTGTCTATATTTTCATTTCTATGAATCGGATTCACCTCTGTAATGTTGTAATCCCCAAAAATACTTTCCAAATGCTCTGCGTAGTCCACCGCTTTTTCAAAGTCTTGTAAATTTAGTTTTTTTAATTTCGAACCCCAGATGCTATTATTTAACTAGCAATATGTTATTATTCAAAAAAATATTTTAAGCATAATTCTAGGATTTAATAATTTTTCAAGTTGACAACAACTTAGTGACGATTATCTAAGGCGAAGTTAAGTAACTATCCTTTAGTGAACTTATGTAATAATTTTATGAATTGCATATTCTGGCATGCTTAACAGCTAGGAAAATGTAGTTGGGAACCTTGAATCTGGATATAATTCACGTATAAAGTGAAAATAGCACAACACTTTTCTCACAAAAGCAGATATCAAGGGGATAGTCCTCACACTCACAGACATCACACAACACGGTAATGTGTTGCGAAGAGTAGTCCAATAGAATTGATCTGGTGACTCACACAATTAGTTATATGAGTGCAAAGCTAAGGTGGACTAATGATGACATAATATGGGCTTCACCCAGAATTACAGCCCGAAGGCTTCGTCAACCAAAGATTTCAAGTACGGAAGAATTTGTACTACACATTTCGAACAGAAAACAAAATAGTTGCAACATCCATTATTTCCTCTCCCTACGATTTCAACAACAGAATACTTGCAATGGTGCATCCTGATTTAAAGGCAAATCGCCCTTCTGCGTATTAAACTGTAAACTGAAGCAATAGTGAAGGTAAAATTTCTATTTGTTTTTAATGCTTTAAAATGCCATTACCTAAATTTTTGACGTCCTCTCCTGGTTAGAACAGCACCAAAAGCAGTACCTAAAAATCTCAGATGAATGAACTAACTATAATGAAAATTAAATTTCAATGTACATTATACAGGCACCACCAGTAAAAGTTATGCAATTGTAAAAGTTTTGTAGAGCATAATTATACCTAATAGTGTGTGTAATGAGAAATTAATATAATTTACCTACAAATAAATTGCTTTACAGATACTTCACGGTGTCTATAATGCCTTATTATTTCCTTGCATATCCATTCCATTGGATGCCGGCAGTGGTACCAGTAAGCATTTTCATGCATTGGTCATCCCTGTGAAATAAATAATTTTTATAAGATTACTGGCCATCACAATATGCCCGAATTTTCGAATCGGTCCATTTGACAGCGTATTAATAAAATAAGCATATTTATGTATGATATTATCAGAATTCTTTATTTACTGTTATAGAACTATCAAGAGCGAAAGATAAGAAACAATATCTTTGCAGATTGAGCTTCTTCTAAAAGAAAACACAAGATAAAAACATGCTGTGGAATCAATTATGTCTTCTTCCCGGAAGATATTTCAGATAAAAGAATTCAATTTTATCGCTCATAGGCACAATGAATATATTTTCAAGGAAATTGGATATATTTTCGAATAAATTGCTTTTGCATTTTTGAAGTGTCTGTTGAGTATCGACTTCCATATAAGTTTGCTAATGGTTTTGTACAGGGGTACTTTAAATCTGATTACTCTGTATAAATATAAATTAGTTTCTATAAAAGAAAGTTATTTTATTGATAATAACGCTTTTGGAAAAATCTTATTGATCATTGCAAAATCTGATAAAAACTTATTTCAACTTACCTGAGCAAATTTAGTGGATCTGAAAAGTGTGAAATGTGAAGGTATGAGAAAGTCGAGTAAAATTTCTAACTCCAGATATTTTAAGATCAGAAAAAGCATGTTTAAAGGAATTAAAACAAAGTTAATTTTTATTAACGATTTCCCACATAGTTGTAAAGTGTTTATGACATTGTTCATTCTGTCTGTCTGTCCTTTTGCACGATAACTGCAGTAAATATGACTTCATCAAAATGAAATTTTAGTGTGTTGTTTAGAGACGGTCTGTGGAATACATGGGAATGAAAATAAATAATATAACCCAATTAGTTTCGGATTTAATCTGGTTCGAAAAATGAAATACTTTGAAGCCTATGGGAACTAATATTTCAAACATATTTTACGCGAAGTTAAAATTCACAAATAACTTCGAAAATTCTAGAAAATATTCAAATTATACCGTAGAATATATAAAACAAATTTCAGCAAAATATGTTCTTTAGTTTATTAAATAAATATTAAAATATTAATTGAGCCCATATTATATGAAGAGATCACGTCACCCATTTCAAAATGAAAAAATCTGATGTGGCAGCACATTAATTTCCTTATATAATGCAATGAATGTACTACTTTTACAGTAAAAAAAAATAGATTATTTTAATATTAGATATTTATATTCCTTTCAAGATATTAAATTTTCGTCAATAAGTCGTCATTTTCATTGATTTAAAGTCATTTTTATCAATTTGGCGAGTTTTTCGTTATTTTACTAACGCTTAAAAAGTCGCCACGTTGGCGACATTCCCCAAAATTCGTCGCCAAAATCTCGCCAAGCGTTATGGAAAGGAAAAATAAGTTATTCTTACAGCAGATATATGACTATTGGCGTGCAAATACAAAATTATTACTCAAAGTATCTTTTTTCATGACTGGAACGAGCTAGATCCCCGAGAATGATGTCACCCAATTTATCGCATGGTATTATATATGAAAAGTAAACATGTTTCTCAATTGGAAATATTTTTTTTATTTTATATAATTTTTGATAACTTTTTTGAAAAATATGCAATATCTCGAGAACGGTTCATGTTAGCGTTCTAAAACTTATATCAATCGTTTTCTTATGAAAAATTACATAAGAAATGTCTACTTGCGTAACTTTATTAGAGGTTTTGATTTTTTGACGATTTTTTCAAAATTTCACTCGAAAATTTAGGGGCGTTCTGAACATGCGATTACGTATAAACACAATAGGCTTCCAGTGTTCAAGGATTGTAATTTTTGTACCAAATTTCGTTCGAATCGGTCCATTCGTTTGTCAGTTATCGTCTCCATAAGCTCACTGACACATACACACACAGCCATCACTTCAAAAATATTCGAATCGTGATCAGGGATGATTTAAACGTGCTCTCCCGTCGAAAACTAGAATTCGAATTTTTGACCCGTCACAATACTTTCCTTACTTTATTTAAGGAGAGTAACAAGGCATATAAGGAGAGTAACAAGTATATAAAGAGGGTATATAAGGAGAGTAACAAGGCATCCATCTTGTGTCAAAATCAACATTTTTGAAGCGGAGTTAAAATTCACAAATTACTTCGAAAATCATAGAAAATATTCAAATTATCACATAAAATGTGTAAAAAAATATCAGGAAAAGATGTTTAGTAGTTTTCTAAATAAAAGTTGAAATAATAATTGTACATGCATATTGCATGAAGAGATGACATGACTCATTTCAGAATAAAATATAGCACCCATTTTCCCCTTGTGTAAAAATTGTAATGTTTAAAGACCATTTGATTGTATATTTAGTGTTGCAACCGTCATAAAACCGCTTTATTTTTGCATATTATCTGTGTATCTAAATTCTGTGCCAACGCAATTACACCATTCTTGATTTTAAATGATAAGCGATTATTATTTCTACAACGAAGCCTTATTTCTATAGCAAGCAGAATACGAACAAATCAAGCAATTGTAAGATGAATTGTATAAGTGCTCAATTTTATCATGTAAAATTATTTAGCTCTGGAGTCTGGAATATAAGCAATATGAAAGAAATATTCATTGATTTTATATAGAGAAGCAGACGATTTAAAGCTTTGACGAAGCATCTTTTGATGAAGCATCTTTTTTTGATGAAACTTTCAAGTATAATAAATTATTCTAGTACTATGATAATTAAAAAAAAAATCTGATGTGAGCAGCAGATGACTTTCCTTATATAATTCAATGAATTTACTACATTTACAATAAATAAGAAACGGTTATTCTTATAGTAGATATTTATATTCTTTCCAAGATATTGAATTTTCGTCTATTGGTCGTCATTTTCAGTGATTTATCATTTTTATCCATTTGGCGAGATTTTCGTTAATTTGGCAACATTTAAAAAATCGCCAGGTTAGCGACATTTCACCAAATTCGTCACCGAAATCTCACTAAACGTTAAGGACGGAAGATTAAATTATTCTTATATTAGATAAATAACTATTGGCGTTCAAATACAAAAGTATAGTTTGTTATGAACAATTTTGTTATTAATTTTGGCAACCAAGTAAGTGTTTCTTGTGAATAATATAAAATGTTTCTTACAAATATTATGTTATTAATGTTGGCAACCAAGTAATGTTTCTAAGTATATGTACAGAAAGTCAAGTTTTAATCAGTACTAGGTAAATATTTATTAATCTCATTAATGCGTTCACTGACATGTATTAAATTGCCCTTCTACGAACTATTTTTCAGTACGCTTCTCCAAGATTTTACCCCAGGGAAACTTAATCATCCATTCCTCTTAAACTCCGGTTATCAATAATTACTGAAAACGTTTGATAAGTCAGCAATTTCTCTGAAATTGATCCCAACAGGACCCCATCAGATTTCCAATTTTGATACACCTGATTGTTGCTTTTGAACCTGCTTAATATGCGCAGATTTAATATAAAAAATCTGATGTAGGCAACACATGACTTTCCTTATATAATGCAATGAATTTACTACTTTTACAGTTAAAAAAAATGTTATTTTTATAGTAGATACTTATATTCTTTCCAAGATATTCCATAATTTTCAATCATAAATTTCAATCTATAATTTTTTTCAATTAGTCGCCATTTTCATTGATTTAGATTCATTTTTATCCATTTGACCAGATTTTTGTTAATTTGGCAACAATTAAAAATGTCGCCAAGTTGGCGACATTCCGCCAAATTCGTCGCCGAATTCTCGCCAAGCGTTATGAACGGAGAAATAAGTTATTCTTTCAATAGATAAATGACTATTGGCGTTCAAATACAAAAGTATTACTCAAAGTATATTTTTTTATGAATGGAACGAGCTAGTTCCACGAGAATAATGTCATCCAATTTATCGCATGGTATTACATATGAAAAGTGAACATGTTTCTCAATAGGAAATATTTTTTATTTTATTTTATGACTTGTTGATAATTTTTTTGAAAAATGTGCAATATCTCGAGAACGGTTCATGTTAGCGTTCTGAAATGTATGTCAATCGTTTTCTAATGAAAAAATACATAAGAAATGTCTATTTTCGTAACTTTATTAGCGGTTTTGATTTTTCGAAGATTTTTTCAAAATTTCACTCGAAAATTTAGTGGGGGTTCTGAACATTCGATTGCGTATAAAAACAATAGGCTTCCAGTGTTTACGGATGGTGATTTTTTACCAAATTTCACTGACACACACACACACACACACACACACAGACATCACTTCAAAAATGTTAGATTCGTGATCAGGGATGCTTGAAACGTACTCTCCCGTCGAAAACTCGAATTCGAATTTTCGACCCCGTCACAATACTTTCCTTATACATTATGTATATAAGGAAAGTAAAAATGATGTAATGTTCGATGCTTTAAATAGGAAATGTGAAGATATTCTTGTTAGACTGAAGCGTCTTACTGTGACATTGAGATAGTATTTTATCTCTGGCACAACAGGAATTACAATGACACTTACTATACCTACACTTTGCCATAAAATAAAGTAGATCTCCACAAAAACAATCTGAAAAATGTAAAATGTGCTTTGCAAGTTCATTTTTGCCATATAGGAATAGTCCAAGTTTCTTCGTTAAGGATTAGTTATACAGGGTTAGCAAGAATTAAGTTTCCCACTTCAGAGGGCTCTAGAATGCTTTCTATTGGTCCAAATCAGATAAAATTTGAAACACAGATAATTCAAATGATGCGCTTGACATTTATTAAATCAAAAATTTTAGTACAAAACTCCGCCGATAGGTGGCGCTGTAATACACATAACAACATTTAATAGGCTTTATAAATGTTAAATAATATTAAAAAAGTAGCATTAAAACTGCTCAATATATCCCCCTTCCTGTTCAACAATGTGCTCTAATCACAGAACCATATTTCCTACAGCTGATCGGAGTGAGTCTGCCGGAATATCAAGAAATGGCGCCGAATGCTGTCCTTCAGATCTGGCTTTTTACGGTATATATTGTCCTCGAGGAAACCCCACAACCAAAAGTCGCAGGGATGATATCCGCTGAACAAGGAGGCCATGCTGTTGTAAAATGCCGACTGATTACCCGTTCAGCTGTGAAATGCTGTGTTAGTAATTGCTTTACACTACGCTCAATGAGAGGAGGTTCGGCATCCTGCTTAAAAATGATGTCCTGAAGGCATCCATACTGTTGAAGTTGTGGGATTACAAAATCCCTCAGCATATCACGGTACCGAAGTCCTGTGACGGAACAGGTTTTGATTCCAGTTGCAGTTACCTCTTCAAGAAAATACCGTCCAATGATAAAGGTAGCCGTAAAACCACACCATACTGTCACTTTTTCAGGATGCAAGGGTTATTCCTGGATAGATTGAGGGTTTTCCGCTACCCAAATTCGACAATTGTGGATGTTAACTTGCCCATTGGGGCAGAAGTGGGTTTCGTTAGTCCACAGGATGTTCCATGCCAACTGACGTCAACCACCATTCGAGCAAGAGACTGAAATGGAAAAGTTTTACGAACCTCTGAGTCTCCGTCCTGCAATAGGTGCACAGACTTGATTTTGTAGGGATAAAAATTCAATACGGCATATCCAATATACGGGAAAAAACTGGCACACTCACACTACCATGCGGCGAATGACTGCTGGCTTCAACGACCGCGGTAGCCACATTTTCGACGCTAAAAGACTGGATTGGCTTTCGTCTTCTACCCAGAAGAATGCGAAGTCGCCTAGTTGTTTCCAATTTCTTTATCATCTTGCGTAGGGCATATAGAGACATTGGACCTCTTCGTAGTATCTGCTTTATACGATGGAATTATTTTACAGCTGCAACGGAATTCTGTTGGTTCTGGTAGAACGATTTCACCAGTAGCGCTTTTTCTTGCAACGTTGGCATGATGTGATGAGAAGTAACTAATGCTCGTGCAGATTCCGCTTTCTTTTTATCCAAAGAATATTGCTACTAGGCATGCGCTGTAATGCAAATAGTGTTTCACATTTTCAATATATGCAAATAAATACCATTTGTGTTATAGCGCCATCTATAGGTGAATGTTAATACTAAAATTCATTATTTAATAAATGTCAAGCGCATCATTTGAATTATCTGTATTTCAAATTTTATCTTATTTGGAGCAGTAGAACGCATTCTAGAATCTTCTATAGTGGGAAACATATTTCTTGCTAAGCCTGTATATGGTAATAGTCCATATAGGAATAGTTAAGTTTCTCCTTTCAATTTTTGCCTTTTTAAAATATTGATGTCCGATGCAATTGTTTATGCTGTCTTTAGTCTTTTATATATCCAGGGAAATAAATTCAGTAATCTAACGAACGAGTGATCAAGTTTAAGTAGCGTCGATAACAACATAAAAGACACTGGTCGTTTCTGTAAATCGCAGGTTATTCTTGTGCCACTGTACAATGGTGCTGATAGAAAAAGTTAAAGATAACATACATAAATGCTGGAAAAACTAAAGACAGACTTCTTTGAGGCAGAACCACTTGATTGATCAGCGCGTCTTAACACCGCCGCTGGCATCACAATGCAGAAGAGAGTGCTAGTAGTTGATCTCGATCTACATCAATTTGTTAAATGCTAAATATTCAAAACAATTCGCAGATAAAAATTTCTATTTACTCTTTGAAGTTACTTAAGTCCTTAAGTCACTTAAGTCATTAAGTCATATAGAATATGCTTTGCATCAGCGGCGACTTCATATGAATATTTATCATGCTCAAATGTTATGGAGGTCTTCAGAATGACATTATATTTACTAAAAAACTGTCTTTAGGCCTTGTACGGATGAGTTTCTTACTTACGGCGATAAACCAAACAGCTCACTGAATTGCAATTTCATATTTATCTACATACAGCCAGCTAGAAGGACTTTTGATATGAGATACATCATTTATAATTGGTCACTTTAATATTTGTTACGGAGACAAATAGCTCGCTGACATACTTTAATTTTACATGTTATTCATATTAATGTTCAGTAAAATAGTGGCCACCCACATACAGTTATCTTCTCCTAAGTACCTCTAAGGGTCAAAATGCTCCCCATGAGATAGGGATCATGTGATCAATCGAACATGTTTCACATACTCGAATCCCATTCCGTGCCAATTACATTCAAATTAATATTATCAAAACTAGTAGAAAAATCTGATGTGGGCAGCACATGACTTCCCTTATATAATATAATGAATTTAAAACTTTTACAGTAAAAAAAATATTATTTTTATAGTAGTTATTTGTATTCTTCCCAAGATATTGAATTTTCGTCAATCAGTCGTCATTCTCCATGTCGTCGTCATCAATGAGTCGTCATTGATTTAGCGCCATTTTTATCCAGTTGGCGAGTTTTTGTTCATATAGCAACATTTAAAAAAGTCGCTAAGTTGGCGACATTCCACCAAATTCGTCCCCAAAATCTCGCCACGCGTTATGGACGAAGAAACAAGCTATTCTTACAGCAGATAAATGACTATTGGCGTTCAAATACAAAAGTATTACTCAAAGTATATTTTCTCATGAATGGAACAAACTAGATCCACGAGAATGATGTCACCCAATTTATCGCATGGTATTACATATGAAAAGTGAACATGTTTCTCAATAGGAAATATATATATATATATTTTTTATATGACTTTTTGATATTTTTTTTTAAATGTGCAATATCTCGAGAACGGTTCATGTTAGCGTTCTAAAATTTATGCCAATCGTTTTCTAATGAAAAGTTACATAAGAAATATCTATTTACGTACCTTTATCAGCGGTTTTGATTTTTTGACGACTTTTTCAAAATTTCACTCGAAAATTTAGGGGGGGGGGGCTTCTGAACATTAGATTGCGTATAAAAACAATATGCTTCCAACGTTTACGGATTGTGATTTTTTTTATCAAATTTGTTCGAATTGGTCCATTCGTTCGTCAGTTATCGTCTCCACAGACTCACTGACACACACACACACACACACACACACACACAGACATCACTTTAAAAATGTTTGATTCGTGATCAGGGATGCTTGGAACGTGCTCTCCCGTCGAAAACTCGAATTCTGATTTTCGTCCCAGTCACAATACTTTTCTTATACATTACGTATATAAGGAAAGTAATAATTGCCAAATGGATGAAAAATGCTGAATTTATAAGATACAGATTTACTATGTTCTGATGGAGTTGAAATTAAACAAACAGTATTGTTTTCAGTGACGATATCGTAAATTCTCCATTTAGCTACCAATACCACTGACAGTTTTATTCAGAATAAACTGCATGGCCAATAAATCGTTTTAACTGGCATTGATTCACTGGCAACCAGAAGCAATTATTTTCCAATAATCTACTTCCAGATATTAAACGAGAAAAGCAATCAACCATTCTTTTAAATTGCGGTAATCTATAAGTTATGAAGGCGTTCGATAAGAAAGCCATTTCTGAGAAAGTGTTTCCATCAGGGAGTCAGTGGGAGGTACCTCCTGACTTGTTAACCTACGCAGCTGCGTCATGTTCAGTCAACAGACTTTCCTGAAAATTTGAAAGCTTAAAAATTTCAGTGCAGTGATGGACACCTAAATTCGTACCTGGAGAGTAAATTTCGAAGGTTTTATAAATATCTAAGCGAATACATTTCATTTTAACAACCTTTTATTAATACTTTCCAACATAGTTGAAAAGTGTTTGTGACTTTGTTCATTCTGTCTGTTTGCCTGTCTGTCTGCCCTTTCGCAAAATAACTGCAGTAAAAATGACCAAACAATAAAAGTGCTTTTCTACAACTCAAATTAAATTCGTTTTTTTACACCCTTTATAACACTTTCCAACGGTTATCACTTTATTCATTCTATCTGTCCGTTCGCACGATAATTGCCGTAAAAATGACTTTATCAAAATGAAATTTTAGTACTTTCTTTGATATGGTCTGTGGGACATATGGGAAAGTAAATGACTAATATTATGCAATTTGTTTTGGATTCAACCCAGGTTCAAAAAGGGAAATACATTGAACCCTATGGGAACCAATTTTTCAAACATTTTTAACTGAAGTTGAAATTCACAAATAGCTTCGAAAATTTTAGGAAATATTCAAATTAACCCATAAAATTGATAAAAAAATTTCAGCAGAATATGTTCTGTAGGTTTTTAAATAAAAATTAAAATAATAATTACATCCATATTATATGAAAAAATCTTTTTTTCCCTGTGTAAAAATCGTGATTTTTAAAGTTCTTTTAAATTTATATTTAATGCTGCTTCCGTCTTAAAACCGCTTTTTGCGTAATTTCTGTGCACCTATATTCTGCGCCAACGCAATTACAATATTTTTGAGTTTAAATGATCATCAAGCTTTGATTATTTTTACAACGAAGCCTAATTTTAATGGATGCAGAATGTAAACAAGTTATGGTAAGATGAGTTGTATAAGAATTGCTGGATTTTTTTCACTCAAAATTATTTATCTCTGGAGTCTGGAATACAAGTTATATGAATGAAATATTCACTGCTTTTACATAGAAAGCCAGACGATTTATAATTCGATGACGTTATTGAAATAAAGTTCATTTTTCGGGATGAAGTTTTAAGTTTTCACACATAATAAATTATTGTAGTACTGTTATAAAATAAAATATATCAGCACTGAATGTATCGCCTGTTAGAGGTGATTAAATAAAATTGCATTTCAGATGGAAAGCGTTTCATAATCAATACTTTATGTATGATTGATCTTTATTGTTTAACTTGATCTGGTGTCAGTTTGTCAATTTGTTTCAAATCCTTGAGGCCCTAACTAATTAGCTTTCATTAATTCCAGTAACATGACATTGGGTACTTAATAGTCTTTTGTGGCATATTTTAATTTTTAACACTTTACAACAAAGTTGAAAAGTGTTTAAGACTTTGTTCAATCACTCTGTCTGTCTGTCTGTCCGTTATCACGATAACTGCCGTAAAAATGACTTAATAAAAATGAAATTTTAGTATGTTGTTCAGACGGTCTGTAGGACCTATGGGAATATAAATGAATAATATCACCCAATTAGATTTGGATTGAACCCGGGTTGAAAAAAATGAAATATATTGAGCTCTATGAGACCTAATTTTTCAAACATTTTTTAAGCAGATTTAAAATGCACAAATTACTACGAAAAGTTTAGGTAATATTCAAACTGTTTCATAAAATATATAAAAAAAAATTCAGGAAAATATATTCAGCAGTTTTTTAAATAAAAATTAAAATAATAATTACATCTCTTATATGAAGCGATCACGTTACCATGATATGAAAAGATCACATGACCCACTTCAAAATGATATATGGTATCCATCTTGTCTCAAAATCGTGATTTTTAAAGTTCTTTTAATTAATATTGTGTGTTGTATCCGTCCTAAAACCACTTTATTTTTGCTTAAATTCTGTGCATCTACATACTGAAATAACGCAATTACAATATATTTGAGTTTAAATTCTCATCCAAATTTGATTATTTCTATAACAAAGTTTATTTTTCACTTATGTAAAATGTAAACAGCAAAATATGTAGAATGGGCTGTATTAGAATTGCTGTATTTTTTTAACACAAAATTATTTAGAACACGGAGTCTGCATAGCTGATATGAATGAAATATTCATTGATATTACAAAGAGAAGGACGATTTTTTTCGATGAAGTTTTAAGCATAGAGTTTGATTACTTGTAGCTCCATGGTCTTAATTTTTAAATAAAATAAATTATTTCAGTATTGTGATGAATGAAATGAATGGGAAATTGTTCATAAATGAAATACTGCTTTTATAGAGAGATCCAGGCGTGTTATTTTTTCTATGACGTTATTTGAATGAATTTCAGTTGTTTTCGATGAAGTTTTAAAATATTACAAATTATCGTAGTATTATGATAATTCTAAAATGATTACCGAGGAATGTATCGCATTTAAGAGATGTTTAAACCAGGCAATTTGTATTTCAATGCCGTCATTTGAATGAAGTTCATTTTTTTCGATGAAGGTTTAAGTTTGCAAATATAATAAATTAATGTAGTATTGTGATAAGTTTTCAACTATTACCGACGAATGTATTGCATTTTAGGCATGTTTAAATAAAATTGCATTGAAGTTAGAAAGTGTTTCATAATCAATGGTTTAAGCATGATTGATCTTTCTTGTTTGGATTTTGTACCAGATTTGGCTAGCTAATCCCGGATCCGACATGGAACTTTTTTGTGTGTGTTTGTGTAATTCAAATCTTTGAGGTCCTAACTAATCAAGTTTCATTACTGAGAGTAACATGGAATTTGGTATGTCGTTTTATTTTATAGCACATTTTAATTCTTTGAATTTTGAACCTTATCGGGCTAGCCTGTTCTGGGCCAGATATATGAATGTCTTCGTATTTTGAGAATAACTCGAAAATCGGAGCTGCTAGAAAGTCGATATTTAGTATGCCATTGTTTTTTGTGGTATATTTCAATTCTTTGGATTTTGAATCTTGTTTGTTTCAGCCCATCTTGCGCTCGCCATAGGAACGCATTCGTTTTTGAGGAAAAACACAAGAATATATCGGAGCTGCTAGAAAATCCGAATTTAGTATGTTGCATTTTCTGATATATTTCAATTTTAATTTTTGATTGAAAAAAAATGTACGATATCTCGTAGATGGCGTACGTTAGCATTCTGTGATTGGCTTTCAAAGAAAACTTACACACTAAATATCTATTTACTTAACATTTTTAACTTCGAGAAAAATAAATTCAAAATTGAAAATATTAAGTAGTTTTGTTCACTTCGAAGTTCAACAGACTACTGACATCTATCAATTGATATAATCGTACCAAATTTCATTCCATTTACTCAATTTATTTTGGAGATATAATGCCCACAAGCAGGCATATGCACAGTCTTCACTGAAAAAAAAAATGGTTGACTCTTATTCAAAGGTCGCTCAAACGCGTAAATCTAGCAAACGTTGTGTAAATCTAATTGTAAATCTAGCGAATGGGATTTTTGAATCCTCCATCACAATACTTTCTCTTCACTTATACTGTGTAATTTCGAAAATTAAAACGGGAAAAATAGTTAGATTTAAATATAGAAGCGGATGCTTCACGATTTGAAAGTTCTACACAAGATGTACTTAGTTTTTAGATTAAGGGATTGAAAATAAATTTTATTATGTAAATGATCCATTGAATTAATAATCCTACTGAATTATGATCCAATTGCCGCGATCAGCATTGACTAACGAGTTTCGCCCATCAGCATCGAGTAGCTAGCTGTTACTAGAAAATAGCAACTACAAAACTATTAAAATTTTTTCCACTTTATGGAATTTAGATTTTGCTTACACTGTAAAACATTGTGCAACTATTGCTATGTTTTTCAGTTACATTGTTGATAATTTGAATAAACTATCAGAAAAACCCCAATTACAAGGATTCCTGGAAATTCCAGCCATATTACTGACATATTCAGCCAATTATCGTCTGCCGAAGAGCTATTTTTGTTTTTTCATATATATATTATAACTATAATGAACCTTACTCTTCCCCTGAAACGTTCAGTAACATTCTTGCAAATGTCTTACAGTGATAAAAATAAGGCAGTTGTAAAACACATATTTGCAAACGAAACATTTTCAAAATTTGAATAACTTAAAAGATCACATGAAAGGCAACATTTTCAAATTCACATTTTTGAAAAAGTAAGTGGAATTTTTAATTTAAATTATTGAAAATGAAACAGGGATTTTCAAATATAAACTACTAAAAACAAACAAACAGTCCATTTTAATTATCGACAAAAATATTTTTTTTAAAATTAAATTAAAGAATAAATAACATATTTTTGAAACTTAAACGATTGAAAAATAAACAAAAAAATCGCTAATGGCTCTAGTCCGATAGATAAATTATTTTGCATGAATAACATTTTGCAAATAAAATTATAATAAAATGCAATAAGTCTATTCGATTTTTCCCTAATTGTCTCGTTTACAGGCTTTTAATGCTTTACAAATTACTCTCTAACAGTTTATAGCTAGCAGTTTTACTTTTCGTCTTGATTTCATCTGGATACTTCAACCGTAGACTTTTTGTCAAAATATTACATAATTTTACTAACTTACTTAGCGGAATATAAATTAAACATATTTAGTATATCTGACAAGGTTTAATTAGAGATTCAAATTAATTTATAAGTTTGCCAGGCGGCATCTAAATACGTAGTATTATACGTATATTTTCATTTTTCTGTTCAAACATCATCGATCATTGAATTCTCAAGTTGATTTAACCTCCTAATTTTCTTAAAAACCAAGCAAAATGTATTATGCTTGTGTAGCAATATATATGTAAATGCGTATGTACACACATTCAGCTTTAATACTCGTAACATTTTAAATATTACAGATTTCCCACCCATTGGAAAGCCCAGGTTAAAATACTAAGATATTGAAGTTATAACCAATACACATCACAAGCTAAGATATCGGTAGGAAAACTCTTATAGGACTTACTTATACTCATTCTTGCTTACTTATTGTTAATAATTCTTTCATTTCGTTTTTGCCTTACAAACTTAGAAAACGGACAATTTTTAATCTTATTCAATTTGACAAGACAATTACTCGAAAACTCTAAAGCTATATAAAAACAAATTATATTGATTTAGAAACTAAATTTCCCATTACATATTTTTGTTACTTACAATTTATATCTCTCCTTTATACTTTCGGAGATATTTTGAGTGAAAGTAAGCGAAATAAAAAAAAAATCATTCCGACAAAAAAATGGGGGGGGGGGAGGAAATATTAAAATGTTGAATTTAACTTTATATATTTATGATTTGTACCATATTTCCTTGAAAAGAAGTAAAAATTATTTTCATTTTTATCTTTTAGGTTCGGAGATATAAGCGTCCAAACCGTTCACATTTTTCATAACATTCCGACTTTGATAAAGAAGTTCAAAGCATAGATGTTATTCACATCAAGAAATTTAAAATCAACATTTTAATAATTTTCATCTATTTTCATCCCTTTGTGTTGTTATTGTGTATTATATCATTTTTTAGTAAATATGTACTTTCTAATCGGAAGAACTATGCTGTTCCAAAATGGCTGCAGTATTTAAACAATCTCCCCAAGCCCCAAAGGAGTTTTCTCAACTACACTCGTATGCATTTTGGCTTCTGAATTATTTTTTCCTCAAATTATAATGTTCAAGAATATATAAATTAGAAAATGTTGGCAGCAATAAAAACAAGTAAAGCATTATAGAAATATTTGAACTAAGCATAACATTTAGCAAGTTGTAAAAAAATAACGTTGCTGATTAACCGAATTAACCTAATCTTTGATTTACACGAGTCATTTTATTCAGCAACTTATTTTTTTACCAGGAAATCATAATTTGTTTGGTAATTAATTTGCTATGCTACAGAGCAGATGAGTTTTATAGATGGATTGAGGGCAGGTGCATTCGCATTCTTTCTCTTGGTATCAATAAAAGACCTGAAGAATAATTAATATTGCCAAAAGCTGAATATTTGGCAACAAATATGGAACGGTCTCAAATTGAAACTTATGCCATCGTAAACACTATTTTTTTTACTACTTGTATCAAAAATGTTAATTGAGTTATTGCAGAAATCAGGTTTAATAGTAGAATGATGAAAGTACATGTTAAAGCACAATTTAACCCTTTGTAATAATTTAAACAAACAAATAAGTTTTTAAATTATAACTTTTTGTCTAGTTTATTTCTATTTTTGCTACGCCGCCTTTGAAAATAGGTCTAGTTACTAAATGAAAGCTGAAATTCATTTAAAAGTGCAAATTCAGTGTAGTTTCAAATATACTACTTTGTGAAAATAAACCCACTAATTTATTAAAGAAATAAAGAGATCATGAATTTGAGTCTGTAGGGAAAGTCATATGTGCTGTCCACATCAGATTTTTTTTACCACGAAATCATAATTTATTTGGTAATTAATTCGTTATGCTTCAGAGCAGCTGATTCTTGCCGATGGATCGAAGGCAGATATATTCGCAATCATTATCCAGGCAACAATAACGAACCTGAAGATTTAGGAACAAATAAGGAACGGGCTAAAATTGAAACTCAAGCCATGATAAACAATTCTTTCTTTTTTGCTGCTTATATAAAAAATTTTAATAAGTTTATTGTAGAAATCAGGTTTAACTAAATACATTAGAATGGTGAAAGTGCAAGTTAAAGCACAATTCAAATTTTTGTAATAATTTAAACACAAAAAGAAATCTGTGAATTGTAACTTTTCATCTGGAAAAAACATTTTCTTAAATTAAGCACCACTAAAAGCTTAAGAAGTCTTCCATCACTTTTTAGATTTTTGATTTTTTTTGTGTCCCTTTTTCCTTCTAGGAGTGGAGTTGGTCGATCTTTTACGACTTTTCCGAAGTCTATTTAAGGAATCCTTAATTATTTTATCGTCTGCTGAAGGGACTGCACTTCTTTCTTCTGACCGATGCCGAGGAAAACGAAGATTGTAGGGAGTACTGTAAAAGGATGGATCTGCCGAGCACGTCTGGCAGTTGAATTGTGCGTTTAATCCAGAGTCAGCATCGATTTTCGGAGCTGGCGAAAACTCATTGTCATTAGTGACATTCCAGTAATATGCATTGTACCTATCTGGTGTCAGTCCAAGAACATCGTCTTCGGTTTCAACAAAATCATAACAGTTATCTAAACTATTTCCTGATTCAAAAGCAGTATTTGGACTACACCTTTTGCTGCCGGAATTCTCAGAAAGGTTTTTAGATTCTTTAAAATTATTTCTACCACTAGCCGGAGAGCATTTCGCCAGTGACGATTGCTGTTTTATTTTTCCTTTTTCAGATACAGGATGAGACTGTTCAAGGTCATTTTTGCTCTTTATATCATCGTTACTTAAACTCTCCAGCCAAAGTGAGATTGAAGACTTTTTTTCAAGTGATAGTTCTGTGGTTTCTCCAAAATGTGTTTCGTTATAATTGGCTTGGAAATCCTGTAAGGTTTCCTTATTGAAACCCGAAGTAAAAGCGGCTTGCTCACATTTATTATTCTCGTCTTGGGATACTGAAGCTTTAGTTCGTTTTTTCCCAGTTTTATTTCTATTTGCTCGTTTTTCTTTGTTTACTTTAGAAATACCTCTTCCACTTCCTTCTCCGGTTTTGTGATCATTTTCTGAGAATGGAACATTGGATATCCCATTTTCTTCTTTTATAGATATTCTAGTTAACGACAAAGGAATTTTCGATGTTATAGACTGTTTCTTTTTATCAGTGGTAGGCATTTTTCCTTCGGATTTCATTTTCTCATTTTTGTGGTTTCGTGAATGCGATAGATCTCTGTTTGGTTTCCATTTAGTGCGCATGACCTTTGAACTCACATTTTTAGATGTTAATTGACCTATATCGTCAGAACCAGAATAAGGCTTGCCATCTTTTATTTTAGCACTCGTTACTTCTACATCAGAATGGCGATCTTTGGTGGAAAATTTACTCATTTCATCAATGACATTGGATTCATTGCCACTCTCAGTAATTTTTGTTTTCAACTGTTTCGTTTTACAGTCTTTCGT
Organism: Amaurobius ferox; assembly: GCA_951213105.1. Classification (NCBI taxonomy): domain Eukaryota; kingdom Metazoa; phylum Arthropoda; class Arachnida; order Araneae; family Amaurobiidae; genus Amaurobius; species Amaurobius ferox. The sequence continues at coordinate 122,859,233 of OX578135.1, read as the reverse complement.
CTTGCAATGTTTCGAATCTTTCGAAGACTTTTGTTGATCTGGAACATTTTTGTACTTTGCAAATTTATTTGTCAGTTTGATATTTCGAGGAGCCTTTTCTACTTTTGCTGTCTTCCCCTCCTTTTGATGATAGCTTGAATTATACAATTTTGGCGCACTTTTAATGATTTGGCTTGACTTTGGGGACAACCTTTCGCCGCACCCTGAACCATTTTCAAGCCCTTGCATTTTTATCCGCGTCGTAAATGCGCACGTAAATGTATTTTTTCTGCGCCTTACATCACAGGGGGCAAAGGTAGAATACGCATACTTTGGAACATTTAACTGTTTCTTTTGAAATGCACTTTTCATACGCTTAACGTGTTTCTCTTGGGACACTTTTCTCAAGTTTATTACTTTGAGAGGTAATGAACGTCTTGGAAATAAAATGCTGTAATCATCTACTGCGATATTATTGTCTTCATTAAACTGCATTTCTTTTGTAATTGCAGATATTGATATTTTCACATAAAACTGATATTGCAAAAGATCACGGTAAAAATTTTAAATGTAAACACCGTTGAAACACGAATACAAAATGTTTATGCAATGTTTATTAAAACATTGTTGCTTTATCATGAAACAAACTATTACACGAGCAAATTTAACACCATCGAGCTAAAGTGAAGAATATTGAGATATTTATTCAGCAGAATAGAAACTTAACACGAGAGGTGTATAAAGAGAGAGATATATATGTGTGATTCTTCAAAGCAGTACACATTTCAAATTCTACCAATAACTATACTTGTGTCAAATCTAACATGACAATGGAGAGGTACCGGAGAAACTGTAAACATCCGCAAAGTTATATAGGTAACTAGCAGCGATTGCCCGGCGTTGCTCGGGATTTACGATGCCAAACTCTGATAAAAATTACACTGGAACATATAGGGTCATGAATCTTATACATTTTTTTTTCACACTGTGAAAAAAGTAAATTGATTGCATTATGTAAGAAAAAAAAGATCTGATTGGCCACTGTTTTACCAATCAGATCCATTGGATTATACATACATACTTTTCTTCTTTATATATAGATATTTTTATATTTATTTATTTATTATTCAAATTAATAAAATTTGTTGAGTAAGCTTATGAAATATAAACCACGGTGATAGAGTTTCCATTTAAATTCATATTTGAAACATGGGATTTTCAAAAGTGACTAATACGTTCAATAAACTCCCACAAAACTCAGAGATTTAATTGACTTTCACGTTTTAAACCAACGATTTCCAACCTTTTTCGTTGGGAATCATGGAGTTAGAGAGTAGAACTCTTAGGGAAAAGTTTCGTTTTCCATTAATATCTCGACAACCTCTGGTCTTAGAAACTAGAAAGTTGGACTAAATTTATTGGGAGCTATTTTAAAGCTATCCACAAAATTTCATTAAATTCCGTTTAGCTGTTTTCCCGAGATGATGAGACAAACAAAAGTTTTGTTTCTCACTAATATCTCGAGAACCACAGGTCGTAGAAACTCGAAACGTAGACTAAATTTTAAGTGTAGCTATTTTAAGACTACCCACCCAATTTCATCAAATTCGGTTCGGCCGTTCTCCCGTGATGTTGGATCATACATACATACATACATACATACATACATACATACATACATACATATTTTTCTTCTTTTTACACATATAGATAGATAAAGAGCGGTATCATTGTGTTCCACGTTGAGTGAACTCAGATACTGAAAACGAAGCCAGATTTCGGACTAATTTTTAACTTACTTTCAACAACGGATAATTCCTTTCACGTTGTACATGATATCACATGCTGAAACCAAAGCAGTACATTGGACTCATTTTTAATTTATGTACAATAACGGATATTATATTTAATGAGATACCAGTTATACCCCGTTCGCACTAAAAGTTAAGTCGACTTATCTTCGGAATGCGAGTCAAATCTGGCAATAAGTAGGTTCCGAAGCAACTTAAGTTCCTTTTGAAAAGCTACTTAACAGCTTTCAAGGTACTTAAATATAGCCGCTTAGTTGAGAGAACGAACTTGGGATGATTGAAAAAAATGTTTGTTATTAAATCGGGAAGGGAATAATGATAGAAAGAAGTGATACAAAGGTATAACGTTGTGCGACAATATACGGAGAAAGATACACGTTCAGAAAACAACAAAAATGTCTTAAATTTAGGTAAGTAGTATGTGATATATTTATTACAATTTTTTGAGTAAAATGCTGACACTGGAATATTATACATCTGTAATAATCGGATTGAATGATTTTCTAACTTATTTCTTATGTTAAAGTACCTAATTTTGGAGAGAAGTTCGCCAGGCAGATATGAATATATCAATACTTGTACTGCAATATTTCACCTGACCTGTTTAAATAACTTAAGAGGTCAGGTGTTTTTAACACTTTACAACATAGTTGAAAGTGTTTATGACTTTGTTCATTCTGTTTGTCTGTCTGTCCGTTCGTTAGCACGATAACTGACGCAAAAATGGCTTTATCAAAATGAAATTTTAGTATGTTTTTCAGACGGTCTGTGGGACCTATGGGAATATAAATAAATAATATCACCCAAATAGTTTTTTATTGAACGCGGGTTGAAAAAATGAAATACATTAAACCCTATGGGACCTAATGTTTCAAACATTTTTTAAGCGAATTTAAAATTCACAAATTGCTTCGAAATTTTTAGGAAATATTCACATTATCCCATAAAGTATATAAAAAAATGTCAGTAAAATATGTTAGGTAGTTTTTTAAATAAAAATTATTTAATAGAGGGAGAAAAACAAATTCAATTAAATTCTGACTCTCGTTATATCCCCCAGAAAGAAAAAAGATACATATTATATAATAAATATCTTTCCAAGAGTTTAAATATTTTACGTATAAGAAAGGTTTCACATTTTAAAATAAACATGGTAGATAACAATTTTTCAAATTTTTAAATGAAATACATTATCATAGTATTGTGATGAATGAAACGATTGGAAAAATGTTTATGAATGAAATGCTGCTTTTATATAGAGGCGATTTATATTTCGATGACGTCATTTGAATAAAGTTCATTTGTTTTCTATGAAGTTTTCAAATATAATAAATTGTCGTAGTGTTATGATAATTTTAAAAATATTGCCGAGGAATGTATCGCATTTTAGAGATGGTTAAACCAGGCAATTTATATTTCAATGCCTTCATTTGAATGAAGTTCATTTCCTTCGATGAAGTTTTCAAATATAATAAATTAATGTAGTATTGTGATAATTTTAAAAATATTACCGAGGAATGTATCGCATTTTAGAAATTTTTGTATGAAATTGCATTGAAGTTGGAAAGTGTTTCATAATCAATGCTTTATGCATGATTGATCTTTCTTGTTCTCTTTTGTTTGGTAATCTTTAGTATAATTTTTTCATTCCGTTCTGCTTCTTTTATTTTTTGTGTTCTTTTCTGACTTCCCTCGTTCAATTTTTGCAATTTTAAATAACAATTTTATTTGACGAAGTTATATTACAAAAATTCCAAAACAAGTTAGGTTCTTCAAATTTAATATTTTCCCTGTTTGTTGCAATTGTTTTGCTGGCGTTTTCAATTATTTTCTACTTATTTATCTTGTTTGAATCTTTTTACAACTGCTGTAAACGTCACATGTTCTATTGCTACCGTTTTAGCAGGTTTACTTACTATTCAGTAGTTTCTATTTGCTACACTATTTGCTACACTATTTGTGTAGAAGACAGTGATATGTCTTTTAATTTGTTATATTCATAGTTAATTTGTTTGTCACAGTAGAGTGTTATTATATAAGAGTGTAAAAAAGCTATATAAATTAATGAAATTACAAATAAAATTAATATATATTCCATATGTATTAGATAGAAGGAGGTGACACGCAGTAGTAAGGAATGAGATATTTTTCATCGACAGAACGATGTACTGCATAGCTCTGCTAACAGTACCGTCCTCTAGTGCACATTGCGTAAACTAAAAATTCTAAATTTTCACTGCTTTTTAACACTTTACAACAAAGTTGAAAAGTGTTTATGGCATTGTTCATTCTGTCTGTCTGTCTGTCCGTTAGCACGATAACTGTCGTAAAAATGACTTAATCAAAATGAAATTTTAGTAGGTTGTTCAGACGGTCCGTAGAACCTATTGGAATATAAATGAATAATATCACCCAATTAGTTTTGGATTGAACCCTCGTTGAAAAAATGAAATACATTGAGCCCTACAGGACCTAATTTTTCAAACATTTTTAAACGGATTTAAAATTCACAAATTGTTTCGAAAATTTTAGGTAATATTCAAATTGTTCCATAAAATACATAAAAAAAAATTCAGCGAAATATATTCAGTAGTTTTTTAAATAAAAATTAAAATATTAATAACACATCTTATATGCAGCAATCACGTGACTATGATATGAAAAGATCACGTGACCCACTTAAAAATGATATATGGCATCCATCTTGTCTCAAAATCGTGATTTTTAAAGTTCCTTTTTATTTATATTGAGTGTTGTATCCGTCCTAAAACCACTTTAATTTTGCTTAAATTCTGTGCATCTACATACAGAAACAACGCAATTACAATGCATTTGAGTTTAAATGCTCATCCAAATTTGATTATTTCTACAAAGGAGCCAATTTTTCACCTATGTAAAATGTAAACAGCAAAATATGTAGAATGAGTTGTATTGCAATTGCAGTATTTCTTTAACACAAAATCATTTAGTTCATGGAGTCTGCATAGCTGATATGAATCAAATATTTATTGATGTTACAAAAAGATGGACGATTTTTTCGATGAAGTTTTACGCATAGAGTTTAATTACATGTAGCTCCATGGTCTTAACTTTTAAATAAAATAAATTATTATAGTATTGTGATGAATGACATGAATGGGAAATTATTTATGAATGAAATGCTGCTTTTATAGAGAGAGCCAGGCGTGTTATTTTTTCTATGACGTCATTTGAATGCATTTCAGTTGTTTTCGATGAAGTTTTCAAATATAATATATTATCGTAGTATTATGATAACTCTAAAATTATTACCCAGGAATGTATAACATTTTACAGATGTTTGAACCAGCCAATTTATATTTCAATGCCATCATTTGATTGAAGTTCATTTTTTTCGATGAAGGTTTAAGTTTTCAAATATAATAAATTAATGTAGTATTGTGATAAGTTTTAAAATATTACCGATGAGCGTGTTGCATTTTAGACTTGTTTAAATAAAATTGCATTGAAGTTGGAAAGTGTTTCATAATGAATGCTTTAAGCATGATTGATCTTTCTTGTTTTTTTCCAATTGTTATACAGTTTTAATATAATTTTTTTAATTTGAATATAACATCTCATTCAATATTAACGTGTTTCATTTGTATTGAAAGTAAATTAAAACAAGAAATATCAAACATGCTTAAAGCATTGATTATGAAAAACTTTCCAACTTCAATGCAATTTTATTTAAACAAGTCTAAAATGCAATACATTCCTCGGTAATATTTTAAAACTTATCAAATTACTACAATAATTTATTATATTTGAAAACTTCATTGAAAGCAACTGAAATTCATTCAAATGACGTCATAGAAAAAATAACACGCCTGGATATCTCTATAAAAACAGAATTTCATTCATCAGAATACTATAATAATTTATTTTATTTAAAAATGAAGACCATGGAGCTACAAATAATTAAACTCCATGCGTAAAACTTCATCGAAAAAAATCGTCCTTCTCTTTGTAAAATGAATGAATATTTCATTCATATCAGCTGTGCAGACTCCATGGGCTAAATCATTTTGTGTTAAAGAAATACAGCAATTCTAATACAACTCATTCTACATATATTTTGCTGTTTACATTTTACATAAGTGAAAAATAGACTTCACTGTAGAAATAATCAAATTTGGATGATCATTTAAACTCAAATATATTGTAATTGCGTTGTTTCAGTATATAGATGCACAGAATTTAAGCAAAAATAAAGTGGATTTAGGACGGATACAACACTCAATATGAATTAAAAAGAACTTAAAAAATCACAATTTTGGACAAGATGAATGCCATATATCATTTTGAAGTGGGTCATGTGATCTTTTCATATCATGGTCACGTGATCGCTTCATATAAGAGGTGTAATTATTGTTTTAATTTTTATTTAAAAAAACTACTGAATATATTTCGCTGAATTTTTTTTATATATATTTTATGGAACAATTTGAATATTACCTAAAATTTTCGAAGCAATTTGTGAATTTTAAATCCGCCTTAAAAATATTTGAAAAATTAGATCCCATAGGGCTCATTGTATTTCATTTTTTCTACCCGGGTTCAATCCAAATCTAATTGGGTGATATTATTCATTTATATTCCTATAGGTCCTACAGACCGTCTGAACAACATACTAAAATTTCATTTTGATTAAGTTATTTTTACGGCAGTTATCGTGCTAACGGACAGACAGACAGACAGACAAAATAAACAAAGTCATAAACACTTTTGAACTTTGTTGTACTGTGTTAAAAATGGAAGACGTGTTAATTTTCTTTTTCATCCATGAGAATTTTAATAGAGTTATATCACTTGTTCATTAATTTTAATATACGGACGTATAAATTTCGGGATATGAATGTATGAAAATGTTACATTATCTATAATATATTTTTAGATATGATTTTCTTGATTGATATTTACCTGCAGGGAAGTTCTAATCCACTTTTGTCACAAAAATCATCAGAATATACATATTGTTTAGCACAGGAAACGAATTGTAATAATTACACATTTAGAATTTATTTTATGTTCTTAACAATGCTTTAGATTAGAAAGTTTACTTTTAAGTTTGTATTTTTGAAGAAGTTTCAAATATACTACAATTAAAATGCTTACCTTCAACTTGAAACACTGCAAAATTATCTTTACCTTGAAATAATGCAAATTTTTTAATATTTGAACTCAAGTATGTCCAATAATTTTATCCAAACCTGTAACATTATATTTTCTATTATCAGAAACCTCGAATACTAGTAACTCAGTTTGAAATGTATTTATAAATGGTAGCACTCTGTAATTAATAGGATATTAATTTTAAAATGCAATCTATATTTCAATCTATGCACTGTTTTTAAGAATGCATTAATCACAAGCAAATAGAGGGAAATGTTACGGGAAACAAAAAATTGTAAGTTATTATCTATATAAATAAAATTGAAAATCTGCCTGCGTGTTTCTGGGATTCTTTTTACCTTCAATTTTACGTTGTTTTCTGTCACTAACATACCCCGATTTACAACAAGGAACAAAACATGCACTAGAAACCATATTTTGAGAAAATAGCAGTACTGATAATAATGGAATAAATAAAAATCAAAAAAACTTCTAATCAACCTAATGCTATTTGAATGGAACAACCATAACTTTGCTAACAGCAGCGCCACTAAACTGGAAGCTTCCTTTCTAAAAATGAATTATCGCTTTTCTCCAGAACAGCCTATTTCGTTTCTCCTCCTTCCTTTTAGCCTTCATGATGTATATACCAACTTGTAATTTAAATAACATATATATATATATATATATATATATATATATATATATATATATATATATATATATATATATATATATATATATATATATATATATATATATATATGATGTTTTATTTCAATTGCATGGGCATTGATTTGGAGATTTTATTAAGTAGCATTCTGTAGAAAGCAAACATTAATTGCCATTATCTAATGTTTATGAAATACTTTAAAGTTTGATCTGTACCCATTAGTCAGCTGCCATATTTTAAACAGCCAGTAAGCTATGCAAGATTATGGTTTCAAATGCTATCATTCTTCGCAGTTCACATTATGTTATGAATTAACATAATATGCATTTATTGTGCATTTAGAATTCTTTTGGGATTTGAGTTAAAATTATTTATATTTTAACTCTAAAACATGTTTATTTCAAATATTGTTTAAAATTTAACAACCAATATTTAAACTTTGGAAATGTTTAATAACAATTACATGTGTATTATCCTACACTTTGAATATACAAAATTTTGATATTCAAATTTATAAGGCAGGTATTGATACATCATTCAAATTTTTTCGAGCATTTTGAATTTAACTCAAAGTTAATTCAGTTAAAAACCTCTTTACACTTGCTATTCGGTATAACACAACTGAAATATAAAACCTGAAGTTTTATTCTTCACTCTCTTGAATAATTTCAGTTTGAAACATTTAGTCAAAATAATATTAATTTCAAAACCCAAAATTATTTATTTGAAACACAAATATATGTGAAACAAATATTAATTTCCATATCTTTATTACTTCAACAACTATAATTCGATTTAGATAATATATTACTATCTAATGTTAACGAAATACGTTAGCATCGGTTGGCCGCAGTGATAACTGGTCAAACCTTTAACCAGTATATGTATTTTCGGCTTCATTACATCCCATTACATCAGGATAAATCAGATAATATCAGTATTAACTAGGTGAGTCAATTTGCATCTATTCATACATCCTAGGATATCGAATCCATCATCATATCAAATTAAATTAGTAACTACTGTCTGTTATATTCAAAAACAGCATTCAGCAAGTTGATTTAAATATCTGTTGGATATTCTCCTTCTTTATAAACATGTTATAAAATTAAATTAGGTAATATCATGCAACATTATTATGCAGTTAAAGTTGCTCAAACGGATTGTATTATTACATAGATAATTCATATTTTTAACTATAGTAAAACACTATTTATAATACCAGTGAAGTAAAGCGTATACTTGCGAAAATATGTAATTGAAATTAACGTCACTGGATAGGAATGCTTGACGAGCAATGTGAAAAAGCATATAAATGATGTATGTACTGCACTTCAAATATTTGAAATTTAATATTCACTGATTATAATGGGAAATTAGACTATATAAGATTTAACATAATGTTTAAAACATTTTTAGGTAAATAAAATTAAAATTTGTTTTGATTTGACTGCAGAATATGAATTTTATACAAATATTGAAATTAAAATATAACTATCCATATTTCATTACCTGAAGATACATTCAATTGAGTAGTAGAAAATTAGTACTAACTTTTAAATCATTTTATTCACTTTATTCAACACATGCTCATCATCTCAAAAGCATTCAATTTGAAAATAAGAATATTTAAAACAAAAACATGTAAGTTTATTGATAGCTCAAATCTTTGACCCTATTACAATATTTTCCTTTAATATTAGTATTATGTGTGTAACAGTAGCGTCCCCAGGCAATTCTTTTTTTGAGGGGGGGGGGGGTGAATTGGTAACCAAACAGTTTGTTTCCAATTTCGCTAAATATCATTTCTTTGAACTTAAATTGGTTTCTGGGGAAAATGATTTCCCTACTTGGTAATGCTACTGGTATCTAGAAACAAAAAATATTTCTTAAATATATTTCTATAATATTTTTCTTAATATATTTCTATAATATATTTCTATAATATATTTCTTAAATATATTTCTATCAAGGGTACTTCCTTATTATAGCGGCCCCCGAGGATGAATCGCCAAGCATCCGAGATGTATCGCCAAGGTAGGTTGTAAAATCTCACCAAACGTTTGCAGTCCTAAAGAAACAGCGTGTGTTTATATTATCGTCATATAGATTTTTCGTTAACGAAAACCTTGGAACAATCTTATCTGCGACTTTGGCTCAATAGGATTTGCGAGAACCGCTATAATAAGGAAGTACCTAATCAAGCTATATATACAATTTCTTTCTATTAGTACAATAGTTCTAGCTAAAACTAAATCTGCTTTTCAATTTCTTCGTCTACAGTCACAATTGCAATATAGAAATTAGTTTATTAATTGGGATGTTTTTATTCACTTTTGAAATTTATTTTTACCTTTATTTCAAAGGCATGAATTTACTTTTGGTCATCAAAATTATATTATCTGTACTACTGACGGGAATAAATCAGTACAAATAAGATAACCATATGCATTACCTAAAAACATATTTTAGTTTATCCGGTGAACAATATTTTGAAAAATTATAAATATTTAATCAACTGAACCTGATTTACTAGTGCCTACTTAATCAAATTTAAAACATCATAATTTTTTTTACATAGTGTTTATGTTAATCCATGTCTAGCCAATCTGAATTTCTTATAGAATACTGAAGGTTAATTAGTGCCTTAATTGATCACCATTCAATGACCATGAATATGGTTAACCAAATTTGAAAGTTAGCTGCACAGTTTACAGTTAGTACATTACAAGGGCAGGTCCAGGCAGAAATAAATAGGGATTTACTTCGACATGTTTATTTTATCGAACATTTGTTTTTGAAGTATATCAGTAAATAGTTATCGAAACTAATAAATTTTTTTTGAGTAATCATAAAATGAAGCAAACTAGCCAGATTAAATGAATTTTATGTCATTTTGGTATTTATTTTGTTGCAATAGACTTTTATAAGTGAATCTATAGAATCACAAGAAACGACACATATCTTAAAAATGGGTAGGGGGTAATTGGCACAATGACCCATACCTGGATCTACATTAAGTGTCTTGTTATCATTGTAGATAACAGCTATTTTATGTTGACGAATGCATAATAAGCATGAAACCAGTCCACGAACGCTCACGGTGGTGTCTGCAATAGGAATATCTCCCGTATTTTTTAGAATCCCCTTATAGACTGGCTTTGTGTGTTATAAACCTTGCCTTTGCAACTTCATATGGCCTGAGCTAAATTGTATATAAATGTTGTGCCAGCCACGTGGAAGAACTAAAATTGTTAGTTCCCATAGAAGTTCTCAAAAATTGTGGCGTGTACTAAGTTCCATGCTGCCACTGAAGATTTCGATTATTCCGTGCTAACGAACGCACAATAAGTGAGAAACCAGTCCATGGATGCTGGTATCTGCAATAGAAGTGCCTTATCCATTATTTCCTATTCATAAATTGATATATAAGAATGTTGTAAAACTATAAGAGTAAAACAGTTTTATCAGGAAATTTTCTCAAAAAATATTATGACTGGAGAAACAACTATGAGTTGAGCAAGAAAAATAGCAGATCTATTTTGAAGTTGAAATTGGGGCTGCAGCTAATATATTTCACATGACGCCTTTGAGGAACAAGTATTTTAGCTATATTTCAGGCATTTAAATGTAATTTGAATGTACTCGGAAGGATGTATCTATTTACTTTCATTTATTAGTTTACATAGTTTTATTTTCATTCACCTACTATATGTACATACATCACGTAGATGGTTCTCATAGAAACAAAATATCAATTTAGAATGTTCTGATATTAAAATGTAGAATTATATAAGGTCTTTACTGTCTAAGAAAAGTTGAAACCACGTTATCTGAAATATCAGTTAGCACGAACTGCAGGCTAGGCACTATCAGTGCCTACTATATATTTCATTATATATTTATTCGTTTCATATAAAGTGGTTAACATGAAATTTGAATTAATGTAAAAAAAAGTCCATTCTTCTGAAAGTCAATTTCAACCAACTTGTTTATTTCTGGTGATATGAACTGAAATCTATAGCATCCATTCTATTAGTATATGACTTTTTAATACTTCCGTAAAGAAACCAGGCATAAAAAAATTAGGTGACAGATTAGATTCTTTAAAAAAGTATTACAAAGTTAAATTCACACAAGCAATTTATTTATTTTGATCAATTGGTATCTTTTATTAACATAGAAACAAGGAGCGATCATTAAAGGAGAACTGGAGTCAGTATAAACATACTGATTATAAAAATTTTCAACGTTCAAGTATCAGTTGTTAAATTGAAAATGTTTGAAGTGTGGCGATTGTGTGTCGCTAGGCCCGAACTCAGGACCTAGTGTTTACAAGACCGACATTATACGTTTAGAGCAAAAGCTAGCTTCCACTCCGAACTTATAATTCGGGTACACATCTTTGATCCGATGTCCTTGGCAAGAACAGAGTCGGCTTGCTGCCACACACTCCCCACCTGATGAGGAGCCCGGGTCAAATTTCCGCGAGGAGGGGGCCATTCAAGAAAACCCCCACGTGTCCCCATCCGAGACTCAGTTGAGGGCTGATAGCCCGGAGGCGTGTCGCCTCGGGCGTGCCGTCAGTCGTGGTCGAGCAGGAAGGGAGTGGTGGGCACCTCAGGTTCAGCGTGGTGCTGCCATCTCGTGTTGTGATGGTGAGATCGTTGGAGACAAAAGGTTTTTTCGTGCATCACGTCCAGAGTAACCATTGCAGCGATTGAGACTCGCCAGGTCCGAACTCGTGACCTAGTGCTTACAAGACCGACATTATACGTTTATAGCAAGTGCTAGCTTTCACTCCGAACTTATAACTCGGGTACGCATCTTTGATCCGATGTCCTTGGCATGAGCAGAGTCGGCTTGTTGCCACAGAAGTAAATAAAAGTTTAACAAAGAATGACAAGAAATTAATTTATATATTTGAATGTATAATCTGGTTGGGATTGATGGACTTACTTGTTTAAAGATATCTCCCCCCCCCCCCCCACACACACACAACTCCAGGAAAGAATCAATTTGATTTTTTTTTTTAATTACACTATATCAAGACACAAATCATATTGCAATTGCTAATGTGTTGAAGGCCCAGACCACACAGCCAACCCTAAGGCTTACGACAGTTTAGTGTGTAGCCGGGAGAGAATTGCTAATGTGTGTAAAAATTTCCTCAAAATCCCGAAAAGGGTGTATTGAAGTACTTTAATTGTAAATTCATTGACACAGTTATACAAAAATATAGGCTTGTCATTCTTTTGGTTTTGCCGCTTTGTTTTCCTTTGGTTAGTGAAGGTGACATAGCATTAGCATTGCTCACACCTATTCAAATGGTAAAGAAACCAATATGCATATCTATTTGTTTATAATTTAATGTGAACTGCAAGCAATTGATGTAGCATTTTCGAAGCATATCAATTATTAAAAAATTTTAGCATAGAAAATTATTAGCACATCACTGGGTATATAGAGTAGAATGTTTACCCACTTTCTACACTAAATATTTTACCCAGGATTACATTGTAAACCTGCATTTTTATTAATTTTGGATTAATTTTCTCAAGAACTTGCCACATTTTTTGTCCAAAAGATTCTATTGTAAGGTTTTTTCTTTTAAATCAAACACATAGTTTTGTTTACAAACTTGCGTCAATATTTGAAATCGACTTGAAAAAAGGTTATGGTATCCCGCGTTTAAACGGTTATATATTTTGTTTTGGGTAGGTAACTTGCTTTCTTGTAGTTAAAACATTAATAAAATAAAACAAATTGCCTCAAGTACTATAAGCCATTAATGAAAATTGGATTAAAAAAGCTGCGAATCAGGTACAGAATAAATATAAAATGGGCATAATTTGCCTTTAATAAACATAATACGTATAACACAAGTAATTTAAACTGTATGTTGTATATAATTTTTTTCCTGTAAATGAAGCATTTTCATCATTGATCAAGTAGTAATAATAATATATTTTATTTAATTCTTTAGTTCAAAATCCTGTCAAAAGCAAATGAATATGTGTGTATGAAGTAAAATACTTGACTAAATGTATCTAAGGAAAATGTAAACACTTATAATCTCGAAGAGACGGATTTTGTCTTAAACTGTCAAACTTCAAAGTGTGTGCGGTCGAGGCTATCCACGGCAGCGCGAAAGCAAAAACGATAAATGACTCAGGGTTAAGTTGACTTACATTTAAGTCGACTTAACATCGGCAGTGCGAACGGGGTATTATGTAATTGATTACTTTCCAATAAAGCCATATGTAACAACAGTATAATACCTCCTGTTGTGTTTTGGCTACACAGATAGTGTTGTCTTTTATTATAGTAAGATATCAAAAGAATAAACTCATTTTTCATAGTTGAAAAGTGTTTATGACTTTGTTTATTCTGTCTGTCCGTTTGCACGATAACTGTCGTAGAAATAACTTTATCAAAATGAAATTTTAGTATGTTGTTGAGACAGTCTGTGGAACATATGGGAATGTAAATGAATAACATTACAAAAGTAGTTTTGGATTGAACCCGGGTTGAAAAAATGAAATACATTAAATCGTATGGGACCTAATTTTTCAAAAAATTTTTAAGCAAACTTAAAATTCACAAATTGCTTTGAAAATTTTAGGAATTACTCAAACTGTCCCATAAAATAGATAAAAAAATTCTGCAAAATATGTTCGATAATTTTTAAATAAAAATTAAAATAATAATTTCACTCATATGAAAAGATCACGTGACCCACTTCAATATAAAATATGGCATCCACCTTGTGTCAGAATCGGGATTTTTAAAGTTCTTTTAATTTATATTTAAGCACAAATTGCTTCGAAAATTTTAGAAAATATTCAAATTATCTCATAAAGTCTATAAAAATAATTTCAGCAAAATATATTGAGTAGATTTTTAAATAAAATTTGAAATAACAATTACACCCTTTATATGAATAGATCACGCGACCATTATATGGCGACTTCACGTGACCCACTTCGAAATAAAAAATGGCATCCATCTTGTATCAAAATCGTGATTTTAAAAGTTTTTTTAATTCATATTGAGTGTTGTATCCGTCCTAAAACTGCTTTATTTTTGCTTAGATTCTGTGCATCTACATACTGAAACAACGCAATTACAATATATTTGAGTTTAAATGATTATCAAACTTTGATTATTTTTACAACGAAGCCTAATTTTCACTTATGGAAAATGTAGACACCAAAAGATGTAGAATGAGTTGCATAAGAATTGGTGAATTTCTTTAACGGAAAATTATTTAGTTCATGGAGTCTGCAATACAGCTGATATGAATGAAACTTTCATTGATTTTACACATATAACCCAGACGCTGTTTTCGATGACGTTTTAAGCATAGAGTTAAATTACTTAAATCTCCATGGTTTTATGTTTTTAAATAAAATAAATTATTATCGTATTGGGATGTATGACATAAATGGAAAAACGTTTATGAATGAAATGCTGCTTTTATAGAGAGAGCCAGGCGATTTATATTTCGATGACGTTATTTGAATGAAGTACTTTTGTTTTCGATGAAGTTTTTAAATATGATAAATTATTGTAGTATTATGATAATTTTAAAAATATTACCGAGGAATGTATCTCATTTTAGAGATGTTTAAATAAAATTGCATTGAAGTTGGAAAGTGTTTCATAATCAATGCATGATTGCATGATTATGAAACGTGCATGATTGCATGGTTATGATTGCATCTTTATGCATGATTGATCTTTCTTGTTTTTTTTCTGTGCATCAATATGCGTTGCCAATGCAATTACAATATTTTGCTGTTTAAGTGATGATCAAATTTTGAACATTTCTACGAAGAAGTCAAAGTTTCACGTATGGAAAATCTAAACACATCAAACTGTAAGATGGGTTGTATAAGAATTATTGAATCTTTTTAACGCAAAATTATTTTGCTCTGGAGTCTGCAGTATAGTTGGTATGAATGAAACATTCATTGATTTTACATAAAGAAGCAGACGATTCTATAGTATTGCTTTTTCAATGAAGGTTTAAGCTTGGAGTTTGAAAGTAATTTTGCCTCCATGATTTTACGTTTTTAAGTAAAATAAATTAGTGTAGTATTGTGATAATTTCAAAAATATTGTTGCTGAATAAAAGGAATGAAAAAAAGTTTATGAATGAAATATTTACTGCTTTTATATAGAGAGCTAGGCGATTTATTTTTCGATGACGTTATTTAAATACATTTCATTTGATTTCGATGAAATTTTCAAATATAATAAATTATTGTAGCATTATGATAATTTTAAAAATACCACCGCTGAATTTATCGCATTTTAGGGATGTTTAAACAAAATTGCATTTCAATTGAAAAGTGTTTCATAATCAATGCTTTATGCATGATTGATCTTTCTTGTTTAAATTATTTACGGGCAAAATGCGCACGGGCCTCACTAGCCTTCTATATAATAGGCTCAAAGACCACGCCACGCAGAGCTACGAAATTTGGCAATCGGAGACCCCGGGGAGTGGGAAGGTGACACGTGAAAACCGAATTTTAAAATATGAATTTTTTTTTTTTGTTATTTAATGTTTTATGCGATTTCGACCGTTTTTTCTATATTTGCCATTTTTTCTTCACCATCCAGACGTCGT
The DNA here is from genome assembly GCA_951213105.1 of Amaurobius ferox. NCBI lineage: Eukaryota > Metazoa > Arthropoda > Arachnida > Araneae > Amaurobiidae > Amaurobius > Amaurobius ferox. The sequence continues at coordinate 122,842,999 of OX578135.1, read as the reverse complement.
AGAAAAAAAAACAAATCATACGGACGGAAAGAATAGACAATTGCGAGTAGAAATATATCAATTCAAATCTCAGGGACAAATTCTAATATGTTTTAAAGATTTTAAAACAAAAGTCTATTTCGACAGTTTCGACTAATAATTTTCATTTTCAGAAAGCCCAAAGATCGGGAATTCTAATAAGTCCAATCCGGTCAAGAAATAATTAAAAATAGCCGCATGATCCGGATTTTAAAGCAGTCATGGTTTTAAATTTCTCAGCGAATGAGCGAAAGAAGTTCTGATTTTCCACCCACATGTGCGCGCAGACGCACGACGTTTCTATGGCGACGGTTTTTGGCATGTATCGGGTTAGAAATTTATGTTATACTAGCAGCATACCCGTTCTTCGTACGGAGTATAATATATAATGAAACTTATAATTCAGAATCATATGCAAATTATGTTAAAATATTAAATTTATTGCTCCTAAAGAGAAGTTTATGAATATCTGTTCTCATCATGCAAAATTATCGTCACGGGCAGATCTAAAGAATAAAACATCCTGGCCCCTTTCGAAAACATATTTACAAAAAAAAGGAATTGAATCAATATATGCAAAATGAAAGCATTAAAATTGTATAGGACCGGCACTACTTATATACGCGAATATTAGAATATATAACCTGTATTAGAAGATTACACGTATAAATTGAAAATATCAATAAACCCGTAATTGATTCCAATATATGCCAGAATGAAAGCACTTAAATTATATGGGAATATTTATATATATATATATATATATATATATATATATATATATATATATATATATATATATATATATATATATATATATATATATATATATATATATATATATATATATATATATATATATATATATATATATATATATATATATATATATATATATATATATATATATATATATATATATATATATATATATATATATATATATATATATATATATCCCCATACTACTTATATTGTCGCAGATTAGAATATATGCCTGTATGTTAGTAGAAGATTACCATTATTACAATATGGGTCTAAAAAATCTTTGCCGAAATAAAACAGATGACATTATAAATTGAAAATTTTAATTATCCCCGTAATCTTTATACCAGAAGGTCGTAATTGATTCCAATATATGCCAATATATATCAAAATATATGCCTATAAACCTGTACTACTTATATTCTCGTAGATTAGAAGATAACACGTGCATTTATAGAAGATTACTCGCACAACGTACAAGATGTGAGCTTCAACAACTTTTGTCATAATAAAACAATGGTATAATAATTTGAAAATATCAATAATCTCTGAATTAATAATCCCCGAAAATATCAATAATAATAATGCGTAACCTGAAGACTGTAATCGATATTATCCAGTCAAAAATGCAATGCCAATGAAATTTATTTTATATATATATCTTTATTATTCAAATCGGAAAAGATTTAATTAAAATCGTATGCCACATAACACATTGGATTTACATCCATTGCTAAACGACATGATATCAGTTGCCTCAAATAAATTGATGGAAATCATATCGTCTGAATAATGCTATCTCCATGAAAGGTTTGGCGATATTTTCTTCAATTTAGCGATAACTTAAAAAATCGCCAAATTTATCGCCAAGTGGGACTGTAAAACTGATAGTCCCATTTTGCGACAAATTGACGAAACATCATCCTAATATTATCCCCTAACAAAACACAATTAATTTCATTTATTAAGTGCAATTTTATCAATTTCATGACATTTTTATAGATTTACAAACATTTTTATAAATTTGGTGATATTTTAAAAATTCGATAAATGTGTTACTAAGTAGGATGTATAGACTGACCCACAAATGCTACCGAAACATCATTTCAGTACTGTCTTCTAAAAAAACTAATTTAATTTCATTGATTTGCGTCGTTTTTAGTAATTTGGCGATATTTCCGTCAATTTCGCAAAGTTTAAGAAAAGTTGCCAAGTTAGCGATATTCCGCCAAATTCGTAGCTCTGAAATTGCAGATCTGAAGAATAAAACATCCTTATCGCGTTTGTATATACTAAATGCAAACACTAAAATTGTATTAGAAGATATACCCTTTCTATTCTTTTTCTGTTTCAAAATCGGATAAATAAATTTATTGGTAAACACAATATGAGTTTATTAGCTAAACACAATATAAAAGCTTAAAAACTCTTTGTCAAATGAAAGTAATGTACGCAGTTTGTAATTAATATAATTAAAAGAAAAATCAAACCGTTCATTTACAAAATATATTTTTACATCTATTTATTTATTATTCAAATAGAAAAAATAATAACAAATATTAAGAAACACATTTAATTTAATTGCGTTGCTGAGCAACATAATATAATAAAGAATCTTCCTCATAAACTGCGAAATTAAATAACCATTTTGATCTCTTCCCCATAAAATGCAAAAATAAAAACCATTTTGATTTCTTTATACTTTCCATTGTTTAGTAAATGCTTGACCATGGAGTTAGATTTTCCATTTAAATTATTGGTTCAAACAATTCATACTTTCAGATAGTGACTAATTAATGCAAAAATCCTGCACTAAGCTCAGAAATGAAGTTTTAATTCACGTTGACGTTTTAAACAAACGATTTTCATCCTTTCCGTTTGGATAAACCACGGAGTTGGAGAGTAGATCTCCTAAGAAAAAGTTCTGTTTTTCATTAATATCTCGACAACCCCTGGTATTAGAAACTCGAAACTTGGGCAAAATTTATGGGGGGCTATTTTAAGGCTATTCACAAAATTTCATTAAATTCGATTCAGCCGTTCTTTCGTGATGATGAGACAAACGAAATATTCGTTTTTCACTAATATCTCGAGAACCAATGGTCGTGGAAACTCCAAACATGGACTAAATTTTAAGTGGGGCTATTTCTAGGCTACCCACAAAATTTCATCAAATTCGGTTCAGCCGTTCTTCCGTGATGATGGGACAAACAGACAGACAGACAGACAGACAGATTTTCAATTTTATTTATATAGATTTTAAATGGTGGAATTACGAGCTTAGCATATGGTCATTATAAAATATAAATGATTGAATTATAGTGGATTGAATTGTGGTGAAGTATTGTATACATCGGGTGGTGGTAACTGTATACAGAGTGAAATTATTATATTTATACGAAACTAGCAGCATACCCGTTCTTCGTACGGAGTATATAATATAAAGAAACTTGAAATTCATAATCATGCCCAAATTCTTATAGTATACTAAATGACATGTTTAATCAAAATATTCTGTTAAAATATTTAATATAATGCTCCTCAAAGAAGTTTAAGAATCTCTGTTCTCGCTATATAAAATTATCTTCATGAACATATCTGAAGAATAAAACATCTTGGACCCCTTATGTAAGCAAATATAAAAAAAAAATGGAATTGAATCAATATATGCAAAATAAAAGCGTTAAAATTGTATGGGACCCGTACTAATTATATACGCGAATATTAGAAAATATAACCTGTATTAGTAGATTACATGTATAAATTGAAAATACCAATAAACCCGTAATCTTTAAATCTGAAGACAGTCATTTATTCCAATATATGTCAAAATTAAAGTGCTAAAATTATATGGGAAGATATACACGTACTACTTATAATGTCCGATTATTAATAGAAGATTACCCGTTTTGCAATATGAGTCACAAATGTTTTTTGGTAGAATACAACAGACGACGTAATAAATTGAATATATAATTAATCCCATTAATCTTCATACCAGAAGACTGTACTTGATTCCAATATATATGCCAATATATGTCAAAATATATGCCAATATACCTGTACTACTTATATTCTCGTAGGTTAGAAGATATACCCGTGCATTCCTAGAAGATTACTCGTACAACGTACAATATGCGTGTGTCAGCAATTTTTGCCGCAATAAAACAATGGCGTAATAACTTAAAAATATCAATAATCCCTGAATCAATAATTCCGGAAAATATCAATAGTAATAATGTTTAAACCTGAAGAGTATAATTGATATTATCCAGTCCAAAATGAAATGGCAATGAAATTTATTTTATATACATATCTTCATTATTCAAATCGGAAAGGATTTAATAAAAATCGTCTGCCGCATAAACACATTGGATTTAAATCCGTTGCTAAGCGACATGATATCATTTGCTTCAAATAAATTGGTAGAAAAAATATCGTCTAAATAGTTATATTTCTATGGAACATTTTTTTCGACAGTTTCGTCAAATTAGCGACATTTTAAAAAATCGCCAAATTAAAAAATCGCCAAATTACTGACAGTTCCACTTTGCGACAAATTGACGAAATATCATCACAATACTATCCCCTAACAAAAAACAATTAATATCATTTATGTAGCGCAATTTTATCAATTTCAAGATATTTTTATAGATTTGAAAACATTTTTATCAATTTGGTGACATTTTAAAAAATCGCTAAATGTATTACTAAGTAGGATGGTTGGTCTGACAGATAAATGCTAACCAAACATCATTTCAGTACTCTCTTCTAACAAAACAAAAAAAAATTTAATTGATATGTAGAAGACCCAAGCCACACGACCAACCCGAAGGTTTATGGCAGCTGTTTGTGTGTCGTTTATATCAATTTTGCGACATTTCCTTCAATTTGGCAAAGTTTAAGAAAAGTTGTCAAATTAGCGATATCCCTCCAAATTCGTAGCTTTGAATTTGCAGATCTGAATGAAACATTCTTATCCCGTTTCAATATACTAAATGAAAACACTACAATTGCATTAGAAGATATACCCGCTCTACTCTTTTTCTGTTTCAACAATCGGCTATATGAATTTATTGGCTAAACACAATATATGAGTTTAGTAGCTAAATACGATATAAGCTTGAAAACTATTTGCCAAAATAAATGAAATTGATGTACGCAGTCAGCAATTAATATAATTAAAAGAAAAATCAAACCGTCCATTCATAAGATATACTTTTATATCCATTTATCCATTTATTTATTATTTAAATCGAAAAAAAATAATAAAAACTTTAACAAACACATTTAATTTAATTGCGATGCCGAGCAACATGATATATCCTCCTAAAATGTTAAAATTTATTAACCACTAACAGCACACCCGTTATTCGTACGGAGTGTATAATTTAAAGAAACTTAAAGTTCGCAATCATGTGCAAATTCTGTTAAAATATTAAATTTATTGCTCCTAAAGAGAAGTTTAAGAATATATGTTCTCACTATGCAAAATTATCTTCACGATCAGATCTGAAGAATAAAACATCCTGCCCCCTTTTGTAAGCAAATTTACAGAAGAAAAAATAGGAATTGAATGAATATATGCAACCCCGTACTAATTATATTGTCGCAGATCAGAAAATATGCCAATGTGTTAGTAGAAGATTACCCGTATTACAATATGCGTCTCAAAAATATTTGCCAAAATAAAAGAGATGACGTAATAAATTGAAAACATCAATAATATCCGTACTCTTTATACCAGAAGGTCGTAATTGATTCCAATATATGCCAATATATATCAAAACATATGTCAATATACCTGTACTGCTTATATTCTCGTAGATTAAAAGATATACACGTGTATTTGTAGAAGATTCGTACAACATACAATATATGAGTTTAAACAATTTTTGTCATAATAAAATAATTGCATAATAACTTGAAAATATCAATAATCCTTGAATCAATAATCCCCGAAAATATAAATAATAATAATTTTTAAACCTGAAGACCGTAATTGATATTATCCAGTCAAAACTGCTATAAGAAAAATCAAATCGTTCTTTTCTAAAATATATTTTTATATCCATTTATTTATTATTCAAATCGAAAAAATAATTATTAAAATTAACAGACAGATTTAATTTAATTGCGTTTCTGAGTAACATGATATAAGATAGAATCTTATAACATGTTAAATATGTCATGTCTTGTAACATAAACTGCGAAATTAAATAACGATTTTGATTTCTCTATACTTCTCATTGTTCCGTAAAAGCTTGTTTTAAATAAACCATGAACCATGGAGATAGATTTCCCCTTTAAATCATGTTTCAAACAATTCATGTTTTCAGAAAGTGACTAATTAACGCAAAAAATCTCCCATCAAACTCAGAGATTAAATTTTAATTCACTTTCAAACGATTTTCAAGCTTTTCGTTTGGATAAACCACGGAGTTAGGGGGTAGAACTCCTAGGAAAAAGTTCCGTTTTTCATTAATATCTCGACAACCCTAAGTCTTAGAAACTCGAAACTTAGACAAAATTTATGGGGGGATATTTCAAGGCTATTCACCAAATTTCATTAAATTCGGTTTAGCTGTTTTTCCGTGATGATGAGACAAACGAAAATTTCGTTTTTTACTAATATCTCGAGAACCACTGGTCGTAGAAACTCAAAACACGGATATAATTTTAAGTGGGGCTATTTCTGGGCTACCCACAAAATTTCATCAAATTCGGTTCAGCCGTTCTCCCGTGATGGTGTGACAAACAGACAGACAGACAGACAGACAGACAGATTTTCATTTTTATTTATATAGATTCTTATATTTATTAGAAAATTACGGTATATTTTAAATGATGGAATTAAGAGCTTAGCATATGGTCATTAAAAAATTTAAATGATTGTTTGCAAATGTCACCTGTGATTGCTTTTTGTACGGTTGTTGGCCTAGGGACAGTTAAAAACCGAATTTGTGTTTGCTTTTTATAAGGTTTTTGGCTCATTATGTTGGATTGAATTGTGGCGATGTATTGTTTACATCGAGTGGTGGTTGGGACACCACTGAAAAACATAAATACTGAAGAAATAAAAAAATACATAAAAAGAAAGTTATGGAGATTGTAGCGGTGCATTTATGCATCGGGTGGTGGAGGGAACAATTAAAAAACAACTTTTTTTCGCTGAGCAGCATCGTTAAAGCAGCATCGAATTCAGAATCTCACAGTTCATAAACATTAGAATATATTCACTTTACAAATCAATTTTCAAGAACCCCCTCTAGAACATTATTTTTCATCTTAAAATTTCATTATTAGTTTTAACGTCATTAAACTAAACCGAACTTTGTTAACTACACGGGGTTGAGGGCGCGGTAGCTCAGTGGTTAGTGTGCGGGAATTGCACTCGGTTGGCCTGGGTTCGATTCCCGCCACTGCCAAAACTGCCGCCGTGTGCACGCGGAGTACGATCACGTTAAACATGTGGGTCCGTAAGTCCTTCCGAGAGGTTGGTGGAAACGGAAGGAGGGTACGGTCCCTGTGGATGCCTACCCCACTGGATTCTGGTCTAAATTGGATGTCACTTCCTGGCAGTCCAAATAGTTACCTTACACCTTTCTGGTAGGTCGGATGGTCTGGGCCTCAACAAAAACTCCATGGGGTTATGGCGCCAGCGAGTTTGCCACAGAGTTTTCAAGGGTAGCGATCAGGTTGGTCGCCGAAAGCAGCCGAATGGTTTTGCTTGAATACTTTTTTTATGGGTTGTTTGTCTTCTTTAGGTAACTTAATAATAATTAAAAATATTAAAATATCGAAATTAGAACAACTTATTTCAAAATAGTTCAAAATAATAAAATAAAGAATTTTTTTTTACTACATTTCATAAATTAAGAACTTTATCCAAAATTCAATTATGTATCTATACAGGGCTTTCAAGGGACTACAAATTACTTTTTACAGTTCATAGCTAGCACGTTTAGTTTTTGCGATATGAGAATTACAACCTTGAAAAACTGGAGATTTTAAATCCTTTTGAATTTGACAAGAAGATTCCTCGATAAATATAATAACTTTGTGAAAACAAATTATCACTCTAGAAATTGGATTTTACTAAACATTTTTTTTCGCTTAATATTTCTATATTTTAGCAGATATTTCGAGTGAAATCATGCAGAGTGAGGCAAAAACTCATTTGGACAAAAACTTTTAGATTTTTTTTAAGTTCAAAATACTAATATATTGAACATTTATGCTATTTTATATTCATAAAAGGGACTCTATGTCCGACAAAACAAGTAAAATTTTTTTATATTTTTGTATATTAGGTTCGGGGATATATGCATGCGAATTCATTTTTCGTAACTTTCAGATTTCGGCTAGAGATACCCAACCATAAATTTCATTTACATGAAAAAAACAACTGTGTACTCTAAAAGACAATGATTTTGTGCCAAAACATGTATTATGCGTTTTATTTGACTAACAAAAAAACAATACTAGATCTTCAATTTCTCATTTGACGGGGCCTATGAATTTAAGTCCCCCCACCATCTACATCCGCTAGTGCTCATAAAATCACCTGACACACAACTTACCTATCAATATCGACCATCTAGACCCCCTTAACATAGTGCAATTCTTATACGACCCCCTAAAAACACACTTAGTATACGGGCCCCTTAACAATACGTAATTGCAGTAAAGCCCTTAAGATCCCCGTAACAAGACGTAATTTCTATATAACTTCTAACAAAATGTAACTGATATATATTTGTTCACAAAAGAAAAAAAAACTTTTTTCTGTCCAATTTACATGAAATGGATTCAGAAATAAATAACAAGGAAGATCAATCATGCATAAAGCATTGATTATGAAACACTTTCCAACGTCAATGCAATTTTATACAAACATCTCTAAAATGCGATAAATTCCTCGGTAATATTTTTAAAATTATCACAATACTACATTAATTTATTATGTTTGAAAACTTCATCGAAGAAAATGAACTTCACTCAAATGACGGCATTGAAATATAAATTGCATGGTTTAAACATCTCGGTAACATTTTAAAAATTATCATAACACCACAATAATTTACTATATTTGAAAACTTCATCGAAAACAAATGAACTTTATTCAAATGACGTCATCGAAATATAAATTGCCTCTATATAAAAGCAGCATTTCATTCATAAACATTTTTCTAATCGTTTCATTCATCACAATACTATAATATTTTATTTTATTTAAAATTTTGAAAAATTATTATCTACCATATTTATTTTTAAATGTGAAACCTTTCTCATATGTAAAGTAATTAAGCGCTTGGAAAAATATTTATTATATAATATATCTCTTTTTTCTTTCTGGAGAATATAACGAGAGTCAGAATTTAATTGAATTTGTTTTTCTCCCTATTTTAAATAATTTTTATTTGAAAAACTACCTAACATATTTTACTGAATTTTTTTTAATATATTTTATGGGATAATTTAAGTATTTCCTAAAATTTTGGAAGCAATTTGTTAATTTTAAATTTGCTTAAAAAATATTTGAAAAATTAGGTCCCATAGGGTTCAATGTATTTCATTTTTTCAACCCGGGTTCAATAAAAAACTAATTGGGTGATATTATTCATTCATATTCCCATAGGTCCCATAGACCGTCTGAAAAGCATACTAAAATTTCATTTTGATAAAGCCATTTTTACGGCAGTTATCGTGCTAACGGACAGACAGACAGAATGAATGAACAAAGTCATAAACACTTTCAACTACGTTGTAAAGTGTTAATAAATTAAAATTTACCGTCATTGATTGGCTTCATTTTTTAAAATATGCATACGTAAAACCCATATAGTTAGAGAAATGTTATCTCCATGAACAACCGATTTCACTTGATCCCAATGAGTCTATGTCCAAAAATCATTTGTTTTCCGAGTTCAAAGGCTAGGCACTTGATCATTTTACCATTTGCCTATAAATTGGCCGAGAATGGAATCATTTCACCATTAAACCCGTTTCCCTGGTAGACCATGAATGACTCACATTGCACACTTTATCCACCAATTTTTGAACGGAACACAGGGCGTGTGACAGCTACTGCGATTGTAACATCCTTCCCCTCTAACACATCACTTCTTGGATGGGCCTACATATCCATCGTATCCCTACCTTAGAGCAGGAATAAGAAGTAGAGTGATTTAGCCCATTGGATTTTCCTCAAGAACATGGTCTGCAGTTAATCACATGACTACAGGCAGAAGAGCTGCCACATTTGGCGTCTCTCTCTTCGAATCTCTCCTCTAAGGTCCCTACTTCTAAAAGATATCGCGATAGCTTTTAGGCGGCGTCGAACACACGAGTATAGCGTGCCTTTCTTCTGTTATAACCACTAGGTTTAAATCAATCATAATATTTTTTCTTCAATTACATTTCGTTGATTGCTTAATATTTAACAACAGGATAAAGAGAATAATTTTAAGTCAGTTATTGCACTGTCTTTCAGTTAAATTTTCTGAGATATGGAATGTTAGTACATTTGGTGACATTTTTTCCTAAAATTGGGACTATTTTTCGCTATTTTTCTTTGTTAAATTGATAGTATTTTTCAGTTTGGAAATATTTCATAAAAGTTAGTAAAATTTGTCGCCAAGTTTGTTGCTAAAATTATTGCTAAGCGTTTCAGACAGACATACAGGCATATTTTTCTTATATGGAATTATATGCATCAGAAATTAACAGATTACATTGAGAAAAAATAAAAGAATAGGGATTTTAACAAATGTATAATCACAATTGGCGAACTTCGCAACAAGCATTAAGTAATATTTAAAAAAAACATTGAAATTTAATTATTTCATCATAGATCCTAATATACAGCCATACTCGTAAGATTGGTGGCCGCTGGGCAGGAAATCTTTGCTGGATGTAGCTTAGTAACCAAACAGTTTGTTTCTCAACGTTAATATTAAATAATAAGTTGAACCCCATGCCACGTTATCTGTTTTTTTAACACTTCACAACATAGTTGAAAAGTGTTTATGACTTTGTTCATTCTGTCTGTCTGTCTGTCTATCCGTTAGCACGATAACTTCCGTAAAAATGACTTTATGAAAATGAAGTTTTAGTATGTTTTTCAGACGGTCTGTGGGACCCATGGGAATATAAGTGAATAATATCACCCAATTAGTTTTGGATTGAACCCGTGTTGAAAAAATGAAATACATTGAACCCTATGGGACCTAATTTTTCAAACACTTTATAAGCAAATTTAAAATTCACAAATTGCTTCGAAATTTTTAGGAAATATTCAAAAAATCCCATAAAATATATAAAAAAGAAATTCAGTAAAATATGGTGGGTAGTTTTTTTAAATTAAAATTATTTAATATAGGGAGAAGAACAAATTTATTTAAATGCTGACTCTTGCTATATCCTCTATATCCTCCAGAAAGAAAAAGGAGATATATTATATAATAAATACATTTCCAAGAGTTTAATTATTTTATATACATGAGAGGTTTCACATTTAAAAATAAATATGGTAGATAACAAATTTTTAAATAAAATAAATTGTGGTATTGTGAGGTTGAAACGATTGAGAAAATGTTTATGAATGAAATGCTGCTTTTATATAGAGGCGATTTATAATTCGATGACGTCATTTGAATGAAGTTCATTTGTTTTCGATGAAGTTTTCAAATATAATAAATTATTGTAATATTATAATTTTAAAAATATTACCGAGAAATTTATCGCATTTTAGAGATGTTTAAACCAGGTAATTTATATTTCAATGTCATTATTTGAATGAAGCTCATTTTCTTCGATGAAGATTTCAAATATAATAAATTAATTTAGTATTGTGATAATTTCAAAAATATTACCGACGAATGTATCGCCTTTTAGAGATGTTTATATAAAATTGCATTGAAGTTGGATAGTGCTTTATTATCAATGCTTTATGCATGATTGATCTTTCTTGGTAAGTATTTAAAATTATTTTAATTAACTGTAAACCATATATTTTACTATGACAACAGTGGTTTATTTCCGGATATAGCGCAGTAATGTTTCAAAAATAATTTTCCACGTTGACGTATTTCCCCATAGAAATTTTGAAGCCCCCCCCCTCCCCCCAAATTTTAGTTTTTCTAAATCAAATTTTTTTTAGGAAGAAGAAATATGTTGTCCATATAAAATGTAATCCCCTTCCCCAAAATAAAAACGAGGCCCTTTTACATGATTTTGTTATAAGAGCCAAATAATGTTTCTTGTTACCCCATAACCCACACTTGAGACGGATATTCATGTCTACAGCTAGTCCTGCTTCTCGAAAAATAATGATATCAAAGTACAATGCTTTAGGAATTGATTATTCGAGTATAAAATACCATTTTTCCTATCTATCACGATGTTGATCATTTAAAATTATAACGATGTAAAAGTTGGGTTTTGAAGCTTAAAATTTTGAAAAATTCATTTATCTTCACCGAATAAATACTTTAAGAGTTAAAATAAACAATTCGTATGCTACAAATTCTTTAAACTTACATCATAAAGGCCACTTGCGTCATATAAACAGAATCAGATTAAACATTTGCGAAACGAATAAGGTAAGAAAAATACTTATTTTTTGAAACTTTAAATGTCAAATCGCCTATAAAAAGATAACTTTGCTTTCGGAAATACTTAATAACTACATTACGAAAGCTGATTTTTATCTTAAGGGATGGAAGAATTCGAAAATTTAAATCCCTTTTTCGGAAATTTATTAGATTAAGAATACAAATATATTTAATGATACTTTGGCGCCCAGTCAGCAGATAATTTCTAATTCTGAAACAAAGTAAAACGTTTTCAGAAATATTTCGTACTTTTAGTGGAATTGTGTCCTTTTTAATGTAACATTAATAAATCGTTCACTGGTATTATATTCTGCGCCATTGCGTAACGTCATATCCACCTGCAGCCAATCAGATTCATCTGAAATTAACCGTCATTAGAGTGTAACTTATATATTTATGACTATATACAAACGCGTGTCTGTGTGGTTACTTCGTATTAATTGATAAAGAAATGCACATACTGATTGGTTATTAAAGCGATCTGGGCGTAATTTTATTAAGAGCAACTTAAATCGGATTAGAGGATGCGGAAAAGTTTCATTGACATATAAAATCACTACCAATTCGAATAAAATTTTGTATATAGCTTGCACTAATCATAATTTAGGTCATGGTGTAGCCCAAATATGAAATTTGGATCTATGGTCTAAGGTCAGAAAATGCTATGTGTATAAAGGAAAAATCTGCGGTGGCTCCCACCCGATGGAGCCGAAATGTTTTTGCGTGAATAGCATAAATCTTTGTGGGTGGTATGACTTCTTCAGACACAAAGCAAAATATCAAAATATCGAAATTAGAACCACCTTTTCAAAATAGTCAACATATATAAATATCGAAATCAAACTACTATATTTCGAAAACTAAGAATCTGAACCAAAATCCAATTGCATATTCTCGTATGTCTTGCATTTCAAAGGGCTATAAATTAATCCCAAACTGTTCATAGCTTTAAATCTTCGCTCCAGTTTTATCTGAATACCCTCGACCATAGACTTCAAGTAAAAATATCAAATTATTTCAATAACTTACTTGTCGGCATATAAACTAAACTTATGAAATATCTCTGGCGAACTTTAAGGCTTAGGCGAATTAAGGCTTTAAGGCTTGCCTGGTGGCGCATAAGTACGTATTAGAATTTCATACTTCCATTTCTTCTCTTCAGATCTCAGCAATCATTAAATATCCGTAAAATCCCCAAGTTCACTTCATTTCCTGATTTATTCGAAACAAAACAAATTATTTCGTGATTGTGCATCAATATTTCAACAAGGAGGAAACATATTGAGTTGCAAGCCTCGTGGCATTTAAATGTTAGAGTTCTCCTCCCATTGGATAACTTTACAGGTCAAAATATTAAAAATATCGAAATTAAAACCACTATAGTTTGAAAACTCAGAAGTCGATCTGAAATGCAATTATATGTCCTTGTACAGATTTTAAAGGACTATAAATCTGTTCTTATATTTTATAACTAACATTTTTAGTTTCTGAAATATAAGCATTAAAATCTTTGAAATCGGTAAAAGTACAGTCTTTTTACTTTCCTTATATACATAATGTATAAGGAAAGTATTGTGACGGGGTCGAAAACTCGAATTTGAGTTTTCGACGGGAGAGCACGTTTCAAGCATCCCTGATCACGAATCAAACATTTTTGAAGTGATGTCTGTGTGTGTGTATGTGTGTGTGTGTGTGTGTGTGTCAGTGGGTCTGTTAAGACGATAACCGACGAACGAATGGGCCGATTCGAACGAAATTCGGTACAAAAAGAAATTTAGTACAAAAATCACAATCCATAAACACTGGAAGCCTATTGTTTTTATACGCAATCGAATGTTCAGAACCCCCCTAAATTTCCAAATGAAATTTTGAAAAAATCGTCAAAAAATCAAAACCACTAATAAAGTTACGTAAATAGACATTTCTTATGTAATTTTTCATTAGAAAACGCTTGGCATAAATTTTAGAACGCTAACACGAACCGTTCTCGAGATATTGTACATTTTTCAAAAAAAATATCAAAAAGTCATATAAAATAAAATAAAAATTTTCCTATTGAGAAACATGTTCACTTTTCATATGTAATACCATGTGATAAATTGAGTGACATCATTCTCGTGGATCTAGCTCGTTCCATTCATAAGAAAAGATACTTTGAATAATACTTTTGTATTTGAACGCCAATAGTCATTTATTTATATGCTGTAAGAATAACTTATTTCTTAGTGCATAACGCTTGGCGAGATTTTGGCGACGAATTTGGCGGAATGTCGCCAACTTGGCGACTTTTGTAAAATGTTGCCAAATTAACGAAAATCTCGCCAAATGGATAAAAATGACGCTAAATCAATGAAAATGACGATTAATTGTCGAAAATTCAATATCTTGGAAAGAATATTAGTATCAACTATAAGAAAAACCTATTCTTTTACTGTAAAAGTAGCAAATTCATTACATTATATAAGGAAAGTCATGTGTTGCCCAGATCAGATTTTTTAACTTGACAAGGCGATTTTTTGAAAATTAAACTCCCTATTAAACATTTTTGTCATTTGCTATTTATATATATATTTCATATTTTGAAAGATATGTTGAGCGAAAATAAGCAAAGTGAAGCAAAACATCGCTCAAACAGAAACATTTTAGTTTAAAAAAACTTTCAAGATATTAAAGTATTAAAATTATTTCGCATTTTCATAAATGATACTCTATGTCCGACAAAACAAGTAACACCTGTTTCCATTTTCATTTATTAGGTTTACAGATACACGCATCCATCAATTTTGATTATTTTTAAATTACAGGTTTCCTTATGAGTATAATTAACTAATATTTTTTCATAGTTGTAGTATAGAATACAGAATATATGGAGATAAAAACAAATTGTAAGAGAATATAATTTTGAATATGTAGGGATAATTTTTATTGTTTCATTTCTACTTTGCATTCCACTAATAATTTATTTTTACAATATTTACAGTTTAAATAAATATTTTAAGTCTTTCGCCATAAAAAAACCTTATAATGCAGGGCTACTTATCTTATCTCAGCACCAACTGAATTGTTGTCTCAAACGATATTGGTGATTTCTTAATATGGTGTTCAAATTCCTTATTTTTACCTCCATGGCAGACGATTCATATTTCAATGACGTCATTTGAATAAAATTCATTTTATTTTTCGATGAAGTTTTAAGTTTTCAAAAAAAAAACGTATTACATTCCTTATATACAATAATGTATAAGGAAAGTATTGTGACGGAGTCGAAAATTCGAATTAGACTTTTTGACGGGAGATCACGTTTCAAGCATCCCTGATCACGAATCGAACATTTTTGAAGTGATGTCTGTGTGTGTGTGTGCGTCAGTGAGTCTGTGGAGACCATAACTGACGAACGAATAAACCGATTCGAACGAAATTTGGTGCAAAAATCACAATATATAAACACTGGAAGCCTATTGTTTTTATACGCAATCGAATGTTCAGAACCCCCCTAAATTTCCAAATGAAATTTTGAAAAAATCGTCAAAAAATCAAAACCACTAATAAAGTTACGTAAATAGACATTTCTTATGTAATTTTTCATTAGAAAACGCTTGGCATGAATTTTAGAACGCTAACACGAACCGTTCTCGAGATATTGTACATTTTTCAAAAAAATTATCAAAAAGTCATATAAAATAAAAAAAAATATTTCCTATTGAGAAACATGTTCACTTTTCTCATGTAATACCATGCGATAAACTGGGTGATATCATTATCGTGGATCTAGCTCGTTCCATTCATGAAAAAAGATACTTTGAGTAATACTTTTGTATTTGAACCCCAATAATCATGTATCTGCTGTAAGAATAACTTATTTCTTCATCCACAACGCTTGGCGAGATTTTGGCGGCGAATTTGGTGAAATGGTGCCAACTTGGCGACTTTTTAAATGCTGCTAAATGTACAAAAAACTCGCCAAATGGATAAAAATGAAGCTAAATCAATGAAAATGACGACTCATTGACGACAATTCAATATCTTGGAAAGAATATAAATATCTACTATAATAAAAATCTATTTTTTTTTACTGTAAAAGTAGTAAATTCATTGCATTATATAAGGAAAGTCATGTGCTGCCTACATCAGATTTTTTCTAATAATTCTTTTTCAAGTCAAATTATCTCGATTCGCTTGAATATAAGAACAAATTAAAATATTAAAAATGCCTCATATTATAAAAGGTACAAATCTTAAATATATGTTTTATGAGATTCCTTTGCAGCAATATTTTGTAAATTTCAAGAAGGATAAGAAAAATATTGAAATTTTTACAAATCCCTTTTCTATGGCTGTTGAAGAACATGTACCACTATCCTCCAGACATGCAGATAGAAAGTAGTACCCTTGATTATAATGTTGAATTCGGAAATGTCTGGTAAATATGACAAAATTATTTTCATTTCATCCAGTCGAGATTATGTTAAATTATGGAAATGCCTTCAGTTCCTGGTTTTCCGGCTTAGCACGAATTAGCACTGAGGTACTGTTTTAGATTTAACTCAACCTACATTTGTAAACTATTGTTTTTGATAATGAATACGATTGCTGACACTCATCTGAATGAATTAATCTTGATTTCTTTTGTGAAATAAATCTCAAACATAAACAAAATTGTAAAATTCGGATAAATTCGAAAACCGCATCAAAACTTCTCAAATTGCATTTCATTAAGTTTCAAATATTTGTAGATCATTGCACTATGTTCTTGAAAATAAACAATGATAATAAGCCTTAAGTACTTAGGTGAAGATAATTGTGTCGTTTTTTATACTTAATATAGGCCTTAGATACAATCGCCTACAGGTGGCACATGTCATGACAAGCTTGGCCACCACTGTTGGTTTGGCATTGATTTGGCTTAAAATAATAATATTTTGGTTATCGAAATATTATTTAACGGAATCTAACCTTTTTAGACGGAGTCTAATCATGCAACCAGCTGCAACCCTGCAGTCATGGATGGGATGGATTAGAAACCATGGTGAGGGCGAAACAATCATGGGTGGGGTAGCGCAGTGGTTAAGGCCCGGGGATTGCACTCGGACGATCTCAGTTCGATTCCCGACTCATCCCAAATTGTCCCAGTATTCACTTGGAGTACGATCACGTTAAATTTGTGGGTCCGTAGGTCCTTTTCCGAGGTTGGTGGTAGAAGAAGACGGGTAAGATCCCAACTATGTTCCGGTATACATGGAGTGGCACTGTCCCGGCCGTCCAAACTATACACCTTGAACGGTCTGGGTCGGAAGGTAAGTCGGATGGTTTGGGTCGAACAAACAAACGTTGCAGTCATGGTGAGTTCCCTTGATTTACCTTTCGAGTAATATAATAAACTAATATGTGTAAAATAAATCAGTTGAGAGTTTTAACTGTTTCCTTAGATGTCAGGTGGCCTATTTTATTGATAAATATGCAGCTATTAGTAATAGCAGAAATATATAATTTTCATACTTAAGCAGATTTCATCTTATTCGGGATACAAAAGTAGCATTGACACCAACATGAGCACACCATCTGTCATGCCCAGGTGCAGCAATCGGTTTTATAAGTGCTGGTGTACATTTTCTATTTTTTATCCTGATGAAAGAAAACAATTCCATTTCTGAAACCTGTTCATACATTTATATATATTTTCTGCTGTTTAATAACTACATCTTTGCAATTCAGAAGCAGTTATTGTTCAATGACTATATAAACATGCATACCGAATTCTACGCTTAATTGATTTTTTCCTTGACGCACCAGCCTTCTTGCAGAATTAAAAATCTGATGTGGGCAGCACATGACTTTGTCTGCAGACTTATATTAACGTTCTCCTTATTTTGATTAAATTTATTTCACTTTTAATTCAATTTTCGTTCTCATACTGTAACCGGACTTATTTTCAAAGGTGGCGTAGAGGAAATACGGAAAACTAAAATATCTCGAGAACGGCTAGCCCTAGTGTAATGAGGTTGGTCTTATTATTTTCGTCCTTAAAAATTACGTATTAAACGAGCATTTAATGGATATATTTGAGTATACCTAGCTCTTTAGTTTAGATTTCGACGATTTTTGCGGGCCATTTTGCAAAAAAAGGCAGGTTGTTTTTTTCCGAATCGTATCAAAATCTAATCAGCGCTAGAGTAACCCACAAGTGACTCATCTACCTAATTTTGTGAAATTCGATCAAGTAGTTTTTCAGTTAGAGTGGATACAAGCTTTTGCTGGCCATTTCGCAAAAAAGGCGGGTTCTGTTATTTCAAATTGTACCCAAAACTAATCAGCACCAGATTCGCTCACAAGGGACTTACCTACCAAATTTTGTGAAATTCGGTCCATTAGATTTTTAGTTAGAGTGGATAAAAAATCTGCACAGACAGACAGACACACAGACACACAGACAGGCACACAGACAGACACACAGACAGACACACAGACAGACCCACAGACGTCACGCTAAAATGGTTTTTTCGTATTCTAGAGGTCTTGAAACGTGTAGATCCGTCGAAAACTCGAATTGCGATTTTCGACATGATTCCAATACTTTCCCTATACATTACCATGTATTGCAGGGAAAGTAAAAATCTGATGTGGGCAGCACATGACTTTCCATGCAGACGTTTATATTCACGTTCTCTTTATTTATTTTTAAATTTATTTCACTTTTAATTCAATTTTCGTTCTCATTCGGTAACCGGGCTTATTTTCAAAGGTGGCGTAGGCAAAGTACGAAAAACTAAAATATCTCGAGAACGGCTAGTCCTAGTGTAACGGGGTTGGTCTTATTCTTTTCGTCGTTAAAAATTACGTATTAAATCAGCATTTAATGGATATATTTGAGTATACGTAGTTCTTTAGTTTAGATTTTGACGATCTTTGCGGGCCATTTTGCAAAAAAAGGCAGGCTACTTTCTCCGAATCGTGCTAAAATCTAATCAGCAACAGGGTAACCCACAAGTGACACATCTACCGAATTTTGTGAAATTCGGTCCATTAGTTTTTCAGTTAGAGTGGATACAAGCTTTTGCGGGACATTTCGGAAAAAAAGGCGGGTTCTTTTATCGCGAATCGTACCCAAAACTAATCAGCACCAGATTCGCCCAGAAGTGACTTACCTACCAAGTTTTATGAAATTCGGTCAATTACTTTTTTAGTTACAGTGGATACAAAATCTGCACAGACAGACACACAGACACACAGACACACACACAGACGTCACTCTAAAAATAGTTTTTTCGTATTCTAGAGGTCTCGAAACGTATAGATCCGTCGAAAACTCGAGTTGTGATTTTCGGTATGATTCCAATACTTCCCCTATACTTTACGATGTATTGCAGGGAAAGTAAAAAGCTGATGTGGGCAGCACATGACTTTCCCTGCAAACTTATATTCACGTTCTATTTATTTAAATTAAATTTAATTCATTTTTAATTAAATTTTCGTTCTCATTTGAAAACTGGACTTATTTTCAAAAATGGTGTAGGAAAAATACGAAAAACTAAAATATCTCGAGAACGGCTAGTCCTAGTGTAATGGGGTTGGTCTTATTCTTTTCTTCGCTAAAAATTACGGATTAAACAGGTATTTAACGGCTATATTTGAGCATGTTTAGATTTTGTTTATTTTTGCGGGCCATTTTGCAAAAAAAGGCAGGTTCCTTTTTTTCGAATTAGACCAAAATCTAATCAGCACTAGGGTGGCCTACAAGAGATTTATCTACCAAATTTTGTGAAATTCGGTCCATTAGTTTTTCAGTTAGAGTGGATACAAGCTTTTGCGGGCCATTTCGCAAAAAAAGGCGGGTTCTTTTAACGAGTCATACCCAAAACTAATCAGCACCAGATTCGTGTACAAGTGACTTACCTACCAAATTTTATGAAATTCGGTCAATTAGTTTTTTAGTTAGAGTGGATACAAAATCTGCACAGACAGACAGACACACAGACACACACTCAGACGTCACGCTGAATATAGTTTTTCGTATTCTAGAGGTCTCAAAACGTGTAGATCCGTCGAAAACTCGAGTTGCGATTTTCGACCTGATTCCAATACTTTCCCTATACATTACCATGTATTGCAGGGAAAGTAAAAATCTGATGTGGGCAGCACATGACTTTCCCTGCAGACGTTTATATTCACGTTCTCTTTATTTATTTTTAAATTTATTTCACTTTTAATTCAATTTTCGTTCTCATTCGGTAACCGGGCTTATTTTCAAAGGTGGCGTTGGCAAAGTACGAAAAACTAAAATATCTCGAGAACGGCTAGTCCTAGTGTAATGGGGTTGGTCTTATTCTTTTCGTCGTTAAAAATTACGTACTAAATGAGCATTTAATGGATATATTTGAGTATACCTAGTTCTTTAGTTTAGATTTTGACGATTTTTGTGGGCCATTTTGCAAAAAAAGGCAGATTATTTTTTTCCGAATCGTACCAAAATCTACTCAGCACCAGGGTAACCCACAAGTGACTCATCTACCGAATTTTGTGAAATTCGGTCCAGTAGTTTTTCAGTTTGAGTGGATACAAGATTTTGCGGGTCATTTCGCAAAAAAAGGCGGGTTCTTTAATTCCAAATCGTACCCAAAACTAATCAGCACCAGACTCGCCCACAAGTGACTTACCTACCAAATTTTGTGAAATTCGGTCCATCAGTTTTTTAGTTAGAGTGAATACAAAATCTGCACAGACAGACAAACAGACAGACAGACAGACAGACACACAGACAGACAGACAGACAGACACACACACAGACAGACAGACACACAGACACACACACAGACGTCACGCTAAAAATAGTTTTTTCGTATTCTAGAGGTCTCGAAACGTGAAGATCCGTCGAAAACTCGAGTTGCGATTTTCGACATGATTCCAATACTTTCCCTATTCATTGCCATGTATTGCAGGGAAAGTAAAACTGTATAGTAAGTAACTCTGTTACTCGTTATGGATTGATGTGAAACATCAGTTTATTTTCATATTTCGATTGTGATAAAGTTGATATGTGTGAGGGGATAGTGCAAGATACCTAAGAAAAAGTTTAAATATTTTTCAGTTTTATTAATTTTCTAAATTTATACAGTTTTGCTGGATTAATATAATGCAGGTACTGTTTATGTTGTCCAAATCAGGCAACAAAAGATTAAGTTTCCGACTATGAAAGGTTTGGACGTAAAGCTTACAGTCCATCGGGCGACCGGACTATCGACCCCGTAAGGACATATTGGCGTATGAAGCAGATATCGTTAATTAGGGTATATATAATGAGGATATATATATCAGGATCTATGTTATATATAACTAGAACTTTTTCTCTTATCCCATCAACAACCTAACTAGACGATGACGAGCTTATACCCTTTGTGGAAATTTCTGCAAAAATTCTTATCAACTTTACAAAATTCGAGAAATGTCCAGAACTTGCCAAAAGTCACCAAGTTGGCGATATTTTTTCAAACTTGTTATCAAAGCATAACCGAATTTGTAAGATATGGTCAAGCGATTTGGACTTTAAATAACATGGATGGTTTCTGTTAGATATTCGTAACAATATGATGTCACTTCTGTTACATACTTACGTTTCATCACCGTCACATTTCTTTCACTACTATTGTACCCCGCGTTCTAAACAATTTCTCATAAAAATATTTACATTAAATTATGAATATTTAAGAATGTTGTTTCCTATGAATAGCAATATATATATATTCAGAACTATCTTAGATTGCTTTTAATATTAAAAACATATAAACTAAATAATATACTAAACATTTTTTACGTCTCAACTGCTGAATATTTTATGAGTAAAAATAGAAACTTAAAGATACCATCTCCCAAGTTTATGTCTTGAAAGGTCACTTCAGACATAAATAGAATCCATTTAAACAGTCACGAAGTAAAACAAGATATTTATTTTCTCCATAACAAATAACTGATATAAGAAGACGTTACCTTTAAGAATATTTAATAAATGAGCTCAGTAAATTGATTTTTATCCGAAAATATCTCGTAAAATAAATGTATTTTTTGAAAGAATATACCAGCAGAAAGTTATGGATTACATTTTTAAATATTTCATAACATCTGGTATATCTGATACATAATTCTGATGAAATACATTGATTTCATTCTTTATTTGAATTTCTTGTTCTATTCTCGTATAAATATTTCGTGTTTGAGAAAAATTATAAGAAAAAATTATTAAAGTACCGTATCCACATTTTAGAACTTAGACATTTCGATCTATCTCTTTAAGCTCTAGATTCTTTTCCTCTTTTAGTTTTATCTGTCATTTATATCTGTCTCTACAAAGGAGAAAACAGATATTTACTTAAGTACTTAATAACCCGGTTTGGTAAACTGATTTTATCTAGGGAATTAAATGTAAGAAAAATAGGAGGATTTTACAAAATTTTATGTAAGAAAAATGGCAACAATTTTATTTGAACAATAATTTAGTGCTACATTTACATTCAAATTTATTTGGGACAATATCTAAATTTAACAACTTGCATGAATTATTTTAAATTCAAAATAAACTTAAAAAGTAACTTATGAATACCATAAAAAATCTGAGGCAAAAACAAAATTATTCCTCTATATTCTAAAATATAAGCATCTGGTGTGGGCGGCACATGATTTTCCCTACATAATGCAATGAATGACCTTATACTTCTTCCATGACATATAATAATGTGCAAGGTCCACGGTGCAGTGTTATTAACGTTGAATTCTACATTCACATTTGGCATTTTTCTGGCTGGAAACGTGTAAAACATTTTAAAGTGCCAAATTAACTAATATTTCACAGAAATATTGCTACCCTGCTACCCTCCTCTAATTAAAGTAGTCCATATATTAAAATATTTTAGAAATTAATTCAGCAAACTGACGTCATTTTCGTTAGTTAAGCTTCAATTTTCCCAACATCTTCGTCAATTTCGCCCAAATTTCAAAAAGTCAATAAGTGGACGATATGTCGCCAAATTGGTCGTCAAGGTTGACCAATTTATTTTCGAACATTGCAGACAGAAAAACGGAAAAAAGTAATTTTGTTATATATATATATAGATTAGATTCATGAGAATGTTGTTAATAGGCATATCTCTTAATATTGCATATGGTAAGTGAACATATTTGACTATACTTACTATTTTTTAAATTTTATGTAGTTTTTGATAAATTTATTTGAAAAACGTACTATATCTTGAGATCGGTTCAAGCTAACGTTATTAAATGTTGTGAATTTTCAAGATTTTTTTTATAAAATCTTTCGAAAATTTGGGAGTTTTTCAAAGATTTTATAGCGGGTAAAATCAATAGGTTATTCACACACACACACGCAGAGAACATCTCAAAAACTTTCGATTCGAGTTCAGGAATACATAAAACGTGGTCTCCGTCGACAACTTGAAGTCAAATTGTCGAGCCCATCACAATACATTCCTCACAATGTATGCAAGCAAAGTAAAATTTTTTTTCACAGCTCAATAGACGATCGTTTCAAAGATCACAGTATGGTATAAATAGAAATTTCACATTCTGCAACGAGTTCCCATTATCGCATTAACAGTAAAATACTTACTTAAAAGAATTTATTTTAGAAATTATCTCAAACTGTTTGACTTTTTTAATGATAGTTGGCAAAGTATGTCTAATTGCAGTTTCTGTACATACGCCTGCTTTCCTTTGTTGGCAGGTTTGCTGTTCCTCTTTGTTCTGAAGAAAGATGCTATATTTAGCATTCGAAACCGGTTGATAAAGTAATTAATTTGTTTTATGCTGTGCATGGTAATATGCATTTACCTTTGAATTATCGTTCTGTCAGTACATAATCGCTATTTGGTGTAAACGAGCGCTAAGTGGAAAGAAAAACTGATCCACAGGATGATGATATTGCACTGGAAGCAACTTTCCTGATTACAATATCATCTATGATTTGGTAATTGTGCGAGTTTTATACGGAAAAATCAGATAAAGCCATTATTCAGATTTTGATCATGTTGCAATATTTTCTATCAATATGCACCATATATCTAACATGTGAGGCTCTACACAATTTTTTCATACAATTATAATTTATATTTTCGAATTGATAACATTGTAACTATCACTCTGTGTTAGATCCTCAACGCCGCCCAAAACTATATTCACGTGTAAGCGGAATACTGGCACGTTAAATCTGTAAGTCCGAAAATCCATCCGGAAGATAATCGGTTAGAGTAAGGATAACACAGTCTCCTTGGTTGCCATTTAAATTAGGCAGCGTTCTAAACTGGGCAGCGTTGTTTCGGTTGTCTAAACAGTCTGCGGTAGGTCAAATGGTCTGGATAAGAATGGGTAAGAAACGCTGAAAACTTCCTTCCAAGATTCTAGTTATTCTGATGACACTACACAGATAGAGGCAGTGTTGGAAATGTATGCAGGATGTCTAAAAACGTGTTTTTCTTTTCAAAATATCAAAATCGAAAATCCTCGAAAATAAAGATTACTTTAGTATAAATAAAATGGAGTTTTATACCATGCACTTCTGTTTAATGACTTCAAATTAAATATCCCGAAACTAATTATAGAAAAATCCGACGTAGTCCTTCAAAGATGTTGAAAGGTCCTACTGAGTCGTTGATCTGTTAGGCAGATTTTTATTTATTTCATATATACAAATGTAATTTTGAAGAGGTTTTACCTAAGCTAGGGAATTCTTGAAAATAATTAAGCGATTAACTTTGCAAATGAAAAGAGGAAATTGTATAAATTCATCCTCTTCTTGACGTAAAGTTTTGTACGACCCAGTAACGTTAAACTCCTTCAGTAAACAGACGACGAATTTACGAATCCAATATTGCAGTAGTAGAATTAAAACAAAAGCTTAACAATATTTTCCTTCATGTATGTGATCTTGAGTTGAAGGGGGGTGCAAGCTCTTCAACTAAACTTTACGATTTTGCTGAGATTCAAGTGGTTTGCTGAGATTCAAGAAGTATCAATCATGCATAAAGCATTGATTATGAAACACTTTCCAACTGAATTGCAATCCTATTTAAACATTTCTAAAATGCGATACATTCAGCGTTGATATATTTTAAATTATCACAGTACTATAATAATTTATTATATTTGAAAACTTCAAACTTCATCGAAAAAAATGAGCTTTATTCAAATGACGTCATCGAAATATAAATCGTGTGACTCTCTATGTAAAAGCAACGAATGTGTCATTCATATCACTTTTACTCCAGACTCCAGAGCTAAATAATTGTGTGTGAAAAAAAATCAGCGATTCTTATACAGCTCATCTAACAATCACATGTTTACATTCTGCATCGATTAAAATTAGGCTTCGCTGTAAAAATAATCAAAGTTTGATTATCATTTAAACTGAAAAATATTGTAGTTGCGTTTGCGCAGAATATAGATCCACAGAAATTACGAAAAAAATAAAGCGGTCTTAGGACGGATGCAGCACTAAATATAAATTTAAAAGAACTTTAAAAATCACGATTTTAACACTGGAAAAAAAAAAGTCGGATGCCATATTTTATTTTAAAATGGGTCACGTGATCTCCTCATACATTGTGGGTGTAATTATTACTTTAATTTTTATTTTAAAAGCTAACGAGCATATTTTTCTCAAATTTTTTTCATATATTTTATAAGATAATCTAAATATTTTCTAAAATTTTCGAAGCAATTCATGAATTTTAACTTTGCTTAAAATGTTTGAAAATTTAGGCCCTATAGAGTTCATTGTATTTCACTTTTGTCATCCTGGCCACTCCAAAACAAATTGGGTGGTATTATTCATTCACATTCCCATGTGTCCCACAGACCGTCTCAACAAAATACTAAAATTTCATTTCCATAAAGTCATTTTCACGGAAGTTATCGTTCAAACGGATAGACAGAATAAACAAAGTCATAAAGTCTTTTCATCTATGTTGGAATGTGTTAAAAAATGCAGATATTTAGCAGCAGGATATTTTATTCATAGGACTTATTTATATAATTCTGAAAATTCGCTGTTTATGTAAGCGTCTGGAAATATTTTTACTTTCCCTACATAGTAAAATCTTACATAGTGTAAAATATGCTTGTTTTTCTGTGTGGTTAGGCGTGTATGTATACCGTCTGCGGCTGAAGATCAAAGTGGAACTTTTGAAGTTAAAAAATGGTCATTTCCCGTCATTTCATCATATTAATTCCTGTAATTCACGACTGCTTCAAGAAGGTATTCAAGAGCCGGTGTTTTGATTAAACGGCAAATATATTTATTGTCTGGATGAAAGAACAACTATTTATCGGTTATCTAATTTTGCGAATTTATTCTGAACTTTTTCGATTGGGAATTATATTACTATCCCTGCAATAGATGGTAATGTATAGTATTGGAATCATACCGAAAATCGCAACTCGAGTTTTCGACGGATCTACACGTTACGAGACCTTTTGAATACGAAAAAACGATTTTTAACGTGACGTCTGTGTCTGTGTGTCTGTGTATCTGTGTGTATGTGTATCTGTGTATCTGTGTAATGTATGTATCCACTCTAACTCAAAAACTTATGGTCCGAATTTCATAAAATTTAGTATGTAAATCATTTGGGTGAGACCCTGGTGCTGATTAGTTTTTGGTAGGATTCGTGAAAACAGAACCCGCCGTTTTTTTGCGAAATGGCTGGTAAAAATTTCATGTATACACTCTAGCTAAAATAATAATTGACCAAATTTCACAAAATTTAGTAAATAAGTTACTTGTTGGACACTCTGGTGCTGATTAGATTTTTGTACGATTCAGAAAAGAACAACCTGCCTTTTTTTACGAAATGGACCGCAAAAATTTCATGTTTCCACCCTAGCTAAAATACCAATTGACAAAATTTCACAAAATTTGGTAGATAAATTACTTGTGGCACACTCTGGTGCTGATTACATTTTGGTATGATTCGGAAAAGAACAACCTGTTGCTTTTTTCGAAATGGTCCGCAAAAATCGCCAAAATCTAATAAAAAAAAGACTACGTATGCTGAAATTTATAAATTAAATCCTTGTTTTATATGCAATTTTTGACGAAGAAAAGAACACAACACACTCCATTATACTTTAGAACTAACCGTTATCAAGATATTTGATATTTCCTGCATTTTTGTTACGCGCTATCGGGAAAATGTCCAATTACCAAATAAAAATAAAAATTGAATTAAAAATGCAAATTTAATGTTATTTGGTGCAATTAAACTCAATCTAATGAATTATTATAGAAATAAAGAAAATATGAATTTGAGTCTGCAGGAAAAGTCATGTGCTGCACACATCATATTTTTTTCATTGTGATAAATATGTTAAAATTTGACTCAAATTAAATAGAAACTCGCAAAAATAAATACAATGTTTTAGAATTTTACTTCGTAGATAAAAGAACTTCTTTGTTGCGACTTCAAGTATTTTCAATGGTCAACGGTCGAGTTCTTAGGCCACATTGAAGAAACTTATTTAGAGCTTACCAAAATAATTTATTTAGTATGTATTAAGCTCACGCTGTACAATTGGCATAATTGAGCATGGTAACAACGGAGCGCAGATATTATTTTAGATTAAAACGGGTAATTTGGAAATTGAGTGGTGTTGTAGGTATCTCTGTTATTTCGTAGTGAGAACTTATTTAAAACCCGGAGAACTTCAGGTATTTCTTTCTGGTAGAATAACAGCGTATAGAGAATGTACTGCAACAGGACAGAAAATTCGAATTCAAGTTTTCGACAGAAGATCTCGTTTTAAGCATCCCTAAATTCGAATCGAACCTTTTTGAGGTGATGTTTGTGAGTATGTGCATGTATGTTAGTTTGTATGTACGTTAGTTTGTATGTATGTTAGTGTGTGTATGCATGTTATCCTGTCTATATTTGTGCTGTTAGTATATGTACGTATGTTACCTTGTGTGTGTATGGATCCATAAGACTGTAAACGTGACATTGTTTCGAATATAATTTGATTCGATTCTTAGAATCAGTGAATACTGGGACCCTGTTGATTTTGAACGCAATCGAATATTTGAAAGACCTTTCAATTTTCGAATAAGTTTTTGAAAAAAATCTTTAAAAATTCAGCAGTTTTAATAATGATAAGTAATTAATTATTCCAAGACATTTTTTGTTAGAAAATACATGGTACGAACTGAAAGCGCTAGTAGGAACCGCTTTCGAGATGATGTACCATTTTTGAATAAATTTTTGAAAAAATCATTAAAAAACATGAACTTTCAATATCGTCAGAAGATAATCCTTTCATACGTACTTTTTTATTAGGAACGAATGGAACAAGCTTTAATACTCTAGCATGAACTGTTGAGATATTGTGCGTTTTCCAAATTAATTTATTATAAAATTATGTAAAATTGAAAAAATAGCAAGTTATCGAATATGTTACGGTATGTAAAATAATTCAACACTATATCTCCTGAATCTAGTTCATTTCATTCATAAGGGAAGATACGTTTTGTAAGAGTTTTGTATTTTGTCGGTCAAGTTTTCGTGAATAGTCATTTATTTCATAGGATAATTAGTAAATGTCAATTGCCTTTTAGTAAGGATTTAACCGTGAATAAGGACTCCGGAGGACATCCTTTTGGAATCATAAGTTAATAAACGCATCCAATTTTAAATAACCTGGTGTTAATTCAACGTCAGTGGATTTTGCACACTATTGTTTCACGGTAAAAGAAATAAAGTCATTGCACTATGTAGGGAAAGTCACGTGCTGGAATTTTTAGGAATTTTCAAGGAATTTTCGTTTGAAGAAGTAAAGAATTATGTAATCGAAAAATCTTATTTTACTACCATTGTTTTAAGATGCGTTTTTCTAAATATTTACATTCTGATATTCCGTATATAGGAAGTAATGTTTTCCCTAAAATATTTATGCTCCAGATTTTAAGGCAAAAATTCATCTAAAGATCTCTTAAAACTATATCACACACTTTTAGGAATCGATCTCAAGATTCCTAAGCACTTTCACACACTTTACGGAATCAATCTCAAGATTCTTAAACACTTTCGCACACTTTTAATCTCAAATTGTGTGTGTGTGAGGTTCGAACACGATGCTCAAGAAATAACTCACCTAACGAAATGGTACTTTATTTAGGGACTAGGATTTAAGTCTCTCAAAGATAATGAAATTAATTTACAATTTTTTAAATAAGTTTTATGTTGCTTAATAATATATATATATAATGTTTCCTCAATAATTTTTATGCTCCAGATTTTGAGAGAAAAATTCATTTAAAGATCTTTTGAAACTATGTCGCACACTTTTAGGAATCAATCTCAAGATTCCTAATCATTTTCACTCAATTTTAATCTCGATCTGTGTATGTAAGGTTCGAACACGACGCTCTAGAAATAACTCACCTAACGGAATGGTACTTTATTTAGGGACTAGGATTTAAGTCTCTCAAAGACCATGAAATTAATTTACAATTTTTTAAATAAGTTTTATGTTGTTTAATAATATATATAAAAAGTAATGTTTCCTCAATAATTTTAATGCTCCAGATTTTGAGAGAAAAATTCATTTTAAGATCTTTCGAAGCTATCTCACACACTTTTAGGAATCGATCTCAAGCATCCTAAACATTTTCGCACACTTTTAATCTCGATCTGTGTATGTGAGGTTCGAACACGATGGTCAAGAAATAACTCACATAATGAAATGGTACTTTATTTAGGGACTAGCATTTAAGTCTCTCAAAGGCCATGAAATCAATTTACAACTTTTTAAATAAATTTTATGTTATTTAATAATATATAAAGTAATGTTTTCTCCAATAATTTTTATGTTCCACATTTTGAGAGAAAAATTCATTTAAAGATCTTTTGAAACTATGTCGCACACTTTTAGGAATCGATCTCAAGATTCCTATTCATTTTCGCTCACTTGTAATCTCGATCTGTGTATGTAAGGTAAATTAATTTCATGTACTTTGAGAGTAAGTAAGGTAATTGTATGTAAGGTAAATTAATTTCATGTACTTTGTTCTTGAGCATCGAACACGATGCTCAAGAAATAACTCACCTAACGGAATGGTATTTTATTTAGGGACTAGGATTTAAGTCTCTCATAGACCATGAAATTGATTTGCAATTTTTTAAATAAGTTTTATGTTGTTTCATAATATATATAAAAAGTAATGTTTCCCCAATAATTTTTATGCTCCAGATTTTGAGAGAAAAAATCATTTAAAGATCTTTTGAAACTATGTCGCACACTTTTAGGAATCGATATCAAGATTCCTAATCATTTTCGCTAAATTTTAATCTCGATCTGTGTATGTAAGGTTCGAACACGATGCTCAAGAAATAACTCACCTAACGGAATGGTACTTTATTTAGGGACTAGGATTAAAGTCTCTCAAAAGACATGAAATTAATTTACAATTTTAAAATAAGTTTTATGTTGTTTCATAATATATATAAAAAGTAATGTTTCCCCAATAATTTTTATGCTCCAGATTTTGAGAGAAAAATTCATTTAAAGATCTTTTAAACTATGTTGCACACTTTCAGGAATCGATCTCAAGATTCCTAAACATTTTCGCTCACTTTTAATCTCGATCTGTTTATGTGAGGTTCGAACACGATGGTCAAGAAATAACTCACATAACGAAATGGTACTTTATTTAGGGGCTAGGATTTAAGTCTCTCACAGACCATGAAATTAATTTACAATTTTTAAATTAAGTTTTATGTTGTTTAATAATATATATAAAAAGTAATGTTTCCGCAATAATTTTTATGCTCCTGATTTTGAGAGAAAAATTCATTTAAAGATCTTTTAAAACTACGTCAAACACTTTTAGGAATCGATCTCAAGCTTCCTAAACATTTTCACACACTTTTAATCTCGATCTGTGTATGTGAGGTTCGATCACGATGCTCAAGAAATAACTCACATAACGAAATGGTACTTTATTTGGGGACTAGCATTTAAATCTCGCAAAGGCTATGAAATCAATTTACAACTTTTTAAATAAATTTTATGTTATTTAATAATATATAAAGTAATGCTTTCTCCAATAATTTTTATTCTCCAGATTTTGAGAGAAAAATTCATTTAAAGATCTTTTGAAACTATGTCGCACAATTTTAGGAATCGATCTCAAGATTCCTAAACATTTTCGCTCACTTTTAATCTCGATCTGTGTATGTAAGGTTCGAACACGATGCTCTAGAGAAATAACTCACCTAACGAAATGGTACTTTATTTAGGGGCTAGTATTTAAGTCTCTCAAAGTACATGAAATTAATTTACAATTTTTTAAATAAGTTTTATGTTGTTTAATAATATATATAAAAAGTAATATTTCCCTCAATAATTTTTATGTTTCAGATTTTGAGAAAAAAATTCATTTTAAGATCTTTTTAAACTGTGTCGCACACTTCTAGGAATCGATCTCAAGTGAACTAAGCACTTTCGCACACTTTTAAACTAGATCTGTGTATGTGAGGTTCGAACAAGATGCTCATGAAATAACTCACCTAACGAAATGGTACTTTATTTAGGGACTAGTATTTAAGTCTCTCAAAAGCCATGAAATTAATTTACAATTTTTTAAATAAGTTTTATGTTGTTTAATAATATATATAAAAAGTAATGTTTCCTCAATAATTTTTATGCTCCAGATTTTGAGAGAAAAATTCATTTTAAGATCTTTTGAAACTTTGTCGCTCACTTTTAGGAATCGATCTCAAGCTTCCTAAACATTTTCGCTCACTTTTAATCTCAATCTGTGTATGTGAGGTTCGAACACGATGGTCAAGAAATAACTCACATAACGAAGAGGTACTTTATTTAGGGATTAGCATTTAAGTCTCTCAAAGGCCATGAAATCAATTTACAACTTTTAAAATAAAATTTTATGTTATTTAAGAATATATAAAGTAATGTTTTCTCCAATAATTTTTATTCTCCAGATTTTGAGAGAAAAATTCATTTAAAGATCTTTTGAAACTATGTCGCACAATTTTAGGAATCGATCTCAAGATTCCTAAACATTTTCGCTCACTTTTAATCTCGATCTGTGTATGTAAGGTTCGAACACGATGCTCTAGATAAATAACTCACCTAACGAAATGGTACTTTATTTAGGGACTAGTATTTAAGTCTCTCAAAAGCCATGAAATTAATTTACAATTTTTTAAATAAGTTTTATGTTGTTTAATAATATATATAAAAAGTAATGTTTCCTCAATAATTTTTATGCTCCAGATTTTGAGAGAAAAATTCATTTTAAGATCTTTTGAAACTTTGTCGCTCACTTTTAGGAATCGATCTCAAGCTTCCTAAACATTTTCGCTCACATTTAATCTCAATCTGTGTATGTGACGTTCGAACACGATGGTCAAGAAATAACTCACATAAAGAAGAGGTACTTTATTTAGGGACTAGCATTTAAGTCTCTCAAAGGCCGTGAAATCAATTTACAACTTTTAAAATATTATTTTATATTATTTAAGAATATATAAAGTAATGTTTTTTCCAATAATTTTTATGCTCAAGATTTTGAAAGAAAAATTCATTTAAAGATCTTTTGAAACTATGTCGCACACTTTTAGGAATCGATCTCAAGATTCCTAATCATTTTCGCTCACTTTTAATCTCGATCTGTGTATGTAAGGTTCGAACACGATGCTCAAGAAATAACTCACCGAACGGAATGGTACTTTATTTAGGGACTAGGATTTAAGTCTCTCAAAAGACATGAAATGAATGTACAATTTTAAAATAAGTTTTATGTTGTTTCATAATATATATAAAAATAATGTTTCCGCAATAACTTTTATGCTCCAGATTTTGAGAGAAAAATTCATTTAAAGATCTTTTGAAACTACGTCACACACTTTTAGGAATCGATCTCAAGATTCCTAATCATTTTCGCTCACTTTTAATCTCGATCTGTGTATGTAAGGTTCGAACACGATGCTCAATAAATAACTCACCGAACGGAATGGTACTTTATTTAGGGACTAGGATTTAAGTCTCTCAAAAGACATGAAATTAATGTACAATTTTAAAATAAGTTTTATGTTGTTTAATAATATATATAAAAAGTAATGTTTCCTCAATAATTTTTATGCTCCAGATTTTGAGAGAGAAATTCATTTTAAGATCTTTTGAAACTTTGTCGCTCACTTTTAGGAATCGATCTCAAGCTTCCTAAACATTTTCGCTCACTTTTAATCTCAATCTGTGTATGTGAGGTTCGAACACGATGGTCAAGAAATAACTCACATAACGAAGAGGTACTTTATTTAGGGACTAGCATTTAAGTCTCTCAAAGGCCATGAAATCAATTTACAACTTTTAAAATAAAATTTTATGTTATTTAAGAATATATAAAGTAATGTTTTCTCCAATAATTTTTATTCTCCAGATTTTGAGAGAAAAATTCATTTAAAGATCTTTTGAAACTATGTCGCACAATTTTAGGAATCGATCTCAAGATTCCTAAACATTTTCGCTCACTTTTAATCTCGATCTGTGTATGTAAGGTTCGAACACGATGCTCTAGATAAATAACTCACCTAACGAAATGGTACTTTATTTAGGGACTAGTATTTAAGTCTCTCAAAGTACATGAAATTAATTTACAATTTTTTAAATAAGTTTTATGTTGTTAAATAATATATATAAAAATTAATATTTTCCTCAATAATTTTTATGTTTCATATTTTGAGAAAAAAATTCATTTAAAGATCTTTTTAAACTCTGTCGCACACTTCTAGGATTCGATCTCAAGTGAACTAAGCACTTTCGCACACTTTTAATCTAGATCTGTGTATGTGAGGTTCGAACAAGATGCTCATGAAATAACTCACCTAACGAAATGATACTTTATCTAAGGACTAGTATTTAAGTCTCTCAAAAGCCATGAAATTAATTCACAATTTTTTAAATAAGTTTTATGTTGTTTAATAATATATATAAAAAGTAATGTTTCCTCAATAATTTTTATGCTCCAGATTTTGAGAGAAAAATTCATTTTAAGATCTTTTGAAACTTTGTCGCTCACTTTTAGGAATCGATCTCAAGCTTCCTAAACATTTTCGCTCACATTTAATCTCAATCTGTGTATGTGACGTTCGAACACGATGGTCAAGAAATAACTCACATAACGAAGAGGTACTTTATTTAGGGACTAGCATTTAAGTCTCTCAAAGGCCGTGAAATCAATTTACAACTTTTAAAATATTATTTTATGTTATTTAAGAATATATAAAGTAATGTTTTTTCCAATAATTTTTATGCTCAAGATTTTGAAAGAAAAATTCATTTAAAGATCTTTTGAAACTATGTCGCACACTTTTAGGAATCGATCTCAAGATTCCTAATCATTTTCGCTCACTTTTAATCTCGATCTGTGTATGTAAGGTTCGAACACGATGCTCAAGAAATAACTCACCGAACGGAATGGTACTTTATTTAGGGACTAGGATTTAAGTCTCTCAAAAGACATGAAATGAATGTACAATTTTAAAATAAGTTTTATGTTGTTTCATAATATATATAAAAATAATGTTTCCGCAATAACTTTTATGCTCCAGATTTTGAGAGAAAAATTCATTTAAAGATCTTTTGAAACTACGTCACACACTTTTAGGAATCGATCTCAAGATTCCTAATCATTTTCGCTCACTTTTAATCTCGATCTGTGTATGTAAGGTTCGAACACGATGCTCAATAAATAACTCACCGAACGGAATGGTACTTTATTTAGGGACTAGGATTTAAGTCTCTCAAAAGACATGAAATTAATGTACAATTTTAAAATAAGTTTTATGTTGTTTAATAATATATATAAAAAGTAATGTTTCCTCAATAATTTTTATGCTCCAGATTTTGAGAGAGAAATTCATTTTAAGATCTTTTGAAACTTTGTCGCTCACTTTTAGGAATCGATCTCAAGCTTCCTAAACATTTTCGCTCACTTTTAATCTCAATCTGTGTATGTGAAGTTCGAACACGATGGTCAAGAAATAACTCACATAACGAAGAGGTACTTTATTTAGGGACTAGCATTTAAGTCTCTCAAAGGCCATGAAATCAATTTACAACTTTTAAAATAAAATTTTATGTTATTTAAGAATATATAAAATAATGTTTTCTCCAATAATTTTTATTCTCCAGATTTTGAGAGAAAAAATCATTTAAAGATCTTTTGAAACTACGTCACACACTTTTAGGAATCGATCTCAAGATTCCTAATCATTTTCGCTAATTTTTAATCTCGATCTGTGTATGTAAGGTTCGAACACGATGCTCAAGAAATAACTCACCTAACGGAATGGTACTTTATTTAGGGACTAGGATTTAAGTCTCTCAAAAGACATGAAATTAATTTACAATTTTAAAATAAGTTTTATGTTGTTTCATAATATATATAAAAAGTAATGTTTCCGCAATAACTTTTATGCTCCAGATTTTGAGAGAAAAATTCATTTAAAGATCTTTTGAAACTACGTCACACACTTTTAGGAATCGATCTCAAGATTCCTAATCATTTTCGCTAAATTTTAATCTCGATCTGTGTATGTAAGGTTCGAACACGATGCTCAAGAAATAACTCACCTAACGGAATGGTACTTTATTTAGGGACTAGGATTTAAGTCTCTCAAAAGACATGAAATTAATTTACAATTTTAAAATAAGTTTTATGTTGTTTCATAATATATATAAAAAGTAATGTTTCCGCAATAACTTTTATGCTCCAGATTTTGAGAGAAAAATTCATTTAAAGATCTTTTGAAACTACGTCACACACTTTTAGGAATCGATCTCAAGATTCCTAATCATTTTCGCTAAATTTTAATCTCGATCTGTGTATGTGAGGTTCGATCACGATGGTCAAGAAATAACTCACATAACGAAATGGTACTTTATTTAGGGACTAGTATTTAAGTCTCTCAAAAGCCATGAAATTTATTTACAACTTTTTAAATAAGTTTTATGTTGTTTAATAATATATATAGAAAGTAATGTTTTCCCCAATAATTTTCCATAGCATCGTCCATAGAAGGTCTATCTTCTTCTTTCTAACTCCATACTTACTACGATTCCTGCTATGGAGTTAGAAAGGAGGTAAAACTCCTACGGATGAAACGCTTGAAAATGACAAAATGCTTTGGGAATTATACAAGATCTTGGTATCGCTAGTATGAGTAAAGTAGCTGCTATTGTTAATTGACACAACAGAAAGGCGTTGTATTTGGAATACGTATTTTTGAAAATTTTTAAATTAAGTGTCCTCTAATTATGAGTTTAATTAACCTATATTTTTTCATAGTTGCAGGACAGAGTATTAAATATAGGGAGATAAATATAAATTGAAAGGCGTGCGCACTAGTATGCATTGTAATTTAAACTGGATATTAAATACTTTTTTGCGATTTAAATGTGTTATTTTGATTTCATTGCTTTCCAGTATTCTAATTTGTATAATTGAATATTCAATTTCTAAAAACCTATATATTATTTTGTATTAGGATTTTTAATATTGAAATTATTTTTTTATACTTCGAATTTCATGCGTATTTGTTAAATAAGGTTTTAATCTGAAATAGTTCACAGCTCGCATACTTCATATGCAAAAGTTTATTTAATGCCCGGCTTTTTATGCTAGTATATAATTTGTAGAGCAAAAAACATTACAGTAATTATGATAAAACCTTTTTCATAAAATGATCATAATTAAGTAATTAAATATATATAAAAATCATTATATTTTTTATTTGTGAATAAAGGCCTGAACAAACAAATCAATCACTATGTAAAATGCAATTTTTAACACGTTTTTAAACCGTGGAAATCTTCATTTTTTCATGGAAATCATTACATATCTTCATTGTTTTAAAAATTGAATTGAAACTAAACGCCATACGATACATAGATCTTTTTCTCGTGCTTATGAAAAAAATATATAGATATATGGTTCGATATAAGGCGTCTTTGCTACTTCGGCTGCATAAGCAGTTGATATTAATTATATAAAGACCAGAATTCTGGAGCTTTACTTTGCGTATGACAGCAGAAACTGAAAGTTAATCTGGATTTGGACTATTACTTTCTTTATATACATAATGTATAAGGAAAGTATTGTGACGGGGGTCGAAAATTCGAATTCGAGTTTTCGATGGGAGAGCACGTTTCAAGCATTCCTGATCACGGATCGAATATTTTTGAGATGATGTCTGTGTGTGTGTGAAAGTATGTGTGTGTGTGTGAAAGTATGTGTGTGTGTGTAAGTGTGTGTGTGTGTGTCAGTGAATCTGTGGAGACGATATCTCATAAATGAATGGAGCGATTCGAATGAAATTTGGTACAAAAATCACTATCCGTGAATACGGGAAGCCTATTGCTTCTAAACGCAATCGAATGATCAGAACCCCCCCCCCCCTAAATTTTCGAGTGAAATTTTGAAAAATTCATCAAAAAAATCAAAACCTTTAATAAAGTTACGCAAATAGACATTTGTTATGTAATTTTACCTTAGAACACGATTGACATAAACTTTAGAACTCTAGCATGAACCGTTCTCGAGATATTACACATTTTTTAAATAAATGTATCAAAAAATCCCATAAATACAAAAAATATATTAACCGTTGAGAAACATGTTCAGTTTTCATATGTAATATCATGCGTAAAATTTGGTGACATCATTCTCGTGGATCTAGCTCGTTCTATTCATGAGAAAATGTGCTTTGAGTAATACTTATGTATTTGAACAACAATAGTCATTTATCTGTAATAAGAATAACTTATTTCTCCGTCCATAACGCCTGGCGAGATTTTGGCGACAAATAGAGCGGAATGTCGCCAACTTGGCGACTTTTTAAAATGTTACCAAATTAGCGAAAATCTTGCCAAATGGATAAAAATGACGCTAAATCAGTGAAAATGACAACTAATTGATGAAAATTCAATTTCTTGGAAAGAATATAAATAGCTACTGTAAGAAAAACCTATTTTTTTATTGTAAAAATTGTAAATTCATTGCATTTTATAAGGAAAGTCATGTGTTGCCCACATCAGATTTTTTAGTTTATGTTTGTTGTTAAACAATTTTACAAAGCATCTCAAAACCTCTTTATGCATTCTGGTAAACATTAGAAAATACAGTTTTCTCAATAAAATGTTAATTGGACACACTTCTATTTCTTCCAAAACTTATTGGTAGTAAATAAATTGCGATGTGTAAGGATAAAAGTATGCTTGGCTCAAAATGCTTGATTTGCAAACAACTTTAGTCTAAAGTTAAGGGTATTTAGGAGAATTGCTTTCTAAACACTGTGTGCAAATAAGACCTTTCAATGCCGTTTTATTGCGCACAAAGTTGAAGTGAAAATTAAGGATGACTGCTTGTTCGATAATGGAAGAAATTTGCATAATTTATTCTTTTTTAAGCTTTTGAATTTTTAAAGAATTTCTTATAAATATTCTGTCGATATTTGGAAAGGGAAATGAAACAATCATTTTAATTGGAAATAATATTATTACGAACATGTAAAATGTCTTCAACTGCAGGCTCTTTGAGTCCTCTGAGGGGAAAAATACCTTTAAGGGCAGCCATTCCTATTACGCGAATGTAGGGTTACCATGTTTTTAGTTTCGGGGCGTGGTTACCATAGTTGGTTATTTGTCGCCAACTGGACGACATTTCGTATACATTAGAATTTTCTCCAAATATCGAATTTTCTTGAAAATACGAGTTATTTCTAGAAATTTCTACGGTGAGTATATAAAAGGTGTCATCGCTTTGTTGTCAATTGACGTGATTCGAACTAAATTAAATGGTGAGATACGTAATTTGAGAATAGTAATCGGCTATTTCGTGGATTGTCTGAGTGGTTAATTGCTGTTTTATTGTATCTGACATTTGTTTAGTGTTCTTGTAAA
Source organism: Amaurobius ferox (assembly GCA_951213105.1). Classification (NCBI taxonomy): domain Eukaryota; kingdom Metazoa; phylum Arthropoda; class Arachnida; order Araneae; family Amaurobiidae; genus Amaurobius; species Amaurobius ferox. The sequence continues at coordinate 122,803,622 of OX578135.1, read as the reverse complement.
ATAGTTATCGAGTTATTCGTCGTATATTGGTCCTGTTTGCGCTTATTAGTGTTTTTAATTAAAAGTGTTAGTTATCAAGAGATATGAACTCATTCTTGTGTCTTTAGAGTACATCTGCGATTCCATAGGCTACGCCGTAGCATTATATATATATACATATATATATATATATATATATATATATATATATATATATATATATATATATAAGTGGTGATTGGGCTAAACTTTACGAGGTGGTAGTACACACCGAATCAAGCATTTTTCGTCATAGTTTACCGAGTCGGATATGAAACGTAAAGGTATTACAGGGAGCTTACTCGTTGGGAAGCGGTCGCTCCGCAAACTTAAAAGCGTCATTCTGGTTGTTAATTTCTAGTTGAAGAAGAAAACCATGTATACAAATTTCATCTAGGGGAGAAGAAAAACTCTTATGCAAACATTCCTAGCACCGAAAGTACGACCTTATCAGTTTGTAGCAGTTATTTGCAGCTCCAACTTTTGAGACGATGGAGGAATTCACAAATAGGGAAAAAGCTGATATGCATTTCATTTATGCAGCTGCAAATTGGAATGGCAGAGAGGCACATAGACTGTAGGGGGATTTTTACCGCATAGGTGATTGCCCAATAGTAAAACATTTTAGCGCTTTCAACTGCAGCTGTGTGAATCGGGATCCTTTCTCGCTACCAGATCTGATGCAGGTCGTGCAAGGAGTGCTAAAACGTCAAGTGTGGAGCAAGCGATTCTCCAGTGAATCCAAGCAATGACTGCAGTGGATTATCCTCGTCGCGTGAAGTTCGCCAACTGGTTCCTGGTACAGAGTGCAAAGCAGCCAAATTTTCCTGCGACTGTGTTTGTCACGGATGAAGCCTCCTTCGCACTTCCTGGCCCATTTAACATCCACAATGAAATTGTGTGGCCGAGTGTAAAGCTGTATGCAACATATCCTTATCCACATGCTCATCAGCGGCGATTCTCCGCCAATGTGCAGGCAAGAATCATTGGCGACAGACTAATAGGGCCGTATATTATGTCGGAACAACTGGGTGGGAGAATGTACCGTATTTACCTGAGAGCTTTTCGGAATTGCTGGAGGATGTTCCATCAGACATTTGGCGGCGTATGTGGTTCCAGCACGATGGAGAACCAGCCCATTTTGGGCTAGAGGTAAGGAACAATCTGGAAGCCATTTTCCCTGGCTAATGAATTGGGCGAGTTGGATAGCTTAGCCCCTGCGATCTCCCGATCTGTCGAGTCTTGTCTTCTTTTTGGGGGGATATCTGAAGTGTCTCGTCTGAGACACTCCCCTTGAATCTGAAAAGGAACTCGTAGCCAGAATTTCCACCAGTGCTGTCGAAGTGCGCGACATGCTTGGTTTGTTCGAGAGAGTTCGTCAATCTCTCCATCGCCGCTGTGAGACGTATATTCAGGTTGGCGGTTGCTCTTTTGAACCATTACTATAACTTTTGCTTATTAAATGTCATGTTATAACGTCTAAGTCATTCTTGTGTTTTCGGCGAATCTCATTGGTTTCATCATTAAGCGCCCACTGGCGCTTTTTATTTCCGACCCGGCAACTATGACGAAAAATGCTAGGTTTTGTGTGTACTACCATCTCGTAAAGTTATTCCCATCTGTTTTTAATTAGCCTGTAATGTGTGTGTCCAGGTGTAGTGTGGCCAGGGAATTGAATACAGTGTATAAAGTTCTTAATTAGAAAATATTCATACAAATCGCATTATGAATAATATTAGTAAGGATATCCAGCGGTTTCGAAGTCTTTCATAGTACCTTTCTTTAGGAAATTAAACTTGTGCAAGCATTCTGACAAGGAGAAGCGGGCGTCTGTGCAGGATATATAGGATTCCTAGGAAAGTCCTTAAACACCCCATTTGCTTTCTAACGAAAAGTCCATGGTGCACACATTAGGTCTGTAAGAAGTAAGTGACCATGCCCGATCGAATTAAAGTAAGTTTATTGCAATGCCCGTAAAGCAAAGAAAACACGTATACGCAATGCAATAAATACCTCTCCAGAATTTGTATCACCAGAGCCTCACATACAGTGACGCCTGCAATTATTTCCAAATTACATGGTTATACTCTTTCTGGAATTCAAATTGGCATTGACGCAGGGCATTTTAAACTAGATTTGTGTCCAAGTAAGCGTTGTTTATTGTATCATTCCTGTATATGACAGCAATTTGTCTATGACCCTATAGTATTAAATAAATTCCTCTTGTAACCTGAGTGATGATATCTACGAATTAGACAGTTATCTACAGCTAAAATTTTGTAATTGAAGTTTTTCTTCTATCTTACTTTATTTATCGAGCTCGTTATCCTAACTTTTTAGTTCTCCGCTGGAGGCACTGCAGTCACCTTGTTCCATCGGGCATGGTCGCTCAACTGTTAATAGACCCAATTATGTACAGTTCATGAACCTTTCCTTCTAAAGTTTTGAGCGTTTTTAAGGATATGCATAGGAGCTATTTATATGTTATAGAGGAGATCAGTGGAAATAACTGTAAGTCGTACTATTTTCACGTCAATTTTGCTCTCGAAAAACCATCAATAATTTTTTTCCCACTCTCCTTTTATAGTGATCTTGAATTTTCTGATTTCAACAATTGTTTTCGGTCAATAACAGAGTCATGTTAGAAATCTGGCGCTTTCTTCCATGTAAAAATGAGACATAATAGTCAAAATATATCTTGCAAAATAATCAAAAAGCAAATCCGGAGTTTTAAACTTAATATGAATTTTATATAAATTAAGATGGAAACATTCAATATTTCATCCATTTATATGGCTTAGATTACTTTGAATTAACTGCAGTGAGGCTCAACTCAACTGTTTCATACCCAAAATCCATTTTTAAGCAGATTGTAATTTTTCTATTTTAAAATTTTCAAGAAATAAAGTGAAAAATCTGCATCATTGTTCCAAAGAACCACAATTATAGCATGCTTCCCTTCATTTTGCACGGCTTAATAAAATCTTGTGACTGATACCGAGTTTGATAATGTACGCCCCGAGGGGTAACTTGCCCCTGTGGCTGGTGGATAACAACGTCACGAATGTGGTGAGGTGAATTTGACACACAAATACAAAATAGAACGCATAAATATTACTCACCACTAGTGCCAGTCCGCTCAACCAAAATCGTATAGTGAGATCTTTACGGATCAAAGTACATTGCTAAAGCTAATTAAAGAGTCCCAAAATTGTGGCCACATTAACAATTTATTAAAAAAATACATGAAATATCTAAATTGACACTAATAATCAAATACAATCACAATTTACTTCCCAAAATACCCAGCTTGGCCTCGTGTGTACGTTTAAATTTAAAAACTAATTTATTTTTCTAAAAATTTCCCAAACTTGCATTTAATTACTTTTAAAAGTTCATTGGGTGAATTTCCCATGAAGCTTAAAGTTAACCTTAGACACTGGATATCACATCAAATACTGTTAACACATTACTTATAAAACATTTAAAATCAAGTATAATTCACCATACCTTCATTACAGAAGAAATGCCACTCAAATGGGTGTTGGTAGCAATCCCTCTGCACATTGGAAAATGGGTGGCAATTCACTATTTGGATGGCTAGTTCAGTATTGGACATTTCATAAATATCACTGTCAGTCGGATCAGCTTGGTTGAGGTTAAAACAGGTGACGATAGTTCAGACAAGGATTATTCCGGAGATGGGCACACTGCCTTCTGCAATTCTCCTCCTCTTAACGTTGGCTTATGCCCAGCGGTTCATAAGAACTTGCGTACAGGCGTTACCGGAAGGTCAAGAGCAATTACGTAAGCTATTATCGTCAGCAGGAGCAGACCGGCTAAAGCTGAGACAGGGAATTCTCCACCTCCTAACGTTGGCTTTGGCCCAGCGGTTGGTCAGAACTTGCGTACAGGCGTTACCGGAAGGTTAAGAGCAATTACGTAAACTATTATCGTCAGCAGGAGCAGACCGGCTAAAGCTGAGACAGCGAATTCTCCACCTCCTAACGTTGGCTTTGGCCCAGCGGTTGGTCAGAACTTGCGTACAGGCGTTACCGGAAGGTCAAGAGCAATCTCGGCTCAGTAGAAATCCTCTGCTACGGACCTCGCCGATTCCAGTTGATGTCACCCAGTTGACGCGCGTCTGCTGCATAGGGGCCCAGGATTGAAGCCCCGCAAACACTCCGTCCATGCGGTACCACAGTCGCCACGGCTTGAATGTAGCTAAGGGAGCAAAGGGTCCCACACCACGCCGTTTAGAGGCAGAGCTGTGTTGCACTGCGAAACCAAAGAAAAATGACGACTTTCTTTACTTCACTGGTCGCCACCACCCGAAGAATTGCGTCCTCTCGCTGAATTAGGCTCTGGCTCGTTTTGGCTACGAGTCGCCATACATCACCGGACACCCGACGTCGGATCCTAGCAGAAAGCATTGGCCGCCCTAGATAGGGGCCACGGATACCGTGCCTGAAATGCATCAAAGTACATGCCGGATCGGGCTTCACAAAAAACACAAGTGCCACGCACTTGGAGTGCCATTTTCTCGAGATCAGAAAGGCATCTGAATTTTACATTTTCTACAAGTCTATCCAGAAATTTAAAACGAGGGGAACGAAAATTTAGGGAGGCAGTCCCCCACTTTCCCATTCGATGTTTCTAAAGGGCAATAACAAAACGGTCCCACTTTTGCCTCACACTATTGGTTTGCGAAGAGACGCTCATTTTCTATGCACTCCGGCTTTCTACAAATCCAGGCTTTCTGCAAATCCGGCTTTCTACAAATCGGGTGGTCCAAGGACCGGCCACGAAGAGAGCCACACCTGGCAGGGGCTATAAATTTCAATAGATTTGTAGCTCAAACTTGACATTTTGTTATAGTCAAATCTCCGAATATTTACAAGCCATGTCAAATGCCCATACAAACCAAAGGCGCCAAAAATCCCAATTTCGTCTGTGCAGAGGCATAGCTCTATACATAATACAAAAACCATTATATGCATTTCAAGTAACACTACATGCCCCTTTATTTATTCCTGGGCAACGTATAAAAATATGGAAATGCATCATAACAACGGACACAAAATTTGTATTGCATCTACTTTTCACTACACATAATTAAAACTATTGAGTTTCATGATAATTGAGACATAAATAGCTCTTTTTATGCATGATTATTGCAAATTTTGTGCCATATTAAGGTGGTGTCATATGGCGCCATATTAAGGCAATGTAAAATGTCTAATAAATTTCAAAGATTTCGCTCGAATTTAAACTGTTCTATCCAGTTCTAGATTTTTCGCTAATAAAGCCGAATATAAAGTTTCGTAAAAACCCTTTCATATTTGTGGCAGCTATCGTGAACACAAAATATCAACTACAGACTGACAGTACTTCAAAAATAGTCAAAATGAGTTCAGTAGGTCATAAAAAATATATTGGCATCAAAATATTGAAATCGGCCGACGTGGTGGTCGAACGGTCAAGGCGAGCGTTTCAAAGCGATCGTTCGGCAGCCGTGTTGTGTGTTACAGTCCCACGTAAGGCATGGATGTTGTGCTGTTGGGCGCAGTGTGTTCCGCCCCCCTCTGGTGCGCCTGGGGCAACGTACCAGGACGGTTAAATGGTTCACATTTCTGGCCGATATATAGGCGGATAATGAAAGTCAAGTGCCTGGCCATTTGATTAAAAAAAAATCAAAATCGGAAGTTTTCGTGAAAACAATATTTTCTCAGCACCACGTATGAAAAAATAAACATATGAGGCTACATGCAATTGTCTGTAGAAAAATAAAAGCACTGGCTACCATTAAATCTTTCGAAATTTCTGCTAAAATTATTTTTATTGGTAGGGTCAAAAGTGATTAAAATTACTCAGATGTACTGCTATAAGCCGTCACAAGCAATAAAATAACTTAAAGACTGTTAAATTAAAAAGAAAACTGTTACATTGATCAACGAAACCGATTATTCTTTAGAATCCCGTTTCTGCAAAATGCATAACCGTTATAAATTACACTATGGTATTATGGTAATGTATAACGCTTGCAGTGTACCTGTAAAATGTCTGCTAGGCAGCAGTTGCTATGTGAGTATCATATATACTTCGCACCATGGAGTTAGAAAGAGGAGATAAAACCCCTATGGATGAAAAGCTTGGAAATGTCATAATACTTTGAGAATTATATCTAGATGGCGCTAGTGATAGTAAAGTAGATGCTATTGATAGTTGATGCAACAGAAAGTCGTAGTATTTATTATATGTATTTTTGATTATCTTTAAATTAAGGTCCCTCATTATGAGTATAATTAACCAATATTTTTACTTTCCCTGCAATACATGGTAATGTATAGGGAAATTATTGAAAGAATGCCGAAAATCGCAACTCGAGTTTTCGACGGATCTACGCGTTTCGAGACCTCTAGAGTACGAAAAAACTATTTTTAACGTGACGTCTGTAGGTGTGTCTGTGTGCTGTTTGTCTGTCTGTGCAGATTTTGTATCCACTCTAACTAGAAAACTAATTGACCGAATTTCATAACATTTGGTAAGTAAATCACTTGTGGGCGAATCTAGTGCTGATTAGTTTTGGGTACGATTCGGGATAAAAGAACCCGTCTTTTTTTGCGAAATGGTCCGCAAAAGTCTGTATCCACTCTAGCTGAAAAACTGATGGACCGAATTTCACAAAATTCGGTAGATAAGTCTTTTGTGGGTTATCCTGGTGCTGATTAGATTTTGATATGATTCGAAAAAAAACCCTGCCTTGTTTTGCAAAATGACCCGCAATAATCGTTAAAATCTAAAATAGAAAACTACGTATGCTCAAACATATTCATTAAATGCTTGTTTTTGAGTAACTTATAACGATGAAAGGAATAAGACCAACCCCATTGCACTAAGACTAGCCGTTCTCGAGATATTTTAGTTTATTCGTATTTTCTCCACGTCACCTTTGAAAATAAGTCCAGTTACCCAATAAGAACGAAAAGTGAATTAAATTTAATTAAAATAAAGATAACGTGGATATAAGTCTGCAGGGAAAGTCGTGTGCTGCCCTAATCAGAATTTTTTACATAGTTGTAAGATAAAGACAGAATATATGGAGATAAAAATATATTGAATGATAAAATAATTTTAAATACTTCGGAATATTTTTTATTGTTTCAGGTCTATTTAGCATTGCGATAATTATTTTATTTTTATAAAACTGATGGTTTAAATAAATATTTTAGGCCTTTCGCCATAGAAATGCTTAAAATGCAGGACTACATATCATATCTCATAGCCACCTTATTATTGTCTCAAACGATATTTTTGTTTTCTTAATATAAAGTTTTAACTCCTTACTTTTTTACCTCCATGTGTATATGCTTGCAGTAAAGCTTACTGGTTCGTAGAAATATTACCATGGAGGATCTAACATTAGTGGAAAAAGCATTCCCTTTACCTCGATGGTTTTTTCCTTCGGTTTATTTTTAACTGTAACTGTGAATTTTATGTTTACAAAATAATAATTATTTATCATCATATTTGTGGATAGAAACATATATATAGTTAATTTCCAACACATTAGCGTTTCACAATAGTTTTTATAGCACCTTATAATTTTAAGATAATTGAAGTTTCTCCGTTTAAAGCTTTAAATGACTTTCAAAGTTGAAGAGTATCCCTTACGAGAAGTTTACCAGGTATAAGTCTCAAATATATAGTTAATATAGTTTATTTTCAATACATTAGTGTTTTACGATAGTTTTATAGCAATATTTGCACCTTATAATTTTAAGTGAATTTATGTTTTCTTCATTTAAAGATTTAAATGTCTTGCAAAGTTGGAGAGTATTCTTCTTATGAGAAGTTTACCAGGTAGAAGTTATAAAATTCCTATTTTCAGATTATTGTAGGAAACAAAAATTAGCAACATAAATCAATTGTAAAATAATTAATTTCAAAATTGCATTTTTGAAATATTGTCATAAAATTTATGCTAAATTAGTAAAGAAATAATGAGGGTGTTAAGTCCTTTGGCACTTTTCACTTAACAGGATTCAATTTTTATTTGAAAGAATATAAGATGCATACTAAAGTATTTGCATGACTGATCTAATTATCTAACAATTACTTACTAATCTAGTTAAATCCCAGAAAAAGGTGCGGACTTTTTTTTTTATCGCGCCAAATCGGCGATAAGCGGAGTGCTACGTTGCGACCTTGATAACTCTTTAACTCTTCATAATCATGGTAACCTAATGAGTTGGTTGGATAGTATGGTATAACTGTCTCAACATCGGGCGCCAGAAAAGTCGCCAAATTCAGGACTGTACCGGTCTTTGGGGTAATGCCGTAAATCTTTACAGTCTAAATGTAAAGTAATGTGATTTTAGAATTTCAAGAATTGTTTTGGAACTTCTTATTTTGATTTCAGAATGGACAATGGAGACTGCGTAAAGTAAGAGAATCGGAGTCTTTGAAGTATGCGACGACTTCGGAGCGCAACTCTTGTTGGCAAAGACTATTTTTAAATAAAGAAAAGAAGTAAGAAGTTGTAAATTAATGTTTGACAAAAAAACTATTAATTTTTTTATTAAAAATTATTTTGGTTATTATTTGTGGTTTTACACTTTTATTATATCCATAAAACAAATTCCCGTACCTCAAGTTTAAACCGTATCCGTTCATGATTTATTTTTGAATGCACTCAAACCTCGATAACACGAATAGTTGGAAAGGACAAAAAATGTCTTGTTATGAAAAATAGTTCGGATAGTCAGATATAAAACGCTTTGTGAATCATACTGATTTTAAAACCAGTTCATGGTAAAATCAATTCGCGTTTGCGTTTGCGAGGTTCAACTATACGTGGAAGGTTAATTCCAAATGTAATTCTAATTATACTGCAAGTGAAAAGCCAGCATTGGTAGGCCAATTTCGTTATCGTTTCAATAAACATGAGCGTCGAACCACGATTAACTGCACAACGGTAAGAATCTTTGCTATATGTGTCATAATTTTACAAATTTGGGATATATGATTGAAAATATCAACCATACCACGTATTTTATACCTTGTTATAAAAAATTCAACTTGATCTGCCCGTGACTTCAATGATAAGTGCAATAAAGAATGAACATGGTTTTGTAGAATCTGAAATGGCATCTATCTGTCCTTTAGTCTGGTGCAGATCATAGTTTCATGGTTAATTCTTTGTTAATTCAATATCAGCTACTTGGTGGAGCAATCTTTGTGTCGATAATCACAGATAAAATTGCAGGACACAAGTTTTCTTACTTAGAGTGCGTTATTGGTTGTTCAGTGCAGATTAACTTTAATAAAAACAAAATGGTCCGCAGAAAAATATTTCTGGGTGAGTAGTTTTATTCTAGCTTTAGGAATGTCTCTCACATCAGTGTGTGCCTCGTGACTGTTGTATTTTTACTTCAAATCTTATAAAAATGCTCTCAGTCAGTGATGTTTAAAAAAATTCTTTTCTGGCGCTAATTCAATTAGACCTAATAATTAAAATATTTAAAAATTCGACTTGCATAAACTGTAACTTACGTTTTCTTGTGTTGCAGTAAGAGTAGTATTGTGATGCAGTAAGTGTTGTAGTAGAGCGTATAGAATTTAGTGCAAACAAGATCTAATAAAAGTAAAGTTGATATAGCAGATTGTACTGGGAGAATTATTTTGCAAATTGCATCTTATCTATACGGAGAAACAAATAGAGAAGAGTATTTATACATATTTAAGATTGTTCTAAAAGTATGATGTTATTAAATACACCTATCTAAGCATTTAATGAAATATGGAATCTAGTCTAAAAATATACAAGCTATACAGAAACACAATTCGGTTTTGAAGATAAATAAGAAAACGGGAAACTGATCCAAATATATTATTGGTTGTCCTGCAAGAACTATTTCCCACAATAAAAAAACTGATGTGGGCAACACATGAATTTCCTTATATAATGCAATAAATTTACTACTTTTGCAGTTAAAAAAATCTGATGTGGGCAACACATGACTTTCCTTATATAATGTAATGAATTTACTACTTTTACAGTAAAAAAATAAGTTTTTCTTATAGTAGATACTAATATTCTTTCGAAGACATTGAATTTTTGACAATTAGTCGTCATATTCATTGATTTAGCTTCATTTTTATCCATTTGGCGAGATTTTCGTTATTTGGCAACATTTCAAAAAGTCGCCAAGTTGGCGACATTCCGCCAAATTCGTCGCCAAAATCTCGCCAAGCGTTATGCACTAAGAAATAAGTTATTCTTACAGCAGATAAATGACTATTTGCGTTCAAATACAAGAGTATTACTCAGAGTATCTTTTTTCATGAATGGAGCGAGCTAGATCCACGAGAATGATGTCACCCAATTTATCGCATGGTATGACATATGAAAAGTGAACATGTTTCTCAATAGGAAATATTTTTATTTTATATGACTTTTTGATATTTTTTTTTAAATTGTACAATATCTCGAGAACGGTTCGTGTTAGCTTTCTAAAGTTTATGTCAATCGTGTTCTAATGAAAAATTACATAAGAAATATCTATTTGCGTAACTTTATTAGCGTTTTTGAATTTTTGACGACTTTTTCAATATTTCATTCGAAAATTTACGGGGGTTCTGAGCATTCGATTGCGCATAAAAACAATAGGCTTCCAGTGTTTACAGATTGTGATTTTTGTGCTAAATTTGGTTCAAATCGGTCCATTCGTTCGACAGTTATCGTCTCCACAGACCCACTGACACACACACACATACACACACACACACACACACACACACACACACACACACACACACACACACACACACACACAGACATCACTTTAAAAATGTTTGATTCGTGATCAGGGATGCTTGAAACGTGCTCTCCCGTCGAAAACTCGAATTCGAATTTTCGACCCCGTCACAATACTTTCCTTATACATTATGTATATAAGGAAAGTAAAAATGCTATTCTTATAGTAGATACTTATATTCTTTCCAAGATATTGACTTTTCTTCATTTAGTCGTCATTTTCATTGATTTAGCATTATTTTTATCCATTTGGCGAGATTTTCGTTAATTTGGTAACATTTAAAAAAGTCGCCAAGTTGGCGACATTCAAATTTGTCGTCAAAATCTCGCCAAGCGTTATGGATGGAGAAATAAGTTATTCTTACAGCAGATAAAGGACTATTGGCGTTCAAATACAAAAGTGTTACTCAAAATATCTTTTCTCGTGGATGGAAGGAGTTAAATCCACCTGAATAATGTCACCAAATGTATCGCATGATATTACATATGAAAAGTGAACACGTTTCTCAAAAGTTAATATTTTTTAAATTTATATTTTTGATAAATTTATTTGTAAAATGTGCAATATCTCGATAACGGTTCATGCTAGCGTTCTAAAGTTTATATCATTCGTTTTCTAAGGAGAAATTACATAAGAAATGCCTATTTGCGTAACTTTATTAAAGATTTTGATATTTTGATGATTTTTCAAAATTTTACTCGAAAATTTAGGGGGGAGGGTCTGAACATTCGATTGTGTTTTAAAACAATAGGCTTCCAGTATTTATGGATTGTGATTTGTGTACCAAATTTCATTCAAATCGCTCCATTCGTTCGTGAGATATCGTCTCCACAGACTCACTGACACACACACACACACACTCACAGACATCACCTCAAAAATGTTTGATTCGTAATCAGGATTGCTTGAAACGTGCTCTCCCGTGAAAACTTGAATTCGAATTTTCGACCCAGTCACAATACTTTCTTTATACGTTATGTATATAAGAAAAGTAATAAATATACAATATTCAACTACTGAATTGTGTGCAATGGATATACTATTAAATGGTCATTTTTCTATGCGTCATAAACGCAGTAAATCTGTACAGAATTATTGAGGATTGAAATAGAACCCGAAGCTTAGGTTTTTGTGCGTCATAATGTTCGTTTTTCTATGCATCATAGAAACAATAAATCTGTCCAGAATTATTGATGATTGCAATAGAATTCGAAGTTTAGTTTCTACATAACGAAATGAGCAAAACTGGTGAGGAAATATTAATGGTTATACTAGAAGATCGATTCCACATAGTAAAAAAATATTAAATTTTGTTCATCATCAAGTTATGGAAACTGAGAGGGTCCTCTTCCTTAATAAGATTTTGCTGAATATATTAAACAACGTTCAAAAATCTTTGTCCTTACTAAAGCTTTTCAAATATAAATGTTGAAGCTTTACCGAAGTCTGTGAAGAAACATATGAAGAACGCATTTCTAGGCGGGGGATTAAAACATCGATCCGTCCAGTGACTGTAATCCCGACAACATGCTATCTATTCATTGAGACTATTATTATTTCTTTGATACGAGAAGCCGGCATTATATTCTGCTGCTGCTATCTTGTGGTGCAAAATTGCCATTTTTACTTTCCCTGTAATAGATGGTAATGTATAGGGAAAGTATTGGAATCATGCCGAAAATCGTAACTCGAGTTTTCGACGGATCTACATGTTTCGAGACCTCTAGAATACGAAAAAACTATTTTTAGCGTGGGGTCTGTGTGTGTGTCTGTGTGTATGTCTGTGTATCTGTGAGTGTGTCTGTGTGTCTGTCTGTGTGTCTGTCTGTCTGTGTGTCTGCCTGTCGGGGCATATTTTGTATTCACTCTAACTAAAAAAGTATTTGACTGAATTTCATAAAACTTGGTAGGTAAGTCACTTGTGGGCGAATCTGATGTTGATTAGTTTAGGGTATGATTCGGGATAAAGGGACCCGCCATATTTTGCGAAATGGCCAGCAAAAATTTTATCCATTTTAGCTGAAAAACTAATGAATCGAATTTTACAAAATTCTGTACATAAGTCACTTGTGAGACACCCTGGTGCTGTTTAGATTTTGGTATGATTCGGAAAAAATAACCTGCCTTTTCTTGCAAAATGGCCAGCAAAAATCGCCAAATCTATATAAATAAAAATGAAAATCTGTCTGTCTGTCTGTCTGTCTGTTTGTCCCATCATCACGGGAGAACGGCTGAACCGAATTTGATGAAATTTTGTGGATAGCTTGGAAATAGTCCCACTTAAAATTTAGTCCATGTTTGGAGTTTCTACGATTAGTGGTTTTTGAGATATTAGAAAAAAACGATATTTTCGTTTGTCTCATCATCACGGGAGAACGGCTAAATCGAATTTGGTGAAATTTTGTGGATAGCCTTTAAATAGCTCCCCATAAATGTAGCCCAAGTTTCGAGTATCTAAGACCAGGGGTTGTCGCGATATTAATGAAAAACGAAACTTTTTCTTAGGAGTTCTCCTCTCTAACTCCGTGGTTTATCCAAACGAAAAGCTTGAAAATCGTTTGAAAGTGAATTAAAACTGTATCTCAGAGTTTGGGGGGAGATTTTTTGCACTAATTAGTCACTTTCTGAAAACATCAATTGTTTGAAACATGATTTAAATGGGAAATCTATCTCCTTGGTTTATATTATACAAGCTTTTGCTGAAAAATGAAAAGTATAAAGAAATAAAAATGGCTATTAAATTTTGCATTTTATGAGGAAGATTCTATCTTATATCATGTTGCTCGGCAACGGAATGGAATTAAATGTGTTGTTAATATTTATTATTTTTTTTCTATTTGAATAATAAATAAATGGATGTAAAAATATATTTTTAAATGAACGGTTTGATTGTTCTTTTAATTATATAAATTGCCGACCGCGTACACGACTTTCATTTATTTTAGCAAAGTGCTTTCCAGCTCACATATTGTGTTTAGCTAATAAACTCATATATTGTGTTTTCCCAATAAATTCATTTAGCCGATTGTTGAAGCAGAAAAAGATTAGAACGGGTGTATCTTATAATACAATTTTAGTGTTTTCATTTAGTATATACAAACGGGATCAGGATATTTTATTCTTCAGATCTGCAAATTCAGAGCTACGAATTTAGCGGAATATCTCTAAATAACTTGGTAACTTCTCTTAAACTTTACCAAATTAGCGGAAATGTTTCCAAATTTATAAAATTGGCGCAAATCAATGATTTGCTTTTTAGAATAGAGTACTGAAATGATGTTTCGGTAGCATTTGTCGATCAATCCATCCATCCTACTTACTAACACATTTAACGAATGTTTTTAATACCACGAAATTGATAAAAGTATTTGTGAGTCTATAAAAATATCCTGGAATTGATAAAATCGCGCTTAATAAATGAAAATAATTGTATTTTGTTAGGGGATAATATTGTGATGATGTTTCGTCAATTTGTCGCAAAATGGGTCTATCTGTTCCACAGTCCCACTTGGCGATAAATTTGGCGATTTTTTAAGTTATCGCTAAATTGACTAAAATGTCGCCAAACCTTCCATGGAGAACGCATTATTCAGACGATATGATTTCCATCAATTTATTTGAAGCAAATGATATCATGTCGCTTAGCAACGGATCCAATGTGTTATGCCGCATACGATTTTATATTAAATCTTTTCCGATTTGAATAATAAAGATATGTATATAAAATAAATTACATTGGCATTGCATTTTTGACTGGATAATATCAATTACGGTCCTCAGGTTTAAACATTATTATTATTGATATTTTCGGGGACTGTTGATTCAGGGATTATTGATATTTTCAAGCTATTATGCCATTGTTTTATTATGCCGAAAATTGTTGAAACTCATATATAGTACTTTGTACGAGTAATCTTCTACAAATGCATTATATCTTCTAATCTATGAGAATATAAGTAGTACAGGTATATTGGCATATATTTTGTTATATATTGGCATATATTGGAATCAATTACGCCTTCTGGTGTAAAGATCACGGGCATTATTGATATTTCCAATTTATTACGTCATCTCTTTTATTTTGGCAAATATTTTTGAGACTCATATTGTAATACGGGGAATCTTCTACTAGTACACTGGCATATTTTCTAATCTGCGACAATATAAGTAGTACGGGGTTGCATATATTGATACAATTCCATTTTTTTTGTAAATTTGCTTACAAAAGGGGTCAGGATGTTTTATTCTTCAGATCTGCCCATGAAGATAATTTTGCATAGTGAGAACAGATATTCTTAAACTTCTCTTTAGGAGCAATAAATTTATCTTAACTGAATTTGCACATGATTGCGAATTATAAGTTTCTTTATATTATATATTCCGTACGAAGAACGGGTATGCTGCTAGTCTAAAATAAAAACATACGTTTTCTCAAATATATCCATAAAATGCTTTTTTAATTCGTAAATTTTAACGAAGAAAATAATAAGGCCAACCACATTACACTAGGACTAGCCGTTCTCGAGATATTTTAGTTTTTTCGTATTTTCTCCACGTCACCTTTGAAAATAAGTCCAGTTATCAAATGAGAACGAAAATTGAATTAAAAGTGAATTACATGTAATTAAAATAAAGAGAACGTTAATATAAGTCTGCAGGGAAAGTCATGTGCTGCCCACATCAGATTTTTTAGGATCATAATGTATACTTTTTAATTAAACAAAACACTATAGCTAAGAAAATATGTCTTCTATCGATTAGAAAATGGATAACATTATTTCATGAATATCGCAATGTTTAATGTGTGGAATTCATCCACGAAAGATAAGGACATTTTAACAAGTTAAATATATTTTGTTAAGTAAATGGTTTATATCCTTTTAAATCTAGAACGGATGCTTTGAAACGAAGCACTGGTGTTAAAGGTCTTTCTGACAGTCGTGTTCTCGCCGAAAGTGTCCCTGAAGTATGTTTACACTTAAATTC
Source organism: Amaurobius ferox (assembly GCA_951213105.1). Taxonomy (NCBI): domain Eukaryota; kingdom Metazoa; phylum Arthropoda; class Arachnida; order Araneae; family Amaurobiidae; genus Amaurobius; species Amaurobius ferox. The sequence continues at coordinate 122,787,798 of OX578135.1, read as the reverse complement.
TTTTTAACTTATTTATTGAAGATTAATTGATTTTCTTTTCACTTTTGCTACACAATCTATAGCTAATTGAAATATTTTTCCCAAAAATGATCTCCATTGCGAGGTTCGTTTTAGAGAATTCTTTATGATTTATGTAATAAAATGTAAACGCAATTGTCCTAATCCTCCTGCATAAATAATATTGCATGCTAAATTTGAATTGCGCGTTATATATTTTCATATTATATGCATATTAAAAATATTTACATTCTTTACACATTACTTTTAATCAAATTTAATCTACACATTACTTTTAATAACGCGGTAACTCAATGGAAAGAACATCATTTGACAAATTAGAAAATTTTCGCTTCTTGGCGAGACGCGAGGCAATGATTCCCAAGCAGCTCTGAAAGTTAAAGAGCATAGTGGAGGTGTAGTTAGTATAAAGATTAGAACTCTCACAGAATTTGGGGGTGTATGGCAGCGGTTTCAATTCACGGACAGAACGTCGAACAGGGTATTATACTGTATAATCAGAATTTAAGGATTTTTTAAATAGAATAGATCAGAATTTAAATTTCTATCGAAATTACAAGGGGAATGTAAAAGAAAGCAAAATAGCTTAAAATAGTGTGTATTTCAGAGGATACAGCGACATCTGGTGAGCCACATATTGGTGATCCATCCCTCATATATCAATTCTTTACAGTATTTATATAATAGGCATTGAACTGATTGAGAGAAAGGGTGATGCATTAAAATTACCAATCACTTCCATTCAAGCTACAATCTTGGTTTTGGTCTCGTTCGATCCGTCTCAGATTCCAAGTTAATGAAAAAATCTAATAATTTTGAAAGTTCAAATTAGGGGTGAAGATGCAAGGGAATGATTTTACACTTCAGAACCACATTTCAAATAATCAATCACTTTCACTCGAGAATCTCTGTTTGGATGTTATTCGATACATCTCATTTTTCAAATCATTTATCGTCTTTCTTAAGACCCAGGCCGTTCGACCTACCCGAAGGTGTAAGGCATTTGTATTGACGGCTGGCACCTCTCTTTAGACCTAAACCCAGAGTAGCTTTTAAATCTTCGAAAATTTGAATTAGGTGTGGCGATAAAATAAAATTTTCGAAAAACTTGCCGTTTTGACAGTTAGAAATGGTAAGTCCCCCTAAACTAAGAACTAAAACCCCCATTCAATTTTTTATGCTCAAATTAGAAACTGATTTTTATATTCAGAACTTTTATTGTATGTAGGTGTCGCTATATATTGACTAATAGTCACTGAGATTGCATAAAGCGCGGTTGAAATGGGTAGTTCAGTAATGTACACAAAATCCACTTATTGGTAGGGTTTCCATCGTAAACATCAGCATCCACGGACAGCAATTTTTTTCAGAAATAAATTATCAATGCAATGCGAATTATAGATAAATGGATTAAAAACTATTTCGATATACTAAAATTTATATTCCTTTTCAATTTATTGTCGCCTCCATATATTCCATAACCTTATTTAAAAACAGGAACAAACTCATGGAGATAAAATTAAAGAGTTAAAACTTCATATTAAAAGAGCGCCAATATGGGTTGCGACAATAAGTCAGGTAGTGCTGGGGTATGATAAGTAGTCCTGCATTATATGTATTTCTATGGTAAAAGGCCCTAAAATATTTATTTAAACTGTCAATTTTGTAAAAAAATAAATTATGAGTGCAATGTAAATTCGAACTGAATCAATAGAGAATATTCCGAAGTATTAAAATTATTTTACCTTTCAATTTATTTTTATCTCCCTATATTCTGTCTTTATCGTACAATTCTGAAAAAATACTGATTAATATTGATTAATTAACATCATTAGGAACCCTTAATTTAAAAAAAAAATAAAAAATGCATCTACTAAATACTACGCCTTCCTGTTAAGCCAACTAACAATAGCGACTACCCTTCTAACACAAGCGACACCTAGATCTAATTCTCAAAACATTATGGCATTTTCAAACATTTCATGCACAGGAGTTTTAACTCCATCTTTCTAACTTCATGAATAAACTACTTGTATGATCGCAAAACTCATTTGAAAGGTGTGTTTGCAGAAATTTGGAAGATACTTTCATTTCAGATACCAGAATCCATGGACCTGTGCTGTTAACTGCAGAGGGAATCTCTTCCAGATGTTTGTATAACGCCTCTTGCAGGCAAGTTTGGGGATATTAATCTTTGCAGCATCGCATAGTCTCAACTAAATTGTACATGAATTTGATGCCGGCTACGTGGAAGGACTGGAATTTTCTGTCCCCGTAGAAGTTTGCAGAAATTGTAACTTATATAAAGTTGAAATGGCAGATATCTCAATAATCCGCAACGCTATTATGTCAAATGTACACAAAGGGCACTTTACTATCACTAGCGACACCTGGATATAATTCTCAGAGCGTTATGGCATTTTCAGGCGTTTCATCCATAGGGCTACTATCTCCTTTTCTCTAACTCCACGCACTAATATGATCTGTTGTCTCGAATGGTGGTGTTAATGCCAATGACATCCACACATAACATTCAGTGCATTATGCTGTTAGCTTTCAGTTCACAGAAGTTTCATCTCCTTCTCTCTAGCTTTATGTTTATTACTCCTAGTTGATTATACCACGTCTTTTTCTAGACGGCAAAAATTATGAAAAGGGATATTATGTCAAGAGTGACTCCTTGGATATCTACCACCCATCGAGATTTCTACGGTCAGAGCGAAACGAAATTGACAGGTAATTGTGATATTGAAAATTTAAAGTTTGAATTGGAAAATATTTATTTATCATCATCTATTTCTTTATCATCCTGTTGGGGATCAACTTAAAATTCATGAAATAATATATTGTCATCGCAATTGCGTATGTGTGTAAAATTTCAGGGAAATCGACTTGGTAGAAGTGCGTCAAAAATTGATTTCGAGATTTTACCTAAACAAAAAAAGAAACCAACCTAAATAAAAACCATGTGAAACGTTAATATAAGAGCACGGAAGAAATGCAAAATAATCGATAAAAGTCAACTACAAAGTTGTAGACCATAGTACAATGAGTGTAAGAATCGACGGTAGAAACACAAGAAACACGTATAGTGAAGGCAATAATTACCTTTCAAAAATCATGTCATCGGGGACTGTTAAAAAGTGACACCTGCAATGCTGATCAATGTACTCGGAAATATACTTTACCGAAATGGTCATTATTGCTGACATTTTAACAGTCTGAACATTAGATTCATGCGCTTTTAAGTGTCTATTTTAGCATTCTTAAAGACAACAGTCATTCACCAATAACATCATTGGGTCAAATAAATGCCTTTTTTAACAGTTTTATGGTCGACTCATACTCATTTGGTAGTGCTGTATAAATTTGTAATAATTATTTTCATCGACCTCGCTTTGTTTTCGAGTTATTTATCTTAACATTTTTATTTTTACTTTCCTTATATACATAATGTATAAGGAAAGTATTGTGACGGGGTCGAAAATTCGAATTCGAGTTTTCGACGGGAGAGCACGTTTCAAGCATCCCCGATCACGAATCAAACATTTTTGAAATGATGTCTGTGTGTATGTGTGTGTGTGTGTGTGTGAAAGTATGTGTGTGTGTGTGTGTGTGTGTGTGTCAGTGAGTCTGTGGAGACGATAACTGACGAACGAATGAACCGATTCAAACCAAATTTGGTACAAAAATCACAATCCGTAAACACTGGAAGCCTATTGTTTTTATACGCAATCGAATGTTCAGAACACCTTTAAATTTTCGAATGAAATTTTGAAAAAATCGTCAAAAAATCCAAACCACTAATAAAGTTACGTAAATAGACATTTCTTATGTAATTTTTTATTAGAAAACGATTGACATTAATTTTAGAACGCTAAAATGAACCGTTCTCGAGATATTGTGCATTTTTCAAAAAAATTATCAAAAAGTCATATAAAATAAAAAAAATATATTTCCTATTGAGAAACATGGTTACTTTTCATATGTAATACCCTGCGATAAATTTAGTGACATCATTCTCATGGATCTAGCTCGTTCCATTCATGAAAAAAGACACTTTGAATAATACTTTTGTATTTGAACGCCAATAGGCATTTATCTGCTGTAATAATAACTTATTTCTTAGTGCATAACGCTTGGCGAGAATTTGGCGGAATGTCGCCAACTTGGCGACTTTTTGAAATGTTGCCAAATTAACGGAAATCTCGCCAAATGGATAAAAACGACGCTAAATCAATGAAAATGACGACTCATTGTCGAAAATTCAATATCTTGGAAAGAATATTAGTATCTACTATAAGAAAAACCTATTTTTTACTGTAAAAGTAGTAAATTCATTACATTATATAAGGAAAGTCATGTGGTGCCCACATCAGATTTTTTTTCTGGGGGCGCTTTCATATTTTTTTTATTCCATCGGGCACGATGACTTTACTATTGATAAATCCAACATGTACTTCCACGGAGCTATCCTTTCAAAGTCAATGTAGCACTTCAGAACTTTCTCGGGCACCTTCTTGATACATCTTTTAAAAATGTGATATTTAATAAACAATTGCGCCACAACTTGTACCAAAATTCAGTGGTATAGATGCCTGTATCCCAACTTGGATGCAAATGGTTATGCGATACATTGCTGCCATTAATTCCCGCGAATGTCGATGTTCTTAGAAAATTTTGTTCTCAACTCCTTGACGGGAAATATGCTATATTACTTAAAATTAATAGTACAAGCAAGGTGAATCTGTAACATGGATTACATAAACATACATTTAGATGTTAAAAAAATCTGATCCATAGCACACTCAAGAAGAGGTGTTTTCAATGCGCAAACTTCAAACATTTGCAACTCAAAAAATGCAGTAAAGAAGATATCTCATAAATATGTCTGATATTGTATATATCTTAAATAAGTTTGAGACCAAAATGCCCACATAAACTGGATGTTTCATAAATTTAGCAATAAATAATTTATAAGTATTTATTCAAGTGAATTGTTGTACGTTTTAAAAGGTTGGATAGAAAATTCGATGCAAGAGTATAAAAATTAAATCTATTTCTCAACATAACAGATGCATATTTTCACTTGCTTATACGATAGATAGAGATGATAATAATAATAATAATAATAATAATAAACTCCCTTTTACCATAGGGTTTCCGGTGTTTCTCCAACTTTCATGGAGCTTCAGAACAGAGTTTCGCAATTGTCAAAACTTGCAACGAAGCATTTCCCAATGAGAGCGCAGTAAAATATAAATAGTTAACAATTTATTTAAATATTAGGAATAATTCGTTAATATCAAGATTACATATTATAATTGATATACTACTTTACATCCAAAGTATTTTCGGAAAGTGCACATGTCTTCCAGATATGACCACAGTTTATTTTTGGTGACAGTTTTCTCAATAACAGAATGAACAGTCTTCAGTGAAACAGAAAGCAAAAGTTGATAAATTTCAAATTTTAGGCTGCCCCTGCAAAGCAAATACAGTTTTACAGCAATCCATTGTCACAGTTGATGGACGGCTTTAGAGGCCGACGGAAAAATTTATCTCAGAACGTTGAGAAATTTGTTTAAATCTGTATATAGTTGACTTAGAGATGATTTAGTGCTATCTAAGCTTAGGAAAACATGTAGATACTTTTAAGGAATGGTGCACACAATTAGTACAATCTTGATGAGTTACAGTGGTGTAGGTTCTACTACGTCATGTAAATCTAAAACTTAGGATTATTGAAAACTTATTATAAGTTAATTATTAAAAACTTGAAGCGTATGGATAATCCAATTCGAAGTACATGATCTTGAAAAAATGTAACTGCCTTTGGGAGACGTAGAATTTTACGATGTACATACACCGGCTACGTTAAAATTGTCCAGTTATGATCACGAATTCAGTTACCTAAAGGTTAAATAAAGAATCATTCAATTATATTTTGATGTGATGGAATGAACGACAAATTTCATACCACATGAACACATAGATACAAAAAAGACTCAAACGTATCGTTTTTGAAAAAGCTGAAAATAAGAAAATGCGATCTGATGCGATAAAAATAAAAATTTTTTAAAAAGATGTAAAAATAATGAAATGAATTACCATGTTTAGGACATTGTTCTGAAAAGAAATGAGATTTTGAAATTTGCGATCAAAAGATATTTAGTATCTTTAAGAAACAGAAAGTATCATGTACTGATTTTTCTTTTAATTCAATTTTTTTTCTCGTGCATAAAAACAATTACTGTGTCAATCTTTCTAATGTAACAAGCCAGATTTGTAGTAAATTTGGTATCATTGTATTTAGTAGTTTGAAAATGTTATAATAAAATGCAACATGCGAATGCTTATTATGCTCACAATATGGACAAAATTCAAACCAGCGCCACTTTGTCTATACGTTACAATAGCAGCTGAGAAACAAAATTTGGTTTCAATCGGTCGAGTAGTTTTGAAGAATCACATGTCACATAACTTCATTTTTCAAACTGTGTATGCATTTAAAAATATATCGGCTTAATTTTTACCCACATAAAATAGGATATGTTTATACAAAATGTGTTTTCAAGCTGTTTATAACGGGCAAAATTAAAAGAAATTGACATGTTTTTTTTTATTTTCTTATTTTTTCATTCATGTTTACTTGTGTTTTTGGCATTCGTGTAGATAGAACAGAAAATGTATTTTGCTATTCGTCATTTTGTGGTAAGCGTTATTCTTATTTTCATTTTAGGAAGGCAAAAGGAAATATCATCAACTAAACAGAATAAAATCGGGGACATAAATAAGTTAGTTAGTTGTATAACGCATGGTAAGTTACTATCTTTTTTTGCATATGTTACCAGTATTTAAGCCTGTCAAAGGCATGGAAAAGAGTAGGTGAAAAAATCAAATTGAAACTTTCTCAAATAGGTTTCACTTTACTTAATAACAGATGGAGCTTAGCGTCAAAATAATCATCTTAATCAAAACTGGCCAAGTGAAGTTTTGTACCGTAGTCAACACTATGAGTGAGCAAATTTTTAGCTTTCTTGGTAACGAGAGGAGGGAGGGATTCTTAAGTCTGGAATTATTTTCCAGCAGTCTTGCATTTTGGTCGTCCACAGGGAAGAAATCAAAAATCTGTCTATGATGACTCTCGTGGTTGATACTGGAGATTTTAAATAAAGTTTTTCAATAACCGCCATTTACTTTTCTCTCTTGAAAGTCAATAACAAAGTTGCAGACAGTTGAAAAATGAGTATGAAGCATTTTCTTTCCTCTGCAAAAAATGGAAATGAACCTTGAGAGGTACTGCATATAATCTTACTACCTCCCCCACAAAAAAAAATCGAACATTTTGACAATGCGGTAGAAAAAAAATTGACTTTATTATGTACCGAATACAAAATGTTCACCTTTGGGAGCGATGCAAGCTTCCACATGCGCAAAAAGTTGTCACCGCGTATTTTGCAATGTCTGTTCTTTACACCTTTATATGCAGATTAATAAAAAATTTTCTTTTAAAATCGTTATTTAGAGAATTATTTTTCATCTTTTGCGGGGGACAAAAATGCTTATTAGTAAATTTGAAGCGGTCTTAAACTTTGCAATTGACCTTTTCCCGTATATATAACAATAAATGAGATATTCCCCTCGTAACCCTTTAAAAAGGGGTGTCAGAACCTTGAATGCTATTTAATCGTGAAACGCATTTCCTATACACCTCCATAAAAATAAAATTACCCTAAATACTTCTCGAGTTATTGGCTTGGTTTATGTCTTCCTTTGCTATACTGTATAATAGTAAAGATATACTTTGCTACACATTTTAAGCACGATATTATCTTCGTACATTCACAATGGGCAAGTCATTGAAAGCATGATGTTTTCAATAATAACATCTAGTAGTTTTATTTAAATATCAGATGTTATCTTTGAGGTATTTTTAGTCGAAATATTATACCAATAGTCCACAAAACCTACTCATGGAATTTATAAAGCTCTGTTGAACCGTTCCAAGTTCGCTAGAGTTTAACAATACAGGATAGCCAATTAGTTTTATAACGTGCTTTGTCTATTAGAAAACTCAATATCCTCAAATATCCTCAAATCAGAATGATGATACATAAAGCCAGTCTAATCACGTAATTGACATCGAATTTATACACGATAAAATAAAACCAAAGTTTATAATCCAAACTCCCCGTCGAAAGAAATAGCATTGGACGTGCTGATAAACGACACTTATGATTATTTTAGGGACGCGGTAGCCCAGTGGTTCGCGCACGGAAATTGCACTCGTTACGCCAGAGTTCGATTCCCTCCGCTGCCAAAACTGCCGCCCTGTTCACCCGGAGTATGATCACGTTAAACATGTTGGTCCGTAAGTCCTTCCGAGAGGTTGGTGGTAGGGGAAGGAGGATAAGGTCATTGTAGATGCCTTCCCCACTGGGTTCCGGTCTAAATTGGGTGGCTCTTCCCTGCCGTCCAAACAGTTACCTTACACCTTTCTGGTAGGTAGGGGTGTCTGGGTATCGACAACTTATGATTATTTTGAGACTGACAAACAAAATCCATCAAGTCAAAGTTAATTGCTGCACCGTATATATGATTCCGAGTTTCTTTAATTATAAATTGATTTAAATTATATTTCTATTTTCCTATACTATACGCAAATCTGTTATCACTGGTCAACCAAAGTATGTTGTTGCACTGTAAGTATGATTCGGAATTACTTTAACATGAATTATAAATTGACTTCTATTATGCTTCTAATCGACGCGGTGGTCAAGTGGTCAAGGGCAGGCGTTTCTTTGTGATCTCTCGGTTGCCGGGTTGTGGGTTCGAGTCCCACCTGCGGACATGGATGTTGCGATGTTGGGGGCGGTGTGCTCCGACCCCCACTGGTGCGCTGGGGCAACGTCATGTGACGGCTAACAGGTTCACGACTCTGGCCATTGTTATGGAGACATTGACTGTTCATGTTATATGCTCGGGATATTTTTTCTGTTTGTATAATATATGTCTTATTCTCTGCCATTTGAAAAAAAATAGTATGCTTCTATTTCCTATACTGTTGAAAAATCCATTCTTATAGTGCAGCTAAAGTTAGTTGCTGCACTATAAGCATGTTTCGGAGTTTCTTTAAGGAGAATTATAAACTGACTTGGATTATATTTCTATTTTCCTATATACTATAGAAAAAGCCTTTCAACTCTTGAAAGTTTTCAAATTCTTAATTTTTATGATAAAAAAACTTGACGAGGCGCAAGACATAATTTGTAGAGATGTAAAACAAGGGGACAGAATGAGCAAATAAACAGTTTCGTGCTGTATATTATAATAAGGTAGCAAATAATATAAAATATAGCATAATTACAATGAAAATAAAATAATGACATTTAGTAATGTTGCTGTAACAGCGGACTCCCGGTTTTGCTTGTCTTTGTGGAACAGATTCGAAAACGTCATATGCTGGAAAATGCAATACCAGTTAAATTCTATTTTAACTAATTTATAAAAATGAAGGAAAACAAACAGGAACGAAACATATTACTTACCAATTTTTACTTTTGCATTTGTTAAATTTAAAGTTCATATACAATACTTCCAAATGTATCAAAAATATCAAAATGTGGCCATTCTCTAATTGTCACTTATAAAGTTGCAAAGCATTATCAAATTAATAAGAATCGACACTAATGGTTACAAAAGTCGTTTCTTTGATATAAAGGAGGTATTAGTGAATTGTTGTCATATCCAAAAATGATACAATAAACAGACCTTGCATGCTTAACATAGTGCAGTCTAATGTGTTTAGTGTGAGTCTGTTCAAAATGGTCTTCATAAGTGAGAATACGAATATGAAATTGGAAAGAATATTGTCGTGTTCTTTGAGAAACATTGTAGGTATTACAGGTATTACTATATATATATATATATATATATATATATATATATATATATATATATATATATATATATATATATATATATATATATATATATATATATATATATATATATATATATATATATATATATATATATATATATATATATATATATATATATATATATATATATTTATATATATATACTATTTGCATGCATATATGCATATATGCTATATTAATATAATTATATAATCTACATAATAGTATATATATATTACAATAGTAGTAATAGGTGTTCAGGGGTTGTTCTAAATTTTTGATGACTCACTTTCGTCAAACTACTTGTCATATGAAATCTTTCTCAAATATATCTTTCACCAAAGAGTTTTTATTTGATAAATTTTATTTTGACGTTCCATTTGAAAAATTTGTTTAGATTCATAAATTCAAATTCTAAAAATCATTATTTAGGAAAAGACACATAGTATAGTCGTACATAGTATGATTATTATACTCCTATTTTTAATTTTGATATTGGAGGAATTCGTAATTGCGAACGTTTTCCCCAAATCATTTTTTCAATCGCCAAATCGAATTCCCTTTCATAAAATGTAACCGTGATGATCGACAGTGCGACCCCTGGACATTTATTTCCTACCATATGCAAGTTTTGTACGTTCCTGGTGTTCTTACCTAATAATCTATAACTTTGGAATTACATTTTTTCTTTTATCTCACTTTGTTGCCGAGTTCTTGTTCTTAACTTCTTCAATTCTCCACTAAAGGCGCTACAATAATTTTTATTCGATAATGTATAGTCACTTTACTATAGATAAAGTTTCTATGGAAGTTATTTAGCAACTTAAATACTTTCTTAGGAGCCGTATATAGAATAAAGGGTTTGCTCTGGATGTTAGCTTGCTTTCGCCAAGCTATTCGCCAAATGAAATTTTCTTTCGCCAAGTAAAAATTTCATTCGTTCAAATTTTATTTTGACTTTCCATTTGCAAAATTTGTTTTGATTTGTATAAATTTTCAAATTCCAAAGTTTACTCTGTAGGAAAATACAAATAGTATAGTAGTACACATTACTATTAATATAGCATGACTTATAACATTGGCAGAGGTCATACTCGCCAATAATTTCGCCATATATTTTTTCCAACCACCAAATCGAATTTTTTTTTTTTAAAATGCGACATTGGCAATCGGTAGTGTGACCCTTGAAAAGAAAGTAATGAAAAAATGGGTATGGGTCTATGGTTGAAATCTTGTTCTGTTCATATAAGATTATTTCTTTTTATATAGTTCCTCAAGTACGGAGGATTTGTCGTGGCAAGGACAGCTTCGTTTCCACCTACAACCACCATTATAAACGTCCTATCGTCTCGAAACAAGCATCAGAAGTCAGTAAAGATTTTGATTTCACTAGAAAACCAAGGGACCATCCCACTCCATATGGATCTGAAAATTGGATAACGTCCTACAAATTAGAGTATGGTCAAATAGCAGACAGGTGCGTGCCACCAACCTCTGTCCCAGACATTGGACCAGAACTGGCCCCGAGTGAACCTTTTTATAAGCCTGAGTGGTCTACATCATATCAAGACTACGGTTATAGCTATAAAAGAGACCTTGTTACAATTTCAGGTTGTGATGCGTCAGAAGGAATTGACTTTAAACGTGTTAAAATGCCCATCACGACACAAGTTGGTAAATGCTTAAAATTTTAAATAAAACATAAATTGAATATATTTCATGTTCATAAATAGACTAAACTTTGAAGGTTTCATCATTGTATAAATTTTTCATACTACTGTTAGAACTATGTAACTGAATGGTAATTTTAAATATTCCTCCTGGTTAAATAAATCTTATGTGTTTTAATATCATGTGTGGTTTTATTTGAAAACTTCCTTGAACAATTAAAACACGTTATAAGGAAATCGATGGTGGCTCTCAATTCCTTCGTTATATGGAGTTTTCGCAAGAACGTGATAACGAGATTTTTGCTGAATTGTTATCAAGAAATTTTCATTATACCTTTTTCACAAGTTTTGTATCACCGTTTATTAAAAGTAAGATGTAAAATTATCACTTATCCTACAATGCATATACGAAATGCTCGAAGACAAAGAGTTTTATGCACTCTTATTGAAAGAAAAAAAATCTTCAAGAAACATTTTGTGTTCTACTTTCAACATATCTTGTAAAATCGAAATGAAACAATTCATGAAAAAATCATATCATTAAAACTATTTATGTCCATAAATAAATGACAATGAAGGAAGTATAGCGAGGAAGTAAACATCACCAACCTTGCAGTGCCGTGGTTTGACACAGGAGCCAAAGCGTGGTAGACCAGTATCATAGCGTTGAGCTAAAGAAGTCTCCATCAATGCATTTAATAATGCGTTTGCTATAAAAACTTTTGCGCAGAGTGTATTTGTAGATTTACTAGTTAAACCGTTCATGTTAAAAGATATAAAGATCCAACGCCTACCAAATATAGGCTACGATCCTATCTAATAATTGTTTCCTGCTTCGTAGAAAATATGTCGTGTGGCCAAGGTCTGGGGGACTTGTTGATATTCTCTAATAAAATGGGAAAATTCTCGATATTCTCTAAGAAACTGGTGAACTTCTCGCTTTTTCGCAACTCCTCCCAACCCCCGTTTTCAATGAACACTCATAAACATTCTAAAACCAATAAACATATTAAGCAACTTTGATTTTGACTATAAACATCCTTCCAGGCTGTTTATATTCAAAATCAAAAATCTATAAATCCAATCTATATAAATAAAAATGAAAATCTGTCTGTCTGTCTGTCTGTCTGTCTGTCTGTCTGTTTGTCACACCATCACGGGAGAACGGCTGAACCGAATTTGATGAAATTTTGTGGGTAGCCCAGAAATAGCCCCACTTAAAATTATATCCGTGTTTTGAGTTTCTACGACCAGTGGTTCTCGAGAAATTAGTAAAAAACGAAATTTTCGTTTGTCTCATCATCACGGAAAAACGGCTGAACCGAATTTAATGAAATTAGGTGAATAGCCTTGAAATATCCCCCCATAAATTTTGTCCAAGTTTCGAGTTTCTAAGACCTGGGGTTGTCGAGATATTAATGAAAAACGGAACTTTTTCCTAGGAGTTCTACTCCCTAACTCCGTGGTTTATCCAAACGAAAAGCTTGAAAATCGTTTGAAAGTGAATTAAAATTTAATCTCTGAGTTTGATGGGAGATTTTTTGCGTTAATTAGTCACTTTCTGAAAAAATGAATTGTTTGAAACATGATTTAAAGGGGAAATCTATCTCCATGGTTCATGGTTTATTTAAAACAAGCTTTTACGGAACAATGAGAAGTATAGAGAAATAAAAATCGTTATTTAATTTCGCAGTTTATGTTATAAGACATGACATATTTAACATGTTATAAGATTCTATCTTATATCATGTTACTCAGAAACGCAATTAAATTAAATCTGTCTGTTAATTTTAATAATTATTTTTTCGATTTGAATAATAAATAAATGGATATAAAAATATATTTTAGAAAAGAACGATTTGATTTTTCTTATAGCATTTTTGACTGGATAATATCAATTACGGTCTTCAGGTTTAAAAATTATTATTATTTATAATTTCGGAGATTATTGATTCAAGGATTATTGATATTTTGAAGTTATTATGCAATTATTTTATTATGGCAAAAATTGTTTAAACTCATATATTGTATGTTGTACGAATCTTCTACAAATACACGTGTATATCTTTTAATCTACGAGAAAATAAGTAGTACAGGTATATTGACATATGTTTTGATATATATTGGCATATATTGGAATCAATTACGACCTTCTGGTATAAAGAGTACGGATATTATTGATGTTTTCAATTTATTACGTCATCTCTTTTATTTTGGCAAATATTTTTGAGACGCATATTGTAATACGGGTAATCTTCTACTAACACATTGGCATATTTTCGGATCTGCGACAATATAATTAGTACGGGGTTGCATATATTCATTCAATTCCTATTTTTTCTTCTGTAAATTTGCTTACAAAAGGGGGCAGGATGTTTTATTCTTCAGATCTGATCGTGAAGATAATTTTGCATAGTGAGAACATATATTCTTAAACTTCTCTTTAGGAGCAATTATTGATTATTAGGAGGGATTATTGATATTTTTAAGTTATTACGCCATTGTTTTATTGCGGCAAAAATTGCTGACACACGCATATTGTACGTTGTACGAGTAATCTTCTAGGAATGCACGGGTATATCTTCTAACCTACGAGAATATAAGTAGTACAGGTATATTGGCATATATTTTGACATATATTGGCATATATATTGGAATCAAGTACAGTCTTCTGGTATGAAGATTAAGGGGATTAATTATATATTCAATTTATTACGTCGTCTGTTGTATTTTACCAAAAAACATTTGTGACTCATATTGCAAAACGGGTAATCTTCTACTAATAATCGGACATTATAAGTAGTACGTGTATATCTTCCCATATAATTTTAGAACTTTAATTTTGACATATATTGGAATAAATGACTGTCTTCAGATTTAAAAATTACGGGTTTAATGGTATTTTCAATTTATACATGTAATCTACTAATACAGGTTATATTTTCTAATATTCGCGTATATAATTAGTACGGGTCCCATACAATTTTAACGCTTTTATTTTGCATATATTGATTCAATTCCATTTTTTTTTTATATTTGCTTATATAAGGGGTCCACGATGTTTTATTCTTCAGATATGTCCATGAAGATAATTTTATATAGCGAGAACAGAGATTCTTAAACTTCTTTTTAGGAGCATTATATTAAATATTTTAACAGAATATTTTGATTAAACATGTCATTTAGTATACTATAAGAATTTGGGCATGATTATGAATTTCAAGTTTCTTTATATTATATACTCCGTACGAAGAACGGGTATGCTGCTAGTCTATATAAATAAAAATGAAAATCTGTCTGTCTGTCTGTCTGTCTGTCTGTCTGTCTGTTTGTCCCATCATCACGGGAGTACGGCTGAACCGAATTCGATGAAATTTTATGGGTAGCCTAGAAATAGCCCCACTTAAAATTATATCCGTGTTTTGAGTTTTTACGACCAGTGGTTCTCGAGATATTAGTAAAAAACGAAATTTTCGTTTGTCTCATCATCACGGGAAAACGGCTGAACCGAATTTAATGAAATTTGGTGAATAGCCTTGAAATAGCCCCCCATAAATTTTGCCCAAGTTTCGAGTTTCTAAGACCAGAGGTTGTCGAGATATTTATGAAAAACGGAACTCCTAAAAGCTTGAAAATCGTTTGAAATTGAATTAAAATTTACTCTCTGAGTTTGATGGGAGATTTTTTGCTCTAATTAGTCACTTTCTGAAAACATGAACTGTTTGAAACATGATTTAAAGGGGAAATCTATCTCCATGTTTTATTTAAAACAAGATTTTACGGAACAATGAGAAGTATAAAGAAATCAAAATGGTTATTTAATTTCGCAGTTTATGATATAAGACATGACATATTTAACATGATATAAGATTCTATCTTATAGCATGTTACTCAGAAACGCAATTAAATTAAATCTGTCTGTTAATTTTAATAATTATTTTTTGGATTTGAATAATAAATAAATGGATATAAAAATATATTTTAGAAAAGAACGATTTGATTTTTCTTATAGCATTTTTGACTGGATAATATCAATTACGGTCTTCAGGTTTAGAAATTATTATTATTGATATTTTCGTTGATTATTGATTCAGGGATTATTGATATTTTCAAGTTATTATGCAATTATTTTATTATGACAAAAGTTGTTTAAACTCACATATTGTATGTTGTACGAATAATCTTCTACAAACACACGTGTGTATCCTTTAATCTACGAGAATATAAGTAGTACAGGTATATTGACATATGTTTTGATATATATTGGCATATATTGGAATCAATTACGACCTTCTGGTATAAAGAGAACGGATATTATTGATATTTTCAATTTATTACGTCATCTCTTTTATTTTGGCAAATATTTTTGAGACTTATATTGTTATACGGGTAATCTTCTACTAACACATTGGCATATTTTCTAATCTGCGACAATATGATTAGTACTGGGTTGCATATATTGATTCAATTCCTTTTTTTTCTTCTGAAAATTTGCTTACAAAATGGGCCAGGATGTTTTGATCTGCCCGTGAAGATAATTTTGCATAGTGAGAACATATATTCTTAAACTTCTCTTTAGGAGCAATAAATTTAATATTTTAACAGAATTTGGACATGATTGCGAACTATAAGTTTCTTAATATTATATACTCCGTACGACGAACTGGTGTGCTGTTAGTGGTTAATAAATTATAACATTTTAAGAGGACAAATCATGTTCTTCGGCATCGCAATTAAATTAAATGGGTTTGTAAATGTTTTTATTATTTTTTTTCGATTTGAATAATAAATAAATGGATAAATGGATATAAAAGTATAGCTTATGTATGAACGGTTTGATTTTTCTTTTAATTATATTAATTGCTGACTGCGTACATAAATTTCATTTATTTTGGCAAAGAGTTTTCAAGCTTATATCGTATTTAGCTACTAAACTCATATATTGTGTTTAGCCAATAAATTCATTTAGCCGATTGTTGAAACAGAAAAACAGTAGAGCGGGTATATCTTCTAATACAATTGTAGTGTTTTCATTTAGTATATTGAAACGGAATAAGGATGTTTCTTCAGATCTGCAAATTCAGAGCAACGAATTTGGCAGGATATCGCTAATTTGACAACTTTTCTTAAACTTTGCCAATTTGACGGAAATGTCGCCAAATTGATAAAAACGACGCATATCAATGAAATTTATTTTGTTTTGTTAGAAGAGAGTACTGAAATGATGTTTGGTTAGCATTTATCTGTCAGACCAACCATCCTACTTAGTAATATATTTAGCGAATTTTTAAAAGGTCACTAAATTGATAAAAATATTTTCAAATCTATAAAAATATCTTGAAATTGATAAAAATGAGCTAAATAAATGAAATTAATTGTGTTTTGTAAGGGGATAGTATTGTGATGATATTTCGTAAATTTGTCGCCAAGTGGAACTGTCAGTTCAACAGTCCCACCTGGCGATAAATTTGGCGATTTTTTAAAATGTCGCTAATTTGACGAAAATGTCGCCAAAAGTTCCATAGAAATATAATTATTTAGACGATATTTTTTCTACCAATTTATTTGAAGCAAATGATACGTCGCTTAGCAACGGATTTAAATCCAATGTGTTTATGCGGCAGACGATTTTTATTAAATCCTTTCCGATTTGAATAATGAAGATATGTATATAAAATAAATTTCATTGCCATTTCCATTTGGACTGAATAATATCAATTACACTCTTCAGGTTTAAACATTATTATTATTGATATATTCCGGAATTATTGATTCAGTGATTATTGATATTTTTAAGTTATTACGCCATTGTTTTATTGCGGCAAAAATTGCTGACACTCGCATATTGTACGTTGTACGAGTAATCTTCTAGGAATGCACGGGTATATCTTCTAACATACGAGAATATAAGTAGTACATGTATATTGGCATATATTTTGACATATATTGGCGTATATATTGGAATCAATTACAGTCTTCTGGTATGAAGATTAAGGGGATTAATGATATTTTCAATTTATTACGTCGTCTGTTGTATTTTGCCAAAAGCATTTGAGACTCATATTGCAGTACAGGTAATATTCTACTAATAATCGGACATTATAAGTAGTACGTTTATATATTCCCATATAATTTTAGCACTTTCATTTTGACATATATTGGAATAAATGACTGTCTTCAGATTAAAAGATTACGGGTTTATTGGTATTTTCAATTTATACATGTAATCTACTAATAGAGGTTATATTTTCTAATATACGCGTATATAATTAGTACGGGTCCCATACAATTTTAACGCTTTTATTTTGCATATATTGATTCAATTCCATATTTTTTTTTATATTTGCTTACATAAGGATCCAGGATGTTTTATTCTTCAGATATGTCCATAAAGATAATTTTATATAGCGAGTACAGAGATTCTTAAACTTCTTTTTAGGAGCAATGTATTAAATATTTTAACAGAATATTTTGATTAAAAATGTCATTTAGTATACTATAAGGATTTGCGCATGATTGTGAATTTCAAGTTTCTTTATATTACATACTCCGTACGAAGAACGGGTATGCTGCTAGTCTATATAAATAAAATTGAAAATCTGTCTGTCTGTCTGTCTGTCTGTCTGTTTGTCCCATCATCACGGGAGAACGGCTGAACCGAATTTGATGAAATTTTGTGGGTAGCCTAGAAATAGCCCCACTTAAAATTTAGTCCATGTTTGGAGTTTCCGCAACCAGTGGTTCTCGAGATATTAGTGAAAAACGAATATTTCGCTTGTCTCATCATCACGAGAGAATGGCTGAATCGAATTTAATGATATTTTGTGAGTAGCCTTAAAATATCCCCCCCATAAATTTTGCCCAAGTTTCGAGTTTCTAATACCAGGGGTTGTCGAGATATTAATGAAAAACGGAACTTTATCCTAGGAGATCTACTCTCTAACCTCGTGGTTTATCTAAACGGAAAGGATGAAAATCGTTTGTTTAAAACGCCAACGTGAATTAAAACTTCATTTCTGAGCTTAGTGCAGGATTTTTTCATTAATTAGTCACTGTCTGAAAGCATGAATTGTTTGAAACATGAATTTTAATGGAAAATCTAACTCCATGGTCAAGCATTTACTAAACAATGGAAAGTATAAAGAAATCAAAATGGTTATTATTTTTGCATTTTATGGGGAAGAGATCAAAATGGTTATTTAATTTCGCAGTTTATGAGGAAGATTCTTTATTATATTATGTTGCTCAGCAACGCAATTAAATTAAATGTGTTTCTTAATATTTGTTATTATTTTTTCTATTTGAATAATAAATAAATAGATGTAAAAATATATTTTGTAAACGAACGGTTTGATTTTTCTTTTAATTATATTAATTACGGACTGCGTACATCACTTTCATTTGACAAAAAGTTTTTAAGCTTTTATATTGTGTTTAGCTAATAAACTCATATTGTGTTTACCAATAAATTCATTTATCCGATTGTTGAAACAGAAAAAGAGTAGAAAGGGTATATCTTCTAATACAATTTTAGTGTTTGCATTTAGTATATACAAACGGGATCAGGATGTTTTATTCTTTAGATCTGCAATTTCAGAGCTACGAATTTGGCGGAATATAGCTAACTTGGCAACTTTTCTTAAACTTTGCCAAATTGACGGAAATATCGCCAAATTGCTAAAAACGACGCAAATCAATGAAATTAAATTCATTTTTTTAGAAGACAGTACTGAAATGATGTTTCGGTAGCATTTGTGGGTCGGTCTATCCATCCTACTTACTAAACACATTTATCGAATTTTTAAAATATCACCAAATTGATAAAAATGTTTGTGAATCTATAAAAATGTCATGAAATTGATAAAATTGCGCTTAATAAATAAAATTAATTGGGTTTTGTTAGGGGATAATATTATGATGATGTTTCGTCAATTTGTCGCAAAATGGGACTATCAGTTTTACAGTCCCACTTGGTGATAAATTTACCGATTTTTTAAGTTATTGCTAAATTGAAGAAAATATCGCCAAACCTTTCATGGAGATAGCATTATTCAGACGATATGATTTCCATCAATTTATTTGAAGCAACTGATATCATGTCGTTTAGCAATGGATGTAAATCCAATGTGTTATGTGGCATACGATTTCAATTAAATCTTTTCCGATTTGAATAATAAAGATATGTATATAAAATAAATTACATTGGCATTGCATTTTTGACTGGATAATATCAATTACGGTCCTCAGGTTTAAACATTATTATTATTGATATTTTCGGGGACTGTTGATTCAGGGATTATTGATATTTTCAAATTATTATACCATTGTTTTATTATGACAAAAATTGTAGAAACTCACATATTGTACGCTGTGCGAGTAATCTTCTATAAATGCAAGTGTTATCTTCTAATCTACGAGAATATAAGTAGTACAGGTATATAGGCATATATTTTGATATATATTGGCATATATTGGAATCAATTACGACCTTCTGGTATAAAGATTACGGGGATAATTGAAATTTTCAATTTATAATGTCATCTGTTTTATTTCGGCACAGATTTTTTAGACTCATATTGTAATAAGGGTAATGTTCTACTAACATACAGGCATATTTTCTAATCTGCGACAATATAAGTAGTATGGGTATATATATATATATATATTCCCATATAATTTTAGTGCTTTCATTTTGGCATATATTGGAATCAATTACGGGTTTATTGATATTTTCGATTTATACATGTAATCTACTAATTCAGGTTATATCTTCTAATATTCGCGTATATAAGTAGTACGGGTCCTATACAATTTTAATGCTTTCATTTTGCATATATTGATTCAATTCCTTTTTTTTTGAAAATTTGCTTTCGAAAGGGGCCAGGAAGTTTTATTCTTCAGATCTGCCCGTGACGATAATTTTGCATGATGAGAACAGATATTCATAAACTTCTCTTTAGGAGCAATAAATTTAATATTTTAACATAATTTGCATATGATTCTGGATTATAAGTTTCTTTATATTTTATACTCCGTAAGAAGAACGGGTATGCTGCTAGTAAAATATATATTCGTTAACTGGTTTCTAAATACTTTCTGTTTTATGATTCATATTTTAATTAAGATGTTCAATAATTGGCATATATTTGCTTCCAAGATATATATTAATTTTTTAATGCGTACTATTTAAGTATCAAAGTTTTATGTTTTTTTATAGCAAATCTAAAAAAAAAACTAATTTCTTCAATTTAAATAATTTTATTATAAAATACTTTTCTTTACTTTTCAGTAGTATAAATCTTCAGTAGTATAAGTTTTAAAACATTTTATAAGAGTTTGGACCATTTAAAATTCTAGAGCACATAGTTGTTTACCTTTGAATAATTTTAAGTGTTTAGCCTATTTTTGAAAAGTTTGCATTATACATGTCCATTTCGAATAATTTAACTATTCAGGCATTTATTATTCACTCTGTTGCAAAATTGCAACAAAATATGTGCACCCATAAAAAATATGTACATCCATAAAAAATATTTATTTGTCTCCTCTAGTTGTGCTGCAAACCAGTCTAACAGCTCGTTTGTACGTCAACGATATTCTGAAGCCGTTTGTTCAGCTTATGCTTTCAAGTCAACCAGGTTTTATTTACGCTCGACCACATACTACTGCACGACATTCTCAACAATGTCTTCGAGGATTTAATACTCTCTGTGAGACCAGAAAGTGTTCTTACATTTGATGAGACGCTTTTATGTGAGTATTTATGGTGGCCAGAACGACAAACAGATCTTGTAGTCTGGCTGGCACCAAGGTTTTTTAGAACTTGAAAGGAAGGGCCGGAATACTATAAATTTAGTTGTGCCATACCAGAGGGGCTGAGCTGGGCCGTACTAAAGGTGCAATGATGCCATTGGGTAAGGGGTAACCAATAAGCGCCAAAAAGAAGTAAATAAGCGCCAAAAAGAAGTAAAGGCGGAGTTACCCCACCCACACACACACACACCGAGGAAAACGGCAGCCTGTGACAAGAGAACGAGATCAGACATTGACGAAGAAAGTAATGAAATTTCAGACATTGGAGAAGACAGTTGGATTTTGACTTAGGAGACAAGAGCAGACCAGAAATAAGACAATCATGACTTTGTGACTTAAAAATGAGATATACTGAAATGACTTAAGGAAGATGCTGGTGAACAGTTGTTCAGAGTTGACTGGTGCAGATATGTTATGATGACTTATGGATAGAACCGCCTAATATCATGAAATAAGTGGAGTGTTTGAGTTAGAAGTATTCAATGAAGTTACGAGTGGGCATTACACTTCGAGTTGATGCGTATAACTACAGACGATATTGACCAAGTGCTGCTAACAAGGCCCAGATTGAAGGTATGTGTTCATCAATCATCCACAGGTAAGAAATACGTAAGGTATATGGTTCAGGGTCTCGCATGCTCTCCTCTCACATCCTATCTTAATAAATAATTAATAGGAAGAGTAGTTAATGTATTGGAATTGAATAGGTATTTTGTGTCTTTAATAAATGTTATTGTTAAGTTTAAATTGGTCAAATATTCTTATTAAAATAATAATTCTTTTTCAGGATTCACACGAAAGGTAAAAATAATTGGAGGGTTTATAGCGGCACAACATAGCAATATACATTAAATATAATTCCACTATTTGAGAATAACAGCCATGTCAAATTGATGAATTTAATATCAAATAAATAACAAGTTCCTTAAATGTATTTAATAATTAAAAGTGTAAATTTAACTTTATTTATTTCGGTTGCTACTCTCTCTCATGACCATCCAGGTCTCCACCAATAGAACACATTTGGAACATGCTGGGGCGGCAATTTCAGTCTTCTCAGAATACCATTAAACTACTGACCAGTTGCAACATTTGTGCAGAATCTTCTGTAAATGGTCATAGGCATGCATCTTAATTGACTCTACCGCACCGAATATCGGCTTATAGCTGCCAAGGGAGGATTTACCACTTATTACAATATCATCCTTTTGCCACCATTTCTTAAAAAATGTTTTATTTTGCTTCCAAATTCTAAGCATTTAGATATCTTCTCAAACGCTGCCGAGTTCGCGACTATAGCTCAATTTCTTATGGGTGCATATATTTTTTGAAACAAAATGTATTTCAAGTGAGAGAATCAAAAACTCGCTCTGACAAAAACATTTTTTAAATAGCTTAAAATATTAAATTATTGATGTTATTTTTGCATAATCATAAATGATATCCTATTTCTGGCAAAACAAGTATATATTTTTCGTATTTTTATCAATTAGTTTCAGATATATAAGCGACCAAATTGCTTACTTTTTTTGTTAATCATGTCAAAACTAGATTAATTTTCTAATTTTTGTTTAGAAGAACAATAATAATTTCTTAAACACTGACAGTAATGTACTAGTAAATACTGGAAACGAATAGATGGAATTCGTTTACGCACGTAATAGATATTAAAATGCATATTATTTTAATATGCATTAATAAAAATCATCTAAATTCATCAGCTCTACTTATTTATTGCTAAGTATTTTAAGAATTAAGCATTTTTACTTGCTCTACATAATGTATATAGAAAGTACTGTGATGAGGTCGGAAATTCGAATTCGATTTTTCGACGGAAGGACACGTTTTAGGTATCCCTGAACTAGAATCGAACGTCTACAAAGTCATACCTGTGTGTATGTGTATGTATATGCATATATGTGTGTGTATGTGTATGTATGTATATGCATGTGTTTATGTGTGTGTATGAGTGTTGAAGACCCAGACCGTCCGACTCGTCCAGAGGACTTAGAGTAACTAGTTGGACGGCCGGGTGTGTATGAGTGTGTATGTGTTAGTGTATGTGTAGTGCACGTATGTATGTATGCTAGTGTATGTATGTGTATTAGTGTGTGTGTTAGTGTGCGTGTTCGTATGTGCGTGTCTGGAAGTGATATCTCACGAACAAATGATGCGATTCGAAAATAATTTGATACGATCATTTTAATCAGTAAATACCCTAATGATTTTAAAACGTGATTGAATATTCAAAATACCCCCAAATTTTCAAATGAATTTTTAAAGAATGTCTCAAAATTAGGTCCTTTAATAAAATTTAATAAATAATTGTTTTGTACGCAATTTATCATTAGGAAACGAATTACATAAATTTTAGAAAGCCAACATGAATCTTTCTGCTTATATGTAGCACGTTTTCAGATAAATCTGTGGAAAAACTTACATACAATCAAAATAAATAGCAAATATCCTTAAAGAGGGTGGCCTTAACAATACATTAAGGAAAATATCGCCGAATTGACGACGTTTAGAAAACGTTGTCAAATTGACGAAGATGTCACCAAATAACGCCTAATTAACGAAAATGTCTCAAAATGGAATGTTTTTAATGAAAATTCAAAATTTTCTAATGATTAAAATCGTTTAAATTATTAGTCTATAATTCTTTGTTGATACATACAATATTTCTAATTGTTAGATTTGTGCGAGATATAGGTTTATTTGGTACTTCAAAATAGTTTAATACTTTGCCATCCAAAAAAGCCCCAAATGTATATGTGCAATTCAACGTTAAAACGCTGTGCCTTGGATCTTTAACATAATCAGTTTGCTGGGATGCAAGTGAAGCCATTGATTGTGTAGTGAAAATCATGTGCTGTTCTCATCAGATTAAAACAAATCTGATGTGGGCAGCACATGACTTTCCCTACAGACTTATATACACATTCTCATTATTTTAATTCAATTTAATTCACTATTAATTCAATTTTAGTGCTCATTTGGTAACTGGACTCATTTTCAAATGTGGCGTAGAGAAAAAACGAAAAAACGAAAATATCTTGAGAACGTCTAGTTTTGGTGTAATGGGGTTGGACTTATTCTTTACTTCGTTAAAAATTACGTATAAAACAAGCGTTTAATGGATATATTTCAGCATATATAGTTTTTACTTTCCTTATATACATAATGTATAAGGAAAGTATTGTGACGGGGTCGAAAATTCGAATTCGAGTTTTAGACGGGAGAGCACGTTTCAAGTATCCCTGATCACGAATCAAGCATTTTTGAGGTGATGTCTGTGTGTGTCAGTCAGTCAGTCTGTGGAGACGATAACTGACGAACAAATGGACCGATTCGAACGAAATTTGATACAAAAATCACAATCCATGAATACTGGAAGCCTATTGTTTTTAAACGTCATCGAATGTTCAGAACCCCCCTAAATTGTCGAGTAAAATTTTGAAAAAAATCATCAAAAAATCAAAACCTTTAATAAAGTTACGCAAACAGACATTTCTAATGTCATTTTTCCTTAGAAAACGATTGACATACACTTTAGAACGCTAGCATGAACCGTTCTCGAGATATTGCACATTTTTAAAATAAATTTATCAAAAAATCCCATAAATTAATATATATATATATTAATTGTTGAGAAACATGTTCACTTTTCATATGGAATATCATGCGATAAATTGGGTGACATCATTCTCGTGGATCTAGCTCGTTCCATTCATGAGAAAAGATACTTTGAGTAATACATTTGTATTTTAACGCCAATAGTTATTTATCTGCTATAAGAATAACTTATTTCTCCGTCCATAACGCTTGGCGAGATTTTGGCGCCGAATTGACGACTTTTTTAAATGTTGCCAAATTAACGGAAATCTCGCCAAATGGATAAAAATGACACTAAATCAGTGAAAATGACAACTAATTGACGAAAATTCAATTTCTTGGAAAGAATATAAATAGCTACTATAAGAAAAACCTATTATTTTATTGTAAAAATAGTAAATTCATTGCATGCATTATATAAGGAAAGTCATGTATTGCCCACATCAGATTTTTTATTTTAGATTTTGTCAATTTTTGCTGGCCATTTTGCAAAAAATTTTTTTTTTTTCCCGAATAGTGCCAAAATCTAATAAGCACCAGAGTGACCCACAGGCGACTTATCTACCAAATTTTGTGACATTCTGCATATTAGATTCTCAGCTAGAGTGGATACAAACTTTTGCGGGCCATTTCGCAAAAAAGGCGGGTTCTTTTATCCTGAATCGTACCCAAAACTAATCAGCACCAGATTCGCCCACAAGTGACAAACCTACCAAATTTTATGAAATTCGGTCAATTAGTTTTTTAGTTAGAGTGGATAAAAAATCGGCACAGACAGACACACAGACACACACACAGACATCACGCTAAAAATAGTTTTTTCGTATACTAGAGGTCTCGAAACGTGTAGATCCTTCGAAAACTCGAGTTGCGATTTTCGACATGATTACAATACTTGCCCTATACATTACCATGTATTGAATTGAAAGTAAAAAATCTGATGTGGACAGCACATGACTTTCCCTGCAGACTTATATTAACGTTCTCTTTATTTTAATTAAATTTATTTCACTTTTAATTCAATTTTCGTTCTCATTCGGAAACCGGACTTATTTTTAAAGGTGGCGCAGAGAAAATAAGGAAAACTAAAATATCTCGAGAACGGCTAGTCTTAGTGTAATGGGGTTGATCTTATTATTTTCGTCTTTAAAAATTACGTATTAAACGAGTATTTAATGGATATATTTGAGTATACCTAGTTCTTTAGTTTAGATTTTGACGAATTTTTGCTGGCCATTTTGCAAAAAAAGGCAGGTTATTTTTTTCCGAATCATACCAAATTCTAATCAGCACCAGAATAACTCACAAGTGACTCATCTACCGAATTTTGTGAAATTCGGTCCATTAGTTTTTCAGTTAGAGTGGATACAAGCTTTTGCGGGCCATTTCGCAAAAGAAGGCGGGTTCTTTTATTCCAAATCGTTCCCCAAACTAATCAGCACCAGACTCGCCCACAAGTGACTTACCTACTAAATTTTGTGAAATTCGGTCGATTAGTTTTTTAGTTAGAGCGGATACAAAATCTGCACAGACAGACACACAGACACACAGACACGCAGACACACAGACAGACACACAGACACACAGACAGACACACAGACAGACACACAGACACACACACACAGACGTCACGCTAAAAATGGTTTTTTCGTATTCTAGAGGTCTCGAAACGTGTAGATCCGTCGAAAACTCGAGTTGCGATTTTCGACATGATTACAATACTTTCCCTATACATTACCATGTATTGCATTGAATGTAAAAAAGTACTTTGCAAACAATGGCTCATACATCATTGCACTTTTTGCTATCGATACTTATGGAAGTAAAGAAAATGACAACTAATGTTTAAGAAAGTCGAGTGGAGACTGGCAATTCATATATTTAATGTCCGAATGGCAGTTAAATGTAATTTTTATTAAGATGTTCCTGATTTCACCATGACATTTAGATACATCTTTCGGTGTAACTTTGTGTACCAGACCTTGCTGTAGCATTAATTTGCACAGTCTGGGAGCAAAATTTAATTAAGATCTGTTATGAAGAAAATAAGCTTATGCTTTTGGATGATTATAAGTACAATAGGAGTGCAAAATCTGAAAGATTTACAGATGTACGGAAATTGAGATAATTAAATTAGCGGGCATTTCTGTTTTAACTTATTTACTTGCAATATATTTACATTAATTTAGAATGCGGAAGATTAAATTGAAATAATATATTTTCTCAATTAAATGTGTTAAATATTTCACTAATTTTCGAAATGTGGGAAATTCTAGAACAAGAAAAGTGGCACGGTTATATGCTTTTGTATTATTAATTAGTATTGTTATTTTGCATTATTATAATTCCGTATTATTATTTTACATAATTGTGTTATATTTTTACTCCAAAAAGATCTTAGCAGTTTGGTGTTGAAAAATTAATAATATAAATCCAATGTCTTAATAATAAATTATAACTTTATATTCATTGCATAATGATCTAATCAACAGTCTCGGGTGTCATCCGGACTCCTACGTGATGTTTTGATTTCCAGATGCCGCCCCTTTTGTAAACATTAAGCCTTTAACTTCTTGAACGTGAGTGTTCTTGTATTGTATGAAGTCAGAAAATGATTTGGAAAAGAATACAAAGTACTCAGATGTATGACTCAGACATGTATGAATTCTTTATTTAATTCTCGCCAGCTCTATACAGAACAATATTTCACTCAGTGGTCAGCCATGCAAGGTATATTCTAATTAGAGGCATTTTGAAAAAATAACATACAATTTTGATAACTATCTCGTGACGCTTGCTCTGCTCACTGCAGTGGCACCCAACATCTCACCAGGTAACATAACTGTTTCGTTTTCCTAGCGATATTCTCTACGATTGCTCTGGACCGTAGCTTTCCATCATCTCCCCATTCCTCTGTAGCATTCTCATAACAGTCAGTATACCAGTCAATAAGTGTCCGGCCTGACACATATATGCAACACTGTTGACAGACCCATATGATTTCCGGATAGAACCAACCTTCAAACGACACGTGTCAAAATTTCATGACATTCTGACAATTAGTTTATAGGTTACAGTGGCTTTAGTGACCCCAGTTTTGTAATTTTCAAAACAATGGATAAAAAAGAATTTCGTGCGTTGATTAAACATTGTTTTTTGAGGGGGGGGGGGAAATACTGTTGAAGCTAAACAGTGGCTTCAAAAGCGTTATGGAGACTCTGCACCAGGGAAATCAACTATTATTGACTGGTATGCTGAATTTAAACGCGGTCGTATAAACACCAATGATGCTGAACACTCTGGTTGCCCAAAATCGGCAGTTGTTCCGGAAAACATAAAAAAAGTCCACAAAATAGTTTTGAAAGACCGTAAAGTGAAGTAGCGTGAGATAGCGGATACCTTAAAGATATCAGAAGGTAGTGTGTTTACAGTTTTGCACGAAAATTTGAGCATGCGTAAGTTGCTTTCGAAGTGGGTGCCGCGTTTGCTCACACCGGACCAAAAACAACAACGCGTCGACGATTCAGAGCGCTGTTTGGAGATGTTCAAACGAGATAAGAAGGATGTCTTGCATCAGTCCGACCACTCTGGACCCCAGTGACTACTGGCTTTTTGCAGACATCAAAAGGATGCTCCAGGAAAAGAAATTTGGTTCAAATGAAGAAGTGATTGCCGAAACTGAGGACTATTTTGAGAGCAAAGACAAATCGTTCTACAAAAAAAGCATCGAAAAGTTAGAGGAGCGTTGGAATGAATGTATCACTCTTGAAGGAGAGTATGTTGATGAATAAAGTCGAATTTCTAAAAAAAAAATTGTTTTTCTTACTTAGACCGGAGACATATTGAGTGATGTAGTATATATATATATATATATTGTTATGAAACGTATCCTCAAGAATTGTGGGCGTGTACGCAGGTTACAAGAAAGAGTCCAAACTTCTGAAAAACTTACATTTATTCACAAGCACAAAGTAAACAGGAACAATATACAACCAAACAGCACTTAAATGCTCCGCTCATTTCACAGAATAATCGATTTAATTCTTAAGACGTTGACGAAGGTAATTTCACAAGACAGACGCTGGGCGCGGTAGCCCATTGGTTAGCGCGCTGGAATTGCACTCGGTAGGCCCGGGTTCGATTCCAGCCGCTGTCGAAACTGCCGCCGTGTT
This sequence comes from Amaurobius ferox, assembly GCA_951213105.1. Classification (NCBI taxonomy): domain Eukaryota; kingdom Metazoa; phylum Arthropoda; class Arachnida; order Araneae; family Amaurobiidae; genus Amaurobius; species Amaurobius ferox. Next base: position 122,758,584 of record OX578135.1, on the reverse strand, counting down.
CACGCAGAGTACGATCACGTTAAACATGTGGGTCCGTAAGTCCTTCCGAGAGGTTGGTGGTAGGGGAAGGAGGGTACGGTCCCTGTGGATGCCTCCCCCACTGGGTTCCGGTCTAAATTGGGTGGCACTTCCTGGCCGTCCAAACAGTTACCTTACACCTTTCTGGTAGGTCGGACGGTCTGGGTCTCAACAACAACAACAAGACATACGCTACTAATTCTCAAAACATTGACAAAAATCGCAGTCCAATGTAACGCGTGTCACGTCCATTTGTCAACTCGTCAGCTGAATTCCAACGGAGTGATGCGTCCTTTTTATAACCTCTTTATAGAAACTTCTGGAAATATCTCTGTTGAAATTTTCAGAATTATTTCGTGAAGTTTCTGGAATATTCTACAAGTCACCAAAATGGCGATAAATCGTCAAATCTGGCAACCCTTCTTAGGTTATGAAATTCTGGAAACCATAGAGTGGCGTCAGGGAAATAATGCTCATACCGCTGTAATCTGGAGACAGCACACCGATGCCCCCGTTTGGTCTGTGATAAGAACGAAAGACAAGACGGTGAACGCTAGCGAGAGAATATTACATGTTAGCAACACTATATATATATATATATATATATATATATATATATATATAAATAATGATTCTCTTCAGATAGTTCTCAGAAACTTATCTGGTGTCAAATATTTTCAAACACTTTATGGTGGTCATTCAAAGCAGAATTCTAGAAATCTGCTTCGCAACATTCTAGTGAACTGATATTGACGGTGTTTCGACATTCCAGCGATTGCTTCACCACTCCCGGGGATATAGAAAAGTCAATAGCAAAACTATTTTATGTGTTTCCTACACATTACGATTTTAAATGTAAAATATATCTGAAGTAAGATATTCATTGAAGCGTGCTGCAAGGTAAATAATTATTAGTACATCAATCACTACATAATTTTATCATATTTAATTAATACTTATGTTTAAATGTTATTATTTCTATTGTCGTTCAACATTCCTTGAAACGATGCCTATCCCATTTCTCGCCAACTTTCCATTTGTTCCAATTATTATTATTAGTATGTGAAGTGTCATGATTCGTGCTTACATTACCTTCTCTCTTATACTAACTTTATGAAGCACAATCCCAATCATAAACTGTGTTACAAACAGTTGAGTCTCCCCTTAGGCAGCCATTTTTACTTTTCTTATATACATAGTATAATGTATAAAGAAAGTATTGTGACGGGGTCGAAAATTCGAATTCGAGTTTTCTATGGTAGAGCACGTTTCAAGCATCCCTGTTCAAGAATCGAACATTTGTGAGGTGATGTCTGTGTGGGTGTGTGGATGTGAACGTGTGTGTATGTGTGGATGTGAACGTGTGTGTGTATACATAAACGTATGTATGTGTGTGTGTGTCCGTCAGTCTGTGGAGACGATATCTCACGGATGAATGGAGCGATTCGAATGAAATTTGGTGCAAAAATTACAATCCGTGAATACTGCACGCCTATTGTTTTCAAACACAAACGAATATGATTGTTTTTAAGCACAATCGAGTGAAATTTTGAAAAAATCATCAAAAAATCGAAGTTTTTAATAATGTTACTCAAATAGACATGTTATGTAATTTGTCCTTAGAAAACGATTGACATAAACATTAGAAAGATAGCATGAACTGTCCTCGAGATATTGCACATTTTTCAAATAAATTTATCAAAAAAATCCCAAAACTGAAAAAAATATTAACTTTTGAGAAACATGTTCACTTTTCATATGCAATATCATGCAATAAATTTGGTGACATCATTCCCTTGGATCTAACTCGTTACATACAGGAGAAAAGATACTTTGAGTAACACTTTTATATTTGAACTTCAATAGTCATTTATCTGCTATACACTGCCAGGCGAGTTACTCGGAAGGCAGTGTAGAGAGGTTGAAGTTGACTTTGAAGAGGTTGATCATTTGAGAGGTATTGTAAAGGTTGATGGTGTACGTGAGATGTATTATTTTAATGTATTTAATATTGATTGAAGTTGCGATAGAGATAATTAAAAATTTTATGGTATTGGTGATTTATATGTTTTTAAATTTATAATACCGCTTGTATTGTATATATGTTTTTAATGTTTTATATGTAACGTGAAAGTATATTTAAATGGTTTTTTAGAATTGTTGATTAGATTTAATAAATAATTTTAGAGTGACGGGGACTTAACTTCTCTCTTCGAGATTTTATACTCTGATAATTTGAAATTTGATACTTTTGACTTTTGGATCTTTCATGTTCTTTATTCGTGGTCACAATGAGGTTAACTACGGATGCGGGCAGGCTTCCGGGAGTGGTGTCGCGACCGCGCAGCCGGCTGGTAACCGGGACTTAAATGAGGTCACAATCCCTCATTGGCCATTTTATTGCACCTAGCCCGTATGTTTTCCTTTCGTTCTTGTTTTCATCTTGATCGTAAGGTTTTCAGGGTTATTGTCTTTTGAGTTTATATAATTTTGTGGAGTGTGTTTGCAGCAATAAGCGCATATTCTTCACAATAAAATATATAGTACTTAATGAATTTTGTTAGATTTTTTTCAAGCTGTATGTAATTTTTAAAGTTTTTTAAATTATATATATATATATATATATATATATATATATATATATATATATATATATATATATATATATATATATATATATATGTATATATATATATATATATACTGCACGCACACAACTGCATGTTACAACTGCATGTTACAACTGCATGATTGCACTTTATCTGATGTTAGTATTCATCTCGTTGTTTGACTCATCTCTGTTGTTGTGTGCTTGTGTGTACTTATGTCGCACAATACTTGTTCTAGTGGTCATGACTCACGGTGGCCCCACTCATGCGTGCTGCGGCAAGAAACGCCTTCATTACTTGTAGGCTCGGGGTTAAAGTTGTAAACTTATGTGGTTGCATGCAGTATGTCGAAAGCCCAGACCATCCGACTCGTCCGTGGACTTAGAGTAGCAATTTGGATGGCCGGTGCATGCAGTATGTTACATTGATTTTGTTATAATTCTGGGAATAAGCGTATTAATGTTGTAAAAGATCTGGGAACATACTTGCCACATCCTAACTTGTTCACATGAAAGTGTACATTTTGGGGTCAATCTGGCTATTCCATTATTTATTACGTTGGTTTTATGGTTCCTGCCATTGTACATATCACATTATAGCACAATCTGTATAATTCATGATATCACAACCGCAATTTTAGATGTTTTATCTCATGCAAATAGTACAATCGAACTTCATAATGTTGCTTATCAAAATTTCCTTTTTTTTCACTATCTATGCAATTAAATGTAAATGATTATAAAACTTCTTCATGTAAAGATTTTAACAATATATACAGACATTTTATACTCCTAATATATCGTCTGTCTATAATACTTTTTTCTTTGGGACAGCAACGTAGGGGACTTCAGCACAGAGTAGAATTCAATTTGCTGGTAATGACACAAATATGGCTAAGGTGGTAAACGAATTATAAACGGCGTGCGTAAGAATAAATAAAAGGTAAAAATATTGGATCAGATGTTGGAGAAAAGTGAGAATAGCACGATTCTATGAATGATAGGTAAACCAAAGATAAAAGAACAAATAGCAGAATTCTCTAAATAAATGTTTTTTTTCTATTCTATCAGCAGATTCCTACCTTTCTCTGGTGAATGTACTTAACGATGTCTTGTAGTCATGAAGCAGAAGTCTAGTTTTTGACTTTAAAATCAATTGAAACCGTTATTGTGGTATTTTATGCTATTTTAAAAGAATCTTTATAATACTATTCGCCTTTAACAGCAGTTTTAGTGTCTTCCAAAACGTATACGGGTACTTGAGTAAACAGGTATCTTATCCATACTCACAGAGCCAGCTTCAGGAAGACAATCAACCAATCTGAAATGGCACTTTCGTTGCAGATTATACCATCTATGGACTGGTTTCGCTTTTTTATATCATCTTCAACTTGAAGTAGACGATACCTGTAACGACAATCAGAAAGCTTGACAGATGTCACAATTTTATCCCAAATCGAAGACTCCATAGAAGCGAGAAACTGACCCATTTTTTGTCATCGGCAATGAGAGCGAGATGTTTGCTTTGGAAACATCATATTTGAGCGTAAACTTTGTTGTAATCAGGCTTTATGAAACTCAACATAGGCTACTTCGTGATAGGACATAATTTGTTATTATCTATGGAAATTAGCCAAATTGTCATTGCCGAAATTTGGTGATATAATAAAAATATGGCTATGGAATTTTAGCTATTTGTAGAGTCCACTTCAGGCCAGAATAAATTTTACCATCTTGAATACAAGGCCTCTGTAAGTAAAGCGAAAAGGCTTAAACTACTACATAACCAGTTTCGCAGAAAAGGTAGTACAAGCGTTGCCACATCACCAGCAGTCATATCTGTTTCGATAAGGCTCCTATATAGAGAGCTAGCGAATCCGCCATTTTGAATCAAACTTGCTCATTGGTTTCCATTGCACAGTGAATGGATAGCGTGCATTGTGATATAAATTCGCAATATAATGGACGTATGTTCCGACACCAATTTCTGTAATAATTCCCGAAAAGTGATACGGATGTTTAACTTCCAAAATGAACAAGAAAGGAAAAATGGATACATTGTAGAGGAGCTGAGATTAATGCAAGAACACCGTTTTTCCCCAGCAGTAAGAAATAACGGCAGCAAAACAGGCGTGTTTCACTGAACTAAGCAAGGAGAGTGGCTCTGGTTCCCACGCCTTGTCACTACAGGGTTTCGCTCTGTCAAATAACATGCAGCCCGTAGTTTAGCTTGTCTTATAGAAGCTCTGGGTTTAGAGGCACTGTTTATCAATGCAGCATATAGGAAACGAAGTCAAAATTTATTCGCGCCAGCTGCCAAATAGAGTTGCCGCAGCACTGCTAATAACTTATCCGAGAGTGAAAAGTTGGAAGTACATTTAAACTCGAAATACTAAACGAAAATGGAGGGTAAGCAGTTGAAATGCTCAAACTCTTAACTGATATTCTGGTACGGAATCCAGCTTAAGGTCTCAAATTGTTTCAGACACTTCTCCCATTTAAATGAAACGCACTATTAGCACTATTCAGACATCTGAGATTGTTTATTGAATCTATCTTTCTTTTAGCCATTAAACGTAGTACAATTCTTCAACGAAAACAAGCAACGCTCTGCCCACTTTTCTGTATCATTTCAATGCATATAACCATGTGCTGTTTGAGACACTTGGTGATTTGAGGGAGTTCCTATTGTTTATGGACCATTATTTTGTGCTTTCTGCTCTGTATATTCATATTATACAGATTCTCTAATAAATACTATGTAACACTGCTTCTAGAGAAACAAAATAATATTTTGATGTGAAAATCATCTATGGTTGTGGGTTTTCTTTGGAAGAAAAACGGAGCTTTACGGAAAATGGCAAGAATTTAGACGCTTATCACCAGGAACCTAATAGATAAAAATGTAAATATTTTTCTTCGTTTTGTCGGAAATTGGATCCAGATTATGAAATTATAAAAATAATTTCAATATTTTAATATTTTGAACATTTTTTTTGAGAAAACTTAAAAAGCACTCGTCAACCGAGTTCTTTTTTTTTTTTTCATTTTTCTAACTTTTACTCTAAATATTTAGTAAACTATAAAAGGTATATATAAATAGTAAACGACAAAAATGGATACTAAAAAATTTTGTATTAAAACGTATAATTATTAAAAACTAAAGTTTTTTTATTGTTTTCGTGTACTCGTCCTGTCAAGTTGAAGATTGAAATGTTTCCGTTTTACAAAATAGTTGTGCGTATATTCCGAAAACTAAAAGAATCTAGCTTTGAACAACAAGAATTTGTAACTCTTTGAAAGTCTTATAAGTGTGTATAATTGAATTTTGGATAAAGCTTTATTTAAAAACAAAAACAAAAATACTGCAAATTATCTGTCAGAACGAGTTTTTTTTTTCATACTTTCACTTGCAGTATATTCGAAACTATAAAAGATAGATATAGATAGTAAGCATCAAAAATATGTAGGAAGAATTTTAGTTTCTAAATCAATATTTATTTCTACATAAAGCAATATTATAAAAGTTGGGTTTTATTTTACAAAATGTTATCCGCGTAAAACCAATTCGGCTTTATTGGACTGGAACTACCGCCGATTTTTTTCTAAAATGTAAAATATAGTCATGACATACTAAAGGTAATTTTATATAAAAAATAATTTTGGTTGTTCATTGGCGGGTCTCACAATATAAGGCGCCGCACAGCGAAGTTGAAGACCACTGCTTTACATTACACAAATCTGCAATGTAAACAAGCAGCGACATATAATTCATAAGGTGATTCGAGTAATTCCTTACATGACTGAGGTATAATTCCATACATGCTGTTATCTGCAATGGAAGCGCGATTCAAATATCTTACCACTCCAGAGTTCGTAGAATTCCCACACAAATTTAAACTTTCAGCATAATATTTCTGCTTGGGGAAATAGCCACTCAGCCAGTTCGACGGTATAATACATTCTCTTGTATCCTTACAGTACCATTTCCAGCAAAATGTGATGAAACACAATCTATTCTTCACATCACTTTCTGCTGCACCTCCGACAAGATGCGCAGAAAAGCGTTACCTAAACATTCACTGTTTACATTAAGTGTTTCTGTATTATGGAAACCCATGCAGCAGGTGTTCAATCTAAAATCCATTACATTCTAAAAGCGAGAAGTATAAGAATCTAGCATCGTGCAGGTATTTGTATGGATTCTACACAAGTTGTTATTTCCGTACTCTGAAAGGCATATTTAAGAATGATGGAAGAGTTTGGTATGCACAGAAACATTTTTTTTCGTATAAGAGGTTAAAATATTTTGATTTTTAAATGAAGGATACATCATGGGGATTTGAGCATGTTTTTGATAAATGATAGAGAAAATATTTCTTGTATCGAACACAATTGTCCCTGCCGTTTCATATCTTTCCATTTTTAGGGAGAACTACAATATTTAATAGAAATGTTTCATAACCTGATCCCACCGGACGGAAATCAATAGGGTTTCTGTGGTTACTGATGGAAAAAATCTGATGTGGGCAACACATGACTTTCCTTATATAATGTAATGAATTTACTACTTTTACAGTAAAAAAATGGGTTTTTCTTATAGTAGATACTTATATTCTTTCCAAGATATTGAATTTTCGACAAATTGTCGTCATTTTTATTGATTTAGCGTCATTTTTATCCATTTGGCGAGATTTTTGTTGATTTGGCAACATTTCAAAAAGTCGCCAAGTTGACTACCTTCCGCCAAATTCGTCGCCAAAATCTCGCCAAGCGTAATGAACGGAGAAATAAGTTATTCTTATAAAAGATAAATGACTATTGGCGTTCAAATACAAAAGTATTACTCAAGTATCCTATCTCATAAATGGAACGAGCTAGATCCACGAGAATGATGTCACCAAATTTATCGCATGATATTACATATGAAAAGTGAACATGTTTCTCAACAGTTAATATTTTTTTTTAATTTAAGGGATTTTTTGATAAATTTATTCGAAAAATGTGCAATATCTCGAGAACGGTTCATACTAGCGTTCTAAAGTTTATGTCAATCGTTTTCTAAGGAAAAATTACATGAGAAATGTCTATTTGTGTAAATTTATTAATGATTTTGATTTTTTGATGATTTTTTTCAAAATTTCATTCGAAAATTTGGTGGTGTTCTGAACATTCGATTACATTTAAAAACAACAGATTTCCAGTATTCATGGAGTGTGATTTTTGTAAAAAATTTCATTCAAATCGCTCCATGCGTTCTTGAGATATCGTCTCCACAGACTCACTGACACACACACATACACACAGACATTACCTCAAATGTATTTGATTCCGGATCAAGGATGTTTGAAACGCATCACCCGTCGAAAAATAGAATTCGAATTTTCGACACCGTCACAATACTTTCCTTATACATTATGTATATAAGGAAAGCATTATAATAAGCATTTCAAATTCCACGTAATTCTCTAGTACATTTTGAGAGATAACCACTTCTTGTAATGAAGTAAAATTTCTAATTCCTTGAGGATAGTTCGTGATAACATCGAAATAATGGTAACTTCAATTTAGTCATTTACTTTTACACAAAACATTACATATGAAATTACTATTTTCGCTAGCAGCACCTAAGGCTTGTAAAACGAACTTGTAAAAAGAAAAAACTCTAAAGTTCCCTCCCCCTCTCCTCTTTACTTCCTTCTGTTAAGAAGGCCAGATTGAAAAAATTCTCGTACTTCTTTACCGGTTCTTAAAAAGGGATACTGTTACTTGGCCAGAAAAAGAGGAGGGCTATTAAAGGCCCTTGAAATAATTGTAGTAAACTAATTTTCATTGGCTGCTTTCTTTACGTAAGTATTGAATGTTTTATTCTCACAAGCAGCAGTTTTATTTATTGTGAACTTCTTGAAGGTCTGTAAAGGCTTTTCAAGAGAGTCTCATTTTCTCCGCCACCGGTGAAAATTGAAAATCGGGCTCCATTAAGTTCTGCATATTGGATGATACTGTAAATGTGCAAATATTCAGTCTTCTAGGTCATCGAAGGGATTTTGGATGGTTAGGAAAACTTTTCAAAGAAAATCATATTTGCAGTTTCGTGATTCGATATTTTAAGTGTGTAGAGATTCAACCTTATAAGTCATCGGAGAGATTATGAAAGGTCTGTAAAGACTTTTTCAAAGAAAATATTTTCTCCGGGTGGGGTAAATGCAAATCTGTTTTCGTTAGATTTTGATCCGTTATTGATACTGTTACGAACTTGTAAAAAGAAAAAACTCTAAAGTTCCCTCCGCCTCTCCTCTTTACTTCCTTCTGTTAAGAAGGCCAGATTGAAAAAATTATCGTACATTCTATATTTCCCATAACGTGAGTTTAGGGTTACCACTTGTCGAAATTCGAAGTTGCCAGATTTGGCGATATAAGACCAATTTTGCGACATTTGGGGACTCCCTGAAGGTTCAATAAGCACCTTGAAATAACAAATCTTCTAGGAGTTACAGAGATATTTCTAGAAATTTCTACAAAGATAATTTAAAAAAGGGGTTATGAGTCAGACAGAGAGCATTTGACGAGATAAGAGCTGCATTGAATAATGACTTCTGTCAATGTTTCGAGATTAGTTGCGGCTATTTTGTGACTTTGGCTGTTCGAGAATAGTTGCGGCTGTTTTGAGACTTGGGCTGTTCGAGATTAGTTGCGGCTATTTTGTGACTTTGGCTATTCGAGATTAGTTGCGGCCATTTTGTGACTTTGGCTGTTCGAGAATAGTTGGGGCTGTTTTGTGACTTTAGCTATTCGAGAATAGTTGCGGCTGATTTGTGGCTTTGGCTGTTCGAAAATAGTTGCGACAGTTTTGTCAATGTTTTGAGAATAGTATCTGTTATTTTGTGAAATTAGTGGAACATTTAAGTGCTGCTTAACTGTATATTGTTCCTGTTTACACTGTGCTTGTGAATAGATGTGTTAGTTATCCGGAATTTGACTTATTCATGTATCTTGAGCGCCTAACCACGTTTTCAGAGGATACATCGTAACAAAACTTTAAGTGTACAAATATTTAGTTTTTGAGCCACGAAGATGCTTTTGGAGGGTCTAGAAAGACAAAAAAAGTTAGGCAATTATCATATACACTAGCAGCCTACCCCCTCGTCGTACGGAGTATGTAATATAAAGAAAACTTAAAATTCACAATCATGTGCAAATCCATTCAATGTTTTAAATGGCATTGATATTCAATGTATTCTATTAAAACATTTGAATTAATGCTTCTAAAAATTAAAAGTCTCTGTTCCTACTATACAAAATTATCATTCCAGGAAGATTTGAATTTAAACCCGTTTCTAAGCAACATGATAGCCTTTTCTTCAAATAAATTTACGGGAAAAAATATCGTCTGCGTAATGATACGTCTATGGAAGGTTTACCTGTACGCTTTTCATTAATATCTAAATAACCGTTGGTCATAGAAACTCAAAATATGAACAGAATTTTAAGTGGGGCTATTTCAAGCCTACCCACAAAATTTCATCAAATTTGGTTCAGCCGCTCTCCCGAGATACTGAGAAAACAGTATCCCGAGATACTGAGAACAGATTTACAACTTTATTTATATAGATCTAAAGAGATTGAATAATTTAAAGAGGTTAATAATTTAATACCATGCAATCATTCTGCGTCGAATCAATTTATTCACTCTTTTCTCCCTACCGGAAGTCACCTTTAAGTATTGAAGATAAATTCAAAGCCTTTCTGTGAAACGGAAAATATTCATTTACCTATTGCGAAAAGGTACCGGAAGACCCACAATTACCTGCGATAAATATATTTTCCAACCTTTTGTAACCAATGGAGAATGGAAGGAACGCATCAAAAGAAGATGAGATATTCGTTTTAAATCGCACCGTTATCAGTTCAATTAACTTCAGAAGTTTTCCAATTAATTTGTCTTTTGTCCAGAGCATACGACAGGGGAAATATTTTGAAAGACTTTGCGATCTCTTTTGCTGCGATTTTGTCGATGAGAGGGCATGGTGGAAAGCATTCATGGAGTAAAAAAAACATTGTTAAAGATTTTAAGCTGTTACTCATTTCGAAGTAAAATTGGGAATATTGATATTCAAATGAAACTGTCTTCAATGGGAAATCTGAACGAAACCGTATCTGAAGAGTCTTTGTACTCGAATTTCATATGCTTCCATATTCAAAATGTTTGTTTCCATTTTTATCATGACCAACGTCAAAAGGACAAACAAAATTTAAATTTTTAAGAAATTTGTTAATTTTATATTCATACATAATATTTTATTATGTTGTGGCATTAACTCCACTTACTTGCAGGCCCCTGTCAGGTAACATATAAATTAGTCAAATAATAAAGGTGAGGAGAACAATACACACATCGTTCCATTATATACCTGGGAAAAATACATTTGTTTATTTACCGGATAAATATTTACAAACATTATATTCAACGACATCATATTTACACTCTACTTAATGGGGGGCATTCTTTAACTTTGTAATTATGTGTTTCCCAGAATTCCATCAAAATCACAAGCATTATCTCCGTTCATTAAGTTCTTCGGGAAGGTAAGACAGGGGGACTAGCAAAAAGAAAACAATACGAAGAATTTGAAGTAAGTAACTCACCATGTAGTGTACTTTCGATTACTCTGCTGAGAACACTAAAGTTGCATCCAGGAATGCCACTGAATAGCCGATATCATATTTTCAGCATTGGACATCATGTCATTCTTTACCAACCACGCACTGAGTTTCCATCACGAAAATATGTAAGCAAGACCTCTACCGAAAAAGTTCTCTGGTCTCTAGTGTCTGCTTGGCCTCTTCTCATGGAGCTTGAACATACTGGTCATTCCACTGACATTTCATTTCTAGCCTTGATAGCGCTCCCCTCTTTTTGCGAATATGTTTCACATTTATACCATCTTTTCCATGCAGATGAACTCTAACAAATCTCATAATCATATTTTGGCGATAAATGTACCTAATTAACTAATACTATATGTTCTGCGAAGGATTTTATAACATACAGTAACTAGTATATATATATAATATATTATTATATATATATTATATATGATATATATATATAATATATTATTATATATATATTATATATGATATATATATATATATATATATATATATATATATATATATATATATATTATATATGATATATATATATATAACGACGAGTACGGGGGTATGTAACTTAATGAAAAACGTTGATGAAGGTATGAATTTTGTCGTTTTATAAGATTTTGTAGTATTTGGGTATGCATTGGTTATGATGTTGAAGACACAGACCGTCCGACTCATCCTGAGGACATGAGCAACAAATTGGGCGGCCGAAATGATTGGTTATGGTGTGAATAACTTTTAGTTTCGGTGATTAAAAAAATAAATTCTCGTTGGATCTTTTTCCATGTTTTATGGGTATTGTTTCGTAGTGCATTTTTATACTATTGGTTTATAACTTTCTGAAATCGGTACCGGCCTCCGGGAGTGTGTCCGCGGTTCAAAGCATGCTGTAACCGGGTATTTGGGGTCTCAACCTCCCCCCCGGCCATTTTGTGGTACCTTTTTTTCACTTCTTTTTTATATTCCTTTTGGAGATATCGCGTTATAAGAGTTATAAGTTTATATATATATATATATATATATATATATATATATATATATATATATATATATATATATATATATATATATATATATATATATATATATATATATATATATATATATATATATACTTCTTATAACTAAATATGGGAATAATTCTATCAGAAGAAAATTTCCAAATTGCGTCTATGGAAATCATTGAAGATATTCTTAAGAGGACTTTATAAAATTACGGAAAATTTACTCAATGTTATTTCTGTGTAACACTTCGATTTATCGAAATCTGGTATTTATTTTTTAGCAATTTTATTGTTTAGTAACACACTTTCTAAAATGTTCAAAAGTTTCAGAAAGATAAATGTAATAAATTTAGAAAGTATTGGGTTTTGTCTTATGTTGGGAATCAATTAAATTTTGTTTCCGTGATATAGGAAACTAAAATAGCCGTTTCAAAATAATGACAAATATTATAATTAAGTTCCATATAAATGTTACTGAGGCGTTCATGAACATTACTGATCTAATTATGTAGAATTAGGTGAATACATTTTTATGAATGAGAAATATTTTTTTATATTATTGAAATAAAAGCTTTTGAATTATTTGATCAACTACTTGATCCAAAGATTCTTCTTTTAAACAAATGGTTCAGATTCCCCAAACCTGATTGTTTGTTGGTTGTTGAGATCCAGACCGTCCGACCTACCAGAAAGATGTAAGGTAACCGTTTGGACGACCGGGAAGTGCCACCCAATTTTGACCGGAACCCAGTAGGGGAGGCATCCACAGGGACCGTACCCTCCTTCCCCTACCACCAACCTCTCGGAAGGACTTACGGACCCACATGTTTAACGTGATCGTACTCCACATGAACACGGCGGCAGTTGTGGCAACGTGCAAATGCAGCGCGCAAACCACCGGGGTACCGTGCCCGAAATGTGCCTCCAGCACGCGGTGTTTCCAGATGGTCACCCACCCAAGTACTAACCGCGCCCGATGCTGCTTGACTTCGGTGATCTAACGGGAACCGGTGATTGTTTGTTGGTGACATATCGGAGGAGTAGATATTGTAGGACTCAGTGGCGTATGCAGGAGGGTTTATTTAATACCCTGCCTATACAGATGGTGGTTGGATCTGATTGATTTTGTAACCAATGCCCAATTCAATCGGTGACAGGAGTCTTTGCTTGGCAGGTATTTTAGTAGCTTTTTCCGTTGGCCGTGTGTTCCCGGGGTTGTTTCCCCACAGGGGGCCCGTCATAAAATCGCGGTGTATGGAACTTAGCTTCCTCATAGCTCTGATCCTCCTTTGGCCTGTGGGGTAACTCAATTTGGGGATATACTGGGGAATAACGCACTTAGCTCTAGAAACCGGCCCTTCCAGACAGCACAGAGCAGCAGGTCTTTGTGACTTGTTTCCAGTCCCGTTGGCGACTGGAGTCGTGTCTCAGTAGATTGTATTTGCCCTGCTCAGAGAATGGTTCCGTCGACCCTTGCTCTTCTGACCGTTATTTTCTTGATGTTGTGTAGATCCCTTGCTTCCCTTCCTCATAGTCGGCATATACACCCAGGTTATCACGGAGAGTTGTTTTGAAACTGCCCCCGTGGTTGTATCCTCGCTGAATGTGATATTAGAACATGAAGCTCCTCTGAATATCAGTATAAAGCCTCAACTTGCCGTGGCAGACCCTCTTTTCTAACAACCTGTACCACATTTGGTTATAATTCTTTTGAGATCCTGTCTGACATGTATTTTTTATTTATTTATATTTACATCTGGTGTTCACAGATTGAAAACTGTGATTACAACAAGCATTGTCCGAATGTAGCAGGTACTTATCACAAAATCTTTACTTTCTCATCCTATAGAATATAGTATAAAGTATTATTTTCACGAACATTTTCGATTTCAAAATTTTGATACAAATATACACTACCCGACACATAAAATGAAAGAGCGAATAAGGTGTAATGGTAAAGCACACATAGAAGAGATGGCATTTCTTTTGTGTGTCCTTCCAGAAGGATAAAGCAGTTTAGTAATGGTATAGAGAGGGTAATCAGTACGCAGTAGGACCACCTCTTGCGATGATACAAGCAGCAATCCTTTCCAGAAACAGATGCAATGGGTGTACGGATAGCTTCCGGAGGTATGGATGACTATATGTCTTCAACCATCCTCCACAGTTCAATTTCCGTTCGAGGCGGGGGTATGGCAGTCAAATGACGGCCAATTACTTCCCATACATGCTCGATGGGTAAGACATCTGGAGACAGCGGAGGCCAAGGAAGCACCTATATACCTTACAAGACTTGTATGCTGATACTTGCCATGTGCGGTCTCGCGTTATCTTGCTGGAAAACAGCATTTTACAAACCCTGAAGATAAAGCAATGTAACCGGCCGCAGCACCTCATCTACATATTGTCGTACCGTCATTGCTTCTGATACGAACTAGAGGTGACCGGCTATCGAGGCCAATGGCACCCCAAACCATGTTGCCACATTGTCGAGCAATATGGCGTTCAACAGTCGCTGCAGGTTCGAATCAGGTTCCACGTTGCCTCCAGGCTCTCACGCGGCAACTGTCATTCGACAAACAGGATCGAGACTCGTCGTTGAACACTACTTTGTCCCATTCAGTAGCCCAAGAAGCTCGGGCCCGACATCATTACAATTTTTCATGTCGATAGCTCATCGTCAATAGCAGTCTTCTCAAAAAACGGTTTAAAGGCAAACCGCTTTTGGACAATCGGCGAGAATCTATTCTCGCTGATATTGGGACATCCAATGTACCATGCAAATTCTGCAGAATGTCGACAATCAAATTTGTGGGGCAGCCACCCCTGAATGTGTCGATCAATGTATGCTAACGTACGTCTGGATAGATCTGTACCACTGCGACGATTCACATGCGCTTCTACAAAACATCTTCTCCAAATCCTTTGCCCAGTGGACACATCTACGAGTGTTTCAACGACTACACGCCGGTACAACCATCCAGCCGTACATAGGTCTAAAATGAATCCCATTGCAGGATCGGCCAAATTCTGAAATGCTGAAAATGCTGAAACAAAATCTTTCATTTCGATTGATACAATACCAATGTGCTCCCCGGCTGGGGAAATTTTCCCACCGAAAAGGCCAATGATGTCAC
This sequence comes from Amaurobius ferox, assembly GCA_951213105.1. Classification (NCBI taxonomy): domain Eukaryota; kingdom Metazoa; phylum Arthropoda; class Arachnida; order Araneae; family Amaurobiidae; genus Amaurobius; species Amaurobius ferox. The sequence continues at coordinate 122,743,153 of OX578135.1, read as the reverse complement.
GAACAAAACAAATTGACTAGCGGCTATTTTTCACAACGATGATTGAAACTATTTACTCCCAGGCTCATTGGCTATACATAAGCCCTATTATGTCCAATTTTGTCCTATGCTGCCATGTTAAAAAAATATAAAATTTCGAATACATTTCGAAGTTTTCGAAGTAATATCAAAGCCGGATATAAAGTTTCATGAAAATCCACTGATATTTTTGGCCGCTATTGTGTACATAATAACTATGTATACCTTCTAATAAAACTTATTATATTTGAGGTAACCCCATACTTTGCAAATTATGAGAGGTATTTCTCTTTCCTTACTCTTCTTCATTTATTTAAGACAACTGCAGTCAAATTTCCCTAATGGCAAGAATAACCATTACATATTTTTAGCATTCCTCCTCTTTAACTGATAATCTTATTATCTATCAATTTGGCGAAACCAATGAAATGATTTGTCTTTAGGGAAATAATGATATATTCATTATATCTCCATATATTCCGAGGCGATATTCAATTATTTGCTTGAGATAAACAGAATTCTACTCACTTAAGTATATATGAAGTGCAGAGGAAGCCACCATCTGTTAATGTGGAAATAGACTCTCAAGAATCATTTCTAAGAATGGATATTTTATACCAACATCATAATTGCTCTGATTTCATAGTAGCAAATATTTATTTAATTTATTGGTGTAAAATTGGGATTACTTAAATTTAATTTCAACACATTTATGTATATTGAATTCTGTATTAAACATTCGGCTGTTCCATTTGCAACATGCTGCAAAAAACGCGGCAAAGTAAATATTTCATAAGTCCAGGAATGGGTTTTTCCACAAAGCTTACAAATTTCGATATAGATGGAAAACAGTTAAGAAAACTGAGGCGGACAGCAAATGACTTTCCCTAAAACCATTAAGAATTATTTTATTATATTTAGAAAATATGTTTTTCTCACTGGTGGCAAAGGGAAGTAATCAAATATTCAAATTGGAAAAATACCGAAATTCTTTGAGACAATAATTCAGTTGGCGCTGGGTAAGATAAGTACCTATCACATTGCATGCATTTCTATGGGGAAAGACTCATATTGAAGTAAATAGTATTCATTATAACTGATAATTTTGCAGAAATAAAATACTAGTGAAATGGCAATTAGAATTCAAAGAATAAAGAGTATTTATTTTATTTTTAATTCATTAGATAAATTTAAGGTAATCAAATTTAAATTGCTTATAATTATTAATAATTAATTTATTTATAAATTATTTATGTTAAATATTTTTAATTATTTTGTAATTTTAATTAATTTTAGCTTATTTCAATATATTTTTGTCTCCATATATTATTTGTCGTGTTCTACATCCAGGAACAAAGCACGTGCTACTTCTGCTCCTAACAAGAGAAATTTAATTTTAAAATAATAAAATTTACATATACTAACTGCGTTTTCCTGCACTACGTATTCTTGAACTGCATTTTCCAGCACTGCGTTTCCATGCTATATAAAATGAGAAGGTGGGACGTTATTGACACAAACAACACCAAGATATAATTCTCAAAGCATAATGGTATTTTCAAGCTCTTCATCAATATGAGTTATCTTCTCTCTAACTATGTAATTTTCACTATCATTATTCACTACAGAATATACACCACAAAATAAATAATATGAAGATTTATCGGCCAATCAGTCGCGCAAAATATTAATCAAAATATCATTGAGATTTAATTAATATTAATTACAGTTTGGCAAATTCGTTGATATTGAACAGATAAACATTGGTGTATTTTCTTATAGATGAAACGTATTAAATCGATGATAATACTGTTAATGAAATCGCATACAAATGTTGCACCTGGAAAGTCAAACTTTGTGACAATAGATAATGTCGCAATGTTATGTAAATTTATTTATTTATAATCGTACAATAATTGGAGAACAATTTATGTCAGAGTTCTAAATGGAGTGCCAATTTTTTTATGATAACTTACGTTTATAATAATTGTTTTTAGCACGATTAACTCTAGATCTTTTTACGGAAGCATTCGAAAATTCCAGGCTTCGAATTTTCTCGCAATCGTAATAAATAAGGATTTAACATTCACTGATTGTTATAAACGTGTTAAATTTCATTCTAACCTATCTACTCATTCGTTAGATATCGCGTCTTCGCGCGCACACACAAAACCACACACATACATAAAAAAAAATCACACACACAAAATCACACACAAGCAAAATAACACATAAGCAAAAATACACACATACACACAAAATCCCACATAAACAGAAACACACACATACACACAAAATCACATATAAACAAAAACACACACATACACACAAAATCATACATACACAAAACACACACATACATACAAAATCACACGTAAAAAACCACACACATACACGCGAAATCACACATAAACAAAAACACACACATACACACAAAATTACACACATACACACAAAATCACACATACACAAAAACACACACACACACACAAAATCACACATAAACAAAAAACACACACACAAAATCACACATAAACAAAAACACACATATACACTCAAAATGACACATAAACAAACACACACACATACACACAGAATCACACATAAACAAAAACACACGCATACAAACAAATTCACACATAAACAAAAACACACACATACACGCAAAATCACACATAAACAAAAGCACACACATACACACAAAATCACACACAAACAAAAACACACACATACACATAAAATCACACATAAACAAAAACACACACATACACATAAAATCACAAACAAAAATACACACATGCACAGAAAATCACATATAAACAAAAGCACACACATACACACAAAATCATACATACACAAAACACACACATACATACAAAATCACACGTAAAAACCACACACATACACGCGAAATCTCACATAAACAAAAACACACACACACACAAAATTCCACAGATACACACAAAATCACACATACACAAAAACACACACATACACACAAAATCACACATAAACAAAAACACACACACACAAAATCACACATAAACAAAAACATACATATACACACAAAATGACACATAAACAAACACACACATACACACAAAATCACACATAAACAAAAACACACACATACACACAAATTCACACATAAACAAAAACACACACACACACACGCAAAATCACACATAAACAAAAACACACACATACACACAAAATCACACACAAACAAAAACACACACATACACACAAAATCACACGTAAACAAAAACACACACATACACATAAAATCACACATAAACAAAAAACACACACATACACATAAAATCACAAACAAAAATACACACATGCACACAAAACCACGCACATATATTTCTAAAAGTGTTCGAAATAAATTCAGGGGGACTCCAGACATGCTTCAAAATTTTGAATTCAGAAAAAAAAAATTTTGCATGGTTTTAAAAATAAATATTTAAAATATTCAAAAACTTGCATGTCACTTAGAACTAAAATTTTTTCGTCACTATTATTCAATACCTTTTATATTTCTCCCCATTAACTAATGATCTGATTGCGTTGTACTTGCTAATGAAAAAAATCTGCCCTTTCGGCAACAATTTTGCAAAGCCATTACCTCTTAATAATATCGAAATCGTTTTTCATTAGTTTGAAATAAAATGAAATTTACGTTGTTAAAGTCAATTATACGAGTTGAGGTATGCATATACCCTCGGGGATTTGTTTTCGAAATTATTTTTTCTATATTTTTAGAATTGCATTTTATAACAGGACGTAACTTAATACATGGAAAATATATATAAAATTCAGGTGTTATATTTAATGTCGTGTTTTAGGAAGAAAAATAGGGTAAAAATACAAAAATATTAATACATCTGCATGACATGTTAACTCAAAAAATCATGTTTTAATTTTCAATTCTATAATTTTATAATAATAACCTCCTCTTGGATTTAGAAGACTATTCTCTGGGTAATATTCCAAATAGATGCTAATACCCAGAATTTTATGTAATAACACATTGAAAAATCCCTCATAAAAATTTTAGTTCATATTCTATAAAGTTGTAAAACCCCATATAATTAATTTCCAACTTTGAGCATTGTCTATAACTTACAGCAGCTCCCACAAACTTTTCGATGCAGGGTCTACATTCAAGTTTTCAAACATTTAGTGGATGAAAAAAAAAATTATGAAATATAATATATAAAATTTGCCTGTAAAATTTACTGCAAAATTAGCAAATTCGACAATATCATAGATGTATATTTTAAAAATAAAAAAATCTGATGTGGGCAACACATGACTTTCCTTATATAATGTAATGAATTTACTTCTTTTACAGTAATAAAAATAGGTTTTTCTTATAGTAGATACTTATATTCTTTCCAAGATATTGAATTTTTGACAATTAGTCGTCATTTTCATTGATTTAGCGTCATTTCTATCCAATTGGCGAGTTTTTCGTTAATTTGGCTTCATTTAAAAAGTCGCTAAGTTGGCCACATTCCGCCAAAATCGCCGCCAAAATCTCGCCAAGAGTTACGAACGAAGAAATAAGTTATTCTAACAGCAGATAAATGACTATTGGCGATTAAATAAAAATATATTACTCAAAGAATCTTTTTTCATGAATGGAACGAGCTAGACCCACGAGAATGATGTCACCCAATTTATCGAATGGTATTACATATGAAAAGTGAACATGTTTCTCAATAGGAAATATTTTTTTTTATTTTATATGACTTTTTGATAATTTTTTCAAAAATGTGCAATACCTCGAGAACGGTTCATGTTAGCGTTCTAAAATTTATGTCAATCGTTTTCTAATGAAAAATTATATAAGAAATGTCTATTTGCGTAACTTTATTAGCGGTTTTGATTTTTTGACGATTTTTTCAAAACTTCACTCGAATATTTAGGGGTTCTGAACATTTTATTGCGTATAAAAACAATATGCTTCAAGTGTTTACAGATTGTGATTTTTGTACCAAATTTCGTTCGAATCGGTCCATTCGTTCGTCAGTTATCGTCTCCACAGACTCACTGACACCCCCACCACACACACACACACACAGTTTCACACACACACACATACACACACACACACACACACACACACACACACACACACACACACAAACACACACACAGACATCACTTCAAAAAGGTTTGATTCGTGATCAGGGATGCTTGAAACGTGCTCTCCCGTCGAAAACTCGAATTCGAATTTTCGACCCCGTCACAATACTTTCCTTATACATTATGTATATAAGGAAAGTAAAAATGGATAGAAATATTCCGCATAAATTATTTTCAAACATCATAATGGGAATCAGAAACTTCTATTCCTTTCTTCGAACCTGTAGCCGGGTCTCTAAACGTAATACAATGAACCAGATGCAAGTCTTTGCACAAATTTTTGTTTCTGAAAGAAATTTATAAAAATGTATTAGCAATCTGCTCCTGCAAGTTCGGGCACCACGATTGGTGGTAGGTGGATGTGGGGTGAGAAAGTATAAAATGGGAAGGCAAAAACTACATATACTGTTGTTATGGCACCTTAATAATGCTGTAAATATTCCCCTCTTTTTTAATTCCTTTTAAGAACAGCATATTTCAATTATGGAGAGGGTAAAAATGGGAAGGCAAAAACTAAAGATGCTCTTGTTATGGCACCGTAATTATTCTTCTCCTTTTAAATTCCTTATAAGAACAACATATTTCAATTATGGAGAAGGTAAAAAAGGGAAGGCAAAAACTAAATATGCTCTTGTTATGGCAGCGTAATTATTCTTCTCCTTTTAAATTCCTTATAAGAACAGCATATTTCAATTATGGAGAGGGTAAAAAAGGGAAGGCAAAAACTAAATATGCTCTTGTTATGGCAGCGTAATTATTCTTCTCCTTTTAAATTCCTTATAAGAACAGCATATTTCAATTATGGAGAGGGTAAAAAAGAAAAGGCAAAAACTAAATATGCTCTTGTTATGGCAGTTTAATTATTCTTCTCCTTTTAAATTCCTTATTAGAACAGCATATTTCAATTATGGAGAGGGTAAAAAAGAAAAGGCAAAAACTAAATATGCTCTTGTTATGGCAGCGTAATTATTCTTCGTCTTTTAAATTCCTTATAAGAACAGCATAATTCAATTATGGAGAGGGTAAAAAAGAAAAGGCAAAAACTAAATATGCTCTTGTTATGGCAGCGTAATTATTCTTCTCCTTTTAAATTCCTTATCAGAACAGCATATTTCAATTATGGAGAGGGTAAAAAAGAAAAGGCTAAAACTAAATATGCTCTTGTTATGGCAGCGTAATTATTCTTCTCCTTTTAAATTCCTTATAAGAACAGCATATTTCAATTATAGAGAGGGTAAAAACAGCGTAGTACATGTAAAATGGTACGCTCTTTAATTATCATAAATGTTATATTAATCAAATGTCCGTTTTTTAGCTCTATCATGCATCGGATAGCGGGCGGAATAGGAACAGCTCCCCGGTTCGCATTTAAACCACGAGACGTAATTTGGGGACCCTTAGTAAAAAATCTTCATATACATTATAAAAATATCGGTTAAAAGTCGACATATTTATAAACAACTTTTGATATATGGTGTTTGGGATAGAGAGAAACTGTTGTTGCTCAGACCCTGACCGTCCGACCTACCAGAAAGGTATAAGGTAACTGTTTGGAAGGCCGGGAAGAACTACCCAATTTAGACCGGTATCCAGTGGGGAGGCATCCACAGGGAACGTACCCTCCTTCCCCTACCACTAACCTCTCGGAAGGACTTACGGACCACATATTTAACGTGATCGTACTCCGCGTGGACACGGCGGCACTTATGGCAGCGGAGGGAATCGAACCCGGGCCTACCGAGTGCAATTCCCGCGCGTTAACCACTGGGCTACCGCGCTCCTAGAGAGAAACTGTGAAAAAGTCTTGTTATTATGAAAAGCTACAAATAACATTGAAACACATTTCTCTCATAAAATTACATAAATTAATATTTAAAATGGCTCTCAATAGATCCTATCAAAAACAGTTCAATTTTTTTTCTCGGGACCCTACAATCTGAGATCTTGCTTTTTTGAGAAGGAAGATTGGTGTTTTAGATGGCGAACGATTACAATAAAACTAACGTTTGCGTTTTTTCTGTGCACTCTTACACATATTAATATAAGAAAAATAATCAAAATAAATGATAATTAATTAATTTGCACAGTAACGCTTAAAATCACATACGAGTAAAGAAGCATAGAAACTAATGTAAACATTAAGATTTCTGCCAATTTTTGAAATAAAGCTGTATTATTGAAATCTAAAGCAGTATTATTGAAATCAGTATTATTGAGCAGTATTATAAAGCAGTATTATTGGTATAAAGCAGCAAAAATCATGTTGCCAGATACATTTTAAATACTTGAAATATGCAAAAGTTTTAATTTTCGAGGATGAGATTTTTTCATAAAATCTTGTTTTAATGTTTTTTTGTAAAAAACACTAATTTCAGCAAACATCCTAGCCGGCTTCCGGTTGACAGAAGGTTCTCAAAAGCGAAGATATGGCTTTTTTAAATAAATTTAACTCCAGTTCTGAATAAATTAGGAATAAATTTAAAAGGAGTTTAAAAGATAAAACACTGAATCTCTAGCAGCCAAATATTAAATCGATATTTTGACAGAAAATTGCGTTTTAATATTATACAGATACTTTAAAAAAAGAAATAAATTGTGGGTTCTGCTCTATTTAAACGCACAATCCTATATTATGCGTAAAACGTATTTACTCAATTATTTCACTTCCTTTCTTCCGCACTTTAATAGTTTTGTAAGGAAAAGTTCACAAATGTACACGTTTAGTATATCTTTCGTAAAGTGATCTCACCTGATCGAATAAAAGGGGTGGCAGTGTCCCTAGCGAATAATTTTAAAAGTTTAGGATAAAGCGAGATACATTCTAAATACCAATTACATAGTTGTAGAGTATTACATAATTAGTTAGAATTGACAGCAGGAACGATTGAAACGCGTATATGGAAGGCAGTAAATGCCTTCCAAAAATCGTGCCAAAAATCGAATAATTTAATGAATTCATTTTCGTAAGGTAAAATTTTGATCAATTGCAATAATAATGTATTTCAAAATAAATAACTTATTTTAAAACTTATTTCTCTTATTCTTATTGTGTGATTTAGTACTATTTCTCCAGTAAAATTTCAGAGAGTTATAAGGAAGTTCTTATAGAATGCAGAGCAATTGGCTGTAGACTAACACAACGCGATAAACTATTTTCTATATAAATTAAACAAAATGTTCAATTTAAACACCAACGATAATTTGATGATTTGCAATTTTATTAATGCACCAAGGTAATTAACTTTATCGCCAAGAGAGATTGACAGGCAGACAGACAGCTAGAGAGAAAGGCACATAAGGGCTTTTCTTATACTGTATGTCAAATTATTAAATAATTATGTTATAATTCGGCAAAATGCCTTTTGGGATTAGAAGTATGGTAGTCAAACAATTAGTTTTGGGCGCGGATAGAATAAGTTCAATAATTTTTTTAAAGGGTCTGAGCATATATATATATATATATATATATATATATATATGATAAACATTGTTATCTCTCTTGTCATCACCATAATCAATAGAAACTTATTGATTTATTTCATCAAAGCATTCAACATATTTTAAAGCTCCTAATTTGGATTATAACGTAGAAATGTGTCTCTTCCTTTTTAAAAACTTGGGGATATTTTTTAGCTTTGGCTGATCCATTAAATGCACTAAGTGAAAAATTAACAAAAGGAATATTCACAGGAAGCTTTATTTTCTATGTGACTACGTTGTTTTTAAGCATATACATGTTTATTGAAAAACATTCAATTTAAATAAAAGCCTAAGTAAATACATCATTTGGTGTAAATTACGGACATGTGAAGTATCATTGTTATGCTCAACCGTTTGACTCGATATTTCGAAATCTGACTATTGAACTATACCTCAAACGACATCAAGTTTTACTAATCTAATTAATCTAACTATACCCCAAACGACATCAAACTTTACACATCGATTTATCTATACAAATTCTTGGTTGGCATTGATTTTCTAAATGATCAGAAGGAAAATAAATGATGCAGGAAATGACACTCGATAATCTGCAAGGAAAAGGTGTGGAGTTCAATTTTTGCAGATAATAAATGTAGGCAATCTTTATCGCTTCATTTCATCTTTATATTTATTAGCATCACTATTCAGCTCAACCGTTTGAATGACTTATACGATCTCTAACACATTGTCCAATCAATACAAAACTTTGCAATTATATTTCTTCTCCTCGTTATACTTATATTTTCTGACACTATGTGGCGCGATCACTACAATGTTTCAAAATTGTCTTTAACACGTTATTAAACTCTCTCATAATTTTGTTTAGCACGTTATTAAACTCTGATTTGGCATTACTCTCTTAGCTTATTCAAAATTTTGGTTAACACGTTATTAAATTCTGATGTGGCATTACTCTCTCAGAATTTTCTTTAACACGTCTCTTATTACTCTCTTGGCTTATTCAGATTTTTCTTTAACGCGTTATTAAATTCTGATTTGGCATTACTCTCTTGACTTATTCAGAATTATGTTGAACACGTTACTAAACTTTGATGTAGCATTACTCTCTCAGAATTTTCTTTAACACGTTATTAAACTCTTATTACTCTCTTGGCTTATTCAGATTTTTCTTTAACACGTTATTAAATTCTGATTTGGCATTACTCTCCTGGCTTATTCAGAATTTTTTTTAACACGTTACTAAACTTTGATGTGGCATTACTCTCTCAGAATTTTCTTTAACACGTTATTAAACTCTTATTACTCTCTTGGCTTATTCAGATTTTTCTTTACCACGTTATTAAATTCTGATTTGGCATTACTCTCTTGGCTTATTCAGAATTTTGTTTAACAAGTTATTAAACTCTGATGGGGCATTACTCTCTCAGAATTTTCTTTAACACGTTATTAAACTCTTATTATTCTCTTGGCTTATTCAGATTTTTCTTTAACACGTTATTAAATTCTGATTTGGCATTACTCTCTTGGCTTATTCAGAATTTTGTTTTACACGTTACTAAACTCTGATGGGGCATTACTCTCTCAGAATTTTCTTTAACACGTTATTAAACTCTTATTATTCTCTTGGCTTATTCAGATTTTTCTTTAACACGTTATTAAATTCTGATTTGGCTTTACTCTCTTGGCTTATTCAGAATTTTGTTTAACACGTTACTAAACTCTGATGGGGCATTACTCTTTCAGAATTTTCTTTAACACGTTATTAAACTCTGATTTGGAATTATTCGTTTGGCTTATTCACTAAAGAAGGAAACACATTATTTTTCTTTTTCGAAACGATCATTTGTTTTTTTTATATATTTTAAGAATTTACATTGTGATTTATAATTCTTATTGCGACAGCAAAAGAACACATTCTTTATTAAGAGTGCAGTTGTTTGCCAAGTATGGATTTAACTATTCACTTTATTTAAATAAATTTAATAATATATCCATATTAAACCAATTAGATGGGCCCCAAATTCCTCAAACTAATTAAATGAACCTCGATGAAAATTATCTTCTGACACTGTTGCCCAAGGAGCAAATCTTTCTATAGGCTTCGATAAAGATAGTGCAATAAGATTATTAGGTAAGAGGAAAGAAATGGAAAAGTTATGTAACTCTTATTTTGTCTTACAAGGAAGCTCCCACTTTATTGATTGGCTTTATGGAATGACGTGACAAGAACAAGAAAAGCATCTTATCTCTAAAGAACCTACGTTTGTTTATATTAGAATGGATTATCTGAAGCTACCTGGGTCCTATATAAGCGCTTACTACATAAGTAATGCAGATGCAGAACAACACTCAATTTGTAAATAACTTTGCTGCTCCAACCGGAAATCGAAGCCTGAATCTTCGAACTGGCCAGCCGACGCTCTGCCGTTGAGCTACTAAGACGAAATTTCAAGGTCTTGAAATCGTCGAATTGAACTCTGCATTCTCCACTCTCCAATGCCAGATTGGCATAAACTAACACTCTGACTGACCACCTCCTACTATTTTTCCTCAGGTTAGCCTCCTGATGCCATTTTTATCCTCCATGTTAGCTTCATTGCTTGGTCGGTATCCTCTCTATTAGAATCCTCTCTACTGTCCTCTCTCATATAATGCATACTGACGCATATAATACAGATGAACACATATAATGCAGATGGGAGCATGTAATGAGTGCATGGGTAAATTTTTCTTTTTACATAGCTTCATACATAATGTCATATTACGAGCTTAACATTTAATTTAGAGATAAAATAAAGTTATTTACTGCAAAAAACACTTTCTGTTTGAAATCTGCAAAAATGTTTTATTTGAAAAAAAATTCAAACACTAGAATAAAAATGGCTCTATTAAATGATCTAAATGACTGATAAATGATATTTTTTATCATTCATTTCATGCTCCATTGAAGAGATTTGAAAAAATGAGCAAATAGAGCAATTAGACTATTTGATGGGCATTAAAGCTCTAATATCCATAAAAACTTTTCGAATTTTTTAATTTATTTATTTTTTCTAAACTGTCGGTAAAATGTTCCTGCTCTGTTATTTTTATTTCAAAGGAAAAATTAGGACGTCATTGAATTTAAGATACGTTTAAGCAGTATAGCATAGAATGGAGCGGAAGTAAATTAAACGGCTAATTTTGTTTTCTTTTATATACAGGGTGATCCAACTTAAAGAGGAGGCATTTAGGTCCCTTCCGTAGAAAAACCAAATGGAAAAATCGCAACCAAATTCCGCCCACATACTTTTCTGAGTATGCAGTTTCGATTTCAGAAGAAATAATAGTTCAAATATCAGTCACCAGGGGGTGAGATTTGCTGCCGCAGCCCCTGCAATTTGCATATTGCCTAACCTATCTAACAAATATAGGCAAAAAAGAAATCGGAAAATTACATATCGTCAGTGGACTCTGCACAAACCTTTTAACTTTCGAAATGCCTTAAGTACAACTGTTTCCTTGAGAGGAGAGTTTAACAAATAACGTACAATTAGATAAGGTGAGCTTCGTGACCCTTCACCAGTCCTGGGTTTGTGACTCCTTTTATATGCGTCTGTTGTGAAATATACTTCGTAGTATGCAAATTATGGGTCAGCTGCCCCAGATTTTAACCCTAGCGACCGAAGTTTGATTTTGTTTTCTTCTGAAATCGAAACAGCATAATCATTAAAGTATGAGTAAGAAATTTGGTTGTGATTCGCCCAGTAGATTTTCTTACAGAGAGGTTTAAACATATCCTTTTTAATTTAGATAACTCTGTACAATGTGTGTTTGAATTTGACCTGTACAAAGGACCTTTGAATTTGATCTTTGCTGCTTTCAATGGCGTTTTGGCAGAGAATTGCTTAGAGGCAGTGCACACTCCCCTATCACTTTGCGTAACATCATTAGTTTAACGCATTAAAATGATAGTTAACCTACAGTAGCAGGTAAAACTATTGCATCACTCTTGATGCATTATTTTTTTTTGCCAGTTAAAACGAAGATTAAAATTTGCATCCCAATTGCAGTCGCAATTTGTGCGTTATAAAGGTGGTGTGGTACAACGAATATGGGCTCATAATATTCAGCATTAGATTTCCTGTATATCTGATTGTTGTAAGGCTGTAATTGCAACTCGAGGAGGATCAACGAAAAATTGAGGATGTAATTTATTTTGCTTCTTCACAGTGCATGATGCTGCCAACGGCCCTACCGTGCTGAAAACACCGATTCTCGTTAGATCACCGAAGTCAAGCAGCATCGGGCGCGGTTAGTACTTAGGTGGGTGACCACCTGGGAACACCGCGTGCGGTTGGCACTTTTCGTCCGTGGTAGCCCGGTGGTTTGCGTGCTGGATTTGCACGCTGCCACAACTGCCACCGTGTTCATGCGAAGTACTATCACGTTAAACATGTGGGTCCGTAAGTCCTTCCGTGAGGTTGGTGGTAGGGGGAGCAGCGTACGGTCCCTGTGGATGCATCCCCCACTGGGTTCCCGTCTAAATTGGGTGGCACTTCCCGGCCGTCCAAACGGTTACCTTACACCTTTCTGGTAGGTTCGACGGTCTGGGTCTCAACAACAACAACAACAGTACATGATGCAATTCTATTGCGTTAACTTGTCATGTTAATTATACACTTAAATATCCTAAAATGATAAAATCATGATTGGCAATTGCCTGATTTCTGATATTTCTATTAATTATACACATTCGAAATGCATTTATGGCAATCATGTATTAGGTACAGTCTTTTCATTGGCTTTCCTACTATATAAACGCATTTTGGATATCTTTGCAACCCGCAATGCTGCTCAAAACCCCGTTTTTAAAAAATTCAAAAGAGATGCAGTTTTTGTGAATCATAACCTAAAGAAACTGGTTTAGTATTAATAATTCACCTCTATTTGTTTCTACTCATTCATTTTTGTTAATATTTTCAATCCTGTCCAATGGGACACCTTTAAAATTTTCTGACTCTTGAAGCAGCAGCACAATTCAAGTTTAGAACAAATTCCTTGCCTTAATGCCTACTACTGCTTGGGATAAATGGTTGGTGATGACTCTCTCAGGATGTATTGGACATTGTTTATGGCTGCTACTTGCAATTCATTTTATTAAAGAAACCACGATAGATAGGATGGAAATAACTCCCTTGCATAGAATGAGTCCTGTATATGAGGGAAATTTTGCAAATATACAAGTTAGTAGATCGTTTGTGATAGACTCTCTATCGTCTACACGCTGTGCATGAAATTTCCGATATCTCCAATTATGCCGCATCATCTATACAGATTTTGTCTTTGCACGCCATGATGCCCATAAATATGGAAGAAACCGGTAAGTTTCGTCAACTTTTGCTGAGGATGTGGTTATATTTTGATCTTTCAACTGACCCTTTTCAACATGCAGTGGTTTGCAACATGTGTGTGTTAAGGTTAGCAAAGTTGTCGTTTGTCGACTTAAGACGTAACGTAGTTTTTACTTCGATCTATTTTCTTTCGAATGTGTACAATGAATCCGGAAGTTAGGAGTTTGAAATCTTCTTTCATCACTTCACCAACAGTTAATCCACATAACATATCCCAAAACTATAATTGATCATTTCCAGTTTGACGCATTATCTGTGTATGGAAAACAATTTTAATAAACTATCTGTATACAAGTTTAGCACGAAACGAGTTGTCATTTCTGGATCTAGAATTACTGTACAACGGTGTGTCACCAGCTGATTGTACCTGATTGCATTCAACGTTTTTGGGGTGGTGGTGTGTGTTGTGTGTGTGTGTTTGTGTGAGTGTGTTTATTTTCTCATGAACGAATTGAGCGTACTGAACGTAATTTGTTACAATTATTAGAACTGGAACGCTACTGATTGTGAACGTAATCGAATGTTTAATATATCCCCAAATATTCGAATGAAATTTTGAAAAATGTAATTAAAATATCAGAATTTCCTGATAGAAAACGAATTTTACAAACTTTAACATAAAACGTTTTCGAAGTATTGCACATATTTCAAATACATTTATCAAAATAAAATAAAATTATACAGTATTAAAAATCATAAAAATGTTCCCGTTCATATGCAATATTATGCAATACATTTATTAACATCATTCTCGTAGATCTAGTTTATTCTATTAACAAGAGAAGATATTTTGCAATAGTTTTGTATTTTGACGCCCAAAAAATCGCTAATAGCTATTTATCTATGCATAAGAAAACTCTCCTCTCCGTCTGCCTGTACCGCTTGGCGATTAAATTGGCGAATTTGGCAACTGATTTGGTTAAATATCGATAAATTCGTGAGTTTTTAATGATGCTAAATTGACAGAAATATCGCCTAAATTGTAACAAGAAAGATCCATCATGCTTAAAGCATTGATTTTGAAACATTTTCCTACTGTAATACAATTTTTAACATCACTAATATGTGATGCATTCAGCGCTGACATTTTTTTTAAATTTCCGCAGTACTACAGTAATTTACTAAACCTGAAAACTTAAAATTTCATCGAAAACGACGATGCTAATTTCACAGAATGAACTTTATTCAAATGACGTCATCGAAATATAAATCGTCTGCTTCTCCATGTAAAATCAATGAATAATTTTAGTCATATCACTTATATTCCAGACTCCAGAACTAAATAATTTTGAGTGAAAAATATTCAGCAATTCTTATACAACTCACCATCATTCTGTATCCTTTAGTTTAGCGTCAAAATTAAGTTTAGTTGTAGGAAAGTTTGTAGAAAGTTGTAGAAAGTTTAATAATAACTTAAAATAAAAAATATTGCAATTGTATTAGCACAGCAGTTTGATATATAGTAATCCTAAAAAATAAAGCGGTTTAATGACGTATGCAACGCTAAATAAAAATTTAAGGATTTTTAAGCAATTACGATAGCAGTAGAAACTTAAGCCATTTTTTTCCCTTTTTTTTTCCAATGAGTCACGTGATTTTTTCATATATCAGATGATACAATACTGATGTAATTATTATTTTACTTTTTATTTCAAAAACTACCCGCATATTTTTCTGACAAATTGTTTTACACTTTTCTATTAGTTTTTCTTTATATTTTTTAGTTTTAGGATAAACATTCCATGGAGCATCGAAAGGCAATCAAACATATGATTGGCGATTTCCAGTTTCTATTGTTAGCCTTTATAAGCAGAGTTGCAAACTCAGCCGTTATATTTCTAGGTGTAGCCACTTTAGGATGCTGATCATTTTAAAATTATTTAAATCTAGAAATGAAATGGCGAAGTTGGCAACATTGTTAGTGAATCCTGATTTAGTTGTATTAATTTGCTACGTCTTTATTTAGAGCAGCTTTCTAGACTTAAGAGAACTAATTCTACATTCAGATATCGGTTTGAAAATAAATCATGTTTTAAATAATAAAAACTTTTTAAAATATATCTGGAAGATAAAAAGTGTTTAATTTTTCATGAATACGCAGATTCATGTTCTGAACATTAACATACAATTCAATTTTAACTTAATTTAAGAATGTCCAACAGAGTGCGATAGATATACATTTTATTTATTTATTTCTCAGTCTGTTGGGTAACTATGGTGAACTTCGTAAATTTTTTAATGGTATTAAATTGGCAGAAATAGCGCCAAAACTGGTAAAATGAAGACAAATTGAGGATTTGTTATAAAAATCTTTTAACATATTGTCTATATTACTTATTGTGGATGCTATCAATAGTGTTAATTGTCTTCAGGTTTACACAAAATGTAACTTAATTGGGTACTTTGAAATAGTTTTACATCTTATCATATAGAAAAGCGCTAAACAATTCAGCGTTAAACATTGTGATGTCGATCTTGTACATCATTATTTGAAGTAAATTATTTGCATTATGTAGAGAAAGCCATGTTCTGCCCACATCAGATTTTTTTTATATCTGTGTCTTATTCTAAAAAACAATATTGTTAAACAAATCTTCCCCTCAAGGTTGAATTACAATTGTATAAAACTCTCAACTAGTTTGAACGTTTTATTACCAGTAAAATGTTTTTATTCTTTTAATTTTAATTTTAAAGGATTTAATACGTTCTCAGTTTAATACAATGCATATATTCTTGTATGTAAATAAATAACATACTCTTTATATATGATTAATATTAAGGAAAATATTTTAAGAAGAACATCTTCTCTCCAGGGTCGAATTATGATCATATAAAAACCCGTATATTTTGAATAATTACCTGCATTACAACCCATAACAACTTTATAGCGCCATTAACCAGATTTTGTCATTTATCCTTCAGACTGATGATTTTTACCTCCGAAATTGATTGATGGAGATGCTAATTTATTATCTGATCTATGCTAAACGAAGTTTTTATTCATGGTTAATTTTACTGCCTTTTGAGCGATTTACTTGAAACCAAGTGCAATTACGCAAAAGTGATATTTCTTTAAATATTTGGAATAATTTTATTAAGAACTAATATTGAGAAAATTAAGCTGAAAAGGATGAATGTGTTAAAGAAAGAAACTAACAAATTCAAGTGACTAAATCTGTTCTAAATAATAAAAACACGACTGAAACAAAGGATAGGACGTTTTGGAGTTGAGATAAATAAATGATTGGTATAGAAATACTTTATACCAGCTGTAAACGAATCTGTAAACAAAAAAATCTGATGCAAGCAGCACATGACTTTCCCTGCAGACTTATATCCGCGTTCTCTTTATTTTAATTAAATTTAATTCACTTTTAATTCAATTTTTGTTCTCATTTGGTAACTGGACTTATTTTCAATTATTCGGTCCATTAGTTTTTCACCTAGAGTGGATACAGACTTTTGAGGGCCATTTCGCGAAAAAGGGCGGGTTCTTTTATCCCGAATCGTACCCAAAACTAATCAGCATCAGATTCGCCCACAAGTGACTTATATACCAAATTTTATGAAATTCGGTTAGTTTTTTAGTTAGAGTGATACAAAATCTGCACAGACAGACAGACACACGCACAGACGTCAGGCTAAAAATAGTTTTTTTCATTCTAGAATATCTCGAAACGTGTAGATCCGTCGAAAACTCGAGTTGCTATTTTCGGCATGATGCCAATACTTTCCCTATACATTACCATGCATTGCAGGGAAAGTAAAAATGAGGCAACTTAGATATCACGTGGTAGAAGGCTGGGAAACTTCCGGGTTCAGGAGTAGCTCAACGTAAGCACTATAGCCCAACGGGAACATATAAAAGGAATGCATAGCTCAGTTAGATAACAGTTGCCCTGATACCATCTAAATTGAAATGTGAGTTAGCTCAGTATTTTGAGAACAGTATCAGCTATTTTGTGAATTAGTTGAGCAGTTAATTGCTGTTTGATAGTTTTTTACTGTTGTTTAGCGTTCTTGTAAGATAGTTTACGAGTTATTCTCAGTATATTGTTCTCGTTTACTCTTATTAGTGCTTTTAAATAAAAGTATTAGTTATCCAGAACCATGGACTCATTCTCGTATCCAGCCAGTATACCCAAAATACCAGAGGATATGTCATAACAAACTTGTGTCAAACAGAAGTGAGATTTTCGGAAACTTGACATGCTGTTATGGCTCCCCCAAACAGAAAAATGATGAAGAAACAGTTAAGCGATATGAAGAAACTAATTAAATCCGGACCAGAAACAATGGTAGAAAAGATGGAAGAAAATATTAAAGCCGGACAAAACGAAACGAAAGAAGCTATGAAATCCGGACAAGACGCCATTAAAGTTAGACAAGGAGACTTACTACGTAGATTTCCCTCAGGATGAATGACATCTGTTAAAATAATTGCACAATTTCCAATAAATTTGATATCCTTACATTAATTAATAGAAGATTTTACCCTGTTTGAAATAGTTTTACATCTTATCATATAGAAAAGCGCTAAGCAATTCGCGTTAAAACATTGTGATGTCGATCTTGAACATCATTATTTTTCGCTGTAAAAGAAGTAAATAATTGCCATTATGTAGAGAAAGCCATGTTCTGCCCACATCAGATTTTTTTTTATATTGTCTTATTTTAAGAAACAATATTGTTAAAAATCCCCAGCAAAAGCTCGTCATAAATAAACTGTATTTGTTATAAACAAATTTTGATATTCAGAAATATATGTATGGAAAATCACATGTTAAACTTATCAGATTTTTTGTATTTTTGCTGAAAAGCAAAGGCAAATACCAATGCTATTTTTGTATACATATATCACAATTTTTTTAGATTTATTTTTTATTTTGGTGTAAGTTTAAAATGCGCCAAGTATCCAAATAATACAGGAAATAATATAATATGGCGAATTCGATGTAATTTCAAATAAGCATGCATTTCATGTATTATTGTATTATGGGCAAAAAACAAAAATTATTAAAAAGAATTTATTAATCTGTTGGAAAATCCATATTCTGCCCGCATCAAATAAGAAACTTAAATATGTAGAAATGACGATGCTATCAACAAGTTTCAAAAATAAGTATTCATGCTTAGCTAGTGTTTTGCAACTTTTCAACAATATATCCTGATGTATATTCTAATAGAGTGAACAGAGTTTTACAACTTGCTTTACATTTTGATACATACATATATATATATAAACCTAGAATTAATTCCTAATGAGCCTTGCGTTAGTCAAACTGTTAATTTTTTAGACCTAAATTTAGATACCCTCAATAATCCTGTAATCACCAATCTATATGATAAAAAAGATTCTTACAACTTCACTATCATAAAGCTGCTATCATATCATTCTTGTAATTCTATTCAATTGTTTAGAAACATCATTTTAAACCAGCTATTTCGAATACATCGACTTTCTGATCCTCAGTTTCACTTTCTCCACATCAATAATCTTAAACGCATTTGTCAAAACTACCTATATCCGGAAGTATTTGTAAATAATATTATTAATAATTTCAAATATACCACGTAATAATTTTACACATGCATTATTTATCTTTGATTGGTTAACTCATTTTTGAAAATTCACCCATTCTTATCACCTCACTTACCACTTGGCCTGAGTCTAATACTGTTTACTATTTTCGAATGACTATTTTCCGCTTGTCCTGAGTCCTATACTGTTTACTATTTTCGAAAGTCTCCATACATATTATGTATCGTTCAATTATATTCATTCCCACTCGCATTGACGAAGTGAGGTGAAATGCTCGCCCACTCGCTTTGACGAAGTGAGGTGAAATGCACAGTCACTGGTTTATCTTACACGTGGTGCTATTCTTGTGATTTCACATTACAGTTCGAGGAGGTATTGTTTTTCAGCTTTGTATAATTCAATTGATTTATTTTTCTCCTTCCACTAGCCAGTAGACAGTTCCAATGGTGTCTATAGTTAAATACTATCGCCATTGTCAGAAACTGGCTATTCTATCGGTTTTAATTCGAATTGTATGGCTGTCCTGATGAGAATGCAATTTCGAACTAACCGCCATTTTTTGTGTAGTTTCAATTGATTGTTCTCTATTCTTAATCTCTTATCTTGAGCTGATTATTATTGCCTATTCTCATTTTTGCAGAGTTTTATTTTTATTTACTTTTATATACTTTTAATTGTGATTTTTGAATCCTAATATTCTTCTCATCCCCCTTTCCATTGTAGTGATATGTTACCTTCTATCTTTATCCTTAGTCTTGGCTTATAGTTACTCATTTGTAACAGATATGCTAGAGATGGGTTTTTTTGTACATACAGTAGTTTATGCATAATTTTCGATTAAAATCCTTCAATTTATATATATATATATATATATATATATATATATATATATATATATATATATATACATAATATACGACAAGTGCTATACGTAATCACAAAGATGTAAATTTATATAATATAATAGGAGGATATATAATAGGAGGATTTATATAATAGGAGGTTTTGTGTTTCCTTAGTTGTGCGTTTCTTGACTTCCATTCTCAGTGGTCTGTTTCTCCATGTTTGGGTGCTTCTGACTGGGCACGTATGGGGGATCAACCTTTGCAATGCATTGGTTCCGTGAGCGTTTGCCCGGGCTGGAAAAGCAGCTTTAAACGGGAATGAGGAGTCGCCATCCTCCTCTGCCATTGCATGCATTGTATTTGGTTTTCCCTTCCATTGAGCTTAATCCTCGTTTTTGATTTCAATAGTATATATATATATATATACGGGTGTGATTAAAAAGTTCGGAGCAAAAGTAAAACGCTACAAAATATATCTATGGGTCGGAGAGACATGCGATTTGCAGATTAATATTCACCGTAGTGGGGGATTTTGTATGGCATAAAAAAAAATATTTTCAAAGTCTCGACACTAGGGAAGCGCTGCTGCGAAGAAAACAATGTGAGGTAATAATTGTGAAATGAGATATTTTATTTCAACATGATTTACAGCTCCAAGTGCTCAATGTGTCCGCCACCACATTACAGTACCGAGTGCAGTCGCGGTATTACGGCTGACACCGCATGAAATAACGTATTAACGGGAATGGCTGCTACCTCCTGCCGTAAGGCGTATTTCAGTGCTGGTAAGGACTGGGGCTTTCCTCTATAGATCCGTGATTTTAGGTATCCCCACAACGAGAAACCACAGGGTGTGAGATCTGGGGATCTCGCAGGCCAGTCATGTGTACTATCACCTCCATGCATAAGTCACCTCCATGGCTTTATCTGCCGCAGCGCCCCGAGTGTCGAGAATTTGAACTAATTTTATTAATGCCTCACAAAATCCTTCACCACGGTGGATATTAATCTGCAAACCGCATGTTTCTCCAACCCATAGATATATTTTATAACGTTTTACTTTTGCTCCGAACTTTTGAATCACACTATATATATATATATATATATATATAAATATAAATTAGTAAATCCAATGTTAGAATGTAAGTAGTAACTCATAATACACTATTTTTCCTGCATTATACATAATACATTATTTTTTCTACAAAATACAAAGAAATAAAAGAAATTAAGACATAAAGAGGAAATAATAAAGCGTAATGCAGGTCATAAAGACAAAGACAATCAGCAAATTTCAAAGATGAGGAATGAAAATAGGAAAACAAAACAAAATCAAGCAAAAAAGCTTGCACATGGAAGAGCTTTAGGCTTAAGGTAAGTTCATTTCGAAAAAATTCTCTTCAAGTCCATATATCCCTTCGAAATGAACACAAAAATGCTTGTTTCTGAAACACAAGATAGATTTTATCTATAAACTTGTGTTATGTGGACGACAAGCATATAGATTGGAAAAATAAAGGAAACATAAATACCTTAAAAAACACTTCAGTAGTACAACCATGACGAGCAAAGTATGTCTAGACCTATGTTGCCATATGCAGAAATGAAAAGATGTGATTTACTGTTGCCAAAGAGAGTAATAAAAACTGTACTGCGTAAAAGCAATAAAATGAGATGTTCAACAGTTAAAGCTACAAGATAAAAAAATGAAAATATAATTTCAAAAGAATGAAGAAGTACGGCTAAAATAAGATACTAAGGAGAGATTATGAGAATTTTAGGCTAATCGAAACTTATTAAATATACCATTTACTAAATATGCAGGATATTTATACATTTTACTGGTAATTTTGAGGTTATTAATGTGCAAAGCATGAAATTTTTTATCTGATAATCTATAAATTCTAAAAAGCTGATTAAGTATAATATTTCTGAACAATTGAATCGAGTTGCAGGAATTAAAAGGTAATAATTTATTAATTTTTTCCTTTGTTTTGAGGAAATAAAGGTTACTATCTTACTCTATTATATGATGTCTAATTATCAATATTTAGCGACTGGCAACTAGATGTTCTCTGACATTCAAGCTCGGTATTCGAGAACTTGTTGGGGTTTTCCAAGGTCCTGCTACCAACAATATCAATTTTCTTCAATGACTACTCCATCTTCATTTAGTACATACAGCCAGCATTCCTTGTTCTCTTCATGTAACTATCAATCTTACAACCATCTATCACTAAATAACACTCTTACATTTAAAACTTGTAATTCTAATAGATGTAATCCGCTTGCTAACCATAACTAGATCAATTGAAGCAATAATCTTGCCTTCTGTAAAACATATAATTGCATCTACCAAATTGTATATAAAAGATGTAATATGCTATATTTAGGCCAAACCAGCAATCCTCTGCACCTCCGAATTAATGTACACAGGAATCATATACAAAAATTTTCAAATAATGCAACTACCCTTAATGAATCAAAATTCGAATACGAACATTTTTCTATACATGGGTTCCATAGCATTGAAATTAGTATTCTATATATTCAAAAAATTATTATGACAAATTGTTCCTGGAAAAATAATTCATATGTGCACACAAAACTATTTTTCCATATGGACTCAATCAACTATTTAATCATCATAACATTGTTAAAAAATCCTTTAATTATCCTAATGAAGACCATAATATTTATAATTTCTTTACAAATTCTAAAAATGAGTCAAAAAGAACTAAAAGGGCAAGTAAATGTAATAAAAAATTGGCCTCATTATCTGATCTAAAAAATGCCATCCTACAGCAATATGCAAATTTCAAAATTACTTTTGATTGGAAACAATGAAAGAACTGGATTTTCGCAATTAAAAAAGAGCAATTAAATTTGGTTTATAACCTTTTTATAAGCACTGCATTTGATAACATTCATTTTAAACAGTTATTCTGTGATTTGTTCATTACCGGAAATAAAATTCTTAATGTTTATTTATACGTCACAGACTTAAATTTAAATGACGAAACAAACCAATATAATAAAACGAGAAAGATCAATGATGCATAAAGCACTGATTATGAAGCACTTTCCAACTTCAATGCAATTTTATTTAAACATCTCTAAAATGCGATAGAATCCTCGGTATTATTTTTTAAATTATCACAATACTGCATTAATTTATTATATTTGAAAACTTAAAACTTCATCGATAAAAATGAACTTCATTCAAATGACGGCATAGAAATATAAATTGCCTGGTATAAACATATCTGAAATGCGATACATTCCTCGGTAATATTTTTTAAATTATCATAATACTACAATAATTTATTATATTTGAAAACTTCATCGAAAACAAGTGAAATTTATTCAAATGACGTCACCGACATATAACACATAAACTTAATTTAATTAAAAAGGATAAAGAAATTAAAAAGGATTTTGTCATTACTTATGTCGATAAGTCTAGTAATAACTACGCATTTGTAAATATTACTCTATCAGTAACCTCCAGTCACTCTTTCTTAATAACCAAATCTATAATTTACATAATACTAACTTTAAAAACCTATCTAATAGAATTTCAGCCAAATATAAGCAAATCCATCGAAAAAATAGTTGTAAAACATTCCTTATCTAGTTATAGTACCCAAGTTTCATAAATCCCTTGTTGCTTTTCGAACTATTACTAGTGGGCATAATTCTTACATTACTAATGCTGGTAAATTATTATTAAAAATATAAAATGAAGTATCCTTGTCAGATGAGATTTCAAATAATTGTCATATTGTGAAAAACAGTTTTGAATTAGTTAAGAAATTAAAAACTCTTACTAATATTCATAGTATTTAAACTGTTGATTTCAAAAATTTGTTTAATAATATTGACATAGATGATGTGTATAGAAATATTTTAGGAATTTTTGAAAAATATAATATCAATCTAAAATATTCAAATTTTCATTTTAAAAAATTACTTAATTTCACTCTCTACGAGAATTATATTCAACATGGTGGTACATTTTTTTAAGCAACAGTTTGTTATCCCACAAGGGGACTGTGCCTTATCATTGTTAGCTAATCTGTATTTATTCTTCTATGAAAAAAACATTAATCTAAGCTTGCATAATAATTTGCACATGTTTAGATATCTAGATGACATATTATGTATATGACATATTATCCTTTAATAGTATCCTTATAGTATTTAACTTTTATCCTAATAATTTACAATTAAATGCAAGTAATAATGACTCTAATGTTGATTTTTAGATTTAAGTTTAGAATTAAAACATTGTAGTATGGCTATAAACTTGTATGATGAAAGAAAAGATCTTAAATTTAATACGTCAAAAATTCAACATTTTGACTCTTGTTTGCATAAATCAGTTTTTAGAAATATTATAATAAACCAGGTTCTTAGAATCAATAAAGTTTTTGATGAAAATTATAAATTAGCACATTTTATGGAATTATTGAGTACAGCGACTAATAATGCATATCCTCCCAAATTCGTCATTAAAATTATCAACTCAGTGTATCAACTTCCATTCGATAACATCCAAGACAACCTACCCTATTATAGTGGCTAACAAAAAAAATATAATTGTTTAATAATCATATAAATAAATAAAAATGAAAAATAATAAAATAAGCTAAAAAAATTAGAAAAATCCAAAACATCTGAAAATAAGATACATTAATATTAATGTTTTCAATTTTATTTTCGCTAAAAATTGTAACTTTAACCAGTTTAAGACTACGATTTGAGTGCCCTTATAATGGTGTATAGTGGCATTCTCGTTTATCCATTTCTTCTATGAATCTCTTGTTTAGTAAGAATTTTCATCTTTGCTTCATGTCCATATTCTATTTTGCTTATACCGGTAATAGTCCTGTCTCCTGCTCTGTCTCACTGGACGGGTTTGGGAGTGTCACTTTGAAGGTTTGTACTGTCTCCTAGGTTGTATTTCGTCATGTTCATTCCCTTGCTTCTAGATATTTATTATACTGTTGAGGGTGGCCGCATATACACGTGGTGAAAGAAGAAGGGTTCCTTCCACATGGTAATACAAATTTTCCTAATGTTTATTATCTTCATTTTTTCATCTTTTGGTGTCTGTAGTCTGAGATTGGACATTTACAGTAATGTACTATAGTCCAATCTGTAACAGGCATTTGTTTGGGTTAATTAGAATTAACGTGGTTAATTAGAAGTAGTGTTTTTGCTTCTATGGTGATGTTAATATTTCACGATTACTTGAATTATTGAATTAATTATTTTAATTATTAGTTTTTTCTAACACACACACACATATATGTATATATATATATATATATATATATATATATATATATATATATATATATATATATATATATATACTGTGTCATGATAAACCTCTCTTGGAACATCAAAAGGCAATCAAACAAATGTTGGCGTTTTCCAATTTCTGTAGATAGCCTTTATAAGCACAATTCCAAAATGACCTATTACATTTCTAAATTTAGTCATTTTAAGATGCTGACCGTGCCAAAATTATCTAAATCTAAGCATGAAATGGCGAAGTTTGTAACGTTGTTCGTGAACACTGTTTTAGTTGTTGTTGAGATCCAGACCATCCGACCTACCAGAAAGGTGTAAGGTAACTCTTTGGACGGCCGGGAAGTGTCACCCAATTTAGACCGGAACTCAGTGGGGGAGGGATCCACAGAGACCGTACCCTCCTTCCCCTACCACCAAATCTTGTAAGGACTTTCGGACACACATGTTTAACGTGATCGTACTTCTCATGAACACGGCGGCAGTTGTGGCAGAGTGCAAATCCAGCGCGCAAACCACCGGGCTACCGCGCCCGAAATCTGCCAACAGCACGCGGTGTTCCCAGGTGGTCAACACTGTTTTAGTTGTAATAACTTGCTGCGTCTTTAGTCTGAGCAGCTTTCTTGCTATAAGAATAAAATCAATGCCTTTTAATCTATACGCTTAATCTATATGCTTAAAATAAATCCGATTTTAAATAGCATATACAATAAAATATTTCTGGAAGATGAAAATCATTTAATTTTTCGTTAATACTCAAATTGATACTCTGAGTATTACCATAATTTAGATTAAATTTTAAATTAATTTCAGAGTGTCAAACAGACTGCGAAAGAAGAAATAAATGTTATTTATTTTTTTTTCTCATTGCGTTGTCTAACTATTGCTAACTTCGTGAGTTTTCCAATGGTGCTAAATTGACATAAATATCGTTAAAGTTGCACAAATGAAGCCAAATTAAAGAATCAATTATAAAATTATTTTAATATATGGAATATATTACTTATTGTGGGTGCTGTCAATAGTATTCATTGGTGTTAGTAAGCCATGGCGTTAGGACGCCGAAGGGTAACAACCACTCAGGATAACAGTTTTCTGTGTCGGAAAGCACGACGCCACAGGTCAATCTTTTAATGTATGACCCTATTGCTTATTGCGGATACTATCAATAGCGTTAATTAAAGTTAGATTTGCACGAAATGTCAGGTTATTGGGTACCATGAAATAATTTCACTGAAAATTTATCTGAAAAAGCGTAAATCAATTCAACGTTAAAGCATTGTGATCTTGTACATAATTTTTTTCGCTGTGAAAGAAACAAATTATTTTTCATTATGTAGTGAAAGCCATGATCTTTCCACATCAGATTTTCTTATATGAGTTATTTTAAATACCTATATTGCTAAAAGGAAATCTTCCCTTCAAGGTCAAATTGCAATCGTATAAGTCACAAATATTTGAACGTTTGACTACCTGTAAAATGCTTCCATTCTGTTATATTTATTTTAGGAATATTAATATATTCACAGTTTAAGACAGTAAATAATTTCTTGTACGTGATTAAATATCATAGTTTTTTTATATGATTAATTTTAAGTAAAATATTGTTAAAAAAACATCTTCTCAGCAGGATAGAATTACGAGATCATATAAAAGTCCCCGCATATTCTGAAAAATAACCTGGACTACAATATATAAAAATCTGATGTCGGCAACACATGACTTTCCTTATATAATGTAATGAATTTACTTCTTTTACAGTAAAATAAATAAGTTCTTCTTATAGTAGATACTAATATTCTTTCCAAGATATTGAATTTCCGACAATTAGTCGTCATTTCCATTGATTTAGCGTCATTTTTATCCATTTGGCGAAATTTTCGTTAATTTGGAAACATTTCAAAAAGTCGCCAAGTTGGCGACATTCCGCCAAATTCGTCGCCAAAATCTCGCCAAGCGTTATGGACGAAGAAATAAGTTATTCTTACAGCAGATAAATGACTATTGTCGTTCAAATACAAAAGTATTACTCAAAGTATATTTTTTCATGAATGGGACGAGCTAGATCCACGAGAGTGATATCATCCAATTTATCGCATGGTATTACATATGAAAAGTGAACATGTTGCTCAAGAGGAAATATTTTTTTTTAATTTTATACGACTTTTTGATAATTATTTTTAAATGGGCAATATCTCGAGAACGGTTCATGTTAGCGTTCTAAAATTTATGTCAATCGTTTTCTAATGAAAAATTACATAAGAAATGTCTATTTGCGTAACTTTAATAGTTCTTTTAAATTTTTGACGATTTTTTCAAAATCTCATTCGAAAATTTAGGGGGGTTCTGGACATTCGATTACGAATAAAACAATAGGCTTCCAGTATTTACAGATTGTGATTTTTGTACCGAATTTGGTTCGAATCGGTCCATTCGTTCGTCAGTTATCGTCTCCACAGTCTCACTGATACACACACATACTTTCACACACACACACACACACACACACACACACACGGACATCACTTCAAAAATGTTTGATTCGTGATCAGGGATGCTTGAAACGTGCTCTCCCGAAAACTCGAATTCGAATTTTCGACCCCGTCACAATACTTACCTTATACATTATGTATATAAGGAAAGTAATAAATTTATAACGCCATCAACCAGTTTGTCTTTTATACTTCAGAAAGAGGATTTTTATCTCCGAAACTGATTGATACAGTTACTAATTTCGTATGTATTCTAGACACAATTGTTCAGTTATTTTTACTGCATTTTGAGAAATTTAATTAAAACCAAGTGCGATGACGCAAAACTGATGTTTTTTTAAATATTTGGAATGATATTATTACTTTCCTTATATACATAATGTATAAGGAAAGTATTGTGACGGGGTCGAAAATTCGAATTCGAGTTTTCGACGGGAGAGCACGTTTCAAGCATCCCTGATCACGAATCGAACATTTTTGAAGTGATGTGTGTGTGTGCCTGTGGAGACGATAAATGACGAACGAATGGACCGAATCGAACAAAATTTGGTACAAAAATCACAATCCGTAAATACTGGAATCCTATTATTTTTATACGCAATCGAATGTTCAGAACCCCCTTAAATTTTCGAGTGAAATTTTGAAAAAATCGTCAAAAAATCAAAACTGCTAATAAAGTTACGCAAATAGACATTTCTTATGTAATTTTTCATTAGAAAACGATTGACATAAGTTTTAGAACGCTAAAATGAATCGTTCTCGAGATATTGCAGATTTTTCAAAAAAATTATCAAAAAGTTATATGAAATAAAAACAAAATATTACCCATTGAGAAACATGTTCACTTTTCATATGTAATATCATTCGATAAATTTGGTGGCATCATTCTCGTGGATCTAGCTCTTTCCATTCATAAGAAAAGATAGTTTAAGTAATACATTTGTATTTGAACGCCAATAGTCATTTATCTGCTATAACTTATTTCTCTTTCCATAACACTTGGCGAAATTTTGGCGACGAATTTAGCGGAATGTCGCCACCTTGGCGACATTTTTAATTGTTGCCAAATTAACAAAAATTTCGCCAAATTGGTAAAAATGACGCTAAATCAATGAAAGTGACGACTCATTGAAGAAAATTCAATATCTTGAAAAGAATATAAGTATCTACTATAAGAATAACATTTTTTTAACTGTAGAAGTAGTAAATTCATTGCATTATATAAGGAAAGTCATGTGTAATCCACATCAGATTTTTAACAACTTATATTGGGAAAATTAAACTGAAAAAAGGATAAATGTCGTAAAGACAGGAGCTGACAAATTCAAAAGACTATAGAACATAATAAAAACATGGATGAATGAAACAAAGAATAAGACATTTTAGAGTCGAAATAAGCCTTTGATAGGTATACAAATTCATGATACCAGCTGTAAACAAATATATGACAGTAATAATGATGCAACTTAGATGTCACATGACAGAATTCTGGGCAACTACGGGGTTCAAAAGCAGCTCGACGTTTGCAATCTATCCAAACGGGAGTATATAAAAGGAATCCAATGCCCAGTTGAAGAACAGTTCACCTGATACGAACTAAATTGAATTGCGAAATACCTTAGAGTTTTGGGAATAGTATAGACTATTTTGCGAATTAGCTGAGCAGTTAATTGCTGTTTTATTGTTTCTGACAGTTGTCTAGCGTTCTTGTGATATTGTTTTCGAGTTAGCCGCTGTATATTGTTCCTGTTTACTGTTAGTTGTGCTTTTAATTAAAAGTGTTAGTTATTCCAAAACTTTGTACTCATTCTGGTATCCTAAGGGTACACCCACGCTTCTAGAGGATATGTCGTAACAAACTTGTGTCAAACAAAAGTGGAATTCCAAGAAACTCGACAGGCTGTTATGGTTCTCCCAATTAGAAAACCTAGAAGTGACTAGACGAGAGAAGCTATGAAAGCCGGAGAAGAAGCGTTTAAACTCGAACAAGAAGACTTACTACTTTGATTTCCACAGGATGCATGATATATATCAAAATAACTGAATAATTTCCAATAAATTTGATATCCTTACTGTAATTAATATACTCCCCCTTTAAAAAAACAAGTACTAAATGCAAATTCTCAAATCACGAGCGAACGAATTAATTTTTTCTGGACGAAACTTGCTGTACACTGCGAGTACAATATTCAAATATAGAAACACGCGCATAATAGCATTTGGCTCCGTACCACATATGTAAATCCGCATCTTGGTAAAAGCAGTTGTTTCTTTCTGTACGTCCTTACTTCTACTACGGGGGAAAATCCGAAATAGCCATTTCATGTGATATGTCCCAAAGAAGGCGTTTAGATGACGACGACCCTTGGACAGGTAAGAATCTGACCAATCTATTGGAGAAGTTGGTGAATTCTTCGGAGTCCATCATTATGTGATTTCAAACTTATTTGCCCATTTCCAAAACAGCTGAACAATAAGCAGAAGATCAAGCTCTGGTCGCCAACATATTCCGATGACAGCTACTTAGCGTTTGGTCAGACGCAACAGCACCTGCTTTACATTCTAGCCTGGCTGTATCTACAGGTAAGCCTGTATCCGTTATAACTGTGAGGAAGAGATTGCACGCACATTGATTTCATGCGCGGAGGTCAACCACTAGTGTTCCAGTGTCTATGAGGCACAGAGCAGCCCATCTCCAACGTTGTCAGGAACAAGTCAGTTGGACCATAAACGATTGGAGCAATATCCTATTTACCGATGAGCTCAGAATCTCTTTGCAGTCGGACGATCGATGGATTTTTATGCAAAGAGAGGCTGTTACACGGTATCAAAAGATTAAAATCGTCCAGCGCCACTCATTTTCTGGTGGTGCTACCCTTGTATGGGCTGGGATTTCCTTTGGCCGAAGTACTGACATCCATTTCTTTCACAACGATACTGTGACTGGCCAAAGACATCACAAAGAAATCCTTGATTCCTATGTTCGCCCTTATGTGGGTGCAATAAATTTTGAGTTTGTTCTTATGATAAGCAATGTCCGGCCACATAGAGCTCGTATCATAAGCGATTACCTGATAATAGAGGGAATTCAGCCAATGGCTTGGCCAGCGTATTTTCCATGCGTAAACTCAATAGAGTATGTATGGGATGCTCTTGGGAGAGCTTTAGCTTCCCGACAAATCCTTCCGAACACTACCCAAGAGCTCCAGTGTGCTTTCTTACAAGAGTGGCGATTACTGTCTTCCGATCTCAATGAGCACTTGATCAGTGGCATGGTTCGTCGTTGATTTGTCTGCATTAGTATAAGAGGAGGTCATATTCCTAATTGACGGACATTTAACATTCAAAACTATGATCTGCTGTATTCTCCATTTTTTTAATTTCTTTTTAATGTTTAAGTATACATTCAAAACGCTTTCTTTATGCAAATAATAAGCAGAGTCCTATTCTGTGTTACTGCAAAATTTGGAATAAATTGTTGCAGTCGTTTCTGTCTTGTGCCTAATTTTCACTTTCGTACTTTTTTTCCGGGGTGGGGGGGGGAGTGTAGAAGGCTTTTTACCCTGTTGATTTTCAACAAAATCGAGTCATAAATAAAATTTATAATTTTTATAAACAAATTTGGATATTCAGAAATATATGTAAGGAAAAATCGCATGTTAAACACTTTAGATTTTTTATGTAATTTTTGAAAGAAAGCAAAAGCAAATACTAATGCTATTTTTGGATGCACAACTCAGAATTTTTGAAGATATATATTCTTTAATTTTCCGTAATTTTAAAATGCGGTAAATAGGCAAATGATACAGAAAATAATTTAAAATGGCAAATTCAATACGTTAGTACATTATGTGCGGAAAATAGAAATTAATAAAGTAATTCTTGAGTCTGTTGGAAAATCTATATTTTGCCCACATTAAATAAAAAAATTGAATCTGTATTTATTCTTAGTCGATGTTTTGCAACTTGATATTTTCAACAATATGCCATGATGCATATTCTGTGCTCGCTTTAGGTGTATCAGAGTTTGACAAATTGTTTTACATTTTGCTACAGGGTTTTTAAATTTATATTTCTGTGTCATGATAACGTTCCAAGGAGTATCAAAAGGCAATTAAACATATGATAGCGATTTCCAGTTTCTTTGCAGTTTCTTGCCTTTATAAGCAGAGTTGCAAAATCAGCCATTATATTTTTTAAATTATTCATTTTAGGATGTTGATCGTTCCAAAATTGTCCTAATCTGGACATGAAATGGCGAAGTTGGTAACATCGTTTCTGAACACCGTTTTGGTTGTTTTAGTTTGCTGCCTCTTTATTCGGAGCAGTTTTCTGGATGAAAGGGATGTAAAAAGACTGCGTATCATTAAGTTATACACTTGAAGTAAATGCAATTTTAAATAGTATATACCTTTATAGTTTTTCTGGAAGATGAAAGCATTTAATTTTATATGAATACACAAATTTATGCTCGGAGCAGTAGCATAATTTAGGTGCAATTTTGACGTACTTTAGCAAAGTTCAACATATTTCGAAATAAAGAAATTTTATTACCTATAAGCGGGCTCTTTTTAAATAAAATAATTTAAACACATTTATTTATTTTATACAGGGTTATATAAATATAAACAATAAATATCATCACATAATTGCAATGAAATGCTGTAATAAAATATGCTATGTTAATACTTAATTCTAGTGGATTCATCACCATAATATCACGGGGATACACACATCATCGCAAAAGCGTTCGATTCGAGTTCAGTGATGCTTAAAACGTTATTTTTTGTCAAAACCTCGAATTCGAATTTTCGACCCCCTCATAATACTTTTAATATTCATTACACTATATATGTGGGGAGAGTATCATACTCACAAAACCCGTCTATAGAGGGGTAGATTTCGTAAATATGAACTTGGATTTTATAGACTTGTGCAGTCTAAGTTCTATTTTTATAAGATATTTTAATCCGGCTGCGTATTTAGTCTGAATTCATCGGTCTCAATAGGTGTTCGTCGATTTGTAGCATATACAACGTTTTCTTGCTAGCACAACAGGCATCAGCTTTTCTATGCTAACAAGCACATAATGAACTTGAAACCGTTTCATGAATACTGTTATGTCTAATGACAGCTCGATACCAAGAGATACTACATCGGCTTTCAAGGATGTTATAACGAAAGAGTAATCAATTAATTTATATGTTGCGGTGAATTTGAAAGTATTATTTATTTTTGCAAATCAGGTATACTTTTGTGTGCTTTGAGCTTTCATATGAATTTTTGACTGAAATAGACAATTTCTCGTTAATTTAGATGAAAATTTATATATTACTTACTCTAGCAAGTGAGATTTAATATCGAAATACACTATTAGATACATAATATTTCTGACCAAGAAACTGAAAATTTTATCTACAAGCGTTAAAATAGTTTTATTTTTATTTCTTTCACATTGCATTCAATTGAGTTCAATTGCACAAAATAACACAGATACTATTTTTGAAATGACATCGAATTTGCAGCTTTAATTCAATATTCGTTTTCATTTAGCAACGGTGGAGGGACAAAGTATAGGCGAGTCTTCGGCACAAAGAAGCTGTTCTGAGCAGCACACGACTTAGCTACAGAAGTTAAATTCAAGTTTTTTCTGACTTTCATATTACATTCAATTGCACAAAATGACATGTCTTTTTTTTTTAAATGACTCCAAATTTGCAGCTTTCATTCAATATTCGTTTTCATTTGGCAACTGTACGTAATTTAAAATTGAAGCTGGAAAAATACCTGAAATATCTCCAGAAAGGTTTGTTCTTAAAGTAATGTGTGTGGTGTATTATTTTTATCGTCAAAAGTGACTTATGAAACAAGCATTTAATCAGTACATTTAAGCTAATTTAGATTTTCATTTCAGATTTTGACTATTTTCACTGGTCATTTTGCAAAAAAGACATATTCTACTCCTTAGAATTAAACAAACATCTAATCGGCACTTGCGATACCTATAAATGACGTATCTACCCAATTTTGTAAAATTTCGTTGAATAGTTTTTGAGCCAGAGGGTGCACATACAATAGTGTGTATACGTATAGAATGCCATAAACACACACACATGCATAAACGTCCATTTAAAAATAGTGAATTTGAAGTATCCGAAATGTGTAGATACGTCAAAAATGTGTGTCCATTTTTAAATTTTAGACATGTATAAGTCTATTATCTATACATGCCTATGTATTGTAAGGAAAGTTTTATTTTTCAAAAAGGGGGGGATTTCTTCTTAAAAGAGGTAATGGGTTTTCTTTCACGCACTTCTGAACGTGTTTCCGAAGAGATCGTCTGCTTCTTATATTTTATTTGTGTAGCAATTTACCTTATGCTTTATTTATTTATTGTTCATACTCAAAGTCACGTTCGGTATTTACAGATAAGTAAATTTATTCTTTTGTTTCAGTTGCTTTCGATTTTTGTGCATAAATACAATATTTATGACTATACCTAAATTCAATTACCATCAAAGTATTACAGAAGTCACCCCTCTGCGAAATTTCGTGAAAATTGGATTTCGAGCTGGGGGGCGATATAAAATCGATGTACATACATGTACTTGTGACTCATTCACATGTACTCATAACTCATATACATGTATTCATAAAGAGTCGAGACACATTATTATGATAACCTCCTACCCCTGATATCAAGGTCGTACAATGAACGAATGCATGTATCAAGGTCAAACGTCGTGGGTGTATAAGGTGGGTTGTCGGCAACTTGCACCAGGATAACAATCGTGGCTGTCATATGTAAACGACGTGATTTAACAGGCGGGGGAAAATATATGGTCATTGACTACTAAGTCAAAGGCGGCAGCACTTTGAGAATTTGTGCACTTGCGAGTTTGTGAAATGTTCACGAGCTAGTGTGGTTAACGTTTTCTGTGAGTGGAAGAATGGAACATGTTTGAAGACTTGACATGGTAACTGTGGAGCGCCATGAGCCATCGATGTGAGAGGTGAACCTCGCCTGCATAGGTTGGATTGGGCCAATCGGCACGTTACTGTGAAGCCACTCACCATACAAATGAACGAGGGCCTGTGCAGCGAACCGTGTTGCGCATGGGACTCTGGAGCAAGCTGCTGCGACTGCATCGAGGATGACGGGAGATACTGACTAGAGCACTTAAAATACCACGTGACCAAAGCAGTCTTGCTACATGTGGATTTCACCATTAGAACAGTTGGATTACTAATCGCGTTTGCTGTGAAGATTATATTTATTAAACATTTTAATTTGAACTGTAACCCTTTATTGTATACTACAGCAAACTACAGAGGTCAATTTATATTTTGGAATACATTTTTATAATATACGCTCTGGGGATTGAGGAAATCTTCCATATATCTGGTAAGTCAACATTTCATTAAGCCTATCCATAATAATTTTGATTCACAAGTTTTTAAATTGTAGATAATGTGCTCTAATCTACAGCTAGTTTAAACTGCAATTGTTACAGCTTCTTTTCATATATAAATACCTTTTTCTTTCAGGCTTAACGTGTCCATACTCAACGTAGACATGAAGATAATTTCTAGTTGGCGGGAATCGAATCCAATTATAGCATATCCTATCCTAACGCTTTAACCATCTATCTCGACGCAAGAATTTTATAATGTGAGTTAAGTATGGTAAGACATATTTTGCTCTGTAACCCGAACATTCAATGTGCAACCCACATTAATTTTTACATAACTCGTTAGACAATAAATCTGCTAACTCTATTTGCAGATTGATGCATTCTAGAAAGTGCAAGTATTTAACTCTTACATTTTTGTCGTTTTTGGCAGAAGCCATAAAAATGTTGCATTAGATTGTTTAACTGTATAAATGATGCAAATATTAAAATTTTCGAATTAAAGTTATGTCTTAAAGATGGCAAGAAAATACCTAACATATTCATTTGTATTGCAGTAGATTAATGTTCAATTTAATTAATATTTTATTGCTAAACGCTCAACATATTCTAGTGTTATTGTATACATTATTTCTAGTATATACATTATTCTTGTATTAGCAACAGGAACATAATTTTTTTAAATTATGCTGTGTCAAAATAGCGATTGCACAAAAGCCACCATTTTTTTTTTATGAGACTACATTAGTCACGTGACATCTGCTCCAATGAGAAGTATTTCTAGTTGATCTTGACTACATCCATGCTTATGAAGGTTCATCGTCAACAACGGCTGAAATTTGTGCAATGTACCGAAATTGGATTGGTACCTACTGTCAAAGGATCTCCACGTTTACAACTCCAAGGTGGTCATAATAATGTGACTCGACTGTTAAATACTTAATGCTAAAATAGCCAATTCGTGCTCTAACCTTCTGGGATTCTTGAAATGTATAAATCTGAATTTTCGACCATATCATAATAAGAACACAAAATTTATTAAAGAGTCTGCATATGGTAGCAAGTGGCATGTGCACTTCCTTACCAACAGAACTATTAATCATTTTTGTACCGCTTTGTACACTTATTTCGTACAGTCATGCGAATTTTCAGAGAAATTGGAAGTGGCATCTCCGGAACCGGAAATCCTTAGCGAAACCCTTACACCCATCAAATTGTTATGTTGAATCCATATAAGTCATCATCTAAGTTCTATTTATGATCAATGGTCAGAAATATATATTTTAAGGGAATTAATTTAATGGAAAAAGGAAAATGAACTAAATGTGGAAATCCTTAGTGAACCTCTCTATTATTTTTGGAATTTGCGACTGAATCGATATAGGTCTTCATCTAATTTCTATCTATAGCCAATCCTGAGAGACAGCATGTTTCAATAAAAAACGATGTTTTGAACCGTAATTGGAAAAAACCCGGCAGCGGAAAACTCTAGTGAACCCCACGTCCCCTTTGAAATCCGATGCGGAATCCATATCATTCATCGTTAAAGCACTATCTGTAACTTATCCTGAAAAATAGATGTTTCAAAGGAAATGCAAATTTTTGAATCGGATATTACATTCAGTTTGTAAACACCATGGAGTTAGAAAGAAGGAGATAAAATTCCTATGGATGAAACGTTTGAACATGCCATAATGCTTTGAGAATTATATCTAGGTGTCGCTAGTGTTAGTAAAGTAGCTGTTATTGCTATTTGACACAACAGAAATGTGTAGTATTTAGTATGTGTATTTTTGATTATTTTTAAATTAAAGGTTCCCTTATTAGGAGGAAAATTAACCAGTATTTGCTTATAGTTGTAGGATAGAAAATAAAATATATGGAATTAAAAATAAATTGGATGATAAAATAACTTTAAATACCTAAAAATATTCTTCATTGTTTCAGTTCTACTTTGCATTCCGCTAATAATTTATTTTTACAAAATTGGCAGTTCAAATAAATATTTTAGGTCTTCCGCTATAGAAAAGCATACATGCAGGACCACTTAGCTTATCCCAGCGCCACCTGAATTATTGTAACAAACGATATTGGTGGTTTCTTAATATGAAGTTTTAACTCCTCACTTTTACCTCCATGGTATATAGATTTTCAACCATAGTAACAAAGGTTCACTTGAAACACCAAAGTCGTCTGCTGGATATCGTTCTAATCTAATTTTATAGAAAATTCATTTAATATCTAATGAAAAATAGTGTCAAGATTAATTGAATTTTAGATTTAAATGTTTCAAAACGTTGAAAGGAAACAACAGACAGTGATGGGCCATCAAATTGTTTTACATACAGCAATTTCTATGTTAACAGAATGATAAAATATGCGATATTTTCACGCCTAAATTTAAAACGGCTTTTGATATTTAGGACTTTTATTAAGTTGGTATATGTCATATTTAGCAATCACTTTCCCGGTCAAAATGTCTAGTTAAATATAAACCTAATAACTTTATTATTAGAGTTATATAAGCAACGTAATTTTTATTTTTCCATCTATAGCAACTAGTTCGCTTAAAACATTAGTGTACCATTTTTCTACACGTTGTATTTCAGAAGGTTTAAATACCTTTTTAACGCTTTACAACATAGTTGAAAAGTGTTTATGACTTTGTTCATTCTGTCTGTCTGTTTGGCTGTCCATTAGCACGATAACTCCCATAAAAATGACTTTATCAAACTGAAATTTAAGCATGTTGTTCAGACGGTCTGTGGGACCTATGGGAATATAAATGAATAATATAACCCAATTAGTTTTGGATTGAATCCAGGTTGAAAACATGAAATACATTGAACCCTATGGGACCTAATTTTTCGACCATTTTTTAAGAGAATTTAAAATTCATAAATTCCTTAGAAAGTTTTAGGAAATATTCAAATTATCCCATAAAAAATATAAAAAAAATTCAGCAAAATATATTCAGGAGTTTTTAAATAAAAATTAAAATAATAATTACATCCTTTATATGGGGAGATCACGTGACCATTATATGAAGAGATCATGTGACCCATTACAAAATAAAATAAGACGTCCATCTTGTACCAAAATCGTGATTTTTAACGTTATTTTTAATTCATATTTAGTGTTGTATCCGTCCTAAAACCGCTTTAATTTTGCTTAAATTCTGTGCATCAATGTTCTGAAACAACACAATTACAATATATTTGAGTTTCAATGATCATCAAACATGGATTATTTCTACAACGAAGCCTAATTTTCACTTATGGAAAATGTAAACACCAAAAGATGTAGAAGGAGTTGTATAAAAATTGCTGCATTTCTTTAACACAAAATTATTCAGCTCATGGAGTCTGCAATATAGCTGATATGAATGAAACATTCATTGATATCACATTAATTTATTATATTTAGAAACTTACACTTCAAACTTCAAACTTCAAAAACGGCAATAAAAAAATACAGTGTCAGTAACCATGGAGGTAGAAGTAAGGAGTTAAAACTTCACATTAAGAAAACGCCAATATCGTGTAAGGCAATAATTTAGGTGGCGCTAGGATAAGCTGAATTGCATTAATTTCTATGGCGAAAGACCTAATATATTTTTTAAACTGTCAGTTTTGTAAAAATAAATAATTAATGCAAAGCAGGTTAAAACTGAAACAATAACGAATATTCCTACTCAATCAAAATTATTTTACCTTTCAATTTATTTTTATCTCCATAGATTCTGTACTCTATTCTACTACTATGAAAAAATACTGGTTAATTATACATATAATTAGTTAACACTGAATTTAAAACTAATCAAAAATACGTATAATAAATACTACGCCTTTCTGTTGTGTCAATTAACAATAGCAGCCACTTTACTAGCACTAGCGACACCTGCATATAATTCTCTAAACATTACGGCATTTTTAAGCATTTCTTCCATAGGATTTTTATATCCGTTTTTCTAACTCCATGCTAGTTACACTAAATGAACTTTATTCAAATAACGCCATTGTAATATAAATCGTCTGCCTCTATATGTAAAATTAATGAACATTTCATCATTTAAAATAAAAAATACTGTAATTGCGTTGGCTCATAATTTAAATAAACAGATAATACGTAAAAAAATCTGATGTGGGCAGTACATGACTTTCCTTATATAATGCAATGAATTTACTACTTTTACAGTAAACAAAAATCTGATGTGGGCAGCACATGACTTTCCCTGCAGACTTATATTCACGTTCTATTTATTTAAATTAAATTTAATTCATTTTTAATTCAATTTTCGTTTTCATTTAAAAACTGGACTTATTTTCAAAAATGATGTAGGAAAAATAAGAAAAACTAAAATATCTCGAGAACGGCTAGTCCTAGTGTAATGGGGTTGGTCTTATTCTTTTCTTCGCTAAAAATTACGTATTAAACAAGCATTTAATGGCTATATTTGAGCATACGTAGTTCTTAAGTTTAGATTTTGATGATTTTTGCGGGCCATTTTGCAAAAAAAGGCAGGTTATTTTTTTTCGAATTCTACCAAAATCTAATCAGCACCAGGGTGGCCTACAAGCGACTTATCTACCAAATTTTGTGAAATTCGGTCCATTAGTTTTTCAGCTAGAGTGGATACAAGCTTTTGCGGGCCATTTCGCAAAAAAAGGCAGGTTCTTTTATTCCGACTCGTACATAAAACTAATCAGCACTAGCCCCGCCCACAAGTGATTTACTTACAAAATTTAGTGAAATTCGGTCCTTTAGTTTTTTAGTTAGAGTGGATACAAAATCTGCACAGACAGACAGACACACAGACAGACAGACACACAGACACACACACAGACGTCACGCTAAAAATGGTTTTTTCATATTCTAGAAGTCTCGAAACGTGTAGATCCGTCGAAAACTCGAGTTGCGATTTTCGGCATGATTCCAATACTTTCCCTATACATTACCATGTATTGCAGGGAAAGTAAAAATCTGATGTGGGCAGCACATGACTTTCCCTGCAGACTTATATCCAAGTTCTCTTTATTTTAATTAAATTTATTTCACTTTTAATTCAATTTTCTTTCTCATTCGGTAACCGGACTTATTTTCAAAGGTGGCGTAGAGAAAATACGAAAAACTAAAATATCTCGAGAACGGCTGGTCCTAGTGTAATGGGGTTGGTCTTATTATTTTCTTCGCTAAAAATTACGTATTAAACAAGCATTTAATGGCTATATTTGAGCATACGTAGTTCTTAAGTTTAGATTTTGATGATTTTTGCGGGCCATTTTGCAAAAAAAGGCAGGTTATTTTTTTTCGAATTCTACCAAAATCTAATCAGCACCAGGGTGGCCTACAAGCGACTTATCTACCAAATTTTGTGAAATTCAGTCCATTAGTTTTTCAGCTAGAGTGGATACAAGCTTTTGCGGGCCATTTCGCAAAAAAAGGCAGGTTCTTTTATTCCGACTCGTACATAAAATTAATCAGCACTAGCCCCGCCCACAAGTGACTTACTTACAAAATTTAGTGAAATTCGGTAAATTAGTTTTTTAGTTAGAGTGGATACAAAATCTGCACAGACAGACAGACACACACAGACACACAGACACACAGAGAGACACACAGACACACACACAGACGTCACGCTAAAAATGGTTTTTTCGTATTCTAGAGGTCTCGAAACGTGTAGATCCGTCGAAAACTCGAGTTGCGATTTTCGGCATGATTCCAATACTTTCCCTATACATTACCATGTATTGCAGGGAAAGTAAAAATCTGATGTGGGCAGCACATGACTTTCCCTGCAGACTTATATCCATGTTCTCTTTATTTTAATTAAATTTATTTCACTTTTAATTCAATTTTCGTTCTCATTCGGTAACCGGACTTATTTTCAAAGGTGGCGTAGAGAAAATACGAAAAACTAAAATATCTCGAGAACGGCTAGTCCTAATGCAATGGGATTGGTCTTATTCTTTTCTTCGCTAAAAATTACGTATTAAACAAGTATTTAATGGATATATTTGAGCATACGTAGTTCTTTAGTTTAGATTTAGACGATTTTTGCGGGCCATTCTGCAAAAAAAGGCAGGTTTTTTTTTTCCCGAATCGTACCAAAATCTAATCAGCACCAGGTTGACCTATACGTGACTTATCTACCGAATTTTGTGAAATTCGGTCCATTAGTTTTTCAGCTACAGTGGATACAAGCTTTTGCGGGCCATTTCACAAAAAAAGCGGGTTCTTTTATTCCGAATCGTACCCAAAACTAATCAGCACCAGCCCCGCCCACCAGTGACTTACCTACAAAATTTTGTGAAATTCGGTCCATTAGTTTTTTAGTTAGAGTGGATACAAAATCTGCACAGACAGACAGACAGACAGACACACAGACAGACAGACACACAGACAGACACACAGACACACACACAGACGTCACGCTAAAAATGGTTTTTTCGTATTCTACAGGTCTCGAAACGTGTAGATCCGTCGAAAACTCGAGTTGTGATTTTCGGCATGATTCCAATACTTTCCCTATACATTACCATGTATTGCAGGGAAAGTAAAAATAGATTATTTTTATAGTAGATATTTATATTATTTACAAGATATTCAATTTTCATCAATGAGCCGTCATTTTTATCCATTTGGCGAGCTTATCGTTAATTTAGCAACATTTAAAAAGTCGCCAAGTTGGCGACATTCCACCCAAATTCATCATCAAAATCCCGCCAAGCATTATGGATGGAGAAGTTAGTTATTGTTACAGCAGATAAATGACTATTGGCGTTCAAATCTTACTCAAAGTATCTTTTTCCATGAATGGGATGAGCTAGATCCACGAGAATGATGCCACCAAATTTATCGCATGGTATTACATATGAAAAGTGAACATGTTTCAATAGGAAATATTTTTTTTTATTTTATCTCTCGCCGAACTATATCATTTGCTGTAGTTGCTCAAAAGGTGCCTGCGCAGTTAATAAATATTAAAACACGTTTAAAATATAGATTAGAAAATAAATTTAATAACATTTAAAGGTTAAATACATTTTAAAAACATTTAAAAATAGGAATACTAATTAAATGCATGCAAACGCGTCTCCCCTTGTCAAAAATCACACTTAAATGCATACATTTTTAATTTGTGCTAGAATTTCATTCAGAAATTGTAGAAAATTAAAATATATAAGTTTCTAGTTTTATTAAAAGCTTGCTGGGTTTGCGGATGGCAAAATTATTTCTGATTGCAACCCACAATTTGACAGGCCAATAGAAGTGAAAAACTTTTTTATGTAATATCTAAACATTTTTACAAAATAGCTCTCATTTGCTTCAAATTAACATTGGTAGCAAACTCACTAACTCTACACAGCCTGATTAGAATTCTCGAATTAGAGAAAAGCGTTATTCACCCATTTCTACTTATAACGGTTTCGATTTTATCTCCTACTATATGACCTATTTGGTTATGATTTTTGAAAATAATTTACTCATAGGCATGATAAAAAAATAATTAAACTCTTGGAAAGATATTTAATATAAAATATATCTCCTTTTCTTTCAGGAGGATATAGCAAAAGTAAGAATTTAATTGAATTTGTTTTTCTCCCTCTATTAAACAATTTTTATTTAAACAAGAACGATCAATAATGTATAAAGCATTGATTATGAAACACTTTCCAACTTCAATGCAATTTTATTTAAGCATCTCTAAAATGCGATACATTCCTAGGTAATATTTTAACAATTATCGCAATACTACATTGATTTATTATATTTGAAAACTTAAATCTTCATAAAAAAAAAATATACTTTATTCAAATGACGGCATTGAAATATAAATTGCCGGATTTAGACATCTCTAAAACGCGATGCATTCCTCGGTAATATTTTAAAATTCTTACAATATTACAATAATTTATTATATTTGAAAATTTCATTGAAAACAAATAAAATTTATTTGGATGACATCATCGAAATATAACACGCCTGGCTCTCTCTATAAAAGCAGCATTTCATTAATAAACATTTTTTCATTCATT
This sequence comes from Amaurobius ferox, assembly GCA_951213105.1. Classification (NCBI taxonomy): domain Eukaryota; kingdom Metazoa; phylum Arthropoda; class Arachnida; order Araneae; family Amaurobiidae; genus Amaurobius; species Amaurobius ferox. The sequence goes on along the minus strand of OX578135.1, from coordinate 122,699,489 downwards.
TCATTCATCACAATAATATAATAATTTATTTTATTTTAAACTTAAGACCATCTAGGTACAAGTACTTAAACTCTATGCTTAAAACTTCATCGAAAAAATCATCCTTCTCTCTGTAAAATCGATGAATATTTCATTCATATCAATTGTGTTGCACGAAACAAAAGATAGTTATTCTATTATTTAGTATACTACTGCTAAATCGACATGGTCGTAAATTGGTCGTATTCGTGGAACTAATTATTAAATTGTGCATTGCGTTTGTGCCGCTATTAACCTTCCAATTATTTATCTTTCGTGCGAGTTCTGTAAAAGAATATTAATTATTATAATACTAAATTGATTGCATCGTTTTAAATTTACCAATAAAACATTTATTAACAACATAAAATACTTATAAAATTCATTACACGATTAATTATATTATTTCGGCTGCGGGAGACAATCAGACCATTATAAAAAAATACTTGAAATGTATTAGGACCTGTTATCCAATTTGAGGAACACATATCTTCCAGACTGTGGCCATCGGCAGGTACTTCGCCGATCATATTACTTGAACTAACTCGAAGTATTATTCACCACACGTAATACGACGATCATATTGTACTGCTGGCTCGAACACTCGTACTTATGAAGTTCTCGAAATCATATTCATCTGTATTCGTCAAGTCATACGTATGTCATCTTCTCGCTATCTCGCTATACCTTAAGCGTCGTGCTAGACGTCAGTTTCTATCATCAAGTCATCGTATATCTTTTTAACTGAGTATCATCATCGTTCTAGTCACAATGTCGAGCAAGTATATACCAAGTCATCGTGCTTCTTATCATCGTTCTTAAGTCATAGGTTGTGGCTCTTTTTTGCCACAGGACTGTTACCCCCCCTTTTCTCTCAGTTGCTGCTTTCAGGGTTACGCGACAAGCACCTTCTTCATTGGTTAACTTTTTGTCCAATGTCGTTGCTTCCATTTTTTTACGAGATCATTCGACCCCCTCTGTATTGACACCCTTAATTTACGGTTTTATCTGACCTTTGGCTTCACGTGCTGTAAAACCTGGCGTCATTTAGACTGGAGGTATTGTCCGACGTTTCGGACACATAAATTACTGGCATAAAACTGTCTCACCAACAAATGTGAGATCTATTTCTGGTCCCACATCTGCTATATTGCAGACTCCATGAGCTAAATAATTTTGCGTTAAAGAAATTCAGCAATTCTTATGCAACTCATTCTACATATTTTGCGGTTTGTATTTTCCATAAGTGAAAATTAGGCTGCGTTGTAGAAATGATCAAAGTTGGATGGTCACTTAAACTCAAATATATTGTAATTGCGTTGTTTCACTATGCAGATGAACAGAATTTAAGCAAAAATAAAGCGGTTTTAGGACGGATACAACATTAAATGTGAATTAAAAAGAACTTTAAAAATCACGATTTTGACACATGATGGATGCCATATTTTATTTTGAAATGGGTCACGTGATCTTTGCATATAATGTTCAAGTGATCTCTTCATATAAAGGGTGTAATTATTACTTTAATTTTTTAAAGAAAAACTGCTGAATATATTTTGCTGAGATTTTTTTTATGTATTTTATGGGATAATTTGAATATTCCCTAAAACTTTCGAAGCAATTTGTGAATTTCAAATTCGTTTAAAAAATAATTTTGAATAATAAGTGTCCTAAGGTAACTTCCTTTTTAGGACACGCCCGGTAAGAGCGCGAAAAAGAATAAGGCCGTGAGTATAACAAACATTAATTTATTTACACTATATAAATATTTACAACATTATTGATTCAAAGTATTTAAAAGACCACTTCTCATATTCAAAAATGGAAAGTATATCAAATTAAGATAAACAAAACAAAAGTGTATATAGTCTCATAGACTAAAGTTGAAAGATGGTAATTAAAATTTAAATGCAACAAAATCCCTATGACATATTTAAATATACTTAACCCGGAGAGAGAAGTAAAAGATACAAATCAGGCACAGGCCCTTAAATGAGTAACTCACCGAGCATTCGCTGAATGAACAGCCTCTCATGGTTGAGGACAATGCTGGGGAGTATGACTTTTCTCACTCACAACACAAAACCTTCTCCTCGCTCCTTTTTTTAAATTCTCAAAAACTCTCTCTCTCCAAGATTTTAAAACACGCCCCTGAGGCGCATACAAACATCCCATTGGATTCAGGGTCTTAACCCCTTGACCCCAAAGCATCGCCATTGGCTTTAGGCCTTCCAGAAACAAAAAGCCCCTTCTCCAGCCCCTGCGAAACTGATCTTCTTTCGGGCACTAATTCAAAGCAGGCCGCAATCCCTATGACCCATCCGAAAAGGACGCACATTACACCCTTTCGATTCGAATACGAGATCTAAAGAAACTTCGGCATCCTGGTTTTCTATTTCGAGTGCAGATGGCCGAACGAAAAGGCTGACCCCCAAAAATAAATAAGAAGACTCTAGGTCGCATTCCCTAAAATATTGGCTCTGCTTTTCTTCCAGCCCCTAAGAACCAACCTCTGAAAACAGAAGATTCCTCCTATAGTAATAAAACACATAAAAAACATCATATTTCACATAAAAGAAAAAAAAACAATTGTCAATATAAACACAATACAATAAAATCAAAATATAAAATAAATTGTTGAATTCAGGACAACAAATCAGAAAGTCTGTTATTTGTGTTGCACTAGGCTGTACAAAGTCACTCAAACAAAATTACTTTTCTCACAGATAATGTTTTTTTAGTTCTCCAAAAGTTTTTTGCAAATTGTCCACCAAATTTGCAAGTTTATCACCACAGTAGCTGTTTACAAGGTATAGATGAGAGTGTCTTTGGTTTACCTCTCCGTAAACAGAAAAACCGCACATGAAACACCAAGTCCGCTGTCTGACAGTATAAATTGACTGGAATCTGGAACTGTAGAAAAGTGGAACGTGGACAACCGTAGAAAACTGTCCTGTAGAAAACTGGAAACGTGAAATGTATGCTTTGTAAAAAAAAGTAGAACTGTACGGAAACAGTAGAAATCAAACGGTAGAAATCACAGGAACGTGCAATTGTCTGTTCCGTATACAATGTCTGATACATGTAAATTGCTTGTAACGTAAGGAATGTCTGTGCCTATAAATGTTTATACACCGTGTATTTGGCCTAAACTGAAAAAAGGCTGCTGGAAAATTCTCCATAAACGCAAGGATTGCTACCCATTGTGTAGCACATTTGTACATATTTTTATGACCAGTGTGCGTAATGTGACAGTTTTAACATCCGTACTGAAGAGAACGCAGTCACCCCTCACAGTGCAGGACACCGTTCTTTCGTGTGGTATCGTGCACTTTCTGCACCCCGTCCGTAGAGGGAAAAAACAAAGACCGGTGGAATCTTCTGCACCCCGTCAGTAGAGGAAAACCAACATAGTAATTGTCTCTGTGCTGATCTGAACGACATATCGACATATTACAATGCCGTATTCAGTCATCAAAAATTGTTTATATAATGTTGGCATGTGCCAACATCCGGTCACCTGCTGACCCGAGATGAAAATTGTTGAAATGAACATATCATATAGAACCTTCCGTGCGCATCACCTTGGAGTTTTCGTGCTGTGCAAACTGCTTCAACAGTATTATGAATAATTTTTATACAAAATACAATATATATATATATATAGACTTACCTTAGTGACGGCAAAGTTACCACCAAGAGACCTAGCCAATATGCACTTTATTCTTCTCTCCCTCCGAGAACAAAATATTTTAAAATAAAATTGCAAAATTTCCTAAATTCATAAACATGAAAGTAAAAATGTATAAAATTTTACTCCCTTACATATAAAACTTTACTCCTTTACATATAAAAAACTTTACTGCCAAAGGCAACTTTACGTTAAATAACATGTTTCATATACCATGAAATTCAAAAATTCAAAACCATAAAATATCATACAAAATTTCCATAATTAAATTACATCATCTAAACTAAAAATTTTGTATCCAAAGGAAAAATTAAAATCATCCAACATATTATAATATCTCATTAATTGCAAGCTACAGAAAATTATACATTTTTGCTTAAAATGAAAGCTTCAAACCCATTCGAAAATTTTACATGTACATATGTATAACCCGTCGCTTAATACGTGACTTTATCTCAATTTTACAGTGTCTTACTGCATAAAAACTCTTTTTATTTTCTTTCTTCTATTTATTCTCTAGTTTGTATGAAAAAACCCAAAATATCTCCCAAACGTGTACCTTTCAGAAAATAAAACCACACCTCGCAAAATTTTGCCTGATAAACGAAAATCCTCTTCTTACTTTCGAAAGGAAAAAAAATACCCTAAGTGCTAATATTTTGTTTCATTAAGCAAAAACATCTTATTCCCAATTTTCTCACTTCCTTTATTTACTCTACAAAAGGATTTTATCACACTTTTTATTAATATTTTCACCACTTTATGCATTAAGCCTTATTTTCCTCAAATAAACACTAGCCTCACATTAAATATAAATTTTCCCCTTTTATAAAAATGAAATACCAGTCACCTTCAATTTTATATCTTATCCATTCCATCTATCATGAAAAATACCCCTATCATTCTAACCACACTATATCCTAGCGTAATATTTACTGCAAAAATACATATTTAACCATGACCATTTATGTAGGTAAAGAGATAACACCCTAACAATAAAACCAAATCACAAGAGAAAACACCATATATTTTTCCTTTCTTTTCTTTTTTTAGAAACACTACTTAAAGAAATGCTAAATTAGTAATGTTATCCAACTTCATTCTCCCACAACTACATTTTATAACTTTTTATCTTCCAATGCTTTGTTAGCGTTCAACATACCCGAAGGAAAAAAAAAACTAGCAAATCTCACCTTTCCTTCCTAAACTACCCATAGAAACTAACAAAAAAATCTCCATGCGTTCAGAAAATATGCCGGAAACTGTCACTTACAGTACTACGTGTAACGATTTAAGAAAATTATTGTATCCAAAAATTGATTCCCTTTTGAGCCCCGTTGTAATCTAACAAACCTATCAATTTTCTATTCCGAATAATTTATTAAATTATGTGTGTTTTAACAAAAGTAAAATATAAGTGAATGTAGGAAAGTATCCTTTATAGACGATAAAATATTATTGAATAACAGTTAAGAGATACAAAAAAAAAATGAAATACTTTTTGTTTATTTTTTTTAAATAAATCCTTTCAACGTTATGTGTCATCAGAAGATGAAAGAGACCCTTTGTTGATCACTCAAACAGTCTGATCCAATCCCCAATGTATAGAAATATACACTCTAAATCCCAAACATCACACAATTCTGCCCGCAGAAAAAATATGTGCCTAAGGTCAAATTATATATCCTACCAACAATTGTTAAAAAGGCCTATTTATTTATTTATTTATTAAACTTAAAAATTTACTATTTTTTTTTTTTTTTTTTTTTTTTTTTTTTTGTCTGTTCTCTTTGTCACTTTATTAGAATTCCCTTGTAAACAAAAGTTTCCTTAGAAGTTAAAATTTTGTTTCCATTTCGGTTACAAATTGAATTTATATAATATCTATTTATTTTCATTATTTATTATTTTTATAATTACCTTTTTATCGAAAAATACTCTACTTATTATTTTATGTATTTTAATTCCCAAGAATCTAACTAACTCTCTCCAGCTGCAACGCCATTCTATTATTCACCCGGTAGCTTAAGCTTCCTCTGCCCAAAAGAAAAAAAACAAGTCTCTCTACATGTATGTGTCGTCCATCCCTCTTGAAAATTACTTCCCCCTCGATTATCTCTTCCAAGCTCCCGTAAAATATATCTGCTAAAACCACTCCTCTTTTCTTTGTAAATCCACTGTGGATTCTCCGTTATGTCTGTGAAAATGACTCTTTTTGGAATGTTGAAGAAACCCCCATCGCGACGTATCAAATTTCAACCCTGTGGTCAAAACAGAAAGACTGTCCCCTCTGAAAAACAGGTGTTGAAAACGAGGATGGGAAAGCTATAACTAAAAACTGTGGCCTGTACGAAAACTTTGGAGTCCCATGTGTTTGCCATGAAATAGAACCGTCAAAGTTAAGAGAAAATTCTGTTGCCTTTAAAAATTCGATTATCTAACCCACTCACATTGTATATTTTATTTTCAGAACCATTTGCAAAATTTTTGTAAACTCGTACCCCTAACATATAACAGGTTTATTATAATCTCACTTTACCTCTAATTTCAGGAAAAAAAATTTGTTCTAAAACTAAAAATCACTCAAATGTGTATTAATTAACTAATCTTCGCGACCAAAATTATAAAATGTCAAAAATGAAAATTTGTCCCAAAAATACTGTACCAAAAGAATATACATAATCAAAACATACACAAAATTTAAGAAATATACAAAGAGATTAATACCAACAAAAATTTTCAAACCATATCGTGAACCAAAAAAGTTTGCCTCACAAAAACACAACTGATATACATTTCCTCTCGATATGCATAAAATCATTATCCAAACCCAGTTATTGAATATATTCCCATGGGAAAAAGAAACCGCTTTTTATCTCTACTTAAATTTGGAATAAACATTCTATCTAAATTATTTCAAATAGACTCAAGAAAATATTTTTTTTTTTTTTTTTTTTTTTTGTACTTAAAATAGCATCTATCTAATTTCACTTCCAAAAAATTTCTTGATGTTACCATTTTCCCCAAAAGGTTCTTAAATTCCAAAAATTCTTAAAAATTCCCCATTTACATGTAAAATGCAATCAATGACATATATACAAACCAAAAAATATATATATACACATAACTGTCACCAATTTTAATTCTTTGTATTTTATCACTATAACATTAAAATAGCACATATTTTCATGGCAAATGAAACAGTTTCTACTTTTATCCAATGTTTAAAAATTTCTTCTAAATTTTTCATATTAAAATTTATTTATTACTAGGGAAAAAATTATTGCAGATATTGACATTTATTATTTGTTTTATTTTTACCATCTTTCAAAAAAAAAATTCTTTGGTTAATGCACCAAACATAATTCTTATCCTGTTCGTTGGCGCCAATCTATTTTCCTTCGTTACTGAACCCAACAAAATTCATTCTGGTCTAAGGCACCAAATTATTTGTCCTAAGGTAACTTCCTTTTTAGGACACGCCCGGTAAGAGCGCGAAAAAGAATAAGGCCGTGAGTATAACAAACATTAATTTATTTACACTATATAAATATTTACAACATTATTGATTCAAAGTATTTAAAAGACCACTTCTCATATTCAAAAATGGAAAGTATATCAAATTAAGATAAACAAAACAAAAGTGTATATAGTCTCATAGACTAAAGTTGAAAGATGGTAATTAAAATTTAAATGCAACAAAATCCCTATGAAATATTTAAATATCCTTAACCCGGAGAGAGAAGTAAAAGATACAAATCAGGCACAGGCCCTTAAATGAGTAACTCACCGAGCATTCGCTGAATGAACAGCCTCTCATGGTTGAGGACAATGCTGGGGAGTATGACTTTTCTCACTCACAACACAAAACCTTCTCCTCGCTCCTTTTTTTAAATTCTCAAAAACTCTCTCTCTCCAAGATTTTAAAACACGCCCCTGAGGCGCATACAAACATCCCATTGGATTCAGGGTCTTAACCCCTTGACCCCAAAGCATCGCCATTGGCTTTAGGCCTTCCAGAAACAAAAAGCCCCTTCTCCAGCCCCTGCGAAACTGATCTTCTTTCGGGCACTAATTCAAAGCAGGCCGCAATCCCTATGACCCATCCGAAAAGGACGCACATTACACCCTTTCGATTCGAATACGAGATCTAAAGAAACTTCGACATCCTGGTTTTCTATTTCAAGTGCAGATGGCCGAACGAAAAGGCTGACCCCCAAAAATAAATAAGAAGACTCTAGGTCGCATTCCCTAAAATATTGGCTCATGGGTTTACCATGCGACAATTAGGTCCTATAGGGTTCAACGCATTTCAATATTCCAACCCGGGTTCGATCCAGAACTAATTGGATGCTATTATTCATTTTTATTCCCATAGCTTCCACAGACCGTCTGAGCAACATACTAAAGTTTCATTTTGATGAAGTCATTTTTACGGCAGTTATCGTAGTAACGGACAGACGGACGGATAGATAAAGAGACAGACAAACAGATTGAATAAAGTCATAAACACTTTTCAACTATGTTGTAAAGTGTTAATAAAAAGAAATTCATAAAGTAAAATTTTGCAGGGGTTATTGCAGCTATATAAAAAAGTATTATCAGACATAGGCTGAAAATTATCGTTAATAACATACTGAGCAAGAGCCGTGGATAGTTTACCATTTTTAACATCGCGAGCACGTTCACCTAAACGACTACTGACATTACGATTAGTACTGCCAATATAGAACTTGAATCAGAACTTGAAGTTATTATCAGGAGATAAAAGGATGACAAACATACACGCCAGCCTGACTTTTGAAAGTGTTATTAACCTTATATTTATCTAAACGGATACGATTCAATAACGTATAAACGGTAGAATATGCAGGTTTGAAATTAAATTCATGGCAAAAATGAATTGGAGGATTAAAAATTGCTGGGTATTAAGGCAGGCTACATTTATACGGCATAAGATCAGGAATTGGAGTAAACTTAGTATTCAGATTCACAAAATTATTGCGAATATGGGAAAAGATTTCATAAACAACTCGTTCTTGACTCTCTGCAGGTCAAGCATTTACATGATTTTCTAAAAAATTCAATAGCGCAGTTGCTTTTCAATTTTGTCGACAATCATGTTGGTTATTAAACTCTTTTTCTTATTGTAATATGCATTTTTATGATTATTTATTTTATCTCTTTGTTTTTAAAAAAAATAGAAATACATAAATTGATGTATGTAATTTTGTGTGTAGTTGATATACGTAAATTTTGCCTGGCTGGAATGGCCTATATTTAGACACTTGTTCGCACTTTATTTCACTTCGCCACTGATGAAGGTCATGTTAATCTCCGAAAGCGCTTTGGCTATGTGTACGTCATAATAAGGCGATTCTAATAAATGACTTTTTAACCACTTATTTGATTGTCTTTGATTTCAGAGTGTATTGGTTGACGTGCTTACCATGCTGTTTATATCGCAATTGCTTTACTCTCAATTAGGAGCGAAAACATGGATACTTTGCGAATACGATATTATACTACACGGATACGATATCTTTCGGTGGTTATTTTTCTATTTTAAACTAAAGTAAAAATGAAATCGAATCTCTAACATTGATTGTAGTTTAAGTAATGACAAACACTAGTACCAGATGTTGAACTTAATATATTCAGAATACCTCAATACCTTTAATTTCAACCAGTTTGGGACGGAATGGCACTACACAAAACAGTGTAAGTGTTAAAAGTCGTTGATGCATTATGTTTTCAGGTCTTTTCTTGATGTCGTTTCTTAGTAAATCGGTGAAGAATAAACCAGGGTTGAATGAGTAATCAAGCAATCATTTTTTTACTGGGCACAATGCAACGACCAGAGGAATAGCTTCGTGACAGACGTCGAAATCAAAGCCTTTCTTGCTTAGTATATGTAGAACATAAAGGGTTTATGGTTTACAGTTCATTACTTTAAAATTGGCTCTTCCACGTCACGTGTCACTCTTCCTAATTTAGGAAGGGGGTACAGGGATTTCAGTGACCTTGAGAAGTCGATTCTAAAGTAATGGACAATAACATTAAGGATGGGATAGCCCGGTGGTTAAGGCAATAGGTGGATTCAAGTTCAAGTCCGGCTATGTCCAAAGCTATCCCCGTTCCTCAGAGTATTGGTAAGTTAAACTATATAAGTCTGAAAGCCCTTCCGCGAGGTTAGTGTTAGGTTAGTTCACGTTAAGTTCACGATCCCCGTGGATGTGGATCCCACGGGTTTCCGGTATAAATTGGGTGGCAATGGAACGGTCGTCCAAACAGATACCTTACACCCTCGTGTAGGTTGGGCATCCTAAGTGGAACGAAAGGACAATAACCTTAATCAGTCCATGTTTTGTGAGAATTCCTCGACAACGTGACCAATCTCTTAGTTTATTTTTCTATGTCCTTTTTATCAATATCCTTTAGCTACTTATAAAGGAGAATCAAGGTTTGTCGAGTCGTTTGTCAGAAAAATAACTTCACAAACAACTCTCACTGTCTACCAAGGCGAAGCAATTTTCAACCTCTGAATAAAAATAAAGCAATCGATCTTTGAAACTACTAGTGAAATATTCGTGTATTAATTTTCTTTAAGAAGGTGAAAATATAGATTTTATTACTTTCCTTATATACATAATGTATAAGGAAAGTATTGTGACGGGGTCGAAAATTCGAATTCGAGTTTTCGACGGGAGAGCACGTTTCAAACATCCCTGATCACGAATCAAACATTTTTGAAGTGATGTCTGTGTGTGTGTGTGTGTGAAAGTATGTGTGTGTGTGTGTCAGTGGGACAGTGGAGACGATAACTGACGAACGAATGGACTGATTCGAACCAAATTTGGTACAAAAATCACAATCTGTAAACACTGGAAGCTTATTGTTTTTATGCGCAATCTAATGCTCAGAACCCCCCTAAATTTTCGAATGAAATTTTGAAAAAATCGTCAAAAAATCAGAACCAATATTAAAGTTACGCAAATAGACATTTCTCATGTAATTTTTCATTAGAAAACGATTGACATAAAGTTTAGAACGCTAACATGAACCGTTCTCGAGATATTGCACATTTTTCAAAAAAATTATCTAAAAGTCATATAAAATAGAAAAAAAAATATTTCCTAATGAGAAACATGTTCATTTTTCATATATAATATCATGCGATAAATTGGGTGACATCATTCTCGTGGATCTAGCTCGTTCCATTCATGAAAAAAGATACTTTGAGTAATACTTTTGCATTTGAACGCCAATTTATCTGCTGTAAGAACAACTTATTTCTTCGTCCATAGCGCTTGGCAAGATTTTGGCGACGAAATTGGCGGAATGTCGCCAACTTGGCGACTTTTTGAAATGTTGCCAAATTAACGAAAATCTCGCCAAATAGATAAAAATGACGCTAAATCAATGAAAATGACGACTAATTGTGGAAAATTCAATATCTAATAAGTTATATAATATATAAATATATAATAATAGTTATATAATATATGTCGAAAATTCAATATCTAATATGTTATATATATATATATATATATAACTTATTTCTTCGTCCATAACGCTTGGCGAGATTTTGGCGATGAAATTGGCGGAATATCGCCAACTTGGCGACTTTTTGAAATATTGCCAAATTAACGAAAATCTCGCCAAATGGATAAAAATGACGCTAAATCAATGAAAATGACGAATAATTGTAGAAAATTTAATATCTTGGAAAGGATATTAGTATCTACTAGAAGAAAAACCTATTTATTTTACTCTAAAAGTAGTAAATTCATTTCATTATATAAGGAAAGTCATGTGTTGCCCACATCAGATTTTTTTAAAATGATTTGAGAACATGAACATATTTTATATGGCATTTTTATTAATTTGCATGCTTTAAGCTCCTCTCAGTTTGTACGCTATCAACAATCTTACTTATTATTCACTCGATAAAGATTTCAAAACTTTTCGCAACCTCATTAACAGTTGAATTATCCATCCAAATCCAACTAAATATTTATCAAAGTAGGTGAATACACACAAACTCTGATGAAATGCCTTTTGAAATTGCATGCATGACGCTTTCTATAGACGGTTTACAATTTAACGATCACTATTCGCAAACGTTTTCAGAATTTCCCAAACTGCTACAGGTATTGAGTATTGTTGCAAATTCTATTGCAGGTGGTTTATTTCCATATATATTGATACGAACGTATCGTTTAGAATCTTGGGTGTATAAACAGGATACAAGAATAAGTCCAAGTTTCTGGATAACTTACTTTTATTCACAAGTACAAAGTAAGCAGGAGCAATATACAATCAAACAGCACTTAAATGCAGTGTTACTCCCGGCATACCCCAGGAATGTATTCTCCCCCTCCGGAAGCATTTTATGATACCTAGTTTCTATTTATGTGACACAGTATTTAGATTGTTTAAATAGGGTAAATAGAAAACTTGTCCCTCTAAAATGTCGTCACCCCCCCCCCCCCAAAAAAAAAAAGTTCTGAAAAAAACACTGCTTAAGTGTTCCACTAATTTCACAGAATAAGCGATAATATACTCAAAATGCTGACGAAAATAATTTCACAAAACAACTGCTTCTATTCTTAAAACATTGACAAAAGTCACAGTTCACTGTAGTTCGTATATTGTCAACTCGTCAAATGAATTTCGATTCAGTGAAGACTCATTTTATACTTTTTCCATAGAAATTTCTGGAAATCTCTATATCTCAAGGAATAATCGTTCTATCAAGAAGTTTCTGGAACATTATGGAGGTCGCTAAATGTCGTCAAATTGACACTGAATCGCCAAATCAGGAAACCCTTCTAAATGGGAAATTCTGGCAAACCTGAGTTTCCGCCATCACCCACGTCATGCTGAAGTCATGGACAGTGTTTTCTTCGCCTGGCCTCCGAGACAGATGAAAGAGGAGGCGCCGAAGGGAAAGTTGGGCCTTCGCAACAATATTAATAGTTACAGTCCAAACTTAAAGTTTTAAATATAGTATAATCAACTTTTAAATACAGTATAACAACTTGTGCTGTAATGGCGGCACACGTTGTACTTTAAGCTTATACAAGTGACTTATACTAGTGTACTTATAGCTTAGAGCTTATATTTGTTGCATTAGTTTGTGAAAATATTGTACCACTATTTTTACCCAGGTTAGTCTTACTAAATACGGAAGATTCAATGACAAACTAAATACATATGCACGACAACTAAATGAAAACAAATAAAATATGAAAAAGTTTTCATATGGTTGTAAATGCACTTTATTTTTGACGAAACTATGCAAAATTTTGATTCTATTTAGCACACTTACTCCGTACAGTCATACACATTTTCGAATAATCGAAAAAGATATTCAAAACCGGAAGTGGAAATTCTTAGTGAATCCCTATTTCCTTTGGGATCGATATTAATTATCATTTATTCTGTATTTATAGTCCAACCTGAGAAATAAATGTTATAAGGGATATTTTAAAACTGGAAGTGGAAATCTTTGTAAATCTACTTCATCAATCAAAATTCCATGCTTAATTCTTATTAATTATCATCTAAGCTTTAGCCAATCTGGAGAAATGGATGGTTGAAGAAGATATTTTGAATGGGAACTAAAAATCCTTAGTACACTACGGTACATCCTCTAGATTTTGATACAAAATTCATATCAGTTGTCATCCAGTCTCTATTTAAATCCAATCTTGAGAAGTCAATTTTGAAATCATTATCTAATATTATATTTTTACTTTCCCTGCAATACATGGTAATGCATAGGGAAAGTATTGGAATGATGTCGAAAATCGCAACTCGAGTTTTCGACGGATCTACACGTTTCGAGACCTCTAGAATACGAAAAAGCCATTTTTAGCGTGAAGTATGTGTGTGTGTCTGTGTGTCTGTCTGTGCAGATTTTGTATCCACTCTAACTAAAAAACTAATGGACCGAATTTCATAAAATTTGGAAGGTATGTCCCTTGTGGGCGAATCTGGTGCTGATTAGTGTTGGGTACGATTCGGGATAAAAGAACTCGCCTTTTTTTGCGAAATGGTCCGCAAAAGCTTCTATCCACTGTAGCTGAAAAACTAGTGAACCGAATTTCACAAAATTCGGTAGATAAGTCACTTGTGGGACATCCTGGTGCTGATTAGATTTTGGCACGATTCGAAAAAACATAACCTGCCTTTTTTTGCAAAATGGCCCACAAAAATCGCCAAAATCAAAAATAAAAACTACATATACTCAAATATATCCAGTAGATGCTTGTTTAATACGTAATTTTTAACGAAGAAAAGAATAAGCTCAGCCCCATTACACTAGGACTAGCCGTTCTCGAGATATTTTAGTTCTTTCGTATTTTCTCTACGCCACCTTTGAAAATAAGTCGAGTTATCAAATGAGAACGAAAATTGAATTAAAAGTGAATTAAATTTAATTAAAATTAAGAGAATGTGAATATAAGTCTGCAGGGAAAGTCATGTGCTGCTCACATCAGATTTTTTTATTTTTTCATTCCATGATACCGAACGAGGAATGATTCCATATTATCTTCTCGACCTGTCAGGATTTTGGTGTTCATTGTACGGAAAATAATATGAGTGAAGGAAATTTATGCACATTTCATTAATTAACGAAGCAGAGTGTCAATATATACAATACTTCCTCGCTTTCCTTCGGGATTTTGCTTATTCTAGTTATAAATAGAATAAGCTGAGGGTATGTTCCCACCTGGATGGAATTATACTTGGCGCCCAAAACTGTGATTCATTTCATTTGGACGTTTTACCGAATTTTTCTGTATTTGGCAGAATTTCTTTACAATATAGTTGTTTTTGCTTAGGGATATATATATAAGGAGGGGCATATTACCGAATTTTTCAATACTTGGCAGAATTTCTTTACAATATAGTTGTTTTTGTTTAGGGATATATATGAGGAAGGGCATATTACTGAAGTTTTCAGTACTTGGCAGAATTTCTTTACAATATAGTTGTTTTTACTTCGGGATATATATATAAGGAGGGGCATATTACAGAATGTTTCTGTACTTGGCAGAATTTTTTTACAATATAGTTGTTTTTGCTTAGGGATATATATAAGGAGGGGCATATTACTGAATTTTTCAGTACTTGGCAGAATTTTTTTACAATATAGTTGCTTTTGCTTAGGGATATATATAAGGAGAGGCATATTACCGAATTTTTCAATACTTGGCAGAATTTCTTTACAATGTAGTTGTTTTTGTTTAGGGATATATATAAGGGGCATATTACTGAATTTTTCAGTACTTGGCAGAATTACTTTACAATATAGTTGTTTTTACTTAAGGATATATATAAGGATGGGCATATTAAGTGGAAAAGAAGGAACTATAGTAGTTGGTGGAACTTTCAATTTTTTTTATAATTAGGTGTTTCAATATTGCATGCCAACTCAGACTTTATATATTGCACTTGCAAATATACAGGGTGTCCCAAAAATATTGACCTCGACTTTTATTCCTTAAATATTGATCTTAGACATATATAATAAATTACAAGACTGCGTAAAAAAATTACAGAATTTTATGAAATCAATTAAAATTTTCAAGGGAATTAAATTTTAAGAAATACAAAATTTAAATATTTATACAGTCCCTGTACAAAAACATTTCCAATGAGGAAAATGTGCCCCATACACTAATAAGGTGATGTACAAAATTTCAGGATTTTATCATAAAAAGTCCCAGAGATGTGAAAAGACAAAAATGCTGACTTAAATCACTTTTCGATGTATCGACATGGGTTCTCAGAGGAGAAAAATCATTTTGGCAGATCGCGTTTCAGGGGTCATACACAAACTACGAAAGAAAACAATGATTACATAAATAAGTAATAATTTTGCTATTTATTCGTATAAAAGTATTTACACCGTGTAGAAATAATAATTTTGCACAAAGATTATAAAGCTTGTTCAAAATGTTTTCCATCAATGCCAGAGATTCATTAAAGATAAGAGGCAAATATTGTTTGCTTATGATGCATTTCTGCATTGCGTCATTTGCACTCTTGCTGTAAACATTTGCATTTTAATTTGTGATTTATCCCTCACCAACTTTGTTAACATATCTGTGGGACTTTTTATGATAAAATACTAAAATTTTGTACATCACCTTATTAGTGTATTGGGCACATTCTACTCATTGGAAATGTTTGTGTACAGGAGCCGCATAAAAATTTAAATTCTGTACTTCTTCAAATTCAATCCACTGAAAATTTTTATCGATTTAAAAAAACTCTGTACCCTTTTTTACGCAACTTTGTAATTTATTATATATGTCTAAATCAATATTTAAGGAATAAAATCGGAGGTCAATGTTTTTGGGACACCCTGTATACACTTTTATCATGACACTTTCCATTTCATAATATAGACAGATTCATAAAATACATGCTGCTATTGTATAATTTCTGAACAGGCCATCTATATTGCGCAGTTAATAAACTAGCCTCCGCAATACATGTATTAGACAAATGAGGACAGCCGAATGAGACAGTTAAGACAAGTGTTAATCGCTGGCTTTAAACCACTAGCCATTCAAACCTTATGACAGTTAACCATCTGTTTAATGTACATTGTCAATTGATGAGAACATTTCGAGTCGTTTAATGCATGGTTCTTGTATTAGAACCGAGTTGCATTCATGCGTTAGCGAAGTACTTAGTTCATGGACCACTGAATTCTGTTCAGGGGAGTTTCACTATAGCAGAGCAGCGTATACATTCAAATTATGGTCGTATACTCTGATTCATTCATTCATTGACAAAAATAATCAATCATTCCTGTAGAAGCTTGAAACACGAACATGATAATTTGTAGATCCCCAGTAAATGAGAAGGGCTGGATGTGTATCATAATTTGTAACTGTACACATATAATATACACTTTATAACAAAAGAAATCGACGCACCAAGAAGGAGTTGTCCGATTGTAATAAAAATTGGTGGATGTGAAGAACATACATAGAAAAATAAATGATTAACATTTCAGAACAATTTGACCGTATACAAAGGGAGGAAGTCAATAAGGCGTTGGTCCACATCTGGCCTGGATGCAAGATGTCACCCGGCGTGACATAGACTGATAAAGTTCATGGATGGTGTCCCGCGGAATGTCTTGCCAAATTGTCTCCAACTGTCGGGCTAAATCGTCAGCAATCCGGGATGGTTGCAATCGTCTTCCCATAACGTCCCAAATGTGCGCCATGGGAGGGAGATCAGGTGACCTAGCTGGCCAAGAAAGTGTTGGGCAAGCTTGAAGACAATTCATAGCAATACGCGCCGTGCGCGACCGGGCATTATCTTGTTGAAAAGTAAGTCCGGGGTGTCGTAAAAGGAACGGTAACACAATCGGTCGTAGAATGTTATTTACGTACCTCTGTGTTGTCAGTGTGCCAGAAATGACTACCAAAGACGTAAGATATCCGCAGTCGAAAATGCAACAGAAATTTTGACCACACATTCAGAATAGCTCCTTATGTGCACCTGCTGAATGAGCAGTTCCGATGCGCTAGAGCTCCCACTATTTATTCTTTGGACACCAAATTTTATTCATTTGCATGTTCGCTCAAAATGCCTTTGCATACGAAATTACAATCGGACAACTCCTTCTTGGTGTGTCTATTTTTTTGTTATAGAGTATATTTCGGTGCGTAGTTAGTTGTTGACATCACAAACTGGACGTTGCTATGCGAAGCAGTGGACGATGTGTATCATTGTATCATTTGGATCTCATTCTCAAAAAAGTTAATAAGTACATGACTTTCACTAAAGGAAAGTATGGTTTTCATGTACGGGAGGGAAATATTGAAAAGCTATACGTTTTTGAGGGTACTGTTTGCAAAGAAAGCACATTTTTAGCATTCCTAATTCGTTTCACAAAATGTTTGATTTCAGAAATCAAAAGAAGACTGAAATAAATTGAAGAGGACTGACGTGGAACGCAGTCAGCATTAACGTACGCAGCTGACACTGGTATTAGCTATACTTGCCTATACTCGCTATACTCGCCTGCTAAGAGCATCTTAGAGCTTTTTCAGAAAGCGTTGAAACTGGTTATCAAAGACAGTAAAATTTATGCAATAAAGAGGAAAATTAATTAATACAATTTTACTTAATGCCTCGTCATCTATGGATGAAGATCGGCATAGTTTAGCGTTAGTCAAAATACAGGTATTAATTACCGATTTCGCGAAATTATGATTTAGAAGCGACATTAATAGTTTTCCCCCTATAATACATGATAATGCATAGGGAAATTACTGCAATCATGCCAAAAATTGCAACTCGACTTTTCCATGGAGCTACACGTTTTGGGACTTCTAGAAAGAGAAAAAAATTAATTTAGCGGGGTCAGGGAATCCATATGCGTCTCTCTCTCTCTCTGTGTGTGTGTGTGCGTGTGTGTGTGTATCTGTCTGTAAAATGAATGTATCCACTCTAACTCAAAAATTAATATATCAAAGTTCATAAAATTTTATAAGAAACTGACGTGTGGGTGACCCTGATGCTGATTAGATTTGGGTATGTTTCGAGATAAAAGAACAAGCCTTTTTTTGCGAAATGTTGTATGTGTGTGTGTGTGTGTGTGTGCATGTGTGTGTGTGTGCAATGTATGTATCCACTCGAGCTAAAATATAATTGACTAAATTTCACAAAATTTGGAAGATAAGTCACTTGTGGGATGCTCTGGTGCTGATTAGGTTTTGGTACGAATCGGAAAAAAATAACCTAACACTTTTTATGACATGGCCGCAAAAATTTCCAAAATCTGCCATGAAAGACTACGTATGCTTAAATATGTAAATTAAATGATTGTTTGATACGGAATTTTTGACGAGGAAAATAATAAGTCCAACCGTATTACTCTAGGACTAACCGTTCTCTAGATATTTTAGTTTTTTCGCATTTTTGTTATGTCGACCCTGAAAAAATGTACAGCTACCAAATAAAAACAAAAATTGAATTAAAAGTACAGAATCAGCGTTATTTTGTGCAATTAAACTGAATTTAATGAATTATTAAAGAAATAAAGAAAGCATGAATTTGAGTTTGCAAGGAAAGTCATGTGCTGCCCACATCAGATTTTTACTTTCCTTATATATATAATGTATAAGGAAAGTATTGTGACGGGATCAAAAATTCGAATTCGAGTTTTCGACGGGAGAGCACTTTCAAGCATCCCTGATCATGAATCAAAAATCTTTGAAGTGATGTCTGTGTGTGTGTGTGTGTGTGTGTTGTGTGTGTGTGTGTGTGTGTGTGTAAGGGAAAGAGAGACAGACTCTGGAGACGATAACTGACGAACGAATGGACTGATTCGAACGAAATTTGGTACAAAAATCACAATCCGTAAACACTGGAAGTCTATTGTTTTTATATGCAATCGAATGTTCAGAACCCCCCCCCCCCCTAAATTTTCAAGTGATACTTTGAAAACATCTTCAAAACATCAATATCGCTAATAAAGTTACGAAAAGAGACATTTGTTATGTAATTTTTCATTAGAAAACGATTGGTATAAATTTTAGAACGCTAACATGAACCGTTCTCGAGATATTGCACATTTTTCAAAAAAATTATCAAAAAGTCATATAAAATAAAAAAAAAATTCCTATTGAGAAACATGTTCACTTTTCATATGTAATACCATGCAATAAATTGGGTGATATCATTCTCGTGAATCTATCTCGTGCCATTCATGAAATTAGATACTTTGAGTAATACTTTTGTATTTAAACGCCAATAGTCATTTATCTGCTGAAAGAATAACTTATTTCTTTGTCCATAACGCTTGGTGAGATTTTGGCGACGAATTTGATGGAATGTTGCCAACTTGGCGTTTTTTTTTAATGTTGCTAAATTAACGAAAAACTCGCCAAATGGATAAGAATGACGCTAAATCAATGACAATTCATTGATTATGACGATATGAAAAATGACGACTCTTTGACGAAAATTTAATATCTTGGAAAGAATACAAATAACTGCTGTAAATTTTTTTACTGTAAAAGTAGTAAATTCATTGCATTATATAAGGAAAGCCATGTGCTGTCCACATCGGATTTTTTTTTATTGGAAATAGGCAAAATACCGTAAAACGTTATACATATTCGTAACAATATTCAGAACTTTTATTAAGTGTATAAATGTCACATTTAGTGACCGGCAGTCATTTAGTGCACGCGAAGCGGCGTTGAAAATGGCTAGTTTATTATAATGTCTACATTATCTTCTGTAAATAAAAAAAATTTCAAAAAATCGTATTTTCAATATCAATACAGAATCTAGGAAAAAACATTCTGATGCGAGCAGCACGTTACTTTTCCTACAGAGTCAAATTCATTGTATCTTTATTTTATCAATATTTCATTAAACTGAGTTTAATTGCTCTAAATAATACGCATGATTATTTGAAATTACACTGATTTTACACTTTTAATTCAATTTTCGTTTACACTCGGTAACTGGACTTATTTTCAAAACCAGCGTAAATTACATATATCGGGAAAGGCTAGTCCTAGAGTAATGGGATTGGTCTTATTCATTGTTATATTCATCCTTAAAAGTTAGGTAAAAATCTGATGTGGGCAGCACATGACTTTCCCTGCAAACTTATATCCACGTTCCCTTTATTTTAATTAAATTTAATTAACTTTTAATTCAATTTCCATTCTCATTTGATAACTGGACTTATTTTCAAAAATGACGTAGAGAAAATACGAAAAAACTAAAATATCTCGAGAACGGCTAGACCTAGTGTAATGGGGTTGGTCTTATTCATTTCTTCGTTAAACATTACGTATTAAACAAGTATGTACTGGATATATTTGAGCATACGTAGTTTTTTATTTTAGATTTTGCAGATTTTTGCGGACCATTTTACAAAAAACGGCAGGTTATTTTTTTCCGAATCTTACCGACATCTAATCAGCACCAGGATAACTCACAAGTGATTTATTTGCCGAATTTTGTGAAATTCGGTCCATTAGTTTTTTAGCTAGAGTTGATAAAATTTTTTGCGAGCCATTTCATAAAAAAGGCGGGTTCTTTTATCCCGAATCGTACTTAAAATTAATCAGCAACAGATTCACCCACAAGTGACGTACCTGCCAAATTTTGTGAAATTCGGTCCATTAGTTTTTTAGTTAGAGTGGATACAAGATCTGCACAGACAGACAGACAGACACACACACAGACATACAGACACACACACAGACGTCAAGCTAAAAATAGTTGTTCGTATTCTAGAGGTCTCGAAACATGTAGATCCGTCGAAAATTCGAGTTGGGATTTTCGGCATGAGTCCAATACTTTCCCTATGTATTGCAGGGAAAGTAAAAATCTGATGTGGGCAGCACATGACTTTCTCTGCAGACTTATATTAACGTTCTCTTTATTTTAACTAAATTTATTTCACTTTTAATTCAATTTTCGTTCTCATTCGGTAACCGGGCTTATTTTCAAAGGTGGCGTAGGGAAAGTACGAAAAACTAAAATATCTCGAGAACGGCTAGTCCTAGTGTAATGGGGTTGGTCTTATTCTTTTCGTCGTTAGCAATTACGTATTTAATCAGCATTTAATGGATATATTTGAGTACACATTTGAGATTTTTGCGGGCCATTTTGCAAAAAAAAGCAGGTCATTTTTTTCCGAATCGTACCAAAATCTAATCAGCACCAAGGTAACCCACAAGTGACTCATCTACCGAATTTTGTGAAATTCGGTCCATCAGTTTTTCAGTTACTGTGGATACAAGATTTTGCGGGCCATTTCGCAAAAAAAGGCGGGTTCTTTTATTCCGAATCGTACCCAAAACTAATCAGAACCAGACTCGCTCACAAGTAACTTACCTACCAAATTTTGTGAAATTCGGTCCATTAGTTTTTTAGTTAGAGTGGATACAAAATCTGCACAGACAGACACACAGACACACAGACAGACACACAGACAGACACACACAGACGTCACGCTAAAAATGGTTTTTTCGTATTCTAGAGGTCTTGAAACGTGTAGATCCGTCGAAAACTCGAGTTGCGATTTTCGACATGATTCCAATACTTTCCCTATAGATTAGCATGTATTGCAGGGAAAGTAAAAATCTGATGTGGGCAGCACATGATTTTCCCTGCAGACTTATATTAACGTTCTCTATATTTTATTTAAATTTATTTCACTTTTAATTATTTCAATTAAAAGTGAAATGAATATTTAATTAATATTTAATTATTTCAATTTTCGTTCTCATTCGGTAACTGGACTTCTTTTCAAAGGTGGCGTAGAGAAAATACGAGAAACTAAAATATCTCGAGAACGGCTAGACCTAGTGTAATGGGGTTGGTCTTATTATTTTCGTCGTTAAAAATTACGTATTAAACGTGCATTTAATGGATATATTTGAGTATACCTAGTTCTTTAGTTTAGAATTTGACGATTTTTGCGTACCATTTTGCAAAAAAAGGCAGGTTATTTTTTTCCGTATCGTACCAAAATCTAATCAGCACCAATGTGATCCATAAGTGACTCATGTACCGAATTTTGTGAAATTTGGTCCATTAGTTTTTCTTTTAGAGTGGATACAAGCTTTGCGGGCCATTTCGCAAAAAAAGGCGGGTTCTTTTATCCCAAATCGTACCCAAAACTGATGACACAGACAGACACACAGACACACAGACACACAGACACACACACAGACGTCACGCTAAAAATGGTTTTTTCGTATTCTTGAGGTCTCGAAACGTGTAGATCCGTCGAAAACTCGAGTTGCGATTTTCGGCATGATTCCAATACTTTCCCTATACATTACCATGTATGGCAGGGAAAGTAAAAATCTGATGTGGGCAGCACATGACTTTCCCTGCAGACTTATATTCACGTTCTATTCATTTAAATTAAATTTAATTCATTTTTAATTCAATTTTCGTTCTCATTTGAAAACTGGACTTATTTTCAAAAATGATGTAGGAAAAATACGAAAAACTAAAATATCTCGAGAACGGCTAGTCCTAGTGTAATGGGGTTGGTCTTATTCTTTTCTTCGCTAAAAATTACGTATTAAACAAGCATTTAATGGCTATATTTGAGCATACGTAGTTCTTAAGTTTAGATTTTGATGATTTTTGCGGGCCATTTTGCAAAAAAAGGCAGGTTATTTTTTTTCGAATTCTACCAAAATCTAATCAGCACCAGGGTGGCCTACAAGCGACTTATCTACCAAATTTTGTGAAATTCGGTCTATTAGTTTTTCAGCTAGAGTGGATACAAGCTTTTGCGGGCCATTTCGCAAAAAAAGGCGGGTTCTTTTATTCCGACTCGTACCCAAAACTAATCAGCACTAGCCCCGCCCACAAGTGACTTACTTACAAAATTTAGTGAAATTCGGTCCATTAGTTTTTTAGTTAGAGTGGATACAAAATCTGCACAGACAGACAGACACACAGACAGACAGACAGACAGACACACAGACAGACAGACACACAGACAGACACACAGACACACACACAGACGTCACGCTAAAAATGGTTTTTTCATATTCTAGAGGTCTCGAAACGTGTAGATCCGTCGAAAACTCGAGTTGCGATTTTCGGTATGATTCCAATACTTTCCCTATACATTACCATGTATTGCAGGGAAAGTAAAAAACAAGCATTTAATTAATACATCTGAGCATACTTAGCCTTTTATTTTAGATTTTGACAATTTTTTGGGGGAACGTAATAATAAAAAGAAATAGAATCAATACTTCATTTAATTGCAACTTAATATTTACTTGACATCTATTGTCTAAGTTTATCAATTAAAACAACTCTGGTAAATCCCCAAGCCACATAACAATTCTTTTTAGCAACCCAGACATCCTTCTGAGAATTAACGACTTTCAAATCCCTAGTGTTCCCCATGTCAACAAAATGTTTACAATACCATTCGAGGATTTTGCCAGACGTTATTTTATGGCGTGGATTAGTCTGTTGCTAACAGATGGAGTTATACGTCTTGAAAGAGTGATTTATTATATGAGAGTAGAAAATATACGTTAGCAAGGCTTAAGCTGTTTAATTTTAAGATGGCAGATGCTCCGTGGAAAAGTACCAGTTGTTTATAAACACTGTACATTATACCGAGTGTCGTGGTATTTATTATTTTCACAGCATATGGGATGATTTATTTTAACACGGATGAAATACTAAGCGTTCTTGGATCATATATAAGGTCTTTATACGCAAATAATTCAGATCACGCAACCCAATATTTACATTGCTTGTATTGAACAAAAATCTGATTGACAGTATGGGTAGAGCTGGATATAGCAACTGTGAAAGAGGTGATTTTTTTTCCGCATGAGAAATGCAATGAATTTTACTCAAAAACAGATTGAATTATTACAGGGTAAACAAGAAAGATTAATCCTGAATAAAGCATTAAGAAATACTTTCCAACTGAAATTCAATTTTATTTAAGCATCTCTAAAATGGGATGCATTCAGAGCAAATATTATTGAAATTATCGCAGTACTGCAGTAATTTGTTATATTTGAAAACTTGGAACTTCATCGAAAAAGCCAATTGCACAAAATGAATTTTATACAAAAGACGCCATCGAAATATAAATCGTCTGCTTCTCCATGTAAAATCAATGAATATTTCCTTCTTATCACTTATATTCCAAACTTCAGAGCTAATTAGTTTTGCGTAAAAAAAAAATTCGGCAATTCTTATACCAAATCAATTTATAATCTCTTGATTTGTGTATAAATATATTCCTACTAAGCGTAAGTATAAATCGTGGTACTCTTCTAGCAATATCCATAATATTAAATTAAACAAGAAAGATCAATCATGCTTAAAGCATTGATTATGAAACACTTTCCACCTTCAATGCAATTTTATTTAAACATGTCTAAAATGCAATACATTCCTCGGTAATATTTTAAAACTTATCACAATACTACCATTGATCTATTATATTTGAAAACTTAAACCTTCATCAAAAAAATGAACTTCATTCAAATGACGGCATTGAAATATAAATTGCCTGGTTTAAGCATCTCTAAAATGTGATATCTTACTCGGTAATAATTTTAGAATTATCATAATACCACGATAATTTATTATATTTAAAAACTTCATCGAAAACAACTGAAATTCATTCAAATGACGTCATAGAAAAAATAACACGCCTGGCTCTCTCTAAAAAAGCAGCATTTCATTCATAAATAACTTCCCATTCATGCCATT
This sequence comes from Amaurobius ferox, assembly GCA_951213105.1. Taxonomy (NCBI): domain Eukaryota; kingdom Metazoa; phylum Arthropoda; class Arachnida; order Araneae; family Amaurobiidae; genus Amaurobius; species Amaurobius ferox. Next base: position 122,674,495 of record OX578135.1, on the reverse strand, counting down.
CATCACAAAATTATAATAATTTATTTTATTTAAAAATTAAGACCATGGAGCTATAAGTAATTGTACTCTATGCTTAAAACTTCATCGCAAAAAATCGTTCTTCTCTCGGTAAAGTCAATGAATATTTCTTTCATATCAGCTATGCAGACTCCATGAGCTAAATTCCTTTGCGTTAAAAAAATACAGCAATTCCTATACAACTCATCCTACATATTTTGCTGTTTACATTTCACATAAGTGAAAAATAGGCTTCGTTAGAGAAATAATCAAAGTTGGATGCTCATTTAAACTCAAATATATTGTAATTGCGTTGTTTCAGTATGTAGATGCACAGAATTTAAGCGAAAATAAAGAGGTTTTCCGACGAATACAGCACTCAATATGAATTAAAAAGAACTTTAAAAATGACGATTTTGAGACAAGATGGATGCCGTATTATATTTTGAAGTTGGTCACGTGACAGTTTCATATCATGGTCACGTCATCGCTTCATATAAGAGGTGTAATTATTATTTTAATTTTTATTTAAAAAACTACTGAATATATTTTGCTGAATTTTTTTTTATATATTTTATGGAATAATTTGAATATTACCTAAAATTTTCGAAGCAATTTGTGAATTTTAAATCCGCTTGAAAAATGTTTGAATAATTAGGTCCCATAGGGTTCAATGTATTTCATTTTTTCAACCCGGGTTCAATCCAAAACTAATTGGGTGATATTATTTATTTATATTCCCATAGGTCCTACAGACCGTCTGAACAACATACTAAAATTTCATTTTGATTAAGTCATTTTTACGGCAGTTATCGTGCTAACGGACAGACAGACAGACAGACAGACAGAATGAACAAAGTCATAAACACTTTTCAACTTTGTTGTAAAGTGTTAAAAAAGTATTGTAATAAATCTATTAGATATGATGATAAAAGTGATCTACAAGAATTTTGCAGACTACGCAAAGTGAAGGATGGAATCAAAAATTATTTTACTAATCATGTTGCTATCATGGAACTAAATCTCAACAAGAACCCTAAAGCTTACTGGAATTTTTGTAAAGGCGATTCACATGGTAGTTTGGGGATCTCGTCAATGAGTTATAATAATACTGATTATACTACTGATAATGATATTGCTAACTACTTCGCGGATTTCTTTGAATCAGTTTATATCCAAAGTAGCCAACCTATTATTTTTGAACTGCTGACTAAGAATTGTGAACTCAGTAATATTGACTTAATTAATGTTAAATATATTTCTGAAAATGATGCTGCCTAATCACTGAAGAAGTTAAAATCCAGTCAGTCTATAAGCTGTGATGATGTTCCCTCTTTCATCATTAAGGGTTGTGCTGGCGCTCTAACTTACCCCTTGCTCATCTTATTTAATCTTTCGATTTAAATTATGACTTTTCCGAATGTCTGGAAATACGGTCACGTTATTACTGTACATAAAAAGAACAACAAACATGATATTTCCAACTACAGGCCTATTACTATTCTGTCCCCTTTTCCCAAAGTTTTTTAATCTGTTATGCATGAAAGGATATTTTCCCAACTTAAGCAATGGATATCTCCGTACCAGCATGGATTTATGCCAATGCGATCAACAGTAACTAATTTAGTTTGTATTACCAGTGATATTATTGATGCCATTGAAACCAAGAGGCAACTGGGTGTTATTTATACTGATTTTAGTAAAGCATTTGAACACATCGATCTAGGGTTACTAACCCATAAACTAATTACTATCGGATTTAGTATTGATTTGTCGACTTCGTTGTACTCTTATATTACAGATAGACTGTATTCTGTAAAATACCTTGGTGTAACCTCTAGACTATACAGTAATTCCTCTGGTGTTCCCCGGGGTTAAAATCTGGGTCCACTTCTTTTTATAATTTTTATTAATGAAATACCCCGGATTTTAAAAACTGCAAAATGTCTTATGTTTACAGACGATTTGAAACTTTATATGAAAATCAACTCATTATGGATTGTGAACTGATGCAGAGAGATCTAGATGAACTGTACAACTGGTCTGTTTTAAATAAACTCCACTTAAATGCTTCTAAATGCTATGTTATGAGCATGGCTAGGATCCGTAATACTTACAATTACAATTACGTTTTAAATAATTTAACTCTATCTCGATGTACTCATATTATGGATTTGGGTGTCACTTTCGATGATACTTTTAACTTTCAGAGACATATCGATAATACTATTAAAATAGCCTACCCAAGACTTGGTTTCACCTTACGACGATATCGTGTTTTTGCCAGGTCTGATACTATTATTTGTATTTACTCGTATAATGCCCTTGTTAAACCAATTTTGGAATATTGTGCAGTGATCTGAGACCTTGTTTACAATCTGCATTCTCAACGAATAGAAGTCGTGCAAAATAAACTTTTACGTACTATTGATTACAGATTGACTGGCTATTATTCTTATGATATGCATGCGAGTGAACTCAGACAAAAATATAATTTAATGTCTCTTAAAAAAAGAAGAAAATGGTCCTGTCACTTGTTTTATTATAAAGTTTTAAATAATACTATTGATTGCCCCACTTTACTTTCTTGCCTGGAATTTCATATACCTGTTAGTAATACTAAGAGAAAAACTTTGTTTCACAGTACTACTGTTAAACACGATTACATTAAATGCTATTCTATCTATAAATTTATTGATCTAATTTATAATGCATATTGTACTGATATTGATATATTTAATTTGACTCCTACCTCTTTTAAAAAATCCTGTTTGAATGTGCTTGACATGTATACTACCTAGTATTCTTGTATTTTATGTTCTGTTCTTTTTATATTTGAGTGGCTACTGTAACAGGATTTTATCTGTATTTTCCACGTAAATTGAATAAAAAATAAATAAATAAACAATACTAAAATCCCATAGACAATACTAATCTCAACAACATACTAAAATTTCATTTTGAGTGGCTACTGCAACTGTATTTTATCTGTAGTTTCCACGTAAATTGAATAAAAAATAAATAAATAAACAATACTAAAATCCCATAGACAATACTGCTCTCAACAACATACTAAAATTTCATTTTGAGTGGCTACTGCAACTGGATTTTATCTGTAGTTTCCACGTAAATTGAATAAATAATAAATAAATAAACAGTACTAAAATCCCATAGACAATACTGATCTTAACAACATACTAAAATTTCATTTTGAGTGACTACTGTAACTGGATTTTATCTGTAGTTTCCACGTAAATTAAATAAAACATATATAAATAAACAATACTAAATTCCCATAGACAATACTAATCTCAACAACATACTAAAATTTCATTTTGAGTGGCTACAGTAACTGGATTTTATCTGTAGTTTCCACGTAAATTGAATAAAAATTATATAAATAAACAATACTAAATTCCCATAGACAATACTAATCTCAACAACATACTAAAATTTCATTTTGAGTGGCTACTGTAACTGGATTCTATCTGTAGTTTCTACGTAAATTGAATAAAAAATAAATAAACAATACTAAAATCCCATAGACAATACTGATCTCAACAACATACTAAAATTTCATTTTGAGTGGCTACTGCAACTGGATTTTATCTGCAGTTTCCACGTAAATTGAATAAAAATTAAATAAATAAACAATACTAAATTCCCATAGACAATACTAATCTCAACAACATACTAAAATTTCATTTTGAGTGGCTACTGTAACTGGATTTTATCTGTAGTTTCCACGTAAATTGAATAAAAAATAAACATATAAACAATACTAAAATCCCATAGACAATACTGATCTCAACAACATACTAAAATTTCATTTTGAGTGGCTACTGCAACTGGATTTTATCTGTAGTTTCCACTTAAATTGAATAAAAAATAAATAAATAAACAATACTAAAATCCCATAGATAATACTGATCTCAACAACATACTAAAATTTCATTTTGAGTGGCTACTGTAAGTGGATTTTATCTGTAGTTTCCACGTAAATTGAATAAAAAAGAAATAAATAAACAATACTAAAATCCCATAGACAATACTAATCTCAACAACACACTAAAATTTCATTTTGATGAATAAAATTCATTTTGAAGCAGTTGTCGTACGAACGGATAGACAAAATGAACAAAGTAATAACCACTTTACAATTATGATGGAAAGTGCTTTACGATAAAATATTAATACGCTAACTTACATTAGAAATATCTCCTGAAAGGCATGTATACCATTGTAGCGTGGCTAAAATAATACCTCCTCTTTTTCCTCGACTTCCCTCGGCCATAAAGAATTGAACTTTAAATATTTTATAAAGCGTACCAAACCCTGTCTTCAAATATATTTCTGTCGAAAGTATATATTACTTTTCTTGTGATATGGACTATTAGACGAATTTATTGTATGCAAATATCCAATTAGACGGCGTGTACTATATATGATGGAAACTTTGTATTTCTCAGAGTCCCGTTGCCGATTCATTTGCATTCATAATTTCATTGAGTAAGGGGAGAATAATGAAGTCTCACTTACTGTATACAGTGAATTCATTCTCGATAAAACAAAAATCACGAAGGGAATTATTGCTAAAATAAAACGAGGCAAAATAATAAGTTGCGATTTAATTATGTTTGTGTTCTTGTTCAAAGTCGCGTTCTGTATTAAATGTATTGCTGATCTCTATGCTTATCGCGATGATAAACTGATTACAAAGAACAGTAAACACACTCTAGGGGAAACTGTGGGACCCCGTTTAAAACATACAGAGAGTGAAATGAGTCAATCTATGAAAGCAGGCAATAGCATGTATGGAAACTGTGTTTTCCATACAGTCTATATTTCGAACGTTTACGTTTCGAACGTCCCCTCAAATGTAGATTTTATAATAATTTAATTTATGTCTAATTTTTACTTTCCTTATATACATAATGTATAAGAAAAGTATTGTGACGGGGTCGAAAATTCGAATTCGAGTTTTCGACGGGAGAGCACGTTTCAAGCATCACTGATCACGAATTGAGGTGATGTCTGTGTGTGTGTGTGTGTGTGTGTGTGTGTGTGTGTGTGTGTGTGTGTGTGTGTCAGTGAGTCGGTGAAGACGATAACTCACGAACGAATGGACCGATTCGAACGAAATTTGATGCAAAAATCACAATCCATAAACACTGAAAGCCTATTGTTTTTATACGCAATCGAATGCTCAGAATCCCCCTAAATTTTCGAGTGAAATTTTGAAAAAAAACGTCTAAAAATCAAAACCGCTAATAAAGTTACACAAATAGACATTTCTTATGTAATTTCTCATTAGAAAACGATTGACATAAATTTTAGAACGCTAACATGAACCGTTTTTGAGATATTGCACATTTCTCAAAAAAATTATCAAAAAGTCATATAAAATAAAAAATATATTTCCTATTGAGAAACATGTTCACTTTACATTTGTAATACCATGCGATAAATTGGGTGGCATCATTCTCGTGGATCTAGCTCGTTCCATTCATGAAAAAAGATACTTTGAGTACTACTTTTGTATTTGAACGCCAATAGTCACTGATCTTCTGTAAGAATAACTTATTTCTTCGTCCATAACGCTTGGCGAGATTTGGGCGACGAATTTGCTGGAATGTCACCAACTGGGCGACTTTTTTAAATGTTGGTACATTAACGAAAAACTCGCCAAATGGATAAAAAGGACGCTAAATCAATGACGACTCATTGATGATGACGACATGAAAAATAACGACTCATTGACGAAAATTCAATATCTTGGAAAGAAAAATAACTAATATAAAAATAATCTAGTATTTTTTACTGTAAAAGTAGTAAATTTATTGCATTATATAAGGAAAGTCATGTACTGCCCATATCAGATTTTTTACCTAGAGATTGATCTATGTAAAAAATATGATATCTCTGTCTTTGTTATTACAATTTCATCATTTCAAACTGACTACTCTGACACTACAAGTCTCAATAAGGTGTTTCGCTTTCGTTCGGGAAATTAAATATTTTGCTGTGCGAAAACTTTAAATAAATAACCATTTGCAAACTATACTTTCCCTCCTGACTGTGAGACCAGAAATAGATCTCACATGTGTTTTGGTGAGACAAGTTTATGCCAGTTATTTATTGTGTCCGAAACATCGAACAATACTTGCAGTTTGGATGGCGTCGAGGTTTACGGCAAACCATAAATTTAGGAGCATCAAGACAAAGGGGACCGAGCGGGCCCTTACTAGGATGCCAAGTAGCGGCATTGGTTCAATGATTAACCAATGCAGAAAGTGCTTGTTTCGTCACACTGAATGCTGAAAATGAAAGCAAAGGGGGAGTGACAACTCCGAGGGAAAAAGGAAGCCACAGCCTGTGACCGAGGAAGGACACTAGGAGTAGACTTATACAGATAACTTCGACATTATGACTTAGTAGACATGTTCTGAAACTTGTGCAACGTGATGACTTGTGGATAGACTAGTTCGAGATCCTGACAACAAGAACCATGATTTAGAAAATAGAGCACGACGACTAGATATGTGGAGAGAACAGCCTAAGAGAATGAAATAAATGCGAGTGTTGAGTCAGCAGTACGGTATGATCGCCGAATTTACGTGTCGATGCATCACACCACGAGTTAATGCTAGTAATAAGGACGACATCAAGTACGTGCTGCTAACAAAGTCCAAGACAGACTTGAAGGTATGTGTTCCTCAAAAAGAAATCTAGATCTAAACATATATTAGGAAATTTAGGTGGTCTCACATGTTCCCGCCTCCGAAATAATATAATTAATTGTGTAATGAATTTAATAAGTATTTTATGCTGTTAATAAATGTTTTATTGCTAAAGTTAAAATGATGTGATCCATTTAGTATTATATTAATTAATAATTCTTTTACAGAACTCGCGTGAAAGTTAAATAATTGGAGAGTTATTGCGAACACAACGTAGTAGTAATAATAAATGTTAATTATAACTTTAAGCTCATTTTCTTTTCATGTACCACACTGACTATCAGATGATTTATCTTTGCTCCTAATTTCAAGTCTGTATCTCATCGAAAAAGGCGTTTTCTTCAAGATTCTTTAATATAAGGTTGGGTTATGAGCGCAGCAATCAATCAAAAAATTGCTAACCTAACGTCGCCCCGAGAGTATCATTCCGTCATTCGTAAAGCTAAGGAACAGGAGAGTTGTTGACAAAACACAGCAAGTTTTCCCATTATTACATAAAAAAAGTGTTTTTTAATTTTGAAATGGCAATAAATATCCAGACGTGAATAATCTGTACAGAGAGTTTTAATTGTATAACACTTTCCTCACTTTTACGTTCAAAAGAGATTTTCGGTCTCTTTAGACAGTCCAAGAAAAAAATGCGCGCATTTGCTATTCCCGTGACATCAAATGCACAGAACCAGAATTAAAAAAATCTGATGTGGGCAGCACCTGACTTTCACTGCAGACTTACATTGGCGTTCTCTTTATTTTAATTCAATATTATTCACTTTAAATTTCATTTTTGTTTCCATTTGGTAACTGGACTTATTTTCAAAGATGACTTAGCAAAAATACGAAAAAAATTAAATATTTCGAGAACGGTTAATTTTAGTGCAATGGACTTGATCTTATTCTTTTCATCGTTACACATTACGTGTAATTATATATTTGAGTACACTTGATATATTTGAGTACACGCAGTTTTTTATTTTAGATTTAGGCGATTTTTGAGGGCCAATTTGCAAAAAAAGGAAGGTTAATTTTTCCGAATCGTACCAAAATCTAATCAGCGCCAGAGTAACCCACAAGTGACTTATTTACAGAATTTTGTGAAATTCGATACATTGAATTTTTAGCAAGAGTGGATAAAATTTTGCTGGCCATTTCGCAAAACAAAGTGGGTTCTTTTATTCCGAATCGTACCCAAAACTAATCAGCACCAGATTCGCCTACAAGGGACTTAACAACCAAATTTTATGAAATTTGGTCGATTAGCTTTTTAGTTAGAGTGGATACAAAATCTTCAGAGACGGAGAGACACACAGACAGACGCACATACAGACACACACACACACAGACGTCACGCTAAAAACAGATTTTTCGTATTCTAGAGGTCTCGAAAAGTGTAGATCCGGCGAAAACTCGAGTTGCGATTTTCAGCATGATTCCAATACTTTCCCTATACATTATCATGTATTGCAGAGAAAGTAAAAATCTGATTTGGCCAGCACATGACATGACTTTCCTTGCAGACTTATATCCACGCTCTCTTTATTTTAATGAAATTTAATTCACTTTTAATTCAATTTTCGTTCTCATTTGGTAACTGGATTTATTTTCAAAGGCGGCGTAGAGAAAATACGAAATAATTAAAATATCTCGAGAACGGATAGTCCTAGTGTTGAAGACCCAGACCGTTCGACTCATCCAAAGGACTCGAGTAACTGCTTGGACGGCCGGGAAAGGGATAGTCCTAGTGTAATGGGGTTGGTCTAATTCCTAGTCCTAGTGAATTCCTAGTCCTTCCCTAATTAATTATTCCTAGTGTAATGGGGTTGGTCAAATTCATTTCCTCGTTAAAAATTACGTATAAAACCAGAATTTAATGGATATATTTAAGCTTACTTAGTTTTTATTTTAGATTTTGACAATTTTTACGGGCCATTTCGCAAAAAAGGCAGGTTATGTTTTTTTCGAATTGTACCAAACTCTAATCAGTACCAGGGTGACCCACAAGCCACTTATCTACAGAATTTTGTAAAATTCGGTTCATTAGGTTAGCAGCTAGATTGGATAAAGGCAATTTTTGAGGGCATTTCGTAAAAAAAGGCGGGTTCTTTTATTCCGAATCGTACCCAAAACTAATCAGCACCGGACTCGACCACAAGTGACTTACCAAATTTTATGAAATTCGGTTAATTAGTTTTTTAGTTAGAGTGGATACAAAATCTGCACAGACAGGCAGTCAGCCAGACAGACAGACACCCAGACAGACACACAGACACACACACACAGACGTCACGCTAAATATATTTTTTTCGTATCTCGAAACGTATAGATCCGTCGAAAACTCGAGTTGCGATTTTCGACATGATTCCAATACCTTCCCTATACTTTCTCTGCTCTTCCGAAGAAAACTCGATTTAGAATGTTCGTCCCCCGTCTTTTTATACATTACTCAACTCTCCTTATGCATTATAATATGTATTTAAGGAAAGTAAAAATAGCACATTGCAAAACTCATTTGAAATCTACAGCCGCATTCACATCCATTCATACCCAATTAGATAACGCCCACATAAAGCATTTTTATCAGCAGGAGATCATTATTGCGCTGTCACTTGAAATAGGGATTTATTCAAACTAAACATATAAAGTATAGCAATAAAGTATATATTATCTTGACAGGTGCTACTTCCATTTCTATTCCCAATATATGTATCTTTTGGGATAAATAATAAAAATTTATCCTCAATCTTGACTCAATTATATATACCGGATAAGGATAGTTAAACTTGGAACGTAGCACACCTTTTTTATTACTTTCCCTGCAATACATGGTAATGTATATTAAAAGTATTGGAATCATGCCGAAAATCGCAACTCGAGTTTTCGACGGATCTACACGTTTCGAGACCTCTAGAATACGAAAAAACCATTTTCAGCGTGACGTCTGTGTGTGTGTCTGTGTGTCTGTCTGTGCAGATATTGTATCCACTCTAACTAAAAAACTAATTGATCGAATTTCATAAAATTTAGTTGGTAAGTCACTTGTGCACGAATCTGGTGCTGATTAGTTTGGGTATGACTCGAGTTGAAAGAACCCGCCTTTTTTTGCGAAATGGCCCGCAAAAGCTTGTATCCACTCTATCTAAAAAACTAATGGACCCGAATTTCACAAAATTTGGTAGATAAGTCGCCTGTAGGCCACCCTGGTGCTGATTAGATTTTGGTATAATTCGGAAAATAATAACCTGCCCTTTTTTGCAAAATGGCCCGCAAAAATCATCAAAATCTAAACTTAAGAACTGTGTATGCTCAAATACTGTGTATGCTCTTTCCGAACTGTGTATGCTCTTTCCGTATATTTCCTACACCATTTTTGAAAATAAGTCCAGTTTTCAAATGAGAACGAAAATTGAATTAAAATTGAATTAAATTTAATTTAAATAAATAGAACGTGAATATAAGTCTGCAGGAAATGTCATGTGCTGCCCACATCAGATTTTTACGACACTGTTACGTTGAGGACTGATAAACCCCAAGATAAATATAAGGTACAATTAATCAGAATTTTCACTTTCCTTATATACATATAATGTATTAGGAAAGTATTGCGACGGGGTCGAAAATTCGAATTCGAGTTTTCGACGGGAGAGCATCCCTGAACACGAATCAGACGTTTTTGAGGTGATGTCTGTCCGTGTGTGAGTGAAAAAATGTGTGTGAAAGTATGTGTGTGTGTGAAGGTATGTGTGTGTGTGTGAAGGTATGTGTGTGTGCGTGTGTGTGTGTGTGTCTGTGAGTCTGTGGAGACGACTACTGAAGAACGAATGGGCCAATTCAAACGAAACTTTATTAAAAAATTACATTCCGTGAATACTGGAAGGCTATTGTTTTTAAACGTAATCGAATGTTCAGAACCCCCCTAAATTTTCGAGTGAAATTTTGAAAAAATCATCAAAGAATTAAAACCCTTAATAAAGTTACGCAAATAGTTTAATAAAGTTACGCAAATAGTTTAATAAAGTTACGCAATTGCATTTATTATGTAATTTTTCCTTAGAAAACGATTGACATAAACTTTAGAACGCTAGTATGAATCGTACTCGAGATAGTGCACATTTTTCATATAATTTTATCAAAAAATCCCATAAATTAAACAAAATATTAACTGTTGAGAAACATGTTTACTTTACATGTAATATCATACGATAAATTTGGTGACGTCTTTCTCGTAGATCTAGCTTGTTCCATGTATGATAAAATATACTTTGGGTAATACTTTTGTATTTGAACGTCAATAGCCCATTCATCTGCTATAACAATAACTTATTTCTCCGTCCATAATGTTTGGTGAGATTTTGGCGACGAATTTGGCGGATGTCGCCAACTTGGCCACTTTTTAAATGTTGCAAAATTAACGAAAATCTTGCTAAATGTATAAAGATGACACTACTTTAATAAAAATGACGACTAATTGACGAAAATTCAATGTCTTGGATAAAATATAAGTATCTACTATAACTTATTTTTTACTGTAAAAGTAGTAAATTCATTGCATTATATAAGGAAAGTCATGTGGTGCTCACATCAGATATTTTTATTATGTATTTTTTTTTGTTTGAATGCTTTTTTAGTTTTTAAATGAACGAGAATGCTTGTTAACTTCAGTAAATGAATAATATGCATATTTTTGCAGAAAAAATACATTCTCCTAATACAATACAATGGCTTTTCAGTCGTTTTCATATTACTATTTTTAAAATAAACTTATTTTCTTTGATTTATCTTTCAAAGTTGGCATCAGGGCAAAGTTGCAAGCAACGATGGATTAGAAACATTTTTTATAAGGAAATATAAGTTTCAATAGCATAAGTATATTATTTTATTATCTATATTGTTCTCTATACATTGCGCCAGGAATTATCATTGGTCTCCATAGGAAATGACATCGGAAAATTTTATATTACTTTCCTTACATACATAATGTATAAGGAAAGTATTGTGATGGGGTCTGAAATTCGAATTCGAGTTCTTGACGGGAGAGCACGTTTCATGCATCCCTGATCACGAATCAAACATTTTTGAGGTGATGTCTGTGTGTGTGTGTGTGTGTGTGTGTGTGTGTGTGTGTGTCTGTGTGTGTGTGTATATATGTGTGTGTGTATGTGTGTATATGTGTGTATGTGTGTGTATGTGTGTGTGTGTGTGTGTGTGTGTGTGTGTGTGTGTGTGTGTGTGTGTGTGTGTGTGTGTGTTAGTGAGCCTATGGAGACGATATCTCACGAACGAATGGAGCGATTCGAATGAAATTTGGTACAAAAATCACAATCTGTGAATACTGGAAGCTTATTGTTTTTAGACGCAATCGAATGTTCAGAACTCCCCTAAATTTTCGAGTGAAATCTTGAGAAAATCATCAAAAAATCAAAACCTTTATTAAAGTTACGCAAATAGACATTTCGTATGTAATTTTTTCTTCGAAAACGATTGACATAAACTTTAGAAAGCTAGTATGAACCGTTCTCGAGATATTGCATATTTTTAAATAAATTTATCAAAAAATCCCTTAATTTAAAAAATAATATATTAACTGTTGAGAAACATGTTCACTTTTCACACGTAATATCATGCGATAAATTTGGTGACACCATTCTCATGGATCTAACTTGTTCCATTCATGAGAAAAGATACGTTCAGTAATACTATTTTATTTTAACGCCAAAAGTCATTTATTTGCTATAAGAATATCTTATTTCTCTGTCCATAACGCGAGATTTTTGCGACGAATTTGGCGGAATGTCGCCAACTCGGCGACTTTTTAAATATTGCCCAATTAACGAAAATCTCGCCAAATGGATAAAAATGACGCTAAATCAATGAAATGACGACTAATTGACGAAAATTCAATATGTTTTAAAGAATATAAGTATCTACTATAAG